>JAZHEH010002769.1:1368977-2053466 GCA_036589455.1 Ateles fusciceps
GCATTGGTGCAAACTTTCTGGGTCATGATATCTAAGTCCCAGAGGATTTTGAGATTCTGCATACCTGAAAATCATGCTGTGTGCTCAATCCTTCACCCCACACTCAATAGCATTAGGTAGTTAAAATTATGTCAAAGTTAAAAGAGAAAAAGAGATACAATTCCAACCTCATTCTCACTGACAGCAAATAAAGGTTGTAAATGTGTTGGCTACAGTCATATAAGTTCTGAAGAAAATACTTTTTTCCCCTACTGGGTACCTCCTTTTGCTGACATATGTTCCGTGTGGTTAGCAAGCCTGTGGCCACCAGCCTCACTTCTCAATAACAGAAAGGTGGACTCTCAGTAATCAACTTCAAATATGGTTTTGATTTAGTCGTTACACTCAGAATCCAGTAGTTTGTTTTAATTGCTCATTCCATAGAAACAAAATAGCTGCTCATGAACTTTAAGATATGCCAATAATTAGTCAATATTAGTCAATACCCTCTGTCTTCATTTCCAATCGTTTCCATATTCTGTTCTGCAGATAAACATATTTGCTTCTTCCACTATTACTACTCTGGTTTCTATCTCCACTCCACTCCTACAGGAGATAATTATATGAATAAATCTCTCTCTCTCTCTCTCTCTCTGTCTGTATATGTGTATATATACATGTAGGTATGTATTTGTGTATATATAATATATGTATATGTAGAAACCAAACACTGTCCTAAGCGCTTTACATACAACATCTCGTCTAAATCTCACTATGACTTCATAAAGTAAGCATTACTTTTCCCATTTTATGGAAGTTCAAAGAGGTTAAATGATTTCTCAAAAGTCATAGACAGTAAGTGGCCAACACAGAATTAAAAGGCAAGTTAGTTTGTTTCTATAGTCTATGTTCTATACATGCACACATCTGATCACATGAAAGACAGGCCTATCACATTTGCAATTGACATAAATCTATGTGGTCTAGCTAATCAGTTGATAACTAAATCAAAAATTTCATAGGCTGCAATAAAGGGATGAAATAAATAGATGCAACAAAATAGGCTTAAATGTAGTCTTACAATGGAGTTTGACATAATCAATTACACATTAATAAGATAAAGAAGACCTAACTTAGCAATACAAAATGTTTCTTAAAAATGCCCTGATCATTTTATCTGACAGAAAGGTCAATTTAAGTCAACACTGTAATTGGTATCTTAAGAAAGCCAATGTAAATGTTGACTACATTAATAGCATATTATTTAGGTCAACAAAGTCAACAAAAGTAAAACTTCTTTGTGCTATGCAGAATTATGACTATTTCTGACTGTTCCACTTTAACAAGGAAATAATTTTAAAGACACATAAAGAACATAGTACAGAGTCTAGAAACATCACATGATAAATTATTCAGTAAATAGGGATTTGTATGTCTAGAGAAGAGAAGATTGGGGAAGGATGTAGAGATGTTTGTTAGGTGTCTTCAAACCCTTGGAAGGGTAGACTCTGTATTGTTTTATAGCAGGGGTTGGGCCACAGACCAGTACTGGGCAGTGGTCTGTTAGGAACCAGATTGCACAGAAGGAGGTGAGCCATGGGTAAGCAAGCATTACCACCTGAGCTCGGCCTCCTGCCAGATCAGCAGCAGCATTAGATTCTCATAGAATGCAAGCCCTATTGTGAGCTGTGCTCACAAGGGATCTAGGTTGTGTGTTCCTTATGAGAATCTAATGCCTGATGATCTGAGATGGAGCAGTTTCATCCAGGAACCATCCCCTACCTCATCCCCCATCTCTGGCTCTGGAAAAATGATCTTCCATGAAACTGGTCCCTAATGCAAAAAAGCTTAAGGACCATTATTTTACAGAACAGAAGAAAAATCTGATAGGCACAAATTATAGTGGAGTACCTTTCAGCAGATGGTGAAGACTGACTTAGTTGCTCAACAGGAGGAAGGGATACCACACAAAAGAATGAGATTTATTCGTTTGTTTCATAATACATGTTCATGGGAAGGCTAGATGACTATTTTTAAAGATTCTATCAAAGACATTATAAAAAACTACCCACCAGATTGTCTTATACAAAGAAATTGAACTAAATGTAGCCTTTAAAGCTAAAAATAGTATAAAAAATTTTCTTGCCCAATTATATTCCTTATGACAGAATTTTTCAAGAATGTTATATCATCCTTATATAACATGCTTTCCCCTCCATCAATACTCCACAGAATAGCAGGGTTTCTGTAAAATTGTTCTGGTGTCTATATCTAGATTTATCCACTACAATTGCTGCCTGATTCCCATCAACATCAAGTCTTTTTTTTTTTTTGTAATTTAGTTTCTGGAGTACATATGCAGATCATGCAGGATTGTTGCATAGGTACATACATAAGGTGGTTTGCTGCCTCCATCCCCCAATCACCTATACCTGGCATTTCTCCCCACGTTATCCCTCCCCACCCTCTGCTGTCCCCCCTCTAACTCCCTACAACAGACCCCAGTGTGTGATGCTCCCCCTCCCTGTGTCCACATGTTCTCACTGTTCAACACCCGCCTATGAGTGAGAACATTCGGGATCACCAAGTCTTTACGTGATAATTTCAACTCCAGGTTTTACCTCTCACTTAAAGTGTAATTTGTTGTACATGTTTTTGTAACTTGAATTGAAAAAGGTTTAAGAATGAGTGTTATGATGTAAACTTTAAAGTTTAAGCCAACTGCTGATTGCTAATATTAATGTTTTCATGTATTTGCATGTATTATCCCTCAATTATTAAGTGCTAAGTTTATGGCAAGTAAGGTTTTTGTTTTAAAATGAATCAAACAATTTATAAAAATATTTTATTCATCTTAAAAACTTTAATAAATATTGTTAATATATAAATCATGGAAACATGACAGGATAAGTCCAAGTTTATAGAAAATATTTACTCTTGGAAATACTCCTGTCAGATTCATTTTGCCAGTTTCGCAAGAAAATATATATTCTCAAAAAGTTCTTCTATGCATTTTTCTTACAAATCCTTGTATATTTTGAAGTTAAGATTTGTAATAGATGTAAAGTTGGCATGTGAGGAGGAATTAGTTGTTAATGAAACACATCTTGTCCATGGAAAACAGAGCTGAACCATCTTGAGTACTTCTGAAAACTGGAGGTTAATGTTTAAAATTACTAAAGGGAAGGTGGAGCTTTTTCTTCCAAAGCCATAAAAAGGAATAATTGCGATGACACACCACAGTATGCATTTTATACTGTTGAATGATGGCAGCTTCACATTTGGCTCCATGCCTCAGAAGCCTAGCACACCCAGGGAGCATTGTAAAAGCTGCTAACGCACACCCTGGCGTGTGTGTGCCCACTTTTACAGCGAGCAATAATTTTAAAGGAACATACAGTACCTACCAAGAAGCTGTTTTAGGAGACACAGTGTAAATCACTAGGACTACAAACCTTATGTACAATGTTTTTACTAATAAGTAAATAAATAACAATCCCAGTTTGACCTGCTTAAAGAAATGGTGATTATATACCATTTTAAGTGCTTTATTGAAATATTTTGACTCTAAATATTTTCTGATGATGGTAAGATCATAAAGATATCAGAATCCAGTATCTGGATAAATAAGCCTATAATCTTTAAATTGGCTTTCTACTGCTTTTCAGTCATACCACATTTTTCAAGTAAGAATAAGTTGCTTTCTTTTGGAGGTATAATGTTATACCAGCAGTAGTAGAATTGTAATACTTCTTAAAGTTAATATTTTTCCAAATCAGGATGCTGAAAACATGTTAAAATCCATAAATTACACCAAAATAATTATTTAAATACTTGTGGTAATTATGAACTAGTGTTTATAAATAAAGGACAAGAACTCTGTTTATCCTGGATAAGTTTTTATTCTTTAGAATCTGAGTGGACTATCTAGAACATTCGTAAGAATGAACCATCCATCAGAGGCAGATCCAGGTTTGGCATAGTCTTTAGTTTGCATAATCTGTTGGGGTTAGGGGTTGCCTCTTTAAAAAGATAAATACGAAATGAGATAAGAAAGTGAATAATTAGAAGGGAGAAAAAAATCACAGTGAATCACTGGATACTTGAAAATTCAGCCTAGTGTCTTCTAAGATGCCTTTAGGCAGTTTATAGGAAAAGTTCGGATTATTCTGGTTGCAATTTGGCGTCCCTTCCACACTTAGAACTCTACAACTCCCACCATCTTTAAGTGCTCAAGGTGCCTGTGCAAATGAAAGCCCTAATGCTTACGTTTCATTTATTTCATGATAACTACCTCTGCTGTCCATATATAGTATTGGTGGGGAAAAAAATAGTGGCAAGAAGTATTGTTTCTGATCCTGCCTCCTTCAGAGTTAATATTTCTGGAATGAATTTAAGATTGTGGGCAAGAGTTGGATCAAGGAAATTATTTAAATGTTTTATTTTATAATTTTGGCTTTATATTTTGCTTTCTCACATACTATCAACTGGGAGAGATTAATGTGCAGATATGGGAACAATCCACATTTTCAAAGGCTCTGACTCTAAAGCAAAATGGAGACTTGGAAGTGTTTTTATTCTCAGCAATCTGCAATGTACACATAAATATATAGCTTTGTAATTATAATAGCAACGCAGTACACATAATCAGTAGTTTGTAATTCCTGTCAATGAATCCTCTTGGAAACAGATGCCATTCTGATTCTGTGGACACAAGAAGGAAGTAAGCCTCTGAAGATTCTTAATTTGTTTTATTTTATTTTTAGAGATGGGTCTTGCTCTGTTGCCCAGGATGAATAATAAGCAATCACAGTACTGGAGCCTACTCTAAGGAGTCAGACTCAGTTCTTTACTGCTAGGTAGGTTTGTACCTTAGAATCCAAGAATGGCTGTCATCTCGCCCTGAGTATGATTTGCCCCAAATGATCAGACCTTCAGAAATATGTTAAATCTATAAAATTCCCGTTTTCTTTTTTATTTTTCTCAGTGTTATTAAGCTGACTTTTGCTGATTCATTTCCATGTCTTTTTATTCCCCACTATTCTTTAGAGTAGAAGAATTTAAGCAACTACCTGAAAGAGGTGAGTTTTTATAGGTGAGGTATATAATGGGCAAGAAAAATGTCATATCCAAAACCATATTCTTTTCTAGAAAAAATACCCGGTATGAATTTTTATTTGATATTTGAGGCATTCTTTTCAGATATGCAATTTACCATTCTCAACACTAATAATTTTCTCTTTTCTGTCACATGCACTCCAAGGACTCTATCATTCTCATTCTTAGTGCTTGACTGTCCTTTCCACATATCCAAGAGTTTCCTGCTAGCTTATTAAATCAACAGTCCATTCCTCTTGTGATGATTACAGCCATTTGAGGCTGGAGGATGAGGAAAGTGAGCAGAGAGAGAAAGCAGAAGATGTCCTGGGAGAAGAAAGGAGAGCACAATCTGGAGTAAGGGTATCCCTTTTTCTGTCTAGTAAAATAGAAGTCTCTAAATTCTCAAGTTTAGTATAGGTTGGAGCTACAGAGAAACCATTCATTCATTTGACAATTCTTTTTCGTGCATATTGAGAACCATGTCTGGGCAATGTGGATACACTAGTGAACAAAACTATAAAGTCTTCCCCCCTGCGAAGTTTATATTTTAGATGGGATAGTTGGGGGATAGAGCAGAAAACTAAGTAAATTATTTAGTATATTAAAAGATAATAAATGCTTTGAAGAAAACTAAGACAGGCCATCAAGATAGGAAGTGCTTCAGAGCAGAGGAGAAGAGTAATAATTTGAATCAGATGCAACAGGTGACATTTGTGCAAAAAAAAAAAAAAAAAAACTAACTAAAAAAGGTGACGGAGCAAGGCATGCAGTTATTGAAGAAAAAAGAATCCAGAGAGAAGGAAAATCAAATGTAATTGCCTAAGCAAGAGTATGTTCAGAATGTCCAAAGAAAGGCAAGGAATAAGCGTGGCAGGAATTGGGGGGAGATGGGATCATGAGAGTAACAAGTCATGATCACAAGTGTGTGATCCTTTATAGTAACTTCAGCTTTATTCTGAGTTAAAAAAAAAAAAAACCCACAACTGATTACATGTTTTTAAGTAGAGGGGTGGTATATTCTGACATTTTTTTCAAAAGGAAACACTCTGCTACTGTGTTGAAAATAGGATCTGGCAGGCAAGGGAAAAGCCAGGGAGAAGTTATTACTATTAATTCAGGCAAGAAGTGGTGGTGGCCAGTCAGAGAGGCAGGGATTATATACAAGACATATTTTGAAAGGTTAGCAAACAGGATTTGTTTTATGGATTGCCTGTAAAAAAAAAAAGGAGTCATTGATGACGGCAAGACTTTTAAGCTAAACAATTGAAAAAGTTGCCTGAAATAGGGAAGACTGTGTGCATGTTTAGGCAAAGACAATCAGGAAGTCAGTTTTGTTTAGGCAAGGACAATCAGGAAGTCAGTTTTGTACATAATCTCGAGATGTTTATTGGCCATCCAAGTGGAGATGTTAAAATAGAAACTTTATGGATGAGGCTTGAGTTTAAGAAGCAGGTCCAGACTGTAGGAATCAGATTATGGATAGTATTTAAAGTCACATGATTGAAGGAGTTCATCAAGTGAGCAAACATAGAGCAGTCCAAAGATTGAGAAGATTGAACCCTGGGATAATCTAGTGTTCAAAAATCAGGCGAATAATTAAAATCTAGCAAAGAAGATTAAAATAGAGTTGGCAGTAAGGTAGGAGGCAAAGCAGGAAAGTGGGTATCGAGCAAGTAAGAGTAGGATGACTAACACCACCCCTCGAAAAGCATTTACTGGAGGGGGAATCTAGAAGGAGATGTAGTGGCAGGTTCCCATGACATTTTGGGGCAGTACACAGGGATCCAGGAGGGCCGACTCTTGTATTCCAATTCAGGAACCCCAGCCCTTGAGTTGGTAGACATGAAAAGCTGCATGACTGCGAAGCCCAGATATTCCCCTAAAGTCTGTTGTTCTATTTGTAAAACAGGCAACAGGCTCCCAGCTCTTTTCTGCGTGTAATTAACCTGGGAGAATTCTCAGGGAGAAAAAGAGTAGGTGGGCCACAAAGAAATGGGAGGAAAGCAGCATTTACAAGGCACTGCACACAAAAAAGCAAAGGGGTGTGTGTGTGTGTGGTGTGTGTGTGTGAAAACCAGGGGCAAAGAGGAACAAAAGGAGAAATGTAAACTGATAAAGAGACTAATGTAACAAAAAGACATAACCATCACAAACATATATAACCCTCTCCCCTAAGACTCCATTCCCTCTCGTGGTTTTAATTCTCAACTACATTCTGATGGTTTGCCCTTCTCATGCTGTTTGAGGTCCATGCGCACCTCACATTGAGTATGCTCAGAAATGAGCTCATTCTCATTCGATCCCATTATAACCACCACCCCCTCAAATGTATTTGTCTTTCTGTATACCCTTAGTGTGTGGTACCTGTTTTAGCTTTTCTGGGTGAAAAACAACCACAAAGTCTCAGTGGCATACAACAATATGCATTTATTTCTCACTTATGGATCTGTAGTTTAGCAGGCAGTTTCTCCTTCAAGGTTGTGGGTTAATTTCAGGTATATTTTTAATTCTGGGACCCACATTGGAGGGGGCACTGGCTACCTCAGTTATGTTCTTCTCTTGATGAAGGTAAGAAGCTTCCAAAGGCATGAGTGGATACACATGAGTTTTCTGAAGTCTTAAATGAGCACACTGTCGTTTTGCTCACATGACATCGGCCAAGACAAATCATGGGGCTAAGACCACATTGCCTGGGGGAGGAGGGGATGTGTGGAGGGAGTGAATATTTCCTGAATGTTATCTAATTTTTCACAGCACCACTCTACACCCACTATCTACCTTACTTTTCTTGACTCCTTTTTCTTCTCCCTGCCCATCAACAAATCTGAAATGCATCCCTAGCAGCATTGCTTATCTGTCCAAACTTCTCTATTATCTTTATCTTTGACTTAGAGTTAAACTGAACTGCTTGTTCCCTGCACTCTCCTGTGCTCAATTTTTTTTTAACCTACCTCAGAAACAAGAATACAGCGTCCTACCTTCAGATCCCCAAAACATATCTGGGGATTCTATTATCCATCCATCAGCCTCTTGAATCTCCATCTCTAGTGAGCATTCAACAATGCTGGACCGTTACATCATATCATTATTACCATCATCGTAGTTTATGTTAATTGAATATTTATTAGGCATCATACCTTGAGCTAAGCGCTTGACTTATAAATATATTATGCCCCATTTAATCCTTACAACTGCCTTAGGAAGAAGATACTATTAATTCTCCAATTATTTTGGTGGAGTAATTAAAATTAGATATAATATCTCCCCTAAAATTACAGTGACAATTTGTGGAGGAGACTCAATAATGTTTTTAAAATTAACAAGTAATTGTACATGTTTTGTGGGATATGTAGTGATGTTTTGATACATGTAATGCATAGTGATCAGATCAGGGTAATTAGCATATATATTATCTCAAACATTTATCATTTCTTTGTATTGGAAACATTCAATATCCTCCTTCTAACTTTTGAAACTATATAATATATTTTTGCTAACTATAGTCACCCTACAGTAGTATAGAACACTAGAATTTATTCCTCATGTCTAATTGTAATTTTGTATCCTTTAACAAATCTTTTCCTTATCCTTCTTTTTCCCCAACACTTCCTAGCCTCAAGTATTCTCTATTTTACTTTCTACTTCTATAAGATCAACATTTTTTTAGCTTCCGTATATGAGGGAGAACATTTGGTATTTAACCTTCTGTTTCTGACTTATTTCACTTAACAAAATGTCCTCCCATTCATCCCTGTGGCCACAAATGACAGGATTTTATTCTTTTTGTGGATGAATAGTATTCAATTGTGTATATATACCACATTTTCTTTATCTTTTCATCTGTTATTGGATACCTAGGTTGATTTCCATATTTTGGATACTGTAAATAATACTGCAGAAACATTAGAGTGCAGATGTCTTTTTGATATAGTGATTTCTTTTCCTTTGGATAAATTCCCAGTAGTGGGATTCCTGGATTGTATGGAAGTTTTACTTGTAGTTTGTTTTTTTTCAACAGATTTTGTAGTACAGGTGGTTTTGGTTACATGGCGAGTTCTTTAGTGATGAATTCTGAGATTTTAGTGCACCTACCACCTGAGCAGTGTGCACTGTACCCAGTATGTACTCTTTATCCCGCCCCTCTTGATGTATATCTCTGAGTCTCCAAATCCATTGCATCATTCTGTATGTTTTTGTATCCTCATAGCATAGCCTCCACTTAAAAGTGAGAACATTCAGTATTTGGTTTTCCATTCCTGAGTTACTTCACTTAGAATAATGGCCTCCAGCTCCCTCCAAGTTGCTGCAAAAGACATTATTTCATTCCGTTTATGGCTGAGTAGTATTCCATGGTGGATATATACCACATTTTCCTTATCTACTTCTTGGTCAATGGGCACTGAGGCTGGTTCTATATCTTTGCAATTATGAATTGTGCTGCTATAAACATACGTGTCATGTGTCTTTTTCATATAATGACTTCTTTTCCTTTGGGTAGACACCCAGTAGTGTGATTGCTGGATCAAATGGTAGATCTTTTTAGTTCTTTAAGGAATCTCTATGCTATTTTCCACAGTGGTTGTACCAATTTACATTCCCACCAGCAGTGTAAAAGTGTTCCCTTTCACCACATCCATGCCAACATCTGGCCATTCTTGAAGGAGTAAGGTAGTATTTCATGGTGGTTTTAATTTGCGTTTCCCTGATTAGCGATGTTGAGTATTTTTACATATGCTTGTTGGAAATACATCTTCTTTGAGAAATATCTATTCATGTCATTTCCCCACTTTTTGATGAAATTATTTGTTTTTTTCTTGCTGATTTGTTTGAGTTCCTTGTAGATTTTGAATACTAGTCTTTTGTCAGATGTAAGGTTTGTGAATATTTTCTCCTACTCTGTAGGTTATCTGTTTACTCTGCTAATTATTTCTTTTGCTGTGCAGAAAGCTTTTAAGTTTAGTTAGTCCTGTTTATTTATTTTTGTTTCTGTTGCATTTGCTTATAGGGTGTTTGTCATGCATTCTTTGCCTAAGCCAGTGTCCAGAAGAGTTTTTCCAATGATATCTTCTAGAATTCTTATAGTTTCACATCTTAGATTTAAGTCTTTGATCCATCTTATGTTGATTTTTGTATAAGGCAAGAGGTGGGAATCCAGTTTCATTCTTCTACATATGGCTTGCCAGTTTTCCTAGCACCATTTGTTGAATAGGGTGTCCTTTCCCCAATGTATGTTTTTGTATGCTTTGTTGAAGACCAGTTACCAGTAAGTACTATTTGTAATTTTTTTGAGGAACCTCCAAATTGTTCTTCATGGTAGCTGCATTAATTTACATTCCCACAAACAGTGTATAAGAACTCCTTTTTTTCCACATCCTTCCCAGCATTTTTTTTTTTTTTTTGCCTTTTTGATAATATCCATCTAATTGGGATGAAATTATTGTGGTTTTGATTTGCATTTTTCTGATGATTAGCGACGTTGAGTATTTTTTTTCATATATTTGTTGGGCATTTTTATGTCTTCTATTGAGGAGTGTCTGTATGATCATTTGCCCGTGTTGAATCAAATAGATTTTTTTGTTGTTGAGATGTTTGAGTTCCTTATGTGTTCTGACTATTGATCCCCTGTTGGATGAGTAGTTTGCAAATATTTTCTCCCATTCTGTAGGTTGTCTTTTTCACGCTGTTGATTGTTTACTTTGCTGTGAAGAAGCTTTTTATGTTGATATAATCCCACATATTTATTTTTGCTTTTATTGCTTGTGAAATGCTCATTATCACTGGTTATCAGAGAAATGCAAATCAAAACCACATTGAGATACCATCTCATGCCAGTTAGAATGGCGATCATTAAAAAATCTGAAGACAACAGATGCTGGAGAGGATGTGGAGAAATAGGAACACTCTTACACTGTTGGTGGGAGTGTAAATTAGTTCAACCATTGTGGAAGACAGTGTGACGATTTCTAAAGGATCTAGAAATAGAAATTCCATTTGACCCAGCAATCCCATTACTGAGTATATACCCAAAGAACTATAAATCGTTCTACTATAAAGACACATGCACACGTATGTTCATTGCAGCCCTGTGTACAATAGCAAAGACCTGGAACCAACCCAAATACCCATCAATGATAGACTGGACAAAGAAAATGTACTACGCAGGAACTTGGATGAATCTGGAAACCATCATTCTCAGCAAACTGACACAAGAACAGAAAGCCAAACACTGCATGTTCTCCGTCATAGGTGGCTGTTGAACAATGAGAACACGTGGACTCAGGGAGAAGAGCATCACACACTGGGGACAGTTGGCAGGGGTAGGAGAGAGACAGCAGGGGGCGGGGGAGGGATGGGAGGGTGGGGGAGGGGATAACATGGGGAGAAATGCCAGATATAGTATGCACCTAAAGTAAAATCAATAAAATAAATAAATAAATAAACGGATATTTCAGATCTTCTCTCTTAGCCATTTTGAAATATACAATAAATTATTGTTAACTATAGTCACCCTCTGTGCTAGCTAACACTGAAACTTATTCCTTGTATCTAATTATATGCTTGTTCTCATTAACAAAGCTCTCTCCTCCTTCTGCCCCTGAAACACCCTTTTTATAACTATAACTTTTACTCTCTACTTCTATGAGATTAACTTTTAAGCTCCCACATATGAATGAGGACATGTAATATTTATCCTTCTATGCCTGGCCTATTTCACTTAACATAATGATCTTCAGTTACATCTATGTTGCTGCAAATGATGGAATTTCATGTTTTAATGACTGAGTAGTATTCCATTGTGTATATATACCACATTTTAAAATTCATTCATCTGTTAATGAACACTTCAGTTGATTTTGTATCATGACTACTGTGAATAACACTGCAATAAACACAGGGATGCAAGTATTAACAACAACAACAAAAAAAAAAAAAAGAGACTTTTCCCAGACCAATGTCCTACAGCATTTCCCCTGTTTTCTTCTCATCATTTTATACTTTTGGGTGTTACATTTAGGTTTTTGATGCATTTTTGAGTGGATTTTTTTCTTTTCTTTTTTTTTGTGTAAGTTGATTTTTTTACAGAGTGAGAGGTGGGGGGGGTCTAGTTTCATTCTTTTGCAATTGAATATCCAGTTTTTGCAGCATCATTTATTGAAGAGACTGTCCTGTCCCCAGTGAGTGTTCTTGGCATCTTTGTCAAAATAAGTTGGCTGTAGACAGGTAGATTAATTTCTGGGTTCTCTATTCTCTTCTATTGGTCTGTGTGTCTACTTTTATGTCAGTACCACACTGTTTTGCTTACTACAACTTTGTCGTTTATTTTGAGATCTGATAGTGTGATGCCTCCAGTTTTGTTCTTTTTGCTCAGAATTACTTTGACTATTTGGGGTCTTTTGTGCTTGCATACAGATTTTAGAATTTTTCTTCTATTTCTGTGAAGAATGTCATTGGTGTTTTGGTAGGGATAGCATTGAATTTGTAGATTGCGTTGAGTAGTACTATAATTTTAACAATATTAATTCTTTCAATTCATAAGCATGAACGTCTTTCCATTTCTTTGTATCCTCTTTAATTTCTTTCATCAGTGTTTTGTAGTTGTTGCTTTTTTTTTGGCAGAAGTCTTGGTTAAATTTATTCCTGAGTATTTTTTTGTAGCTATTGTAAATGGGATTGCCTTCTTGAGTTTTTTTCAGCTAGTTTGTTATTTGTATATAGACACACTACTAATTTTTATGTATTAATTTTATATCTTGCAACTGTACTGAATTCATCGATCAGTTCCAAAAGTTTTGGTAAAGCCTTCAGGTTTTTCTGTATATAAAATTATGTCATCTACAGATAGAGAGAATTCTTTCTTTCCAATTTGGATGACTTTTCTTTTTTCTTGCTGTGTACCCTGGTTAGGCCTTTCACTACTATGTTAAGCAAGAGTGGACATCCTTGTCCTGTTTCAGTTTTTAGAGGAAAATCTTTCAACTGTTCCCCCATTCAGTATAATGTTGGCTGTGGGTTTGTCACATATGACCTTTATCTTGCTGAGTTTTGTTCCTTATGTGTATAGTTTGTTAAAAGTTTTTATCATGAAGGGATGCTAAATTTATCAAATACTTTTTCCAAGTCTATTGAGATAAGTATATGGTTTCTGTCTTTCTTTCTATTGATGTGATACATTATGTTTATCGATTTACATAAGTCGAATCCTTGCATCCCTAGTATAAATTCTACTTGACCATGATATATTATCTTTTTGATATACTGTTGAATTTAGTTTGCTAGTATTTTGCTGAGAATTTTAATCTGTATATTCGTGAGGGATGTTGGCTAGTAGTTTTGTTGCTGTTGTTGTTGTTTTTTGTGTCCTTCTCTGGTTTTAGTATCAGAGTTATGCTGGCCTCATAGATAAGTTCAGAAGAATTCCCTCCCCTTTAATTGTGTGGAACAATTTGAGAAGAATTTGTATTCATTCTTCTTAAAGGTTTAGTAGGATTCAGCAGTAAAGCCATCTAATCTTGGACTTCTGGTTGTTGAAAGAATTTTTATACTGATTCAATCTTGTTATTTGTTATTGATCTGTTCCAGTTTCCTATTCCTTCTTAGTTTAATCTTTGTAGATTCAATGTGTCCAGGAATTTATCTATTTTCCTGGGTTTTCAAATTTTTTAGTGTATAGGTATTTATAGTAGTCTCTAATTATCATTTGTATTTCAGTAGCATCTCTTGTACTGTCTCCTGTTTATTTTCTGATTTTATTTGCTTGAGTCTTCTTTTTTCTCAGTCTAGCTAATGGTTTGTCCGTTTTATCTTTTTAAAACACTGACTTTTTGTTTCGGTGATCTTTTGTGCTTTTTGGTCTCAATTTTTTATTTCTACTCCAATCTTTATTATTATTTCCTTCTACTAATTTGGGATTTGGTTTATTCTTGCTTTTCCGGTTCCTTGAGGTGCATCGTCAGGTGTTTCTCTGAAATCTTTCTAGTTTTCTAATGTAGGCATTTATTACTATAAATTTGCATCTTAATACTACTTCTGTTGTGTCCCATAGGTTTTGGTATGTTGTGTTTCTATTAATATTTTCATTTGTTTCAAAACGTTTTAAATTTTATTCATAATTCCTTCCTTCACTCATTGGTTGTTCAAGAGCATGTTGTTTAATTTCTATGTATTTGTATAGTTTTGAATGTTCTTTTTGTTATTAATTTGTAGTTTTATTCCATTGTGTAAGATACTTCATAAGATTTCTATTTTTAAAAATTATTTGAGACTTTTTTTGTTTCCTGACTTACAGTCAATCCTGGAGAATGTTCCATATTCTGATGAAATGTATGTGTATTCTGCAGCTGTTGGCTAATATGTTTTGTAAATATCTATTTAGTCTATGATGCTGCTTAAATTCTATGTTTTTATGTGGATTTTCAAGTCTAGATTATCTGTCCAGTGTTGAGAGTAGGGTGTTGAAGTCCCCAGCTATTAGTGTATTGATGTCTATTTCCCCCCCTTAGATCTAATGATATTTGCTATATTTATCTGGGTACTCCAGTGTTAGGTGCACATGTATTCACAATTATATTCTCTTGCTGAATTAATCACTTTTTTATTATATTATATCATTCTTTGTCTCTTTTTTGGAGTTTTTGATTTGAAGTCTTTCTACTCTTGCTCATTTTTTGCTTCCATTTTCATGAAATATCTTTTCCATTTCTTTACTTTCAGTCTGTGTGTCTTTAGAGATGAGATTAATTTCTTATAGGCAGCATATACTTCAGTCTTTAAAAAATATCCATTCTGCTAGTCTATGTCTTTTAAATATGAAATTTAATTCATTAGTACTCAAGGTTATTATTGATAAGTGAAGACTTATTCTTGTCATTTTATTGATTTTTGTTTGTTTGTTTGTTTGTTTGTTTTTTTGAGACAGTGTCTTGCTGTATCACCCAGGCTGGAGTACAATGGCACGATCTCAGCTCACTGCAACCTCTGCCTCCCAGGTTCAAGTGATTCTCCTGCCTCAGCCTCCTGAGTAGCTGAGATTACAGGTGTCCACCACAATGCCCAGTTAATTTTTGTAATTTTAGTAGAGATGGGGTTTCACCATGTTGGCCAGGCTGGTCTTGGACTCCTGACCTCAGGTGATCTGTCCACCTTGGCCTCCCAAAGTTTTGGGATTACAGGCATGAGCCACTGTACTCAGCCATTTTATTGATTGTTTTCTGTTTTTGTTCTTTAAAAAATCTTTTTGTATATCCTTTGTTCCTTACTTCCTCTCCTAGTGTTTATTTTTATGGTTGATGGTTTTCCATAGTGATAAGGTTGGATTCCTTTCTTTCCCTTTGTGTATCAGCTCTATCAGCAAGTTTTATAGTTTTGTATGTTTTCATTTTAGTGGTTATTTCTTTTCACTTTCATATATAAGAGTTCTTTGAGCATTTCTTGTAAGGCTGGTCCAGTAGTGATGCATTCCCTTAGTTTTTGCACATGTGTAGAAAATGTTACTTATCTATCATTTCTAAAGGATAGCTTTGCCTGGTGTAATAATATTCTTAATGACAGGCTTTTTTCATATATACTTAGAATGTATTGTAACAGTTTCTCCTGGCCTCTAAGGTTTTTGCTGAGAAATACACTGTTAATCTAGTAAGGATTCTCTTATATATGACTTGACTCTTTTCCCCCTCCTCTTTTTAGAATTCTTTCTTTGTCTTTGATTTTTGATAATTTGATTATCGTATGCCTCAGAGAGGACCTGTTTGGGCTGGATCCGTTTGGGTTTCTTTGAGTTTTATGGACCTGGATGTCCATCTCTTTACCAAAACCTGAGAAATTTTCTGTTATAATTTCATTAAACATGTTTTTCTTCACCCTTTCCTTCTCTTCTCCTTCTGGAGCATTCATTATTCAGATATTTGTTTACCCAATAATGCCCCATAAATCCTGTAGGATTCCTTCATTCTTTTTTATTCTTTTTTCTTTTAAATTTTCATCTGTCTGTGTTATTTTGAAATACCTATCTTCAAGTTCAGAAATTCTTTCCTCCGATTGGTCTAGTGTATTGTTTAATCTCTCAGTTGTATTCTTTATTTCATTCATTGAATACTTCAGCTATAGGATTTCTATTTGGTTCTTTTAATGATAGCTATTTCTTAATTAAACTTATTGAAACCATGAATCATTTTCCTGATTTCATTGAATTTTCTACCTGTACTCTCTTATATCTCATTAAGTATTCTTAAGATTGTTATTTTCAATTCTTTTTCAATTCATTGTTATATATTTCCTTATGATTTAGGTCTGTCATTGGAGAATTAATGTTTCCTTTCAAAGTGACATGTTTCCTTGCTTTTTCTTGTTTGATGTGTCCCTACATTTTTTTCTTCACATCAGGTGGAAAAATCATCTCTACCAATTTTATGAAGTAGGTTTTGTAAAAAAGCTTGCTCATATTAATGTGTCTTATGGTATCAGTTTTGTGGGGTACATCGACCTTGGTTCTAGGTGGACACAACAGTGGAGTCTTCATATAGTTTCCTCAGTTGTAATACATACTAGTGGTGTTTGCAAGTTTCTCAGTGGCTTATCCGAGATAATTTGTGGCAGAGGTTGTATACTGTTGCTGGATGTGGGCTTACCAGGCTATTTCTCAAGTTGTGGGCACATGTGTGCACATGGGTTGGCCAACTTGGGGTCTGTCTCACTGGGGTTGGGACCATGAGGCTGTTATTCTGGCCAGGAGCACAGGCACACATTTGCTCAGCCTGCGTGGGGCATGTCTGCCAGGAGCAGGCTGTGGGACTGTTTTTCAGGCCCAGGACGTAGGCATGCAGCTCCTCAGCCAGCCTAGGGATACGTCTTTCAGTAGTGGCCCACAAGGCTGTGTCTCTGGCTTGGGACATGGGCACAAGGATGCTTGGCTGAGCTTGGCATATTCTAGTGAAGGGCTCCCAGTGGGGCTGTTTCTTAGGCCTGGGACAAACCTGCATGGCTGCCAAGTTAGCCTAGGGTATGTTGCAGGGGAAGACCCAGAGGGCTGTGTCTCAGCCCTGGGGAATGGGCAAAAGGTTACTTGGCTGACCTGGGGGCGGGGGTATGTCTGCTGAGGGTGGCCTACGGGGCTGTTTCTCAAGTCTGGAACATAGGTACGTGGCTAATTGGACAGTCTGGGGATGTGCCTACCTACCAGAGGCAGGCCACAAGGCTGTATCTTAGGCCCAGGATATGAGCTCCTGGCTGCTCAGCTGGCCGGGACTTGAGTGCTCATGAGGGGTGGCTTGTGGGATTGTTTCTCAGGCTCTTAATGGGGATGTAGGGCTATTGGACAGTCCAGAGACATGTCTGTGGGGGTGGCAGTGGTGCAGGGCTATTTCTAGTTGGCAACACAGTCTAAATTCATTAAATGTTTGGACAAACTTCCATTTACTTTAATATGATTCAGAAATTACCAGTGTAATCACCTTTTTCCTTTATTGCAGTTTAGGTAACTTTCTATACTAAATATTTCACATCAAACTCTTCTGATTATAAATGTTTTCTGTAAACCAAATTTACTTGAGAATGACCACATTTCTTTCAAAGCAAATGACAACACCATTGTGAAATATATATCTGCAATACTTCTCAATCTTTTATATCAAAGGTAGAAAAGAATGCATAGGGATTAAATTAATATTGGATGTTTTCAGTTACTTATCACTGAAATTTTGTTTGATTGCTTTATTTCTCCCATAAAGGAGAGCCAGGGAGTTGATCAATAAGTTGCTAAATAGATTTTTTTTTTTTAAAGACAGAAAGAAGAGAGAAAACCTTATTCTGGTTTTACTTTGTATTTCAAATGAATGCAAAGTAACTCTTCACAAGGAGAGCAACCATTTTGTGAATTTTTTTCTAAGATTATTAAAGTCTTTTCTGCTTTCTCACAGACTTGGAGTACCACTTGAATTAAATTAGAGAATTTAATAGGTAAAACATGTAATTTTACCTCTGTACATGCCACTCAATTTTACTGTAAACATAAAACTAAACAGTCTATTAATTTTTTAAAAATTTATGTAATTTTAGAATGTTTAATAATTGTAAACATATAGTTCTGCTGATTATCAGGTTTTCTCAAAGTCTAACAATTTGCTTTAACTCAGTTGTTCTCAACCCCACCTATCTGTGTGTTAAAACTCTCAGGGAGCATTAAAAATGTGGGTACAGTAACTCTGTGACTATACTAAATATCATCAAATTTTATACTTTATGTGTGTGAATTTTACATGAATGATATGTCAATAGAGATTTTTTAAAAAATATGGTTGCCCATGTCTCCCTCAGGACTAATTAAACTTGAATCATACTAAGAACGGTCAAGGCACCCAGGTGACTCTAATGTGCAGCCAGGGGATAAAACCAGATTCAACTTGTCCTTCTTAGTTAAAAAATCTAATGTGTCATTAGCATTGATCATTTTTAGGATTTATTCTGGTGTTTTAAAGCAAAATGCTTTTAATCTCCCAACTATGTAAGTTGATTAAGTCTTCAAGATTGAGGTTATAAGGACAAAATTTATTAGAAATAACTGAAGGCAATCTAGTTGTTTTTAACTAACTTTAATGTTAGTTTTTTTTTTTAATGCAAGAATTATGCCATTTGAGAGCAGAGGAAAGACAAAAATTCTGGCAGAATTTAAACCTGCCCCTAATCATTCTTGTTTAATTTAAAGATTATATTTGATGATCTCAATTTTTCTGGAGAAAAGACCTAGAGAAGAATGGGGGCAGCTTTTAAGGAGACCTTCAGACCATCTTGCAGAAGCTGATGTGACCAGAGGACTGGAGTAGGAAATTCTGGAAGAATGAAAGTTTAAGGCTAACCATTCTGGAGGGAACTTAGTACTTAAGTGCTTGAAGGTGAGCTAATGAAAGAAAGGGAGAATCTATTTCTAAATTGAGAATAGGAGCAGAAAGCATTGTGTTTATTAGTGAAAAAGGCATTTCGTAGAAGAATATGAACCTAGCCATAGGGAAGTGAATTCTTATGATCTCAGAAAATCAGCAGTCAGACTTCAGCTGTATAGAAATTCAACCAAAAGTTTATGTATAATTTTTACATAACACAAAAAGAATGAAATCCATGTAAAGGCCAGGGTGTGGCGGGTGGATCACAAGTTCCAGACCACCTTGTCCAACATGGAAACCCCGTATCAACTAAAGATTCAAAAATAACTGGGCGTGGTGGTGCACGCCTGTAATCCCAGCTACACGAGAGGCTGGAGCAGGAAAATCGCTTGAACCCAGGAGGCAAAGGTTGCAGTGAGCTGAGATCATGCCATTGCATGCTAGCCTGGGCAAGATTCTGTCACACACACACACACACACACACACACACACACACAAACCACAAAACAAAAAAACAAAAAAAAATCTAGGGTGTTAGCAGAGCCCATCACTGGTTATGATATATACAAGATAAGTACTAAAAGAAAGAACAAATAAATTTAGAATGGGCATGTTATTACCAACTTTACCTTTCAGGTTCTCCATTCTTGACTCATTCTTTGCATAGACATATCTTTTTCCCTTTCAGACACTAGAATGAGGCAGTTTTATCTTTATACTTTTTATGATGATTTTAAAAACTGTTTAGATTTCACTCCATGGAAGGGCCACATCCTTGAGAACACCTGCCCTTGCTGTTAACCGATTATTATTAAGCAAGAGCAAATGTCATGAAGTCAGTTACAATAAAGTGTAAATAAAAAAGTTTATGGCAGGGTGTGTAAAGCAAAAAAATTGAAATTAATCACCCCAGGCAAAGCAATGACAGATCCAAAGGTCATTGCTTTGTTCACTTAAATACTTTATTAGATACCTTGATCAAAAATTATGTTCATGTTTCGAAATCTTTAACTTGTTGGTACCATAATTGATTAACTTTTGCATAAATTCTAGTGAAACAAATGCATTCATTTTCAAAATAAAATGTGTTTACTAATATGAACTGTTCTCCATGAAGAGTCTGAGCAGTAAATATCAACCCACACGTTTTAATTTCTTAAAATATTGTGCTTCTTTTCCAGTGAGAATTTATTTCAACTTATTCAACTTTCTGTACTCACCTTAAACAGTACCTTTGTTTAACTGAGAACCAGAATTATTCTAAGAATTTAGCACAAGAGATAAAATTATTCTTCGAGTGGCCTCTTAACATCTTTTGCACCCTATGTCATGTGGATTGATTTTCTCTGAGAACTTAAGAAATGACTTAGAATTGGAGGAAATGTCCTACTGAATTTCCTTAGAAAAATTGTTTCTTAAACATTTACTGTGTGCCAGTGCCAGTCAGTATACTAAGTTTTGCAGGGAGTACAAACACGAACAATATATCTCTTGTCATTAGCAGTGTCAATAGATGGCTGGGGGAGTGGTTAGATCCACTATGACCTTTATTATTCACCATCATCTAACCCAAAACAGCACACAATCTAAGTAAAAGCACCGTGTCTAATATTTTAAAGTACCTTCTGGACACATATGCTGTTAGGAGCACTACACCCTCACCTCACACCCTTACCAAGATTAGCACCTCTAAGTCCCTTCTACCTTAGCTCTTGTACTGAAGAAACATGGTCTGATAAGGGAGAAAAGTGAGTACACACACACACACACACACACACACACACACACACACACCCCAAAGCCTTTGATATAAAGGATTACAATATACAAAGTGACTATTCACCTTTCTTGTTTTCTATTACCTGGATGTCCTTCCTTTGAACCTCCCCCTTTGTTCTCTACATCTTTTTAATCAGAGAATTCTTGGCAAAATCTATTTTCATAGAGTTTTTGTGTTAAATCACAATGATAGATGTTCTGGGCAATCTATTATTAAAACCTAGGACCTTCAGTTGTATGTTGGAAATTACCCAGTTCCACCCAATGTCAACCTCAAGGTTAAATGGCATAATTTTAGCCCTACTCCAACTGTGTTGTCTCTCAATTAGTCTTAAATATATCAAATTTCATTGTATGTGATTTATAATTTCTCTTTAGTATTCATAGCATATGCATTCTGGACCACTAAAATAAGTCGACCTTCATCTCCCTTCATTTGCTTTCTCTGGTAGCAATTTTACTTTTCTAGAGTCAATTATTATTTTATTTTAAATACTGTTTTTACTGTATTTTTTAAATTAACAAACACTAAGATTGACTTAAAAAATTGGGGGAGGGATTATGCATTTCTATGGGTTTTAATGCATGTATGAATTCATATAACAACTACCACAGTCAGGAAACTGACCTGTATGAGTGTATTTCTGGCTGCTCTATTCTGTTTTATTGATCTATGTGGCTATTCTTTTGCCAAACCCACAATTAGTTGATTAATGTAGCTTTATAACAATTCTTAAAATTGGAGAAATTATAAGTATTTCTATTTTATTCTTCTTTATAAAATTATTTTGTGTATCCAAGCTCCTGTTCCTTTTTATATAAATTCTAGAATCCGTTGTCTATATCTATAAAAATTCCCAGTTGGAGTTTGATTGATATTGTGTTAAATCTGAAGAACAATTTAAGGAATAGTGTCATGTCAACATACTGAGTTTTCCAATCCATGAGCAGGATATGTTTCCATTCATTTAGGCTTTCTTTGAGTTCTTTAATCAGTGTTTTGTAGTTGTTAAGTTGCTGCAAAAGTAATTGCGGGTTGTGCTATTACTTTCAATGGCAAAACCCACAATTACTTTTGCACCTGCCTAATAGATTTATTCCAAATATTTACATTTTTGGAATAATTATAAACCTTTTTTTAAATTGGAGTTTCCAATTGTTCATTTCTAGTATATACAGTTATGATTGAATTTTGTGTAATTGAACTTGTATTGTGCAATCTTGCTAAATTTGCTTAGTAGTTCTAAGAGGTTTTTGTTGATTTCATGAGATTTTCCACATATTCAAGCATGTCATCTATAAGTAGGAACAGATTAATTCTTACTTTCCAAACTGCCTTGCCTTTTTGAGCTGGCTAGGACTTTCAGTACAATATTGTATAAGAGTCATGAGAATGGATAGCCTTGCCTTATTCTCAGTGGGAAAACATTCATTCTTTTATCATGGAGTATGATGTTGGCTGTAGGTTTTTTTGTCTTTTATCAGGTTAAAAAAGCTCCCCACTCTTCTCAGTTTAGTGTGCATTTTTTATTATGAAAAGATGTGGAATTTTATCAAATGCTTTTTTTGCATCAATTGATAGTCATGTTTTTTCTTCTTTTGTCTGTTAATATGGTAGATTACATTGATTGATTTTCAAATATTGAACTAGCCCTAAGTTCCCAAACAAACTTTTCTTGGTCATAGTCATATATTCTTTGATTATGTTCTTTTCATATGTTTATGAGTTTTGTTTGATAGCTGTGATTTTTCTGTCGAGGAAAATAATCCGGAAGACCGATTCCCAAAACCGGTTTTGGGGGGGGGGGGCGGGGGGGCGGGGGCGAGAGAGCCCGGGGGAGGAATCTGCCTTTGTTGGGTTGGATGCTTTATAAATGTTAACTAGACCTAGTTGGTTAATAGTGCTATTCCATATTTCTGTATCTTTGCTATTTTTCTGTGTACTTGTTCTATCAATTATTGAAAAGGGAAAGTTGACATTTCTAAGTCTGATTGTAGACTTAGATATTTCTCTTTCAGTTCTATCAGTTTTGGCTTTATGTATTTTGAAGCTCTGTTGTTAGGTATATACATATTTAGAATATTTTTACGTCTTCTTGTAAATTTATCCTTTTAAAATATGCAATGTTTCTCTTAATCACCAGTAATTTTCCTTTTTTATAATTTACTGTATGTGATATTAATAACACAAGGTTTCTTTTGATTAATCTTTGTGTAGTATTCCTTTTCTTATTCTTTTGTTTTTTAAAAAATTTTATTTATTTATTTTTAAGAGAAAGAGAGTTTGGGCCTGGGGGTCCACTGCCAACCAAACCATGGAGTCTGGCAGTGGCCCTGAATGTCTAGACACTCACTTTTATTGAGTTGCAAATCTGGGGGCAGGGGAGATAGGGTGTGGAAGTGATAGGGTTAAGTACATCACATGTCGTACAGGTAGGGACTCAGGAATTTTTAGTAGTGGAGATGAGGTGAGGAGCATAATGCATCAGCATTTTTCCATACTTGTTAAAAAAGAACAAAGACATTAAGATTTATATTATTTTTACTGATTCTCTCTTCTTCTTTTTGTTTGTCAGTTTATTTATAAATATATTTTTTATTGTAGTTTAGGTTCCAGGGTACATGTGCAGACCATACAGGATTTTTGCATAGGTACATAAAGCGTAATGTGCTCTGCTGCCTTCATCCCCTTGTCGCCTATATCTGGCATTTCTCCCCCATGTTATCCCTCCCCAACCTTCCTACTGCCTGCTGTCCCTCCCTGGTCACCCCCAACAGACCCCAGTATGTGATACTCCCCTCTGTGTGTCCATGTGTTCTCATTGTTCAACATGATCCTGTGAGTGAGAACATGTGGTATTTGATTTACTGTTCTTGTGTCAGTTTGAGAATGATGGTTTCCAGTTTCATCCAAGTCCCTACAAAAGACATGAACTCATCATTTTTTATGGATGCATAGTATTTCATGGTGTATATGTGCCACAGTTTCCTTGTCCAATCTATCATCGAGGGGCATTTGGGTTGGTTCCAGGTCTTTGCTATTGTAAACAGTGCTGCAATGAACATATGTGTGCATGTGTCTTTATAATAGAATGATTTATAATCCTTTGGATATAGACTCAGTAATGGGATTACTGGGTCAAATGGAATTTCTATTTCTAGGTCCTTAAGGAATCACCACACTGTCTTCCACAATGGTTGAACTATTTTACACTCCCACCAACAGTGTAAAAGTGTTCCTATTTCTCCACATCCTCTCCAGCATCTGTTGTCTTCAGATTTTTTAATGATCGCCATTCTAACTGGCATGAGATGGTATCTCAATGTGGTTTTGATTTGCATTTCTCTAATGACCAGTGATGATGAGCATTTTTTTCATAAGTTTGTTAGCCTCATATATGTCTTCTTTTGAAAAGTGGCTGTTGAATTCCTTCACCCACTTTTGAATGGGTTGTTTTTTTCTTGTAAATCTGTTTTAGTTCTTTGTAGATTCCGGATATTAGCCCTTTGTCAGATAGGTAGATTGCAAAATTTTTTTCCCACTCTGATGGTTGCCAGTTCACGCTAATGATTGTTTGTTTTACTGTACAGAAGCTCTGGAGTTTGATTAGATCCCATTTGTCTATTTTGGCTTTTGTTACCATTGCTTTTGGTGTTTTAGTCATGAAGTCCTTGCCTATGCTTATGTCCCAAATGGTTTTGCCTACGTTTTCTTCTAGGGTTTTTATGGTGTTAGGTCTTATGTTTAAAACTTCAATCCACTGGAGTTAATTTTAGTGTAAGGTGTCAGGAAGGGGTTCAGTTTCTGTTTTCTGACATGGCTAGCCAGTTTTCCCAACACCATTTGTTAAACAGGGAATCCTTTCCCCATTGCTTGCTTTGTCAGGTTTGTCAAAGATCAGAGGGTTGTAGATGTGTGGCATTGCCTCTGAGGCCTCTGTTCTGTTCCATTGGTCTATATATCTGTTTTGGTGCCAGTACCATGCTGTTTTGATTACTATAGCCTTGTAGTATAGTTTGAAGTCAGGTAACGTGATGCTTCCAGCTTTGTTCTTTTTGCTTAGGATAGTCTTGGCTATGTGGGCTCTCTTTGTTTCCTTATGAAGTTTAAGGTAGTTTTTTACAGTTATTTGAAGATGGTCATAGGTAGCTTGATGGGTATAGCATTGAATCTATAAATTACTTTGGGCGGTATGGCCATGTTCACAATATTGATTCTTCCTAACCATGAGCATGGCATGTTTTTCCATCTGTTTGTGTCCTTTCTTATTTCCTTGAGCAGTGGTTTGTAGTTATCCTTGAGGAGGTCTTTTACATCCTTTGTTAGTTTTATTCCTAGGTATTTTATTCTCTTTGTAGGAATTGTGAATGGCAGTTCGTTCTTGATGTGGCTCTCTTTAAGTTTGTTATTGGTGTATAGGAATGGTTATGATTTCTGCACACTGACTTTGTATCCTGAGACTTTGCTGAAGTTGCTTATCAGTTTCAGGAGATCTCGGCCTGAGGTGATGGTGTCTCCTAAATATACAATCATGTCATCTGTAAATAGAGACAATTTGACTTCCTCCTTTCCTAATTGAATACCCTTTATTTCTTTTTCTCACCTGATTGCTCTGGCCAGAACTTCCAATGTTATATTGAATAGGGGTGGTGAGAGTGGGCATCCCTTTATTTCTTTTTCTTGCCTGATTGCTCTGGCTAGAACTTCCAATGCTATATTGAATAGGAGTGGTGAGAGAGGGCATCCTTGTCTAGTGCCAGATTTCAAAGGGAATGCTTCCAGTTTTTGCCCATTCAGTATGATATTGACTGTGGGTTTGTTGTAAATAGCTTTTATTATTTTGAGATATGTTTCATTGATACCTAGTTTATTGAGAGTTTTTAGCATAAAGGGCTGCTGAATTTTGTCAAAGGCCTTCTCTGCATCAGTTGAGATAATCATGTGGTTTTTGTCTTTGGTTCTGTTTCTGTGGTGGATTATGTTTATAGACTTGCATATGTTGAACCTGCTTTGCATCCCCGGGATGAGGCCTACTTGATTGTGATGGATAAGCTTTTTGATGTGTTGTTGCAATCAGTTTGCCAGTATTTTATTGAAGATTTGTGCATCTATGTTCATCATGGATATTGGCCTGAAGTTTTCTTTCTTTTGTTGTCCTTGCCAGGTTATGGTATCAGGATGATGATGGTCTCATAAAATGATTTGAGAAGGATCCTCTCTTTGGATTGTTTGGAGTAGTTTCAGGAGTGGTACCAACTTCTCTTTGTGTGTCTGGTAGAATTTGGCTGTGAAGCCATCTGCACCTGGGCTTTTTTTGATTGGTAGGCTCTTGTTTGCTGCCTCAACTTCAGCCTTTGTTATTGGTCTATTCAGGGTTTTGACTTCTTCCTGGTTTAGGCTTGGGAGGATGCAAGTGTCCAGGAACTTATCCATTTCTTCTAGGTTTACTGGTTTATGTGCATAGAGTTGTTTGTAGTAATCTCTGATGGTAGGTTGTATTTCTGTGAGAATTGGTGCTGATATCCCCTTTATTGTTTTTTATTGCATTGATTTTATTCTCCTCTCTTTCTTTTTTTTTTTAGAGAAAAAGAGAAGAGAAGGAAGAAAAAAGAATGAAATAAAAAAAAAAAAGGGAGAGAGAACAGGAATCTTGCTCTATTGCCCAGGCTAGAATACAGTCTACAAATAGATATTAAAAGCTTTTTTATACTAATAATTGTGTTATACAATGGAGACAGGAAGGGATAAGGGAGAAAAATAACAAACAAACAGCCAACCAATATTTCATTTAAACCTATGAAATGCTATGCAATTGCTAGGGAGTGATTTACTCCCAACCATGTGGTCACTTTTAGAATAAATGTGATGTGTTACTGAAAAAAAAAATGTATATTTTGTGGATTTGGAGTAGAGAGTTCTGTAAATGTTTATTAAGTTAACTTGTTTGAGGTTTAAGTTCAAGTCCCGGGTATCCTTCTTAACCTTCTGTCTCATTAATTTGTCCAATATTGACAATGTAATGTTAAAGTCTCCCACTATTATTGTGTGGGAGTCCAAGTCTCTTTGTAAGTCACCAAGAAGTTGCCCTATGTATCTGGGGTGCTCCTATATTGGGTGCGCATAGACTTAGGGTCGTTAGCTCTTCCCGTTACATTGATCCCTCTACCATTATACAATGTCCTTCTTTTCTCTTTCGGTTTCTATTACTTTAAAGTCTATTTTATCAGAGATGAGAATTGCAACTACTGCTTTTTTTTTTTTTTTTTTTTTTTTGCTCTCCATTTGGTTGGCAAATCCTCCTCCATCCCTTTGTTTTGAGTCTCTGTATATCCTTGCATGTAAGATGGATCTGGATGCAGCTTACTGATGGGGTCCTTTGAAGTGGCTGATACTGGTTGTTCCCTCCATACATAGTGCCTCCTTCAGAAGCTCTTGTAAAGCAGGCCTGGTGGTAATGAAATCTCTGAGTACTTGCTTGTTTGCAAAAAATTTTATTTTTCCTTCACTTATGAAACTTAGTTTGGCTGGATATGAAATTCTGGGTTGAAAGTTCTTTTCTTAAGGATGTGAATATTGGCCTCCACTCTCTTCTGGCTTGTAGGGTTTCTGCTGAGAGATCAGCTGTGAGTCTGATAGGCTTCCCCTTGTGGGTAACCTGACCTTTCTCTCTGGCTGCCCGTAGTATTTTCTCCTTTGTTTCAACTCTGATGAATCTAATGATTATGTGCCTTGGGGTTGCTCTTTTTGAGGAATATCTTTGTGGTGTTTCTTGTATTACCTGGAGTTGGGTATTGTCTTGCCTTGCTAGGTTAGGAAAGTTTTCCTGGATAATATCCTGAAAAATATTTTCCAGTTTGGATTCATTCTCTTCGTCACATTCAGGTACACCTATCAAACGTAGATTAGGTCTTTTCACATAGTCCCATATTTCTTGGAGACTTTGCTCGTTCCTTTTTACCCTTTTTTCTCTAATCTTGTCTTCTCGTTTTATTTCGTTAAGTTGGTCTTCGACCTCTGAAATCCTTTCTTCTGCTTGATCAATTCGACTGTTAAAACTTGTGCATACTTCTCGAAGTTCTCGTATTGTGTTTTTCAGCTCCATTAATTCACTTATATTCCTCTTTAAATTGTCCATTCTCATGAACATTTCGTGAAACCTTTTTTCAAGGTTCTTAGTTTCCTTGCATTGGGCTAGAACATGTTCTTTAGCTCACAGAAGTTTCTCATTATCCACCTTCTGAAGCCTGATTCTGTTGATTCCTCACATTCATTTTCTATCAGGCCTTGTTCAATTGGTGATGAGGCACTGCAATCCTCTATAGGAGGAGAGGCATTCTGATTTCGAGTGTTTTTCAGCCTTTTTGCGCTGTTTTCTTCCCATCTTTGTGGATTTATCCACCTGTCGTCTGTGTAATTGCTGACCTTCAGATTTGGTCTCTGAGTGGACATCCAGCTTGCTGGTGATAAAGTTTCCTCTATTTCTTAATTTTCCTTCGGCGGATGCCCCTCCCCCACAGAGCTGGACCTTCCCAGGTTCAGCTGCACTTGCTGTGAAACTCTCAATCTTCAGCAGTTCCAACCACTGTTTTTATTTATTTATTTATTTTTTTTGTGGAGGTGGGTACCAGCCTTCCCCTGCGGCGACCCACTACGCTGGCTGAAACAGCGGCGTTTAGATTCGTGGCACTTTTCTGCCCGGGAATCTCCCGGTCTGGTTCCCCACTTCAGTCTGCTCTTTAATCAGCTGAATGGGAGACTCTGCTTTCCCAGAGCTCCAACGCCAGACCAAAATGGCACTCAGTCCCGTCTACTCCGGACTGAGAACCGCCGCATCGAGGTGCCTGCAAAACAGCCGCGCCCTCCAAAAGGGTCACGCTGGCGATCCGTGGGGCTCCTCCGCCAAGAATCTCTTGGTCCGTGGGCTATGAAAATTCGTCTGAAAATGTGGCGTCCACTCACCCTCTGCGCTTTCAGTGGGAGCTACAATCCTGAGCTGCTGCTAATCGGCCATCTTGGATCTCTCCTCTATTCTCCTCTCTTTTCTTTTGTATTACTCTGGCTAGCAATCTGTCTATATTGTTGATCTTTTTTAAAAAAGCCAGCTCCTGGATTTATTAACTTTTTGAAGGGTTTTTTGTGTCTCTATCTCCTTCAGTTTCTGCTCTGATCTTAGTTATTTCTTGTCTTCTGGCAGCTTTTGTGTTTTTTTATCTTGCTCCTCTAGGTCTTTCAATTTGGATGATAGGGTGTTGATTTTAGATCTTTCCTTGCTTCTCATGTGAGCATTTATTGCTATAAATTTCCCCCTAGACACTGCTTTAAATGTGTCCCAGAGAATCTGGTACATTGCGTCTTCCTTCTTGTTGGTTTTGAAGAACATCTTTATTTCTGCATTCATTTCATTATTCATCCAGTTGACATTCAGAAGCCAGTTGTTCAGTTTCCATGAAGTTGTGCAGTTCCAAGATAGTTTCTTAATCCTGAGTTCTATTTCAATTGCACTGTGGTGTGAGAGACTGTTATGATTTCTGTTCTTCTGCATTTGCTGAGGAGTGATTTACTTCCAATTATGTGGTCAATTTTAGAGTAGGTGGGATGTGGTGCTGAGAAGAATGTATATTCTGTGGATTTGGGGTGGAGAGTTCTGTAGATGTCTTTTAGGTTTGCTTGGTCCAGATCTGAGTTCAAGTCCTGGCTATAGTTGCTAATTTTCTGTCTCATTGACCTGTCTGATATCGACAATGGAGTGTTAAAGTCTCCCCCTATGATTGTGTAGGAGTCTAAGTCTCTTTGTAGGTCGTTAAGAACTTGCTTTATATAGCTGGGTCTCCTGTATTGGGTGCATATATATTTAGGATCCTTAGCTCTTCTTGTTGCATTGATCCTTACCATTATGTAATGTCCTTCTTTGTCTCTTTTGATCTTTGTTTGTTTAAAGTCTATTTTATCAGAGACTAGGATTGCAACTCCTGTGTTGTTTTCTGTTTTTTTGTTTTTTTTTGTTTTTTTTCTCTCCATCTGCTTGGTAAATCTTCCTCCATCCCTTTATTTTGAGCCTATGTGTGTCCTTGCATGTGAGATGGGTTTCCTGGATACAGCACACTGATGGGTTTTGACTTTTATAAAATTTGCCAGTCTGTGCCTTTCAATTGGGGCATTTAGCCCATTTACATTTATGGTTAATATTGTTATGTGTGAATTTGATCTTGCCATTTTGATGCTAGCTAATTGTTTTGCCCATTAGTTGACACAGTTTCTTCACTGTGAGGATGCTTTTTACCATTTGGTACATTTTTGGAGTGGCTGGTACTGGTTGTTCCTTTCTATGTTTAGTGCTTCTTTCAGGAGCTCTTGTAAGGCAGGCCTGGTGGTGATGAAATCTCTCAGCAATTGCTTGTTTGTAAAATATTTTATTTCTCCTTTGCTTATGAAGCTTAGTTTGGTTGAATATGAAATTCTAGGTTGAAAGGTCTTTTCTTTAAGGATGTTGAATATTGGCCCCCATTCTCTTCTGGCTTGTAGGGTTTCTGTTGAGAGATCCACTGTGAGTCTGATGGGCTTCCCTTTGTGGATAACCCAACCTTTTTCTCTGGCTGCTCTTAGCATTTTTTTCCTTCATTTCAATCCTGGTGAATCTCACAATTATGTGCCTTGGGGTTGCTCTTTTTGAGGAATATCTTTGTGGTGTTCTCTTATTTCCTGGACTTGAATATTGGCCTGCCTTGCTAGGTTGGGAAAATTCTCCTGGATAATATTCTGAAGAGTGTTTTCCAGCTTGGATTCATTCTCTCCATCACATTCAGGTATACCTATCAAATGTAGATTAGGTCTTTTCACATAATCCCATATTTCTTGGAGGCTTTGTTTATTTCATTTTCGCTCTTTTTTCTCTAATCTTGCCTTCTCATTTTATTTCATTGAGTTGATCTTCAATCTCTGATATCCTTTCTTCTGTTTGGTTGATTTGGCTATTGAAACTTGTGTATGCTTTGCAAAGTTCTTGTGTTGTGTTTTTTCACAGCTTGCTGTGAAACTCTCAGTCCATACACATTTTCTTCTCTAAGCTGTTTATTCTCCTTAGCATTTCGTCAAACCTTTTTTCAATGTTCTTAGTTTCTTTGCATTGGGTTAGAACATGCTTTTTTTTTTTAGCTCAGAGAAGTTTGTTATTACCCACCTTCTGAAACCTGTTTCTGTCAATTCATCAGACTCATTCTCTATTCAGCTTTGTTCCCTTGCTGGTGAGGAGTTGTGATCCCTTGGAGGAGGAGAGGCGCTTTGGTTTTTGGTGTTTTCATCCTTTTTTTGCACTGGTTTCTTCCCATCTTTGTGAATTTATCTACCTGTGGTCTTTGTAGTTGATGACTTTCAGATGGGGTCTCTGAGTGGATGTCCTTTTGTTGATGATGAAGTTATTTCTTTCTGTTTTTAGTTGTCCTTCTAACAGTCAGGCCCCTTTGCTTTAGGACTGCTGGATGTCCACTCCAGACCCTGCTTGCCTGGGGATCACCTGTGGCGGTTTAGAACAGCAAGAGTTCTGCCAGTTTCTTCTTCTCTTATCTTTGTCCCAGAAGAATACCTGCCAGATGTCAGCCTGAGCTCTCCTGGTGTCTCTTTGGATATACAGGGGTCAGGGGAGCTGCTTGAGGAGATAGTCTGTCCCATATAGGAGCTCAAGTGCTGAGCTGTGAGCTCCATTGTTAGGTTCAGAGCTGCTCAGCACTTATGTTAGGTCTGTTGCAACAGAACTCATAACCACCTTTTTTTCCAGGTGCTCTGTCCTGGGAAGGTGGGCTTTATTTATATGTTTCTGACACGCTGCTGACTTTTTCAGAGATGCCCTGCCCAGCAAGGAGGTAGCCTAGTCACAATCTGCCAGCAGAAGCGTTACTGAGCTGCCATGGGCTCTGCCCAGCTGCTGTGTGAACTTCCTTGAGGTTTTGTTTATAGCATTATAGTTAAAACTACTTCAGTAATGACGGACTGCCTCTGTAATGGTGGACTATCTCAGTAATGGTGGACTGCCTCGGTAATGGTGGACTGCCTCAGTAGAGGTGGACTGCCTCGGTAATGGTGGGTGCCCTTCACCCCACAGAGCTGGACTTTCCTGGGTCCTGCTGAGCTTGCTGGGAAACTCTCAATCCAGAGAGTTTCAGATTGCTCATCTTTGTGGGGGGTGAGACCCACTGAGCCAGATCACCTGGCTCCCTCTTCAGCCCTCTTTTTTCAGTTGAATGGGAAGCTCTGTCTCCCAGGCCTTCCAGGCATCAGTTGAAATGGCCACCCAGACTTGTGTGAGTTTTTGTGCAGAGACCCACTGCACTGGCCGAAGAGCTGTGCTGAAAACTCATGGTGATTTTCAGCCCGGGAATCTCCTGGTCTGTGGGCAGTCATAACTCCTATGGAAATGTGGTGATCATTCAACCCCTGCTTTGTTCTTGCTGGGGATTGCCCTCCAGAGCTGTTCCTATTCGGTCCTCTTGGATCCCTCCTCCCAGTCACCGTTTTGAAGAGAATCTCAAAATATTGTATCTTAGTGAATAGATAAGGACTTGTATGTTAGGAAAACTGTGATCTGGTTGAAGCCAAGTAGAATGTCAAGCTTCATTTTAGTAACCTCTGGGTCAATGTTTTCTGTCAGTGTTTTACATTTGCAAGCAAATGTATCCATACTGTTTAATTTAAAGACTTCTAAGTAAGTTCACTTTAGAAAGTTAAATCACAAAAAGTACTATGATTTTTGCTGAATTCATGTCTGCCTTAATTCCTGGAAATCCCCCAGTTTACTTTTAGTAAATAACATTCACCTGTAAAGCAATTTGACATTGGAAATTTCCAACTACAAATTATGGTGTTCGTTAATGCTATTTATAGTCTGGTAGGATGTACTTAATGACCTCTTTGTGGTAGGATGGGGCCTTCTAAGGAGTTCTGGCCAATAAATTGTGAGCAGAAGTGATATGTATCAGTTCCAAGCAGATAATATAATTGCCTCCAGAGCCTTCTTTCCTTCTGTGTTTGGTAACTAGCAATGCTTGAGTTGGTGGTTGTAGCTGTTGTGTCATTCTGGGTACCTAAGTAATAAGAGACCAGCTGATCTGTGGTCACAGCTAAGTCGCAGCTAATCTCCTCTGATTGTTTTGTATTATAAACAAGAAATATACTGCTGTTGCTTATGGCACTCAGATTTTGGTCTTGTTTGTTACCACAGCATAATTGGCCTAACGTGGTACATATATGTGTTGTGTTATATGATTCTTGCATGTTATGTAATTTTCAAAACAAGTCTCTGATTTGGGTGGCTCAAGTTTAATTGTTCTTCCTTCTTTTATAAATAATAAAACTAAAGTTCAGAAAAGCTGCATACTTTACCCTAGGTACTCAGAATTAATATGTAAGAAAACTGGGAATAAAACATAGAATTACTGACTTCAAGTCTACTACTCTTTTAAAAAGATAAAACTATAAACACAGAAATAATCTTCTAATTCTTGACAAAAATGTTTTCAATGTAAAAATTTTCAAAGTTGAACATTATGTGTCATAATTTATATTTTAAAATACTGTGATTTGTGACAATATTTTGTGTTATCCCACATCTATGATCATTTGCCTTGGTCTTTTATTTTATCAGAGCAGCCATGAGATGGAGAATACAGGAATGTGATAAAAGTTACTTTTGAAACTATATGCTTTGAACTGAAGGCTATGTTTTACTTGTATAAACTTTGAAAATATATTTATTCTTAGAAAGTAGAGTCTTGAAGCACTAACCCTGTTTTCATAATAAATCCCTAAGACAGTCCTATGTTGTGAAGTTCCATTCTCTTAAACGTAGAGATTATGTATCAATTCATGTCTTTCAAGAAAATTTCCTTTAGAGAGTTCTCAAAGCTAGAAAATCAAAATGGCTTACATGAAGATAAAATGGTTAAAAATCAACAACAACAACAACAACACACACACGTACACACACACAACCCCATACCTAATATTTAGGATTTCACGTCTGAACAGAACTGAAAAAAGTTTTCAAACCTGGATATTTCAGTAATCCTTGTTTCGGAAAGCCTACACCCTGTAAAACTATTCTAGAGCAATTATTAACCACACAATGAGCCTGTGAGACAGCAGATGCTAGGCTCTCCTTTCCCTCCCTTCTTACCTCCTCAATCAAGCATATTTGTAGAGTACATATTTATCTACTTAAAAAAAGAGGGAAAAAACCCTGTTACCTCCCTTCTAACAGGAAGTAAGCAGGACTTCTCCTCACAGGCTATAAAAATATTGACAGTAGATAATGGGCTTGTATAAGATACTGGTGGGAAGTGAGTTAATAATCACAGGATCGAACTGCAGGGAGCTTCAGATGCTGCCTAAGACCAGAAAGGCAATGAATACTGTTTTTGTTAATAACTAGCTGGTGACAGAAAACTCTTTCAATCTTGCCTTCCTGGAACTGGAAAATACAATATCAGAGAGATATATAGTAATAAGATATACCTATCTTATCTACATCCATGAATTAATTTTCCACAAATATAAGAAAGAAATAAGCATACTGTTTATTAGGGAAAAAAAGGCCAACTCATAAATTTTTTAAAATTAAAATGTGGTTAGCACTAATTAAAAATATTGGAGGATAAAACTATCTTTTTGAAAAATACTACAAGAAAGTGGAAACTAATGTAGACAAACAGTATTACCTAATTTAACAAAATGTCTAAGGAATTTTCTGTTTTTAAAATGTTATTATAGCTCAACATTCTTATAAGCCTTAAGTGTTAGAACATTTCAGAAACCCAAGACATTTTCATATAGCCTAATATATCCAGATGATTGAAGTGCCAGAGAGTCCTTTAAGGAGCGCTAGGAATGTTCTAATAACATAGACTAGCTATATCTACATTTCCTCAGAAAACAAACATTCAAAGGAGCCAACCACACTCTGAAAATAATAGTTTTATCCTCCTGAAGCATAAATCTTTACTGCCCTTCAGTATAAACCAAACTGAAAAGATATGCTGCATCATTTTCTGTAATGATTAACCCCCTATTTGCCAGCTGTCCTGGTGAGTACTTCTAGATTTCAGCAGACTAATGTAACCACAAGTTGTACAGGTGCAAATCCCTTGTGCAAGTTTTGCCCTAGCAATCTCTCTCTCTCGCTCTCTCTGTCTCTCTCATCTTCCTTTCTCTGATTTCTAGAAGTGTTATTATTTTAACCAAATGTCTTATTCATTTAACTTACGCGGTAAATGTTGAAATTATTTAGAGTGTCTGCTGTTTGTGAAACATGTAATAATGGTGAAATCTACAGTTGAAGATGAATTAGTTTACTGTTGAAAAATTCAGGAGGATCCAGTGGAAGGATCAATTACCTCGGTAAACTTCAGGGCACAGTTCTGAATGGTTTATTTCATTTCCCCTATTGTTCTTTGTAAGTATCCTGCAAACCAGTTTACAGCATGTTGGACCAAAATTATTCCCATTGATAAAAGACAGCCTCTTTGAGGGAACTTTGTCATCCTCTAGATGAAGACAAAGTGAAAAGGGTAAAGGATGGAAAGAAACAGAAAAAAACTGAAGATTGCTTTTAGAGAGAAATGATCTTGAAACCTTTATTGCTTAGTGGCTATTTGTTGCTGAAAGCAGCAGCACTTCCTTCGGATTGCAGTCAAGGTGAACTCCAATAAGGTATTCCTTGAAGATGCTGGAGTCCTCTAGGCTGGAGCAGGGATCCTCTGTGGAAAGGCGTGTCAATGAACTCTGAGGCTAATGATAATGGGGGTATTAAATGAAGGTTACTATAGCAGGGTGCCTGCCCCAGGGAGGAATTCTGACCGCAAAGAAATAGAGATCTCTGACTCTTGATCAAACAGATGGGCTGATGCTGATCTGCATCAGTGATCTCGAGTTGATTAACTGAGATTAGGAGGCGAAAGTCAACAGCACAGCCACCAAAACACTGTTGGGTGTCTCTGTCAGGAGAGAGAGGGAGGGAAGAAAAAATAGGGGAGAGAAGCCTTCAGTTCACACTGACAGGAGATCCAGTTTCCGCAGCTCTCTGATGCCCGCCTGCACCTCCCTGCCTCTGGATGAAGGGCTGGCGCCTGCGCCTGCACTGCTCCTGCAGGAAGCACTGAAGATTTTTCTAAAGTGTAAGGCATTAACTTGTATCAGCACCTGCCTGGGCTACTGAGAGAAAGTGCTGCTGCCTTACTGGCCATGCAGTGGCTGCTCAGGTTTGTCCTGACTGTGGCAAGTTAGAGGTAAACCAGGAAGGATGGGACCCAAAGAATGGGGACCAGTGAGGTTAGGGTGTTGATAAAGGAGCAAATACATGAAATAAAACCAGGGCCAGTGCTGGGAAATAAAGATCAAGGGAATGGGGGGAAGAAAAAGGTGGCAATTGGACCAAGGGATGTCAAAGGACTGGAGTAAATCATAGGGAGGAGAAAATTGCTAGAAAAGGATGAATGAAAAGCATGTGAGAGCTCATGAAAGAGAAGGAAAGATGGTGCTAGAAAAGAAAAATATGGTAGAAAATGTAGCCAGGGGATATAGGTAGCAAGGAAGTGCAAGGGGAAGAGAGGCTAGAATCGTGCTCTGCCTTCTGGGGATCACACAGGGTAACCCCTTGAGTCACACTCTGGCAAGGCAGTGTAGGCAGTGCACTATAAAACAGCATGGGGCCAGAGAAGAAAGCAACTTCCCAAGACTGGCCTGAGGGTATCAGCCTGTCCAGCTAAATCCTGGAAAGGCATATTGTGGTTTCTGATAGCCCGGATGCAAGGGTGAATAAGACCTTGCTGTGACTCCAGAAATTCGCTCTTAAAATAGAGTCAGTTGTTAGAAGGACCATTGGGGTACGGGGGATGGAGTATTTCACTCTGTCTAGGGGTTTCAGAGACTCAGCAAAAAGTTAATGAAGGGAGGGGGAAAGCCTGTTAGAAAGGCTTTGTAGTTTTCAGGACAGAAAGAAGTCCCAGTGTTGGCTGTAATCAGTTTAAAGTGTCTAATTTAAAGATAAAGCAAGACAAGGTATTCTGTGGCCAGGCAGAACACACATGGGCCTGAGTGACCTTGCGTCTCACTTTTCTCTTCCATGGGTATTATCTGCCTGTCATTGGGCCTGTGGCAAACTCAAATTGGACATGGGCTCTTGCCTTCAAGGGCTGGGCCTTTAAAAACAAATCCAAAATTCCAGTGGGACGTGAAAGAATTTTGTATGGGGTTCCAGGAGAAAAAAGAATCTTCACCAGAACTTGGAATGTTGGGGGAGGAATCCAGAAGGAGGTGATCTCAGAGGTGAAAGAGTTCTGACGACAACTCTTAGCACACAAGAGGAATTATTTTCTTTATTTCTCAGTAGTGTGAGGGTGAGGAGGCTCCATCAAGAAGGACCTTCATATAAAATGCCTGGTACATGGAAAAGAGCTGGGGAGGGTCTCCCAGATGGACTCTACCAAATTACTCCCTCTCCTTCCATAGCCCAAGAAGGCTCAGGCTTCCTCATTAATATAGTCTCTGGCTGAATAACCATGCCTCCCTGACCCCATCTGTCTAGTCATTGGGCCAACTGGCTAATGTAGGGTATAGCACCTATGAGAAAACATTAAACCAAAGCCAATACCCTTGGTCTGGGTAAATCTACACCTCTCTGTAGCAGAATGGGGAAGGTGGAGGAAAAAGAAGAGACGCTGAACAAAATGTTGGGAAAGTAGCCTTCTTGCCTACAGTGAACACGTTTAGGATCATTTTCAGAGAAAGCATAAATAGAAAAGATCTACATGATAGCTTCACACTCCTTTTCTAGAAATAGAAGCCATGTAGATGTCCCAAAATAGTGAGGAATGGTGGGTCATCTGGTACCACAAGGCAGGACAGGTTAAGAAGCAATCTGGTTTTTTAATGATCACCCTTCTAACTGGTGTGAGGTGGTATCACAGTGTGGTTTTGCTTTGCATTTCTCTAATGACCAGTGATGATGAGCTTTTTTTCATATGTTTGTTGGCTGCATAAATGTCTTCTTTTGAGAAATGTCTGTTCATATCCTTCACCCACTTTTTAATGTGGTTGTTTTGTCTTGTAAATTTGTTTAATTTCTTTGTAGATTCCAGTTATTAGCCCTTTGTCAGCTGGGTAGATTGCAAAAATTTTTTCCCATTCTGTTGGTTGCTGGTTCACTTTAATGATAGTTTCTTTTGCTGTACAGAAGCTCTTTAGTTTACCTATGTAACAAACCGGCATGTTCTACACATGTACGCCAGAACTTAAAGTATAATAAAAAATAAAAATAAAATAAATTTGGATTTAGCCAAAAACAAAACAAAACAAGCAAACAACAACAGAAAAAAAAAAGAAGGAATCTGTGTTTAGATTGTGGTAAAAAGTGCTCTGACCTAAATCCCTAGGAGCTGTCCTGGTGTGCAGGTGGGGGAGAGGGAGCATTCGGGGCTAAATAACCTATGGAAAACTATCCAGATAGCACTGCAAGTACAAAGTTTATCCCTTGTTCCTAAGATGTGACCTTTGTGGCTGCTTGTGAACTTTCCTTTTTTGATTAGGAATATATTCTGCTTTTCAAATCCTCTGCTCTCCACTTCACTCCTTGGGGGGGTTGAATGCCTGTGAGTCACGAGTCATACAAAAGAAATTGCCTTAAACCAATGAATCTGGAGGCGTTATAAAATGGAGTACTGACTCATGACAGGCAAGTATCAGAATTTTTTAAAACAAAGAAATATTTCTTAGGCATTGAACCACTCAGAACAGTGGTAAGTATTTACTTGCAGGAAGCTTCAGGGGGAAAAGCCAACGGCTCCAATGACCAGGTGAATAAAACGTGTGTTATCACTGAACGAATCCACAGCTACAGATGTAACACATACATTCACTTCTCCTTTCAATAAAAATTATAGTCCCATTTTCCCTGCCATTTTTACAAGCATAGATGAGGCAATAATTTTGGGAAATACCTTCTTTCAGGCCATTACTCTTCAGGATGCACTTTCATATAACACTCTTTAGCCTCATTTCCTAACCTCATATGCTATTTTGTGTTAAGCACTGGGATGGATTTTTCTAGATAAAAGTGGAAATGAATGTCAATATGGAATAAATGGCAATCATGTCCAGTATCAGTCACATCAGAGTAGCAAAACTGGCATTCTAAATGAAAATTACTCTATCCAGTATGCCTGTTAAATCTATTATATGGAAATGGAGCCTGTTCCATAACCAGCTCCAAAGAACTATCTTATCTTTCTCTAGAGCAAATGTAAAACAGAAGAGTTCAGGGATCTCTACCACTTCCACCTTACACAAGAACTGGAGAAGCAAGTATAAAGTGGCTGGTTCAAAATATGAACCCAAGGCAGGTGAAATGTGGTAGAAAAAACACTGACCCTAGGCTGAGAAAAGACCTGAGTTTCTGTGGCCATGAATCTACTGAGACTATGTTACCTTCCACAAGCCTTTCAAATCTCTCTCAGAACCTCATTTTTTTTTTCTGGTATGAAATTATAACTATACCCTAACAACCTCATAAAAAAACAAATAAATGTATTCTCTGAGGTCAACAATGGTTTATTTAAAGATTAGCTCTATGATTTCAAGCCATTCAAAATCTCTACCATTTTTGAGAGTAAAAAAGAAGGTTATGCACAGGATACACCTGGAACTATGAATGAAATAATGTGATGCAAACATAAGGCGACGGTGCAGTGGCTCATCTGCAGTGATAATGCTACCCTCACCTAGGGGTTGAAACTTCTTTTCTATGTTTGTTCTGAGATACCAACCACATTCTAAGTCCTTTAAGGGAGGGGAGCTCTATTTTATTCTTTTGCATCTTCTAGGGTGGTTAACTCCCCTGATATAGATTGGTGCTTACTAAGTGCCCATTCATTGATGAAAAGAAGAGGGATGTGGGTTATATGAGACAGTGAGGAAGAGTTTGAAAGAAATAAAAGAATTAGTCACCAAAGGAAGTTATACTGTTTCTTGGTCTCATTGAATTTCTACATCATGAAATTGTTTTTCCCTGTATTCTCTGATTACCATTACCAGCACAACAGAATAGCTATTTCTTCAATCAAGTGATAGATGGCTAACCTTTCCATCAAATCTGATGGCCCTCTAAATTCAGGCTAGAGTTATTACAGAGTGGTATGACTTAGTCCATCCTACCTTAAACCAAGGGCTTCCTGAAAATCTTACCCATCCTTCTATTTCTTTTAGAGTTTGTTTTTCCTGAGCAAATTCTTGCTTCCTGCTTTTCATAAACACTCACTGTTACGATTTTGGCTTCTCCCACTGAGTCACTTATGTTGGACAGCCAGGGGGAGAATGTTTTCTACCTCCTGGACTAATGCCCTTATGCCTTCAAAGGCAGCTGGTATCACTTTTGAAATTGAGACATCTTAGGCCTGGATCACATTGTCCCAGGCCAAATAGCCTGAAAGCAATAAAGTCAAGTCATGGGATCCGAGAAGCTGTGTTGCTTGCTTCTCTCTTTTTGGGGAAAAAAAAATTACCAAATACTGTAAAAGGAGGTAAAGGGGAATTACTAGCTAGTTTCTATTTTCATAGACAATCTCAAGGTATCCGACAGAAACTCCCTTATATCAGTTTCTCAAGGATCCTCTGCTCTACTAGTAACTGAATCACCTGGAAACCCTGTATGCAGATTTCTGGGATTTTTCCTTGACTAACTGAATCAACGTCTCTTGGGAGGAAAGAAAACTTAAAGGAAATAAATAATCCTGTACATTGTTTCCAGAAGCAGGTACATTATTGAAAATAAAAAGAACTGGCCTCTCATCTTCCTGGTTAACTGGTGGAACAGTGATTTCAGATCTCTCCTAGTTTTGTGGCCCCTAAGGGACAAAGAATAATGCCTCTCCTCCCTCAAATGCTACTTCACCCCTGCCCCAGATCATGGAAGATCCCTTCCAATTCTACTCCCTCCCTTACCAGCAACTCATCTTTAAGAGTTTGTAGGGACAGGAAGGTGGGAGGGATTATGGAAAACTGTATCTAGAAATGAACAAACAAATGGCCAGTGGTCCAAAAGAGTAATGACATCTCTTGGCTTGAGAAATCCCAAGACCTCAAATCCTAGCTCAAACCTTCTTCATCATCCTAACAGTAGCTAGACCCTGAAGCTGTGGTGAACCAGCGGGATACCCAAACAGCAGTTTCATGATCATGTCTCTTAACTTTCTAATCAGAATTGCTGAAAACAATAGTGAATCATACTTATATTGAAGAGTATCTTGCTTTTCGTCCCTATGGAGGAGCCTTCTGCTTTTACCGGGGAAAGGTATGAACTTGTAGAATGGGCCTGGCCTACTTGTAGATTAGGCAGCAAAAGCCTAATTTGTTTGTCTGGGACCAAAGAAAGCAGAGCTGAAAATGGAGAGGCACCTCGAGAGGAGAAAGGCCTGCATCTTTGCACTGAAATGCTTAACTGTTCTTAAGGAGCCAAGGAAAGAAGAGCCAGGCACCTGCCGGTGGATTGACACGTGGAAGACAATGTCCATACGTTGGCTTCTCGATTAACGTTTAAACTCAGAATTTTACCAGCATAAAAGAAAAGTCTTTAGAATAACAGAGTGAGTGAGGAAATGCGTCTCTGGCTAGAAAAGACAAGAGATTTTCAAATACCGGCGCGGGGCCGGGCAGTGGAGTGGGTTCAGGAGAGCGTTAGCCTCTCGGCTTGCGCAGGGGGATGCGCTTGCTTCTTAGTCCTGGTTCACTGCTTCAGGTGCCTCAGGCCCCAGCCCAACTTTCCCAGAACAACCCCACAGCTCTCCCGCCGCCGCCTCCTCTGCCGCCTCCAGCTTCCCCTCCCCTTGGCATTGCTTGGCTTTAACTTTGCACAGCTTCTTTGCTTGCTGGGCTGGTTGCTGGGAGGTGCAGTGGGCAGTGGCGGCTCCCGCTGCGCAGTTGGGGGAAGAGAGGGGCCCGGGCCGAGTGCGGGGAGGCGGCGAGAGACGCTCGCTACTGTGAGCTCTGCTGGTGGGGGGGCCGAGGAAGGCTGTCGTCGAGGAGGAGGCCGAGGTTGAGGAGGCCGGGGAGGGGGTGATGATGGTGTTAAATGTGGCCGCGCAGCTCCCCGGGGAGCTGCCTGAAAGGAGAGTGCGCTCACCAGCTGACAGCGCGTGCTCCGCTCCAGACGCTCCGCACCGCGGCCAGGAGCCTCTGCCAGCCCCTCTATTGTCAACCGTTCTCTAATTAAGAAACACTCACATTACGGCAAACCACCCCCCACGCTTCTTGGTTCCTGTCCTTTTCTTTATACTCCTCCGACTTCTCTCCTCCCCCGTCTCTCCCCCTGCTTCCAAGAATTTAACCCATTCCCCCTCTCAGTTCTCCCTTTCTCCTTAGGGGCCTAGTAGGAGAAGGAGAGGAACCTCAGTTGTTGGAGTCTGGGACTCTGCTTGGCCTAGGGGCGAGCGCGGTTAGCGAATGTAAAGTCAACAATATCGAGAAAAACTTTTGTACACCCTTCTCCCCACAACTCTCTCACAAAAATAACTGCAAGCAATTTAACTACGATTGGTTATCTAACTCTCACCAGCGCTTGCTGGTTTTTCTAGATTGCAATTGACAAGTCTAGATTGTAAGTGATAAACGCATCTGCTACTTTTGCTTTCCAATTCTGATTCAGGTTTGTAATTGGCAAGACGAATTTGATAATCTTTTTCTTGAACTTTCAAATGAATAAAGGAGAGAAATATTACCAGCAATTTTTGGTAAAAGACCTCTTACTTGATTCCAGTACTCTACTTACTTGGTTCAAATACTCTAAAATCAATAGAAAGGCCTTATGAAAATATTGGTCATTCATTGGTTAAGATTTAGGAAATTAACCTCCCCTTTTTTCTCTGGTCAAGTTGGACCCCCAGTTAGCAATGTCCCATAGAAATCGTGTTTAAACTTGTCCGTTGCCAAAACTGATCTTCCTTCAGCTCTCCGTGAAATCAAATAAGTTTCCCAAAGTGTGCCGAGCCAAAACCCTCCACAAATAAAAGTGCTGGTGGGGTGGGAGGCGAAGGCAGAATATAAAGCAAGCTGCTTAAAATATATAAAACTCTAGAAAGCACCAGCAGTGTTGCAAAGGACTAACCCGATTTATCTATCTTCATTACTTTAAGAAATGCTGCCTCTTTGTTTGTTTGGGTGATATTAAGCATGCTTAACTTGCACACATAGTTGATTCCTTTGCTAGTATCTTGGATACTTGGATCTGACTTTGGAAGGTAGAAGCTAATTGCTAATAATGGAGAGAAAGGAACCAGTCAGCATGGCAGAAGTGGTCTGGCATATGGGGAATGAGCGCTCAGAAATACTCAATATTCAAGTTTCCAAAATATTAATGAGATTATAGCAACCTGCAGCTATATGTTACAGCTTGTTAATGGAGTGTAAGAGAGCGAGCTGCCAAACGTTTGTTATGCAAACTCCATAGCAGAACCTTAAAATGGAAATGTGATTGTACATCTCTTTCAAAGAAATGCCAGCATTAAAAAGAAAAAAAGAAATAGAATGGAGAGAAAAGGGGTTAAAGTTCTCATTTGAACTTTGAGCACTCAATTTACCACAGTGATTTGACTTTTTGTGCATGTCTTAATGGGTTAGTAAAATTCATCCTCCTTTTTTAATCAATGTGATATAATATTTCCAATTCTATATTGTTATAAATACTGTATCAGCATAGTATTTCTGATATTTGTTATCGTTGTTTTTCTCTTGAGAAGAAACTTAAAGAATGTCCTCAAATGAAGCTGGGGTTATCTCCAATTCCTATGTAATGCCACTAATATTTAAAAGTATAAATATCCACCTCTTGTGGTGGTATAACCCCTCCCTGCCAACATTTGGATAGTTGTAGCTCTTATGTATTGATTTCCTCAGAGAAAAAATTACAAGAGCATTGACCTGGTGGTCAGGAGTACTAAGATCGGTTGTGAGTATTGACACTTTCTAGCAGTGTGATTTTGGGGGCAAATTAGGAACAGCAGTTTCCTCGTTTATAAAAGCTGTGAAGGAAGATGTTCCTGATGTTCTTTCTGTTTTGCAATTTCTATGAGCCCATGAAAAATAATAACATTGGACAATGTCTTTCTCCTCTTTGATTGACACAAAATGCACATAAATGGTTTTGAAAAAATAAAACATAGATTTTCTTTGAGGAAAAAAGAAATCACCTTTTCCTTCCTCTTGTCCTTTTCTGACTCAGATTCATAACAGCTAAAATGAGTCTAGGTCCTCGTCACATGCATGTGAGCACACTAAGCAAATAACTGTAAAAATATACATCCCGAAAGTTTGCTGTATGTCCATACCGGTTGGGTCCGCTGTTGAGAGCGAAATGGAAATGTGTTAGAAGCAATCGCTTGATTTATTCAGCAGCCCGAAGATTCCTGATGTTTATCGTGAACACAGCAAACTCGGTGTGTGCAAAAGGTTATCTAAGGGACAGGTGCATTATTTCTGCCCTGGAAAGTGTCACCAGCCGCCTGCTCGCTTCTCCCAGAGAGCTGGCGGAGGTTCTCCGCCTCTCTTGGTGGGCTTCCGCTGAAAACCACAGATACCCAGGTGGTCAGTAAAGAGCTGGTTCCGCAGTTTCTTACTGGAGACCAGGACCTGTGCTCCCTCGCATGTTACTCTTTCTGCAAACCTAGTTTGTGGCACATTCCTTTTCCTTTTTGGCGCTCTCCTCTTTTTAAGGTGCTAGGAGGAGAAGAGGAGGCAGGAGTGATCACACTAACCTTTCCTCGCTCTTTTTGGTGCTTAATTTCCCCCGCAATTTGTTATCCCAGTGAGGCCAGGAAACATGAAAGGCTTGGCTTAAAATCAACATCTCAAATTCAACGATGTTTATCCAGGGGAATGTCGCGGAATATTTAGTTTAATAAATAGTTCTACTCTCAAGTGTGCCAAATTTACTTTTTATGCCACTCTCTCTCTCTCTCCACACACATACACACACACACACACACACACAATTAACTTTTGCAAAATCTGTGAGCCTGAGACCCAGAACAGGTTTTTCCTTAGTGAGGACACCTGAGGTGAGAGTGACAGCACCGTTAGTTTCTGCAATTGACCCAAAAATTTGTTTGAATGTTTTCTACACAAAAGCCAATTCAGAAAGACAAAATAAAGGCAGACATTAGCTTCTACATAGGGAGAAACAGAATTGTGTGAAAAGAAAAAAATGAGTGGAGGTCAATTTCCCAGGGCAACTACACACTTCTAATTTTTGAATCCATGAATCCAATTCCTTTTTTACCCTTAAGTTTTCTTCTGTTATCATCTTTCTCTCCTCAGGTCTTCCTCTCCCCGAAAGGGAGAAAGAGAGAGACAGAGGCAGAAGAGAGGATAGTGCATTGCGCTTGACCTACCTGAAAAATGTTCAGCTTGTTTAAGTTTTATGAGTGGACATAGCTAACCCTGGTAGAGTTAACTACTCCAGGGTAGGTAGGTCCTAATAAACCTAAAACTAGTGGCCACGGCCCCTTGCAGATGTTGTTGGGGCAAGGAGTAAAGAAGACTGGGAAGATCCTGGCTATCAAAGAGGCAAAACTGTTCTGCAAAATTGGAAAAAGTTTTAACTCACAATTTAATTATTTACTTGAGTGATTTTCTTTGTAGTGGCTTTGATAATACCTGAAGGCACCAAGTATACAACATTTTCTTCAAAAACTGTAAGATCACATAAATGGCATTTAATAGAAGACTTACCTCAATTCCACCAAGTCATTCATTTAAAAATTGTTTTCAGTAGTTATATTCATGGAATAAGTGACAAATGAAAGCTACTTTTCACGTTTATTTTAATTATTTGCAAAAGAAAATACATTAAACAATGGCAGTTGGCTTTGCTAAATTAAAATAAAATGATCTCGAGTAGAAAACGTAAAAAATGAATCAAGATAAGTAGAAATGGTAGCAAACAATAATAAATAAGTTTTCTAATATTAACAAAGCAAAATAAAATTGACCAAATGCTTTTGACACTACTAGCTTTTTTTTAAATTTTTCATTTTTTAAACATTTGCAAAGAGCTTAAGAATTATAAGTGGCTGTGTTAAAAAACAAAAACAAAAACAAAAACAAAAACTGGTCTGCAATTGGCAGCTGTTTCTCCTGGAGCCACCACCGCAGCAGCGGCTGATAAAGTGCGTGCGCCAAGTTTTCTAAAAGACGCCGAGGTTCTCGTGATCGGATACACATACTGGGTATGTTTATACAATACATAAACCTTAAAGTTCCCTGTTTTCTAACAATTCAATAGTCAAAAGTTATCCACTTTGGAAGCACTAATTTTGCGTTTCATTGTGCATTTTGGAAAACAACTTCGGAAGACTAAATCTCCCACACTTGAGTGCGCAACACACAAGGATGGATACCCAGGGCGTAAAATAAATTAAACCCAAACCAACGACAGAGAAGAAGATGTGACGTTTTAGCAGCGTATTGGCAGCAGGGAACTAGAATAACGATGCTATATATGAGTACATACAATTATACCTTATCTATCTACAGGGGGAGCAGAAGGTGGGCGGAAAGGACATAACTTTAACAGAAAGGTTTTCATCAAACAATATGGACCGTAGGAAGTTTGGAACAGCGGCGGCATTTGCAAACCATCAAATGTAGCTGCCATCTGAAGCCAAGTCGTTGCTAAACAACGACCATCACACAGTAAAAATTAAAGGGTGCGGGGATCTTTAACCGCGGGACTTCCCGCGCACTGGGAAAGGGGCAGTTTTGTTTCTGTCTCAGTTTTCAGGCTTCTGTCACCTTCCTAACTTGCCTCATCCGAGTCACTGTAATGGGAATGGGGGAGAAAATTCCCCCATCGCTTCTGTGGGACCGAGGCGAAGTTTTGCTGTTTTCTTCCTGCACTGGCTGCAAGATGCTCCCAGGAAGCGAAGGCGACAAATTCTTTTGCGCCATCATCGCTGTCAGGGCGCTGTCCTCGAAAGTCGAAAAGTGTAGAGCGTCCAGCTGCACGGAGTACCCTCCCGTAGAGGCCGGGGCTGAGAAGCGAGTCCGGCAACTCCCGGGAGGGGTCGGCCGCTGGCCCCCTCCGGAGGCCTGCTGAGCCCCAGCTGCAGTCGCGTTGCCCGCGCCCCCTTCGTAGGAGGCGGCGGCTCGAAGGTGGTGGTGGTCGTTTTTGCAGGAGGCTGTCGGCGGCGGTGGCTGCTCCCCACCGCTGGGCGTTTGTAGCAGCTCGGATAAGGCGTTGATGTAGATTTGGGCCATCTGCAGGGTCTCATATTTGGACAGCTTCTTGTCGTTGTTGAACGACGGGATAACATTGCGCAGCTGGTCGAAGGCGTGGTTCAGCCCATGCATCCTGCGCCGTTCCCTGGCGTTGGCTGCCAGCCGTCTCTGCTTCTGCACCCCATTCACCTGTTTGCTGGAAGGGGCCCGTTGGCGGCTGCAGCCCAGCTCGTCTACCACCACCCCGCCTTTCAGCTTGCACAGCTGTTCCCTCACTTTCACCGGCCCGGGGCTTTTGCTGCTACTGGCACCACCGCTGCTCCTCCTTACCAGCTCCCCCCGACTGTCCGCCTCGTCCCGGGGCACCGCGGGCTTCCGCGGCACCCAGCTCCGGGGAATGCAGCAAATACTGGGCGGCGCGTGCCGTGCAGATGCCCTGCAAAGTGGGAGCCAGCCAGGCGCGTGGGTCGGTGCTGTCCAGGAGGGACAGCTCAGGAGGGTAGACGGGATGCTCTCTCGCCGGCAAAGTTGCAGGTGGTTGTGGCGGCGGCGGCGGCTGCGGGAAATGATGCGGCTGGGGATGGCGATGGTGGTCTCCCAACTCCTTCACTTCAGCCCACTCTTCTGTAGGCAGCAGGCGGGACATTGCACTGCAAAGGCTCGGAGGCTCAGGATCGGAGGCAGCACTGGCACAACTGCTCAACCAAAAAAAGCTCTTTCCGGGTCTCTTCGGCAACGTCTTATTTTTTTTCCCTCCTCGACCCTCCCCCACCCACTCGGAGATCACACACCAGGTCGCGTGCAACGAAGCTTCTCCGGTTGCTGAAGGCGCTGCGCCCCTTTAAAAAGCGGCACGCGCCACTCAGTCTCCCCCCCGCTCCTCTCCCAGCCCCCTCCTCGCGCCGGTCGCGTGTCTTCTCAGCCAATGGAGGGCGCGGGCAGGCGCGTGCGAGCAGCCAATCAAAGAGTTTCTACACTCGGAGAAAAGTTCTGGTGTGCAGAGGACTCTGGCGCCTGCTCTGTTTTTTTTTTTAATCCTCCTTTAAATTCGTCAGATTCATATGTTAATTGCAGGGCTGTAATTCGACTCCAGTGTGTGTCACCACCCCGGCGGCTGGGGTGCCGGAGCCGGTGTGGACCGGGCTCTCGGGTAGTGCCCGAGTGGACTCGGGTCAGACGTGCGCGGCCGCGGGCGGCTCTGGGCGAGGCTGGACGCGCGGGGAGCCCAGAAGGCACTCACCGCGGACAGTAGCCTGCCTGCCCCGTGCTGCCCCCAAGCTAGGATCACAGCTCCCACCTTTGATGCGCGAGCATTTAAGATCTCTCATGTATAACAGGATGTTTGTATTCATGTATGCAGGTATTTATAAATCTCTCATACATGTTCATAGATCTATAACTGCTACATGACGTCTATCATTTAAGATTGCTGTTAGAATAAAGGGGGAAAAACCCATTCGTCTCAGAATTTGTTTCTTACTTTTATTCCACCTTTTCATTTTTTACTTGAGATCTCTTAGTTCGACTTCGTCATGTGATCTTTTTCTTAAAGGAAGTAGAGCTGCGGTGTAGTGATAGTACTCCAAATTCTAGGTCCCCAATTCTCCCTGTCCCTTTCGCCAGCACCCTGCAGCCAATTAGGATTGTAATCCGCCGAAATCTCTCCGCCGAGTGTAGTTTAGGGCCGGAATATTTTACGGTATTATGCAGAGTTTCAACACACACAGTAGGACTCATTAAATGCCCAGCCAGGGGAGGATGCCCAAAGTAAAATGAAAAGCATCTGCATTCCCTACAATCCTTAACACTTTCAAGGCACAGAAGCCCCAAGTTACCTACCCTTGTGCCTCCATAGCCCGCTCTTTACCACGGGATCCTGTAACCTCCCCCCCCAACCCTTCTGTTTAGTTAGGGTGTGCTTTCCCTTCTCCCCTCGCCCCTCCTCCCCGCCGCATACACTCAGGGAGGTCCTTGGCCCGGCTGGGAGGCCACCTCCCAGGTGAGCACCCCCTCGGGTCCCATTAGCCTCGGCTTGGTCTATTTACAGCAAAGAGCCAATCAGAAGCTCCTTGGCCCTTGGCACGCCCCAGCGTGCGCCCAGCACGCCCTGGCTCCGGCTCCGGCCGCTCTCCGGCCCCGCCCAGGGGGCGCCGGAGTGCGATGCAACTAGCGGGTGCTACTGCTGCTTTTACTTTCCCAGTGGCTGTCATCACGAAAGAAGTCTCATCCTCTAGGAAAGATGGTTTAAAAAAAAAAAAAAAAAAAAAAAAAAGAGCCAGAGAGACAGCTCCCTGGAATCTGCCTTTGCAGTGTCCAGAAGCAGTTGAATGTTGTTTTTGCTAATATTTGCCTCGGCTTGATCTAACCTGTCATCTAGAACTCCTTGGGGAGTAGATTTTCTGGGACTGGACTGGGTATATCCTATAAAGATACAGAATGGTAGAACAGAGTGCTAAAATGATGTTTAAGACATTATTCTTCACCTCTTCATCTGTTTCTTCCTCAATCTCGTCTATTTGCTGGTGTCTAGAAATAGTCCTGGGCCTACCTTAAGAGCCAGAAACTTCAGAGCTGTATTCTTGTGTGAATGTTTGGGCTCTGCTGACATATATGTTAAAGACACATAAAAGCAACAACAAAAACAAACCTAATCTGAAAACCATCCATGAGAATAAAGAAAAAGAAAAGACCATCTAATGTCTTTTTTGAGAAGAAAATTCTCCAATTGTTTGATGATTGGACTGGGTGTTATTGTTGGTTTGTTTGAACCCAGATTTATAAAATATGAATTTTTAAAAAGTTCATAAAATACGAATTTGAACTCAGTATTAGATGATACCAATGAGTTATTGTTGTTTTAGGTACCATAAAACAATGATTTTCTAGCAAGCTAGAGATGCATACAGAAACGCATAAAGGTGGAATAACATGAAGTCTATGATTTGCTTTAAAGTAGTTTGTCAGCAATATTAATAATATGAAAAAAGAATAGTAAAGCAAATATAGAAAGATCTTGATAATTGATGGATATGGTGATGCAAAGATTCATTAGACTATTAGTACTACTTGTACGTAAACATTTTTACAGTAAAAACCAGCAAACAATCCTGTAGCAACTCACTGTTTATTATTTCAACCACATAGTTAGTTCAACATTTACACCACCGTGATCTGGTCCTAACTTACCTTTCTAGACTTGAAATTTTATTATTCCATTAACACGGTGATTCTTAAATTGTGATCCAAGGACCATTTCTATGGATGAGAATCACTTGGGATTTTCATTAAGTAGGTAAATTCCTGGGCCCCTACTATATTTTACCAAAAGTCGCCTTTGTGAACGAGACCCAAATATGTATCTTAAATAAGCACCCTAATTATTCTTAGGCATACCACAGTTTGTGAACCATTGTTCTGGAAGTTTTCCTGTGCTCTATTAAGCTACTTTATAGTTCTTAAAACTTGTATTTTCTGTCGCGACCAGTACATGAATCCAAACAACTATTATCCATCCCTGTCTGCTAAAATGTAACTGAAATTTCAAGGTCTAAGTCAAATGCTACGTCCTCTAGGAATTCTTCCCATGTATCCTGTTACCATGTATCCTTCAGCAAGGAGGTGAAGACAAGGTGTCTTTGGGTCTATTACTACACTAATAGCTTGTTAGAGAAGTTCAAAGTCACATTTATTATAGTTCCTAAATTTATCTAAGATTCATTGACCCCCCAGGAACTGTAAACTTCTTCATAATTTTATACTATAGGTATTAGTTATCTATGGTTACATAAAAAATGTCCTCCACAGTCCTTAAAACAATAAAGTTAGTGCTGCCTGTTGGTAGGAGGCCTCAGTTTCTCTCCATGTGGATCTCTACCCCAGAGCAAGTGATTCAAGGGAGAAAGACACAAGTCACAATATTATTTAGATCTATACTTGGAAGTTACACTGTATCATTTCTGCCATATTCTAATCATTAGAGGTAAGTCAAGACCATACTCAGAGAGGGTGATTAGGGCCCAGAAGGAAAGGAAAACATATGAAATCTTTTGTGGAGACAGGTTAAAACTACCAAAATATCCCTTTGTTTTACAATGATTTCTTCCTTTTGCAAAATGTAATTTATCTTTATTTTACTAAGGTAGGGAAACATGTTCAGTAAAGTGAGATAAAGGTAGCAGGATTTGGTGAACCACAAGTGAAGAAAAAATTCAGACTTTTCTGTTCCTTCAAGAACTTCAAATGGCATGTGTTCCAAAACTTTATTCATAAGTCTGCCATTTACACTCTCCACAAAAGGCATATTATGGTAGTTAATTTCCACTGTATTTTCTTTCCTTCCATTTTTGTGATATGTCTTTATTTCAAAGTCGTATTTGTGAACTTGTTTTAAATTTATATAAGTATATACTGAGCATTTATCTAATGGTCATTACTGATGGCTAAGGATAGTGATACACTGGTAAATACATAATAATTTACTCTGAAAAAAATGCACACATAACTATATAAATTTATTATGCATTTTATTGACGTAAAGAATGTATGGCAGTTTGTAACAATAAAATAATCAAAATTTATTATTGTAAATCCCCTAGATCTAACAGATTCTCACAGAATCCTTGATTGCATTGATTTTTGCCATTCTTGTATCCATAACTAATCAATAATTGCAACTGATGAACAAATGTAGTTCCCACATGAATGCTGGTTGGTATTTTTCGTTTGTGGTTAATGAGTAAGATAAACATGAAATGACAATGAAGATGTTTGTCAGAATTCATCTGAGAATCAATGATGTGTGCAACTTCTTTGCCGAATAGGATAATAGTTTTCAAATACTGGGAGAATATGTGCTCAATCTTTTGTGCTATTCATGTAATGGCTACAGACTTTGATATACTTTTCGGTTTAGTCTGCATTACTAATATTCTCTCTATCACTTTTTTAAGACTAGACAATCAATAAATCAAAGTAAGCCAGGATTTGTGGCATTTGCCAATTTCTGTTGGTGTAAATACAAATGCTGCTAAATTAAACGAACATTTTCCTAGGCTATATATTAATTGACTTCCTCTTCAATTTTCAACATAGTTGAACATATTCTTTTCAAATCTATCTTTTCTCTTGACTTGGGAATACCATATTATTTGTGATTTCTCCCTACTTCTTAGTCTCCTTCTTGATGTCTCTTAAGGAGACTTTTTCCTTATTAGGCATGGTACCATGCTCTAATTTCCTCTTAATCCATATATATCATCTATATTCCAATAAATACCAAATTCTTATCTCTAGCCCAAAGTCAAAATAGTTCCTAAATATTTATAAGATTCATTGATTTTTCAGTGATTTTCATTGCTCTTAAAATAAGCATAAACATCAATAAACAAAACTAATCTGAAGCATCATGAATATTTCCCCTGAGGAAGTAAGAACTGAAAATTGAAAAAGAAGTAGTTCAGAAAAGGTGAACCCACAAACAACAATTAGAACAACAGCAGCAGCAACAGCAAGAACAGCAATGACAACAACGAATCTCTTCATGTGGACTGAAAGGTTCTGCCTTACCTGCTCCTTATGTCTTCTATCTTCCATCCAAGTACTAACCAGGCCTGACCCTGCTTAGCTTCTGATATCAGAGAGGATCAGGCAGGTTCATTTTTCTCTTCTGTCTCACCTCCACCACTCTTCCACTCTTTCATAATCTTCTAGGCACTTTGGTCTTCTTTACTTGCTCATATTACCAAACATCTTCCCATCTCAGGGGTTTCACACGAATGGTCTGTCTGCCATACTTTTTGTCTTGTCTGTCCCCTTCTTATCTAGTTACTTCCTGTTCAACTTTAAAGTTGAGCAAGATAAACTGTAAGTAGGATCAAAGTAAGTAGCCTCGGTTGCACAGTCACTTAATATTCTTTGTTTGGGAGTTCAGTCTCTATTTAGGTCCAGTAGTGTGACAGAATCTACTTTTGGAATGCTGAATAGTTCTCTGCTACAGATGGTACAGCTTGCTCTATGCCCTTAGTGGTCTTTGCTGTGATTATTCTATGGGGGCCTTGCATCCTTATGTATCATCCCAAGTGCCTCTAGCAACATGGGATTTGCAGAATCATATGATTTAAGCAGAAGGGATGCTTGTTCCAAAGCTTAAATCTGTTGCAAAGCCCCACTCAAAACTATTTGCCATCTGAGTCAACGATAAAGGAGTCAGGGTTGTATTCGTAAATATGGCATGTGTTCTTTCCAAAATCCAAGAGGACTACCAGGCATTATACCTTTCTTGATGGCATAGGTGCAAAGAGTAATAAGTTGCCCATTTTTTGGGGTGTGTTTTAGCATTTCACAAACTCATGGTATTCTTAAAACATCACCAATTTGGCAGAATGTTGGTCTTTGTAAGGTTAATCCCTGACCCTGTTCCATGAGAGGGCCGTATAGGCAGAGCAGCCCCCAAATGCCAGAGGAGCTGGGAAATTCAAGAAGGAGGCAGATGAATGTAGTTTGTTGGTAAGGGATGCCTTCCTGAGGGACTTACAAACAGAAGTGTGGTCTTGGGTGGCCACTAGACAGGTAGATTACACTGTTACTCTCCAGACTCAGGCCTTATATACCATGTGAAAGGTCCTCCAGCAAGACAAAGGCAGAACAAACAAGAAGGTTATGTGGGTTATAGCCCATAATTTGTGTAAAAACATCAAGGTTGACATGTTCTTACACTAAGGAACAGTAAATAAAGTGGGAGCTGGGAAGCATTCACTGGCGGTCTGAGGCGAATGAGAAGTCAGCATGGTGGATTTGCATTCATGATTGAGCCACTTTGTCTCCATGCACCCTGGGGCCCACATACGCCTCACAGGGGCATTTCTTATGAAGCTTCTTTTTCCTCCCCTAGGTTTAATCGAAATGATGTTATGGGTAGAATGGTTCTGCAGATGTTCTGGAGAAGGTCCAGATGGCAAAGGTCCTTTTATCACAAGAACTATATTGTGAAGGAATGTTAGCGTACCCCTTGTCAAGACCATGAATGTATACTGTTGCTCACTCCAAGTGAATGTGAACTGTTTCTAATCATCCTTTCTGATAAACTCACCAGATCAATAACTACATAATAAGTGTAGCAGTAGCCCAGCAGCCAAGATTAGGGAGCCAAAGTATGCGCTGAGGAAGAATTCAGGGAATAGTTTAACTAGAATTATTTCAGCTTTGGGTGTTGACAGTGAAGTGGGATGCTTTTTCCCTGAGTTGTCCTGGGGAGAGGATTCTTCATTTCTGGTTTACAAGACCAGAGTATTGGATTATACTACTAGGGCATTAAATTTAAGTAGTCTCTTTCTTTTCTTTTTTTTTTTTTTTTAAGGTGGAGTTTCACTCTTGTTGCCTAGGCTGGAGTATGCAACAGCATGATCTATTTACCACAAATTTCCACCTCCTGGGTTCAAGCAATTCTCCTGCCTCAGCTTCCTAAGTAGCTGGAATTACAGGCATGTGCCACCATACCTTTTGTATTTTTAGTAGAGACAGGGTTTCACCATGTTGTTCACGCTGGTCTCAAACTCCTGACCTTAAGTGATCCGCCCACCTTGGCCTCCCAAAGTGCTGGGATTACATGCATGAGCCACTGCTCCCGGCCTAAGCAGTTGATTTTCAATTAGGACAGTGAGAGGTATAAGGATGAGGCTACTTAGTTAAGTTCCCAGTAGTCTATTGTCATCTGCCGAGATCCAACTGATTTTTGCAGGTGCCAGACTAGCAAATTAAATAGGCACATGATGGAGATCACACTATTCCTGCATCCTTTACTGGCACACATACTTTGAGAGTGTGCCAATCTAGAAATCTATTTAAGGATGGATGGATTTCCAGGGCTAAGGATGGATAAATTTCCTGGGCTATCTCCAGTACAAATATTTTATTTTGGGTTCTTCCAAAAGTAGATAGTTAGATAAGGATTTAGGTTGTGGTAGAATGAACAGTTGCTTTTCAATGGCGTGTTAAATTGTACATAATTGTATTCTATATTTAAATATTTGATGGTGTACATGCTAATAATCAGTTTTTTATATTACTTTTAATGGCAAACAGTTATTTATACTACTTTTAATGGCAAAACTGCAGTTACTTTTGCAGCAACCTAATATTTCTTCCTGTGCTTACTACATGAAAAAATAAATTCCAGATGAATTAAAAAGTAAATCTAAAAACACAAAATTATAAATATATCTAGAATATAAGGTAGGTAATCATTGAACTGATATCAGGCTGATTAAGGGAATTCTATGCCCAAAATTGCTGGAAGAGTTAGTAATTCAGTAATTAATTTAATAAATTCAATAACAACATTTATAATTAATACTTTTAATAATAACTATAAACTATAGTAAATTATAACAAAAATAATATTTTTCATGCATAAAAATTACAAAAGTTAAAAGTAAATGACAAACTGGAAAAATATCTGCAATTAATCTGACACACAGTTAATATACATCATATAAAAGGAACTATTAACTTTGATAAGAAAATGAATAGTTTCTGATAGAAAAACAGCCAAAAGATAAGAGTGGGTCATTTGTGAAGGAACAGTAAAAATGGTACATAAAGATGAAAAAAGTATTCAACCAGGAAATGCAAATTAAAACAATAAGAAAGTTTCAGTTAATCGTTTCAGACTGAACACATAGATGCCCTTCTCAAACACCATTAAAAAAGACACAAGGCCGGGCGCAGTGGCTCATGCCTGTAATCCCAGCACTTTGGGAGGCCAAGGCAGGCAGATCACCTGACGTAGCGAGTTTGAGACCAGCCTGACCAACATGGAGAAAACCCATCTCTACTAAAAATACAAAATTAGCCAGGCGTGGCATGCCTGTAATCGCAGCTACTTGGGAGGCTGAGGCAGGAGAATAGCTTGAACCCAGGAGGCGGAGGTTGCGGTGAGCTGGGATCCTCCCATTGCACTCCAGCCTCGGTAACAAGAGTGAAACTCTGTCTCAAAAAAAAAAAAAAAAAAAAAGACACCAAAGGTATAAATGCAGAAAACAAAGGGAATGACTGCAGAGACAGTAGCAAATCAAAATGTCAACAAATCTTTACAGAATGGAACCAGATGGACAAGTGATAATCCGCTTAGCAGAGCTGAGAAAGCTTATACCTTATCTTAGTCTGTAGGGAAAGCCAAAGAGAAAAAGATCAGTTCCAGCCCTAGCTCCCTGAAGATGCTCAGCTGTTGGAGGCACCAGGTATCTCTGAAGGCAGGGGTGAGGGGAAGGGTTGATGGAAGACAGATTGCAACCTAATGTTGCTATTGCTGTGCAAGCAAATTGGAACATCTCTGTATTCTAAGGTTTCTTTGTTATGTCTCTCCATTCTAAATTGAGCCCTGCTCCTCTGCAGAGTAGTAAATAGTAGTGATTCCTTCAATTATTCACACCAAAACTTCCAAAATATTTTCATATATATCTTTGCCATTGAGACAATTTAAAAAAATCTGTTTTGAAGACCGAATCCTTGTTTTGAAGACAGAATCCCTACACATTATGGCCATGATAAGGCTACAGCAGCTATATTCTTGGCATTACTTGAATGTACATCACAGAATGCCTCTTTGGGTGGAAGTTTCTGAGTAATAATTCTGATAATCAACTTAGAAAAATATTGTGTCAGTTCTCTGAAATATATTGTGTAAAACAAATCCAGAATGTATTAAATGCATGCATATTAAGCAGTCTTTATGTCTACAACAGAATACAACCAGGCAAACAAATTTAAGACTTAACTCTTGTTAAAAGCTAAGATGCTTCCAATTCTGTTAGGTTGAAGACGAGGTTCCTTAGTGTGACCTCTAAGACTCAGCATTGCTTGATTGCTTTATACATTTCACCTCTTACCATTCTTACCTTTGCTTTCAGGGCTGTAATCACTTGAACCTGATTTCAGGTCTTATTTGCATTTCAGTTCTCAGATGAGTGTTCTGGGTCCCTCAGAAGTTTTATACTCCCCACTTCTATTTTCCCAGCTTCTGCTCATTGGTCTTACTTTAGTTCAAGCTTTACCTCTTCCAGCAAGCCTTCTAAACTTGATTAGGTTTGTCATACACACTCCTCATAGCTTTTTCCTTTCCTCAGGAATTTTCCTCAGTTGGTAACTACACATTCATTGGTATGATTGTTGAATGTCTTTCTCTGAGCCCAGAATGCGAACTCCATGATTTTGCTGTGTTATGTCCATTGCTTAATGCAGTGTCTGGAACATGGGCGGCATTCAATACAAGTTGAAAAAAAAGAATGTTTTTAGGGAGTTTATCCTTTTCTTAGTAGTTGCATTGAAGAATAGTTTACTTCCTACCAAGGTTTGACCTATTTAAAAAATTCTCTGTGTTGACTTTTAGCTTACAGATATTTAGTTTTGTTTGTGGGCAGAGAAAGATGGGGAATTTGGGATTATATTTAGAGTAGGAGCTGCTGTAACAGATGATAATATATCTTGCTGGTATAAATTGTATATATTCAGTCCAAAATAAATTCTATTGAGTGAAGAATTGCTTGACCATTCTGGAATATTGATTGTAATTACTAGTTTGCATCTATCTGATTCACATACCAACAGATACTCTGTTAACACTGAAGAGTTCTCTATAAATTCTGGGTTTTATAAAGACCGTGAAATAATTCAATAGACAAGAACCGAATCCACACGAAAGATTAAAAACCAGTTGTAATTTACTAAGCTGTCAATTTAAGCCTAACTATATATTTGGCACATTGGAAAAGATATACAGCAGGATTCCTTTGCTAGTAACTTCCAGTCTCTCCTGCTATGGTGCTTATGGAACAGTCTCTCCTGGTTGAGCGTTCAGATTATTTTCTTCATTCCTAACCCAAAGTCTGTACTCCACTGCCTTCCTTTATTTTCCACAGTGGTTCATGCCTTACCAGGTTCAGTTAGAACAATCACTTTTAAAAAGTCCTTGTTGCCAATAGCAGAGAGCTCCTAGTCTGTTTGAAAGTGTGCAGAGTTCAGACTTTAATTACAGAGACTTCCCCCACTCTCCCCACCATTGTGTCTACTGGCCCAGTTCCATCTACTGCTGAAACTTCTAATGTGAGTTCTCTGAAAAGCCTGGCACTCTCCCCAGCTATGGGGAGTGGCTGGTCTCTGCATTCAGCTATCTCTTTCTGCAAAATGCTGCCTGCATTATTCCTTTCCATCCTGAGTGTCTGTCTCTCACTGGGCAGATTCTGCTTCTGATGCGGCAGTGGGAGAGTTGCTTGCCTCTGACTTTTGAAAGAGAGGTACAATTTGCAGATTGAAGCTAACTTGGAATGTTCACTGTGTGTCATTATCAAACGCCACCTTGGCTACCCCCTGCCTGGTGTTTTACCATAATTGTTTCGAGCTCACTCATATGTTATCTACGTTAGAACATCTTCTCCCTCTCATATAGCCTTGGGAAAGCAAGTCCAGACAAACTATCAATTAAAGTAATTTATTTTTATTACCAACTTTAATCACCAAAGAAGAAATTGGAGTTCAATCAGCAAAATTATTTATTGACAAAATTTTATTGATAAAATAATCTATCAAAGATTCATGAAAAAAATTAAAAATCTCTGAAAAAGAAAATTGTATCAACCAAGATAGTAAAAAGTATGTCTGTGGGTAAGGAAGAGTTTTCTAGTTGGGGCTGGCTATGTAAGCTACATCAGTAATACCAAGGATTTCACTTCTGAAAAAGAAACTAGGATGCAGTGCTGCAACCTGCAAGAAAGGCTACTGTACAACAAACATCATGTGGCTGGAGGTGACTCCATCCCCTGTCCAGTCTTACTCACTCTGGTACCTATTCTAACGTCTTAATTTGGTACCCGACTTGGATCTATCTATTCTCCTTTCTCAGCTACCATGACCTGGAGATCATCTTGTTTCAATGCTTGGTCTGTCATTTTAGCAACAGCTTTTCTTCCTGGCTAGGGCCTGCTCTTTGCTGGGTCCTTTGGCTCAGTGCCTTTGACCTTGGGTGGCGGGTACTCTGAGTCTCTCTGGCTGCCTTCCCATCACAAGTGGTGGTTGTAAACCATAATATAAGACACTGTTTTAAATTGTTAATCTTTTTTAGGTATTAAAATTAACTTTTAATATTATAGCCATAGGGAAAAGTCCGGGAATTTCCCAGTTCACTGAATTGGTGCATCAAGTCGAGCATTCTGACATATAGCAAGAAGGAAGTTGTCAATGATTTTCCATTCCATTTGAAAATATTTTGGAAACTGCTATAAACAATGAATCAATTTTTTCTTATAATTTGCCTTCCTTGCTCTAGGAAGCTGGGGAATGAATTGTAGTTGAAATTTTCTATTTTAAGTTTAAGGCCTTATTACAAAGCTTCTCAGATGCCAATTCTATGAGATCTTTTGTACATAGTCATCATTCTATTCACTAAGGATAACTTTCTATTTTATTGCTGGAGATACATACTAATATGGCCTTAGTTTTGGATAAGCATGTGTATTCTAAGTTGAAAGACCACTTTGTTTAAAGGATTACTGGGTATCAGTATCATAGCTCCGTGGGCACTCTAAGCTTCCACACAGGACTCTTAAGAGTCAGGGTTTTAGCCTGGGATATGTTAGGGACCGGTCCAGTAAGACTGAATTCAAATTGGATCAGCCAATCAGAATGCATGTGAAATAATCAGAAATGGAAGGCCAGGCCAGGCTTGGGCAAGTGGATAAGATAGGAATAATGGTTTCATTCCTCATTGTGTGGATGTTTGTGTGTTTGTGTGCATGTAAGCGGAACATATGAGATTTTAAAGCCAGAAACACATCTTATCATAGGTCTGTTAAACAGACAGGGAGTCAACAAATCAAAAATCAGAGGTGCAAGAATCAGGTTGGCCTCAGGGATAACTGCTAAATGAAGAAATGTGTCACCGAATCCTTGCTTTGAATGAGTGTCTAGGAATCTCCCTTGGCGGCCCAACTATCACAGGTCAGGCAGTCAGGGATGGCTTGCATTTTGTTTAATGGGGTCAGTGTCTCCTTTAACCAATCTTCTTGCTCTATTTTCAGAAGCATGCTCTTTCCTGGAATGGCTGGTGACTCCCCCTGGCAGCCAGAAAGAACCAAGATGATTTCCTGAACCACTGCAGTCTGGTTAGTTCTCTGGAGTCAAGAATGGGTTCTCTGGGGACAATCGTGCATCAGGAGGGTTGGCTGGTATCCAAGTCCAGTGGTATGTTGACGGTGGAATGTCTCTATGGCAGTAGAGCCCCAATTTCGGTCCTCTGGATTACATCCTTGTCATTCTGTGAGGTATCAGAATTCCCATCTGAAACTAGATATCCAGGAAGGCATGTACTTCATCTTCTTTATACTATTCACTTGTGTGGGGGTGGGAGGTAGGAACAGAGTGGGCAAGAGTACATCCTTCAGGTGAATTATAGTATTGTATTTGGTGGGGAGGACAAAGAACCCATGGAAATGGAGTGATTAAAAGTAACGAAGTTTACAAAGTGCTTTCACATACATTTCACTTGATTCTCACAACAACCCTGTGAGGTAGGTACAGTATATAACGTTTTTACTTTTATTTTGCAGAGAATGACACCAAAGACCAGAAAGTTTAGGTGATTTGCCCACAGTCACGATAAGCACCAGGACCCAAACTTGAAGCTATGTCTTCTGACTTTACAGCCTAATTTTTACCTATGAGCAGCTACAATTTGAGGGTCATCAGTTTGATAACATAACGAGGAAGGCGCTCAGTAAGTGAACATCGAACTTGTTTAAAAGTCAGATGATTTAGAAATAATACATAAGTAACCAGAACCCATGGGATCAGTACTTGTAGGGGCTCCCCCTGGACTGCTGCTTGTTGGCTTTAACCTTGTGGGTTGCTTTGGCATAATAGAAGATCACCTGTGCATCAGCCTGGGCAACTGGGATCTCCCTGGGTGCTTAAGGAACAGAGATGAGGGAATTCTTGTGGCATGGCCTCATCATGCTGTTTAATCATCAGGATTCCCCATCGGAATGCAGACTTCTTAGGAAAGGGATTCTGACTGACTCATCATTGTATTCCCAAAATGTAATACAGTGCTTGGCACATAGTGGTCCTCAATAAAAATTGACCGAGTTCATGAGGGGCTGGGATGTTTCATATGATGCTTCCCTATTTTACTTGTAAAATATGTTTTGCATTGAAGAGGTATTATAGATGAATGTGGAAGTGGGCAAAGGAAAACATAGTTATCTTAGTGGTGGCCAGTATATACAGGCACTGCAATTCCAGGGTGTAATCCTAAGATCCAAGTGATCTTTGTTTACAACGATACAAGTACTAAGTGTGGATTCAGACTGGAGGCTTCATATTAGCCAGAAATCCATGCAAAATGTAGACGTTTGATGGCCTTTGGGGATAAAGGTAATGTCCCTTGGTGTGGAGGAAAGTAGACCATTTTGGTAAGTATGAAAATAATATTGTTTTAGAAATATGGAGATAATTCTGTGATAAAAACCTCCAAAGATGTTTAACCACAATCACCAGTGATTCAATAAGAGTTGGAAGAGGGCTCTGTCTTTTTCTGGTTAAGTTCTGCCAAGGCACATCCTCCTTGGTCCTTCATGTCTCCCTGGATCTTTGGCCATGAGAAGTCCCAAGACCCAGAGTTTAAAATCGTGCACAGATAGAAGCTGAGGACAAAGCTACTGTGGTACAGACTTGGACCTCAGTGTGAGTGCTCGTGATCAGGACACCTAGGCAAGAAGCCCACTGCATAGAAGCATCCTTCTAAGGCTAATGGGCTGGTGCAGGCAAGACCCATGACCTGTAGCTGAAAGCAGCAGTCCTGTTGTTACTCTTTTATGAGTGGATTACAGCAAGGAATTTCTGTGTGTCACAACCTGGTGAGGTCAGCTTCGCTGAACTGGATCAGAGTTTTAAATTTAGGAGATACAACATTAGCTCACCAGTTTTGAGTACAGGATCTAATGGGTCCTGAAATCAGTACGGTGGGAAACAGATCAGCAGCTCTTGGGCTGGTAGAGGTTATGGGTCATCCAGGGGTCCTCCCATTTGTGATGATTGATGCAGGCCATGACCGGATGCCTGGCTTCTCCAGGTATTGCTGCCAAGTTTCAAACATGGCCTTAATGGCCAAGCATTCTTTCTTTCAGATATTGTAGTTTCATTCTGCAGGGATGATGCCTGTGGGGGAAATAAAGCATAAGGTCACATCAAGGTTGAGTTTAGACAAAAGTTTGGCTGTCCATGGTTCTATCACTATTTCTAAGGCATTGGCTCCACCTTAAATGTCCATCATAAATAAAGTGGAGCATGATGACAGCTAATGCCTACCTCCCTCCCAGGTAGGGCTTCACAGGTTTTCTGGACCCCAGACAATCATCAAAAAGCAGAGCATATTGGCTGGTAGTTCAATAGAACCTGTTTCAGGAAGGGCTCTGGGGTTAATCCAGGTCTAGGTTAGGATACTTTGGTAGTTTAGACTGGATAAGTCCTTCGATATCTTCACCAGAAAATAAAGTCAGTATTGCTCTCCTGGAGAGTCAACAGAGAATGCTACCAAAGTTGGTGTCGATATACAGTCACACATAAAATCCTGGAGTCTGTTTACTTAGATCTTGAATCTTACATCTTGACTTTTAGTTATTGGTTCCAGACTATGCATAAACTTAAATCACTAACGATTAATAATAAATATATAAACTGTGCTATGTTTATAATCACTAAATTTGATTTTGTCAAATGCATTTTAGCCTACCCTTATGAATGTATGCTCTTTTTTTTTCCCTTTTTTCAGACTCTCACTCTGTTGCCTAGACTGGAGTGCAATGGCGAATTGTCAGCTCACTGCAACCTCCGCCTCTGGGGTTCAAGCAATTCTGTCTCAGCTTCCTGAGTAGCTGGGACTACAGGTGCACGCCACCATGCCCGGCTAATTTTTGTGTTTTTAGTAGAGATAGGGTTTTACCATATTGGCAGGCTAGTCTCGAACTCTAGACCTCAGATGATCCACCCGCCTTGGTCTCCCAAAGCGCTGGGATTACAGGCATGAGCCACTGCACCCGGCCAAATATATGCTCTTAAATAAGAAAATTCCCTTTTTCTTGAAATGTAAGGAGTAGATGGCATATTTCAGCCATTAAATAATACAACTGAAAACTATAAATAAAACATCAGGAACCTTGAATGTGGACACAAACTGTGAATCTTAACTTAGGCCTGCCACGGAAGGGATCAGTGTGATCCTTACCTCTATGTCCTTGTTAGGGGAACTTGTGCCTAGGTTTCACGTTTATCAAAATCTTTGCTAATGTTATAGGATTTAGAGAAGACTGGACGTTTCTAATTGTGTTAGTGGATTGACAGCACTTACCAGTTAATTGAATCAACCAACCAGTTATTTCAGCAAATAACTGGACTGAGCTAAGTGTAGAAATCAGTTCTAAAACCTTGGAAGAGACCAGAATTCCCAAAGTAAGTTCTGTGAACACTAATTTCAAAAATGGTTTCTCATTGGGTACATTTGGGAAACACTGCATTTTATCTACCTCTTTTGAAGATTTAATCACACAAGTCTTAAAGGGTTTGAGAAGTCCAGTACTAAATAATTTAACTATGTTTAAGTCAATATGTCCCAAACATTTCAACATGAACTTAAGTTTTTGAGTAATGTTTATTAGCATCTTTAGAACTGGTGCTACATAAAACCAGTTTTAGGGAATTTTAGACTAGCATGTAGTGTGAAGAAATACTCATTTGCAAAATTTACACATTACCAAAAATAAATTAAGCAATTACTAATTATGTATTACTGTAATTGTGTTAAAATTAAGCTAGGTACTTTGGAAAATAGAAAATGCACTTGTATACAACATGAAGTGTGCCCTTAATAGGCTCATAATCTGGTTGGGAGATATAGCTATCATACCTGAAACAATATTAACCACCTAAAGATTCCAAATAACCAAGTGCTAAGCGAAATAATTAAGACTAATAGATGCAGTAGTTCCCGAGAGGAAGATAAAGTATTAGAATAATGAAAAAAGAAATCATGGAGAATGTAGGACTGGTTTTATGTTGTGGCTAGGCTTTTGAAAGGTTGAGGGCAGTTTTACTTGAGGGGACCTATGACTCCAAGAAACGGGAAGTTGTGCAGCAAACAACTCTCTGCTGTATTAAAATCATTAAATTCTAATATATCTTAAGCACTTCTTACCCAAGAACAGAACGTTACAGTAGTATGGTTCTCTTTCATTTGTCCGGTACAGTCATGTGGTGCATAAGGATGTTTTGATTAATGACAGACTGCATATATAATGGTGGTCTCATAAAATTATAACACCATATTTTTACTGTACCGTTCCTATGTTTAGACATGTGTAGATATACAAATACTTACCACTGTGTTACAGTTCCCTGTAGTATTCTGTACAGTGGCATGCTGTACTGGTTTGTAGCTTGGAGCAATAGGCTATATTATATAACCTAGGTGTGTAGCAGGCTATACCATCTAGGTTTATGTGAGGATATTCACTCTGTGATGTTCACATCTTGACAAAATCACCTAATGATATATTTTTCTGAATGCATCCCCATTCTTAAGCAACACATGGCTATTCTTCTATTAGAGTTCTTAACTGGTGTATTATAATGAGTTGTTTAATTGTCTGTGATAGTCTCATTGATGGTAGGGACAATTTTTAATTTATTTTTTCATCCTATTTTTAGATCCTCAGGAACACCATGACGTTCAGGGGCTTCATGGTAGACAACACTGACCTTAGGGCTGGCTTGTAAAACCTGCAAAGTGAAGAACCCTCAGGATTCTGAGGGTCACATAAAGGGTATGTTGTGCTTTTCTTCCTTTTCTCCCTAACGTTGAAGATATAGGAACTATACAACCAGGAAACGCCACACACCTGGGGAGGACTGGATGCAGTGTGATGATGGTTGTAGTTTTTTACATTTTTGTTTTTAATCTGTAGGAAAGTCTTTTGCCTGCTTTTTCAATTGTTGCATTCACACTTTGCAGTGACCTAAATGCTAATCAGAAAAATGTAAGCAATTTTAAAGAAGGAGCCACATAAAATCATGTGGTAAGTTTGTGTGATTTATTTGAAAAAGGTGTGGTTTTGAAGGGAGAAAAAACTTGGACCACAACTAGCGACATTCAGAACTGGTATTCCTGCTTAATTTTTCTTTATTGATTCTACTTTTTTCTCTCTTTGTCTTTCTCTCAAGACAGGTTTTTAGGAAAATTGCTTATATAAATAATACTGAAATGATATAGTTTTATTTGATAATTACTGACATTCCACAGTATCAGAGTTGAGTGTGATTGCCCTCAAATTTTAAATTATTTGAAAATTTTAATTCTTTTATTTGCATAAGAAAATGGAAGAAAACCAAAATAGAGGAAAAGTCTGTAAATGAGTTTAAAGATCACTGTAGTCCCTTCAGGCTACAAAATTCCACTGCATGTATATAGGATGTGGGGATTCTACCTTTCATTTTAGACTGCTGGCCAACTGAAACACTTTATATGTTCAAATAAGGTCATTGGAGCAGAGCTTAGCCTAGTCTACTAAGAAAATTTGATGTACTCACCTAAATGTGGTTATGACCTTTTGCACAAGGGGTTATCAAGTAGAATGTACTTTAAAACAGGACATGGGGTCAGAATTTGGGGGTCTTACTTTCAAAGATGGAATTAGCGTAGACTCAGAAAATATTTCCATTATTCCTTCAGTTATTTGGACCCTTGACACTTAATTATGGTTTTTATTTATCATGGAGAATTTATCTTGTTGCAGAAATTTTGACTATGAGTTTTTGCTCTGAAATATAAAACATGCATAAAACATTGCAAGTAGAAATTAAAAAGCTCACATGCTTTAGGATAACAAATACAGAAGGTGCAATATAGATACTTCAGTAAAGATGTTAAAGCAATGCACAATTTGAAGATTTTGATATAAACGCTATAGAGGAGTTACACAAAAACCATGCTCACTTTATTTACTTGGGACTTTGGTCATTTGTGTTGCAAAATGTTTTCTTTAATTCTTGTGAGGTACTAGTAACACCTCATGAAATCTGCTCCTTTTTATGTTCGATACATCTCTCTTTCTCTCTCTGTCTCACACACACCACACACACACACACACACACACACACACACACAAATGCACGCACTCTCACACATAGAGTCAAAGTCAATGGCAGTGGGTGGTTTATGTCAGGGCTGGTTTTGACGCCCCCCTCACAGAATAAGATAAATGTAAGTGATGAAGAGCTCCTGGGGTTGGCTGAACTCATTTTGTATTCAACACTTTGCCTGGCCTCTTTCTCATCTCTTTCTCCCTCTCTTTTATGTTCAAGCCTACTTGAGTTTCTTTTTCTTTTGTAGAACTTGGTTCTTTTGATGTGTTTCAGGGCATGCCCTGCGGCAAAAAGAACTTCCCAGGAATCGGAAACATAAGCACACAGGTCTGAAACAGCTACTGTACAATAGACAGAAAGCTTCAGGCCTTGATGCTGGATTTTCTGTCCCCCCCAAAAAATATCAAAACATGTAGGAAGGGGCACACATGCAGTATAGTCTACATACAGGATTTTAAAGGGCTATATGCTGTATCATTTAATTACAGAGTAAGGATTGGGTGAGATTTTTAATGTGGCTTGAGCCCTTCATAGTAATTTAACCTGAGATGTGTCTATAAGCATTTGTATATTGATCAGTTTAACCAAATTCTCCCTATAATTATAAATGAATTTGTTTCTGTTTTACTGCTGGTATGACATCAACGTATCTGAGTTTTTCAATAGTGCATGGTCCTTAACTATCTTATTTCTCTTCATTACTTTCCAATTAAAAATGTGAGAAAGTGCAGTGCTTTAACTATTTACTTGTCTATGAAGTTGAAAGAAATGCTGCTGTAAGTATCGTAAAACTACTGTTAGAAGGCACTATCTATATTATTAATAGAAAGTCTACATAGAAAGGGGAGTTAATCATTTTATACCCAATATCAGTAAATCCATTTGCATAAATTAAAAATATTTTAAAAATGGTGTTATATTTTATTTAAAAGTCTCTGTTTACTCACATATCATACTTTATGTGACAAATCATTCAGGACTATGTCATTGAATTAGAACTTGGAACTGAAAATAAAAAAAGAAAATAAGAAAAAACAGTGCAGTTTGTTTACATGTATACAAACTTATTCACCTTAAAACTTTCAAATTAAACCAAATTTTAAATAATAGTTAAATTTAATTTTTCCTCAGGTTTCTAAAATACATTTTTATTTTCAAAACTAAAACAATCAAAAAGGAAACTTAACTAGAAATTTGGTAATTATCTGGTTTGCTTAATTGGTTTGGAAAATCAATTTATATAAATTAGATGAATTGCTTACTTTACAACTGAGTTCAGTCTCATGCATGTATATTGCCAAGCTTACTGAAAAAATAATTTGTCCCTAGCTGAATAATAGACCAGGAAAAAACAGAAATTTGACCAACAAACAATTGATTATTTTCAATTAAATTTGATACAGTTTAATAGGGGTATTGAGCACTAGTCATGTCTCCGTGCTAATGACATTACCTATTAACTGCTAGGAAAATAATTAGCGTAAGATTGAATTCATTCAGTGTTTTCCAGTATATTTTATACTTAGGTGCAAATGAGCCAGCTAATTGCCACAATTCTTTTTAATTTTGGTGTCTATATCTACAGCTTAAAAGAAAGAGAAAATTGATTCAATTATTCAAATATTGATTAAATACATGTTTTTTCAGTAATAATAATTTTAACAAACTGGGAATAATTATAAGATAACTTTTATCACTACAATGTCTCTTAAGTTTCTTCTATATATATATATCCAGGTTACTATTTATAAATACTTGTGCAAATATCTATGAACACCATAAAAACTTCTTTGATAATAGTGAAAGTTAGGGATTCACAATACTATCTGGAACATTCAATGGGGGCTTTCTTAATTTAAATAAGAACAAACTCTTTAATACAATACAAATACATCATTAGAAAAGAAGTATTTCTGTCTCTCTGATGCAACATAAACTAGTCCTGTTTCTTTTTCTCAGTGCTACCTACATATCTAGAAATTGGGTGTTTCCAAATTGTTTGATCCAAACTTTGATAAGATGCATGTCAGACTTTGCAACACTTTTCAGCTTTGTGGCAGTGGCTGCCCACAAAGGGTCATATCATTTTCCCATCCTCATTTATAAATGTCAGTGAAAGCCACAGTTCTGAAGAAGCAATGCACAGAATCTCTCCATTTACACAGGATTGCTGCGATTACACTACATCGTGCTGATTGTCATATCACGTATTTTATTTGTGCTAGAAAACTTCTCTTGCTATGGTTGCCATTGCTTCCTACCTCTTTCCTGCGAGGCGTTATTGCCAACCTATAAAATTACATAGGAATTAGGCATGTCAGGTATTAGACCAACTCCTGCTCTACGTATTAACCCTAGCCCAGGAAACACAGGCAGCTTTATTTTTAAAAATATGCAACATTTAAGAGAAATTTAGCCTTTTAAATGTTTTGATGCATTATGCATCTAGTGATGTTTTCGTTTATTTGATTCATGAATAAAATAAAATTTCCTTAGTCTCTCACTGAAAGTTATTATAGTCATATTTACAGAAATCAGTAAGGAAACAGACACCTATGAATTAATTCAAATATTTTTCTTTTTAAACAAAAACAAAACAAACAAAACATAGCAATTTGATTAGAAATTAGTTGAGTGAATTCAGTTTGATTTTGAATTAAACTTTTAATTACATAAAGAACCAAAGGATAGACTTGAGTTATCACATCTAGCTAAATCATACTAATTGATTATCTTCACTGATTAAATATATTGGATAACCACATAGTCTATGTTTCATTGATTGGACTTGTTCAATAATGTAATTATTCAAAATTTTAGTTATTAGCTAGCTTCCAGAAGTTTAATTTCTATTTATTTAAAAAATCAATAGTCACTTGACTCAATTTAACACTTTCTGTTCTTCTCTTTTGATTCCCTCCCCCTCAAATAAGCCTATGTAGATACAATCTAAAGATTTTTGTATATAAAAAAAAGACGGGTGGACTGGCTGCAGTTTTGTAGTTTCCCCTTGAGAATATGACCAAGTTTTAGGGACTTTAGGGATTAACTATTCCAAATGTCTCATTTTACAAAGGAAGCATTCTTGGAGAGTTTGTGATTTTTGTCATTCACATCTGGGAACACAGTAGGTCCTCAATAAATGTTGACTGAAGGAATCAATTTAGAGTCACATAATAAATACAATACCATGGTACTTAACACAGTGTTTTGCAATGATTTATTTATAATAAACTTTTGTAAATACAATTTTTAGCCACAATAATACTGAGACAAAAGTTAATAGATCTTATTAACTGTAGAAGCTATTTAACATTCGAGGTAACTGAGGTTGAGGATCTTTAAATGGTTTACCCAATATCAGCCAGCTAAGCAGTGGAGGAGCTGAGATTGGAACTCCTGGTTTTCTGAGCCTCAGTGAGTAACCACTCTGCCATACGGCCTATCCCCTGCTTTTTTCTCTATATTGTTTTTCACCATTCTTGGAATGTAAAAGGCAGGAACGAGTGGTCTATATCTTTGTAAGCCTAGCTTGCTGTGTAATAAGAGTACTCAACCAATGGTTGCCACATGAACAAACCCAGAGTTCTGGCTTCCTTGTCCAATTCTCTTTCAGCCACACCATGATCCATTCTGAGGGCGGAGGGCAGCATTTGAGAAGGTAAAGACTGAAATATCTAAAGCATGGAACTGCTTCCAATCATTTAAACAGGTAAAGTTTATTCTGTGTTGTCAATAACATATAAGAGCAATTCTGCTTCTTAGATAAGAGTTAAAAAGGACAGATATTTTTTGGCAGTTTCTGGATGCACCTGGTACATATGTATGTAATATGATGTGCATAAATGCATGGTCTACTCACTCACGTGGATTTAAACATGACTTGGGAATCCGATCACAGTCATTCCTAAGGTTCACATTCACCTTTCCCACATGTGCCCTCCAACCGGGTTTGTGTCAAGACCCTCGGTTCCTAAACACAGTCATCTTGTCTAGGAGGCTCCTCAGGATATGAATCCACACTGGTTATCTAGTAAGATGCTTATTGTCCCAGGCTGAAGGAAGAGTCTCTTCAGGTCTAATGACTTTGCTATTTCTGGTCATGTTTTGGAAATAAGATTATTTGGAAAGACTGTTCCCACACCACAGAGCCTCCCCTCCACTCTGAGCTCCTGTGACCTCCACAAGGTCCCATTTTATTGACAGCATCCTCTCTCAAACCCACTGACCCCTGCTCCTCTTTTTTTTTTCGTTTTTCTTTTTCTTTTCTTTTTTTTTTTAGAAGAAATTTCATTCTTGTTGCCCAGGATGGAGTACAATGGCACAATCTCGGCACACTGCAACCTCCGCCTCCCAGGTTCAAGTGATTCTCCTGCCTCAGCCTCCCAAGTAGCTGGGATTACAGGTTCAGGGCACTATGCCAGGCTAATTTTTGTATTTTTAGTAGAGACAGGGTTTTGTCATGTGGGTCAGGCTGGTTTTGAACTCCCAACCTCAGGTGATCCACCTGTCTCAGCCTCCCAAAGAGCTGGGATTACAGGTGTGAGCCACTGTGCCCAGCCTTAGTCCTCTGTTGTTGTTGTTGTTATTGTTGTTTTTCATTCTGGGGAAAATTTTTCTACTTCTTCTCTCTTAATGTCTTTCAAATAACTCTCTGGTATCTCTGCCTCTCTAGAGCTAACATTAGCTCTCTGATTAAGTTTTTACCAAAGACAGGAAAAGTAGCTGACAATTCTGCTTTCCCCTCTGCAAAATCTTCCAGGTAAAGAGACACGCAGGGCCTTGACTCTGAGCTTGGAGGAGGGGGAGGAAAGGAGGGAAAAATGCTGAAGTAGAACATAAATTGATATTTTAAAATTATCCTACCACAAATGCTTTTTGATTAAATGCATGAGTGATTCTGACATCAGCCACCATCATGATAAAATTATAATTGTAAATTTGCAGGGACCTTCCTTGGTATCTTTCTAAGGGCAAATCACTTCAGTATCTCTCCATTAATAGCTATGGAGACACATTTTTCTGCAGAGCCTCTAGAAAGGCAGCTCACAGTTATAAGCTCAAGCACATCACAGGTTCTCTGTCCTGCAGGAACTCATTTGAGCTTCTAGAAAAGGAAGTTTTATTTAAAATCATGCATTCGAAATAGGAATTTCCTTATAAAACCTCAAAAAAATAGCATCTATTTTGACATGTATGTGGAATTTTAACAGTATTATAGTAATACAGTCATGTGTCACATGACATTTTGGCCAGTGATGGACTGCATATACAATGGTGGTCCTGTAAGATTATAATCCCATATTTTTTGCTGTGGCTTTTCTATGTTTAGATTCACAAATGCTTGCCATTGTGTCAACTTTCGATCAGTAACATGCTGTACAGGTTTGTAGCCTAGAAGTAATTGGCTATACCATACAGCCTAGGTGTGTAGTAGCCTATACCATCTAGGTTTGGGTAAGTACAACCCACGATGTTTGCACAACTGTGAAATGACCTAACCACTCATTTCTCAGAAAGTTACCCTGTTGTTAAATGATGCATAACTGTACATGAAATTGAATAGCTAAACACTCTTTGGAAGTACATTCCTATGACTGGCCGGGTGCAGGGGCTCACTTGATCCCAGCACTTTGGAAGGCTGAGGCAGGTGGATCACTTGAGGTCAGCCATTCGAGACCAGCCTGGCCAACATGGTGAAACACATCTTTTTAAATTTTACTAAAAATTACAAAAAAAAAAAAAAAATGACCAGGTGTGATGTCACATGCCTGTAATCCTAGCTACTTGGGAGGCTGAGGCAGGAGAATCACTAGAACCTGGGAAGCAGAGGTTGCAGTGAACTGAGATAGCGCCCTTGCACTCCAGCCTGGGAGACAGAGCAAGACTCTGACTCAACAAACAAACATAAAAAGAAGTACGTTCCCATGACTGGTTCATTCTGTGCCCTGTAATCTCAGACCAATCTCAGATCAAGTATATCTCAAGCTCCAGAGACTCCTTTTCTGACCACTCTACCTTCTCTGGTAGGCAGAATTCTAAGATGGCCTTAAAAATTCTCCCTCTGCTATGTGAGTTGTATATAATCCTCCTTCCTTGAGTATAGGGAAGACTTGTGACTCTAGTAGAGCATCACTCTTTGATTAGGTCAGTAATCAGTCAACTTTGAGTTAATCAGAAGTCAGATCATGGTGGTGGGTCTGACCTAATCAGGTGGTCCCTTCAAAGGGACTGGACCCTTCCAGAAGTCAGAGAAATTTAAAGCCTGGGAGGACATCTGGAAATGGCCAGAATCTGAAAGGGACCTGTGGGCAGCCTTAAGAGCTATGAGTGGGCCCCATGTCAAAAGCCAGTAAGAGAATAGGGGCCTCTGTCCTATCAGTGCAAAGAACTGAATTCTTCCAACAACTATGTGAACTTGGAAGAGAATGCTAGGCTTCAGAAAGGTGGCTCAGCCAACACCTTGGCTTCAGCCTTGTGGGTTGCTGAGTAGAGAAGAAACTTGGATTCTTCCATACACTTTCCCCAACTTGCTGCAGTACATTTATTGCCTCATGCTAAGCTTAGAAAGTCAAAACAGTCTACTTGTGTTTTTCACATGAACCACTGCTGATAATATACGCACATTTAAGACTTTTAACATCATACACATATTCCTGTGTAAATCACGTTGTTTCTATATCTCAGGATTAATAACATTTACAGAAGTTAATAAGAAGCCCATACCTGCTCACCTGCTCACCAGAGTGGTAATAAAATAATCTTTAAAGAAATATAATAATTTTAATTAAAAAATATACCAAGTGCTAAAGGTAAATTTGAAATGTTGTATTTCAATAAATGTATTGATACTTATTTTAAAAAGTACCAAGCTTAAGTTTATATTGAAGAACCGTGTTCTCTAGCAAAATATACACTACTGTCTTTCTGTTTATCAGTTCTATCTCGTGTAATTTTTCACCTGATGGAAACCTGTCATTAAAGTGGGAGTTAAGTAAATGTATATAGTTCCTTCTTAAAACTAATATATAATACACACATACGTAGTCTTTTTCTTCATGATATTTCTGTAAGTCTATTTACTTTATTGTGATTTCCCAAAGTATTTTCCTTTAAAGATTTTTGTTGGTTTTGAATTTTTTCTACCTGTTATAGTCACATTACTATATACTACAGTAATAATGTATTATGTAAAGCAATTATTTTTGTGATACTGTTCAAAATATTATATCTGAGATTAAATATACCATAACTATGATTCTGCTCATTATATCTCTTAGTTTTTTGTCTTTACGCTAAAATATCTTCCTACATGAAAAAATAGGTTACAGATATTTTAAACTCAATATGGAACTTAGTTATCAATTTTCATCTACTAGACAATCACAGCTGGTTTTCTTAAGTAAATAAGGTTATAATAGTCATTACTTCATAGGAGCACTTAAAGATGATACATGGGGAACGTGAAAGTTATTAGCTCTTCTCATCTGCCTCTCAGAATCTTTTCATCCTGAAGCTTTCTCCTGAGTCTTCCATTCGTGAAGAATATCCTAGTAGAACAACAGATGCAAGGAATTGTAAGGAAAGAAGGGGGGTGGGGAGAAAAATGAAAGAAAAACTGGCTAGGCACAGTTTATTTCTGAGGGAAATAACGTTCCTTAATTTAAGTTGCATTATGCAAAACAAAACAAAAATCATCTGCAAGTTGGGAAACCCTGCCAAAGTGCAACAGAAGTGAGCAACTGAGTTAGCACGCAACAGATTTAAGAAAGGCTCACTGAGACGCTTTGAAGAAAGCAGGCGGCACGACCCCCATCCTCAGGCATAAATAAACTCCAAACAGACTCATTTGCCATGAAGGATGAGATGTGGAGGTGCCGTGGCGCCTGGGTCTCTGCCTCTCCATGACTCCTTTCCCTAAGTTGTTCTGGTGGGTTTTTGTGTCCCAAAGTTGTCCCTATGCAAACAACAGGTTGAATATTGTAGGTGTGGGTTATTAAAGTGTCCCTGGGACAATGGCAGTCTGTGTCCCATTTGTAACGCTTGGATTAATCTTTGGAAAGTGCACACAAAATGTGACATGATGTTGGCTTCAAACATTATTCAGTCTGCATAGCAGCAAATCCTGCCCTGTCTCCCTGGAAATAAAACTCCACAGACGTATCACTGCCATCTAAAAGGAACCTATCATTTATGCTCAAGATTAGGGACACCCTGATAGAATTGTTAGGAGTTTGATTTTATAGTTTGGAGAAGCACTCGAAATGGAAACAAATTATACTCTATCATCTCATTCACAGACTCCCTAAAGAAAGTCAGCAATCTGGTAAATCCTATTCTTTTCTTTTTTTCTTCAGATGGGAGAAATAAGAAAGGCTTTATCTTTCAAAGACAATTCCACATTAGTTTAGGATTATAACCCACAACTGATCCCTGAAAAGAGGGGGAGATTCTCGGCATTTCACCTTTTGAATCTAATTTTTCCTTTTTGATTTTAAAGGTTCTGGAGAAGCACTAAGAAACTGGATGAGAAAAGCACACCAAGAAGAGAGGGTGTTCATTGTATTTTCCATTTCCTTACGTCCTTGGAGCTTCTGAAGCTTTGAGGCTTAGCTTCCTCTCATTGTAAATTTGAAATTCTTCTTGACTTATGTCTGTTCACAAAAGTACTAAGTAGCATCATGGGATTTGGGAAGGTGACCTCTCAGATCATTTGTTTTTGAGTGCATCTCAATATTACAATTTCAGAAGTCACTTAGAACTAGGATAATAGAAATAAAGAGAGAAAGCATGTTAAATTATAGACACGTATCAGTGATGGTTGAAATTCCCATAGAACCAAGTTGGAAAATATGATCTGTAATTTAGGACCAACTCCACACATAAGAGGAATTGGAAGTTGCCTAACAAAACACAGTTAGGCACAAAAGTCAGGGCATTGCCCTAGAACAGTGGTCTTTAAAGTGTGCTATAGATCAATGCTTCTGCATTCATTATCAGAATCTAATTGCTCTGAGTGTAATGTTTTCTTCACTCTCTTAGGGAAGTAGAGCATCGTCAAAGCCTTCTAGGCATGGCTTCTTTTAAACTCTGTAGTACAGATACTTTCTTACACAGCTTTTGTATGTAGATCCATTAAAACACCAAAATCAACTGAATGCTGTCTTTGGTCTGAAACAGCCATCCATTTTTCTAATTTCTTGCCTTTTAATAAGTAAATTTTGTGAATTTGAAGTTATACAATACATTCATGTTTCAAATACTGCTTTAATTTGTTTGGCATAGTGGAATGAGCATAAGGTTTTATTTAGGAAAAAAACACAGTTTCCATTGAAAAAAAAGGTTAAGAAGATGCTTATAAAGGACTATGGCTAAATTGCATATACATTGTTTCACAATTTACCTAGAAGAGGTGGAAAAATCTGTGGAACCTGAAGTCCTACCTGGAGGAGTGGATGTGGCAGTGGGCAGAGGAACAGGTGGGACCCCCAGCTGGGCACTCACAAATGACCATGAATCGTCCTCTCCTACCCTCCGTCATCCATCAAGACAACCCGGGTGAGACCGAGGCTGCGTCATAGATCACAAATGCCCCTGTTGCATAGACTCTAAAACGGCACACGTCCTCTTTCTGATGTATTCTCTTTCTTGGACTTCATTTTTCTCCTGCCGTATGTCTATTTGGACCTGATGTTCCAATAGTTGCGTTGATTTGTGTTGTCCTGACATTCACTTTACTCAGAATTAAAAGTGGGGTGAAACGGGTGTGGTAGAGTTCCCAGCATGATTTTTGTTCTGGATCAGCCAAAGGTGAAGGAGAAGCAAGATAGCAATGTGGATGAGGAAGAAAACGGTCAATTCATAATTTTGCATTGGCCCAACTCAGTTTTCAGTTTTCATTTGGGGGTGTAGGTAAGATGAAACCCAGGCTTCCAAGAAGAAAGTGGCTTAGTGAGATGAGCAGAGCACATAAGAGAGGGGCTAGGTGTGGGAGATAATTAGAGGTACAAATGTGTGTGTGGCCAAACTAGCACCACTTTCAGGAGGAACAGGCATTCTCACCAAAATTGGTGAAAGGATTAGAGAGGGAAGTGAGATTAGAATTCAGTTAACTTTTGCTGACAAAAGTCTTTGTTTTCTGATGATTTGGGCAGCGGGTTGGGGCTTGGAGGTGTCGTAAGACTTTATTTAGAAATTATGACTATATGAAAATAATATGGACAAAATATTTCCATTTCTTTTCATTTTTATTTTCATGAACTAAGAAAACAACAGAGACACAAAATACCACCATCACCTCCTCTCAACCCTTTTGAAAGTACACTGTAAATCATCTATATTTACAAGTTTTCAGATACATTCTTTTACAAATAGTAAACATTAAAACAACCTAAAGGGCTTGAATGATGGGCTTATTTATCATTCAAGGGAAGAATAAAGTCTGTTTAAAATACTTTCTTTTCCAAAGAGGGCTGAGACTTCACACAGTGCTATTGCTCACAGAAAACAGAATTTAAAGCTAAACTCTCAACAAATGATACCACAGCGCCACCATCTGGTTTTACAAAAGACAGCAGGGAGTCAGTCTGTACTGGAGGAGGAGGACCGTAAATGTTTTCTCTTTCCTGGTGAGCATTTGGAGAAACAAAAAGAAGAGACTCTCAGTGTGACCCTGTAATTGTCACTACTTTGGCTAAAATTCACGGTGCAAGGAACTGTCTTATTTCTTTTTCTGTTTATATTTTAATTTGAAAAACAAACACAGTTTTAGTGATAAAACCTTTAAAAATGAAAATCTCCTTAAAGTTAGCAGTCTTTCTCTTTCACGGACAACAATTATAAAGACTGTTTTTAGTCTGAAAAGTTTGTAATTTTACTGGTGGTTTGGTAGAGCTTCTATAAACAGACTTGCCTTACTAATTTTCACCTTGCCTTGGATATGATCTTTTTATAATGTTGCTGAAGCTTCCTTAAGTTCTTAAAGTTCTAGACATATTCACCATAAAACATCTTCCAATACATAATCAGCACAATTTTGACCCTGATGAGATGGTGCATACTTAAAAGTCTGCTTTATATGCAATGGAATACAATATATACTTCCAAAATCTGAATATCTTAAAGGTTTTTTTTTTTTAAACTCTGTATTGCAGGTTTACAAGGTTGTACAAAATTGCTAAATAACAGGGTGACTAACGCATATGTTTTCTTTTGTACATCTCTCTAAGAAAGATCTTTTAGAACTGGATTGGAAGATAAAACATAAGCTTTTATTGCATTTTACACTCTTGCAGCATCTGTCTTTTATTACCACTTGCATTACCTTAAACAAATTTGTGGGCCGGGCGCGGTGGCTCACGCCTGTAATCCCAGCACTTTGGGAGGCCGAGGCGGGTGAATCACGAGGTCAAGAGATCGAGACCATCCTGGTAAACATGGTGAAACCCCATCGCTACTAAAAATACAAAAAATCAGCTGGGCATGGTGGCGCGCGCCTGTAGACCCAGCTACTTGGGAGGCTGAGGCAGGAGAATTGCTTGAACCCAGGAGGAGGAAGTTGCGGTGAGCCGAGATCGCGCCATTGCACTCCAGCCTGGGTAACAAGAGCGAAACTCCACCTCAAAACAAACAAACAAACAAATTTGTACAGAATAATAACATTAGAACACTATTTTGAGTCTACTGTGAACAAAAAACTGTGCTAAGTGTTTTACAACTATTAAGGCATTAAATCCTTTCAGATGCCATGAGGAACGTTCTCTTATTATTTCTGTTTTATGGGAGAGGAAAATGAAACACAGAGACATTAAGTAACTTGCCTAGGGTAACACAGCTGACGAATGGCGGATGTGAACCCTGGCGTTGAGACTCTAATTTCTTTAGGATGGCACTAAATCTGTTTTCTCAGGATATTCTAAAAACATTTAACATTTTATGTTCTTTCATATTATTATGTTTTCTCTTTTTACATGAACATGTTTAATGTCAAAAGATTAGTTTTTAAAAATGTTATTTTAAATATTTCAATAATTTTATAGTTAAATACCATTTTTTGAGGGCCAACCCAAAGAAGTGACCATTAGGTATACCTTTCCCCCTCTGTGGAATAATGCATTATGTGCTTAAAATAAATGACTTGGAAATGAACTTCTGGAAATGAAGTTTTTGTAAATCCAGGACTGCTTTTATTTTATGCTCTTTTCTATTTTAGATTCTTAAGTAATCACTGTAGATAATTACATTGAATTAGTCATGTTCGTTTTATTGTAATGTGTCCTAAAAAGTAACTAAGAAAACTATTGTTTATATTTTGGCTATGTACAGAGAAACTGTCCAGTTTTCTTATTGAATCTGTTAGAATGCTCAGAATTTTCTGAAATTCTCTCTAGGGCAGTGGTTCCTGGCCTTTTTGGAACCAGGGACGGGTTTTGCGGAAGACAGTTTTTCCTCTATGGATGGGTGTGGGGTAGAAGTGGGGGGTGGGGGTAGGAGATGGGGTGGGAGGAGGTGAGGTGGGAGGAGTGGGATGGTTTGGGGATGAAATTGTTCCACCTCAGATCATTAGGCATTAGATTCTCATAAAGAGTGCCCAACCTAGATCCCGCACATATGCAGTTTGTAGTAGGGTCACACTCTTTATGAGACTCTGATGCTGATCTGACAAAAGGCAGAGCTCAGGCAGTAATGCTCACTCATCCCCATTCACCTCCTGCTGTGCAGCCCAGTTCCTAACAGACCATGAACTGGTACTGGTCCATGGCCTGAGGACTGGGGACTCCTGCTCTAGAGGTTCAATTACTTCTTGAATTTACACTCTATCAATTTTAGGGAGTATGTGAATATTTAAATCTGTCGTAAGAACTAGCCTCCGAAACTACTCAGAAACTGATCTTGAATTTTTTTTTTTCAAAATTGAAAAATGTTTGATATGTCCCATATTATTCTAATGAGAATAGAAAAATATGAGGTCATTTGGATGTTTTTTATTGTAAGTTTGGTCAAATGCTTTATGGAGAAAAAAAGGAAAAACGTGACACCAAAAATATTAGAAGGATGTACTTTTTTGGTGCTGTATGCTGGATTGGAACATTAATTTTGACCAAGATTATGCTGGAGTTACTGGCTAAGTTACCATTTGGTGTATTAAGTAATAGCAAGCATTAGTTCAGTATTAGGTTGAGTATTGTATGAATTGATGTCACTGGGACATTAACAATTGTTTCACTTAAAAACACCTAATTAGTAACTGATGTGGATCTCGGACACTATCTTCAATATTTCTAAGTATTTTTACATATAGATGTGGCATTTATAACAGTTCTATTTCCTATTACATTTCACAATTGCTAATTTAGGTGCAATTCAAAGAGGCAAATGTTCAATATAGCGGTTAAAATCATTTATATGGCTATTTGATGATGAATTATAAAACACTTCAGGTCACTGATCTAAGCCTGTGTATTTGTTGACTCTGATTTTCACCAGTATTACTATTATCCATGTGTTTTATCTATCACTTTGCAACTGGGATGTATATGAAGAAAAGAGAGATTGTGAGGAGAAAAGAGATTATCTCTCTGTTCCCCTAAAGACACATACACCGGATAAAAAAATGATTTGTTGTTAAATTGTGTTGTCAAGGAGTAGCTTGCTTCAGGCTCTTTGAGGGGTAGGACTATTTCTATGAGAGCCACCACAAGAGGGCTTAGTGATCATTTTTCAACAGGAGAACCACCAGAAAACAAACCTTGGTTTTCTGTCGTGTATGTGGTACACTTTATATAGGTCCACTGATACTAAGTGATGCAGTGAACATGTTCCTTATGAGAATATTTTTTGACAGGATTAAGTTTTGATAGTTATTCTACCCCACAGGAGACCCTTGGATTAATTACCCCTGACTGTCCTTTAGATCATATAATTTAGTTACTCTACATTGCATTGCCCATTGAATAACTTTCCATCTTGTTATCCTGAGATTTTTGTTATCTTTTTTCTTCCAGTTTTGTTGAGGTGCAATTTACAGAAATTGCAAATATACACATATGCATATGGTATACAATGTCATGTTTATATATGTATATATGTTGTGTATATATACACACACATATTATCTTCTTATCCTGAGACTCCAATTCTCAATGTTTTGCCTAAACTTAGGTTTTCCTTTTTTTTTTTTTTTTTTTTGAGACAGAGTCTTGCTCTGTCACCTAGGCTGGAGTGCAATGGTACAATCTCAGCTCACTGCAACCTCTGCCCCCCCCACGTTCAAGTGATTCTCCTGCCTCTGCCTCCTGAGTAGCTGGGATTACAGATGCCTGCCACCCTGCCCGGCTAATTTTTTGTATTTTTAGTAGAGATGGGGTTTCGCCATGTTGGGCAGGCTGGTCTCGAACTGTGACCTCAGGTGATCCGCCTGCCTTGGCCTCCCAACATGCTGGGATTACAGGCATGAGCCACTGTGCCCAACCTTAGGCTTTACATTTTCAATGTTCTGCTTAGTATGTCCACCTGGATATTTTACCTTCATCTCAATTATGATGTTTCCAAAGCCAAGTATCATTTTTCACTCCACATACAAAATATCTTCCCTGAGTCTACTGTTCATCCAGACATCCTGCCTTGAATCTCTGTTATGATGTTAGAGTCTTCTGTTTCTTTCTACAGCTACCCCAGTAATTAGTAAATACATGCATGTATTTCCACTTGAACTAGACCTCACCGTAATGATCCTTGTTAATCAATCATGCCATTTAATAATTTAACAAGTAGTAATCCAGTGACCCTCATATACCAGACACTGTCTTAAGCACTGAGGAAAGAGTAATGAACAAGACGGTGAAACTCCTGCCCTCAATTTTCTTTCATAATGGTGGAAGGAGAAAGACAATGACCAGTAGGTAAATTATACAGTATGGTAGAGGAGACGTGCTATGAAAGATAATGGAGCCATGTAAGGGTAAATGGGGGATGTCAGAGGAAAGGATCTCAACTTTAAACAGGGTGGTTAGAGTAGGCCTCATATCCTGAATTTTGACCTCATAATTCTTTTTAATGCTGTGCCTTAGACAGAACCTTCCTTATCATCCTTGATCTAACCAATCACAAGATCTGCTGATTTTTTTCCCAATGTGCTTTTCATTTCATTTCTACTGCTATTTGCCTTATTTAGCCTGTATTTCTTCTTGCTTAGATTATTATAAAGCCTGATAACTTGACTCTATGCCTCTATGGTAGTCAAGTCAAGTGCTTATCAAAACTGTTTTGATGTGACCATGTGACAAGTGGATGTGTACAAAAGTGATGTGCGCTACTTCCAGGTCAGGTTCATTAAAACTCCCACAATCCTCCATGTTCTCTTTACCTCATCTGCCAACTGCATGCAGAAGACCCAGTGGAGGACTCCGAAGTCCTAGGGAATAACAGAGCCACTAGCTAGAAGGAACCTGGGTTCTGAATCTATTTGATCAAGCCACTGAGATTTGTGGGGGATGAGACGAAGCACAGTTTTAATACTCTAACCAAAATGGCCTCTCACTGTACTTCATACACCACCAGGACACCCCATTAAAATGAACTTTTGTTTAGTACCACTTTACTGCTTACTCTACAACTCTCTGTTAAATCCAGGTCTGTTTGCCCTTGCCTAACTAGAAGCTGCTGAGGATATTTGAAAAAACAATGTACAACTGTACAGATCAGGCCAAAATAATGTCATGACCTCTAACCTCAGCTGAGCCCTTAAAGCTGTACATCAGTTCTCCTATGTTGCTCTGCATGGCTCTCCTATTCTTTATTCTTCTTAAATCTCTGACCCCTCACCCTCACCAGTGATTTGCTTCTTCCATCTTGTAGAAAACAGAATCCAACATAATTCTCACTAAACATCCTGCAATTGAACCTAGACATTTATGTGCATTCACATCCATGCTTTTGCCTTTCATGCAACTACAAAAAAAAAGTGTTCCTTATTGCAGAGGAACTGTGCCCTGGATCCCATTTCTTTTACCATTTCAAAGCCCTGCTTGTTACTATATTCTCAAGCTTTGTCCACTGCTGGCTCCTTCATATTTGCATTTAAATGTGCTCAAGTCTCTCCTGTCTTGGAAACAAACAAACAAATAAACACCCTCCTGTTATCCCATTTTTTCTTCTAGGTTGAGCTCCTTTCTGGCCTTCACCTTTCCTTCACCACCATATCCCTTGGAGGAGCAGGGTATGTGTCCTTCCACCGATTCTTCCAACAGCAGGAGTCCGGCTTTAGTCCACCATTCTGAACTGTTCTCACCCGGGACCTGAGGACCTATCTGTTGCTCATTCTAACAGACAGGCTTATTCTCTGCATGACAATTGACAATATTGACCATTCCCTATTGAAATACTCTTTTCCTTTCATGTCTGAGACCACTCACTCTTTTTTTTTTTTTTTTTGAGATGGGAGTCTTGCTCTGTCATCCAGGCTGGGGTGCTGTGGTGTGATCTTGCTGCACTGCAATCTCTGCCTCCTGGGGTTCCAGGGATTCTCCTGCCTCAGCCTCTTGAGTAGCTGGGACTACAGGCATGCACCACCACACCCAGTTAATTTTTGTATTTTTTAGTAGAGACAAGGTTTCACCATGTTGACCAGGCTGGTCTCGAACTCCTGACCTCATTATCCGCCTGCCTCAGCCTCCCAAAGTGCTTGGGATTACAGGTGTGAGCCACCACACCCGGCCTTGAGACCACTCACTCTTACAGTTTTCTTTCTAGATTTCCTTTAGCTAGTTAGTTTTTTCCATTTAACAAACTGTTCTGTCCTTTGATCAAATGTTGGTCCTCCTCAGTGCTGTTTGTCCAGAACTTACTTTGTGCTAAATAGACCCATATAGTCCTTGGATGATTTTATTACCTTCCATGATGCTAATTACAAGCCCAGACCTAGAGCACATTCCCACTACAGTTCTCTCTAGTATCCTTCCACCTCTTTCCTTCCTTTCCACCTCTTTACTACTGGAATTGGACTATTTCCTCTGGGTGGATTGCCACACAAGTTTCTAATGGGTCTGCCTCTCTAGGTCTTTTCCCATTCCCAAAGTTCCTTCTGGGGCAGTAAGAGTGATTCTTTAAAATAGGAACATGATCAGGTCACTACTTTAAAGTCTTCAATGGCTTCTTAGTGATGCCTGGAACATTATTTCTTAAAGTATTTGTATTAAATTCTTGACCATGGTTAATGAAGCATGACAAGGCCTGCTCCATACATTTTTAAAAATTTTCTTGGTCGGGCGCGGTGGCTCACACCTGTAATCCCAGCACTTTGGGAGGCTGAGGCGAGCGAATCCCGAGGTCAAGAGATCAAGACTATCTTGGCCAACACGGTGAAACCCTGTCTCTACTAAAAAATACAAAAATTAGCTGGGCGTGGTGGCGCACGCCTGTAGTCCCAGCTACTTGGGAGGCTGAGGCAGCAGAATTGCTTGAACCCAGGAGGCGGAGATTGCAGTGAGCCGAGATTGCGCCACTGCACTCCAGCCTGGTGCCTGGCGACAGAACAAGACTCTGTCTCAAAAAAAAAAAATAGAAAATTTTGTTTTTCTTGATATTTTCCTTTTATCAGCTTGACTTCTTTCAGTCCCTGGAACCAATCTTGCCCTCTGGCTTTAGATCTTTGCTTTACTGGTTACCTGGTCTCAACAACCTCTATTTCCTTTGCCTGGCTATCCATCAGTTCTCCCTCAATTCTAACTCGGAATCCCATTCTCTGGGGGAGCTTTTCCTAGCCCTGGTCTGAGTCGCAAATCACCTTGCATTTTCATTACTATAGTACTTGCTCCAATTTATCATCATTGCCTGTTAAATTGTGTCTTCCTCAGTAGATTGTAAACACCATCACATTTCCAATATTCACAACTGTTTAAAATGGAATGGATTGCAAAAGGTATGAAACTCAAACATTAGGTAGGGGGCTGGATTTGATTTTGTAGTTTGGTTGTCTTACGTCCTGCTTTTCCTAAGCCATGTGTTCCAGCCAAACTCTCTGATCTTTCTCAGTATGCTTTGCGTTATCCTCCACGGTGGCTTGGATCAGATCTTTCCATTTGCCTAAAAAAGTCTCTCGTCTATACCTGTGAAAATTGTACTTTCTCTTTCAAGGCTCAGTTCCAAAACTCTCTTCTCCACGAAGACATTTTATCACCTGTGAGAAGAGATGATTCTTTTCTCTGAATTTTCAAAATACTCTGGACTATTTTAAGTACCTACATATCATTTTAAATTGTAGTTATATCTGTATTTCAGTGAAAGGAGAACTAGAAGAGCATCATCTCTTCTTTCAGTTTCTGTAAAACATTGTATCACTTCTATGGAACACAGCATACTTTGCCTTACATCACAGTTAGGCATATGCAGGATATCTCTTCTATAATAGCTTTCAAAGTCTTGCATGTCTGTGTGTTTTGCAATGCTGTGCGTGTGTGTGCGTGTATGTGTAAAAAGGACTCTGAAAATATAAACTAAAATTGTTGAACGAATCAACAAATAGATTTTTCTTTTTTTATCTTCTGTCTGTCTCCACAAGACTTCCTGATTCAAGCCAAAAGTCTTATTTCCTGGCTCCTACTTGTCAATGATATTTTCCTATTTCCTTTTTGCATATTGCTTTTACATTCTACATTCACATTTCCAATTGTCAAAATCCTTCCTCCTTGGCGCAAACGCTGCTTCTCTGTGAAGGCTGCCTTAGTGCTTCCTGCCAGAAGGGATCTCAGCTGAGGCTCTTGGCCATTAGTTAGCGGGCCATAGAAATACCACAGAAAAAATTAAATCATGGAGCAGCATGACCTGAGAAGTACCTTAATAAGCTCATCTAGCCGGGCATGGGGGCTCACACCTATAATTTCAGTACTTTGGGAGGTGGAGGCAGGCCAATCACCAGAGATCGGGAGTTCTAGACCAGCCTGACAAACGTGGAGAAACCTTGTCTCTACTAAAAATACAAAATTAGCTGGGCACGGTAGAGCATGTCTGTAATCCCAGCTACTTCAGAGGCTGAGGCAGGATAATCGCTTGAACCCAGGAGGCAGAGGTTGTAGTCAGCCAAGATCGTGCCATTGCACTCCAGCCTTGGCAACAAGAGCGAAACTCCATCTCAAAAAAAAATCATCTAGTAAGACGAGGAATGTGAGCTAAAACGGTGAAGCTTTGGGAGACTTACTGCACGGGGCTAGCATGTGCTTAAACTTGTCTTGTAGCAGTAGGGCTGGAAAAGGAAACCAGGTACTAAAGCTTTATGCAAGTTGACTCAATAAGGGTTGGTTTTTCTAATGTTTTCATTAGAGGGACCCTAAGCAAGAGGGAAGAAGACCAGAAAGGTCACCAACACCACCATTAGCATAAATAAAGAATACAAGAGGCAGATGAGCAGGTGTGCTGGTATTCGGGCAGTCTCTTCTGTAGATGTAGAGTATTTCTCTGAATCTGTGTTTTCGAAGCTCCTACGATGCTTCATCTGTATTCATCTTTTGTGATTTTTTAAAATTTACCACTTGTAGTTTCTGTATTAAAAATATACATAGCCACTGAGGACTAGTTGATTTTTATGGATCCCATACTGTACAAAGCCTCTTACATCAGTCAGGGCTATAGAAAGCCCTTTTACCTCCATCTCACCTTGATCCTGGAACAGCTTGTTGAGGGGGGAAAGTACATGGGCTTCTCAATTAGAGAGATGTGAGTTTGAATTCTGGCTTGGTCACTTACTAATTGTGTGAGCTCAACCAAATTACTTAACTTTCCAGAGTCTTACTTTAGTTTTGTTTTAATCTGCTCAATTAGTATCAACAATGGTAAACTTACAGAGTTATTATGAGAATCAAGTGAAACACCTACGTAGCGCCTAGCACTGAGCCTGGCACATGGTCAACATGCCTTCCCTCCCCCGAGGACAAACCCTGAAGCAGAAATTCACGACTTATTTGTTCTGACGATAAGGGGTTATACTTCCCTACATATGAAATAATTCTTGTCGAGGATACATGTCACATATTTTATTAATTGCAGTCTGGAAACATGTGCCTCTGCAAACTTCCTTGAAAGTCTTACGTTGTGTAGATATTCAGTGCAACAGGCGTACATAATTAGTGGCAATTCTCTTTTATAAGATAGAATAAATCTTATTTTGTGTGTGTGTGTGTGTGTGTGTGTGTGTGTTTGTGTGTTCATGGTTTATATTTTAAAAGCAAGGCAGTGAGGCAAGAGTACATAGCAAAGAATTATAATCTCAAATAATTGGGAAATCAGGTTTTACCAAAGTTATTTTGAATTTATAAAAATCCATATTACTTATTTCTTGTTTTATATTTGATAATGATATTTTTTCTTAGAATTGAGAAATCAGCTTTGACCTCTGAAAAGCGACTATTATTATGGCCTCAGTGTTGAATGGTAGTTAAAGCCAGCAGACAAGACCCAGGACAAAATCTGAGTCATCTTTCTGATGGCACCTGCTTGGTGAAAGCTAACCTTTCAAAATGTTAGTGGAATTGGTGCCAGTAGAATTGGTGATGATGAGTATTTCAGACCTACCGCTTAGCCTTAGAGTACTTTCAACTGTGTTAGTGGATGTTTTCTGAACTCTCATGTTGAAATAGACTCAGAATTAAAAGCACACAATTACAGGGAAACAAACACAGTTCATTCCATGGTATTTCATTTGATTCATAGTGTCAAGTATATTGACTTGAACATAGCAGGTATTTTTAATGTTTGGGCTAATTTTAGTTTGTTCATTTTATAAGACAAGTCTGTGTTTAGAAACATTTATTTTGGATTTCTATTCATGTGTGTCTGTCTGCTGCCTGGTTCTAGTGAGCTTAGATCACTAGAAGCCAAGGTCCTTAAGAACCCTGGAGATACTGGGCCTATTTTAAGACAGGGATTTGAGTCACTGTCACCACACTGAAGGGCAGTTTGGTCAATCCTGACTGCACACCATGTGGGAAACATGATAAATTCTATGTAGGAGAAACGGATGAGGCTTGTTCTGTAGTATTTTGAAGAACCAATAGAGAATTACTTTTAATACAATCCAAAGTCAGTGGAAGGAAGAGTATTCTAACAATTTGACAATTAAAGTTTGAATGCTGTGATAGAGCTCAGAAAACATTTGGTCATCTGTCAGTAATGTATTATCCAGAGAGTGAAAGCAATGTTCACCAGGAGTCGAATGCAGTCGGACCTCTGGATCCGTGGGTTTCACATATATGGATTCAACCAACCTCAGATTGAAAATATTCAGAAAAACACCCTGTACTAAACATGTACAGACACTTTTCTCGTCATTATTCCCTAAACTGTACAGTATAACAACTGTTTACATAGCGTTTACATTGTATTAGATATTAGTAATAATCTAGAGATGATTTAAAGTATACAGGAGAATGGCCATATGTTATATGCATATGTTATAGGCGAATACTACACCATTTTATATAAGGGTCCTGGCATCCTTGAATTTTGGTATCTGAGGGGGGTCCTGGAACCAACCCTCCACTGATACTGAGGGACCAACTGCAAATGAAGAAATCAAAGCAGAGCTGCTGTAAGTGAAGCCCAGCGGGTCTCACCTCAGCCCAGTGGCATCCCCATAAAGCCTGAGTAATACCTTTGAAAATCTGGGGAGCATAGTTTAAAAATCACAGACTCTACATGATTCCTTAGTTTCCCACCACTTGTTAAAAATTCGTCATTTATTCTCCCAATGAAAGAAAACAAATAAATGATTCTCAATTCTATCCTTTCTTCTCCCAAGCCCTCTAATTCAAGGAAAAACTAAAATGAACAAACCAGATATTCTTCTGACTTTACCACTTTTGGTAACATTATTTCCATCTTTCTGGCATCTGAATTTGTAAAATCAGTCATTTTTGACTTGTTTTTCTCTTATTACACTCTACTTTCAGTTAATCTTCGAGTTATCTTGATTCTCCCTTCAATATGTATCTACTCTGTATCTTCTTTCTTTTCTAGACTACCTCAGAAGTTCAGCACATACCTATTGTCCAGCCCTTTTAATTGGCCTCTTTTTCTTCTTCATTTCATTTGATGAATTGCTACCGGTTTACTTTTTTAAAACTACCCCTCTAAGAGCCTGTTTCTCCCTTAGTTAAAAATCTTTAGTGGTTCCCCACTGCCACTGATGGAGGTTTTCACACAGTCCGTGGTTTTGAGCCTCTGTGAACACCAATCCAGCTTCAGTCTCTGATGGTTCAAGGACCAGCAACTGGCATTTCCATACCACTTTTCTATAGTGGCAATTTCAAAGGGGGGTGGGAAAATGCAGGCAGTTATGATTCCAAGTCTGATTTATATCTGACTTTGTGATCAACATGCTGGAACTAGTGAAAGTCATTCTACTTTGCTCAAAGCACTCCAGTGGTTTCCCATCCGATGCAGAATAAAAGCCAAAATCCTCAGTGTCCTACAAGCCTTGTAATGTGGGCCTTTTGTTACTTCTTAGCTCCCTTCTCCCATCACTCATTCGAGTCTAGCCAAATTGATCAGCTTTCATTCTCACCTCAGAGCCTTTGTACTGGCTGTTCCCAAAGACTGGAATGTTTTCCCCCAGATGGCAACATAGGTAATTTTCTCACTCCCTTTAAAGCTTTATTCAAATGTCAGCTAATCACTCAGGCCTCCTTTGACCACCTTGCTTAAAATAGCAGATCCCCACTTCTGCCCTGACCTTCCTGGTCCTTGCTCTTCTTTTGCTTCGTTTTTCTCTGCAGCACTTACCACCTTCCAATAGACTAATCCTTCACTTACTCTCTTGATTATTGTCTGTCTCCCTCAGTTAACTGTAAACTCCATGAGGGTGTGAATTTCTGTCTTGTTTACTGGTGTATCCCCAACACAGAATAGTGTCTTGCACACAGCAGGACCTGGGTAAACACATGTTGAATATGTAAATAATCAGGATGTAGTGTGTTCTCTCTTGAGCCCAGCCTCTAGGCATCCCAGTCTCACCCACGCTTTGCCTTTTGCTGCTCTCAAAGTCCCTATTCCAGACATCATGGCCTACTGTACTGTTCTTCCCTACGCTTGTTCTAAGATTGTACTGTAACCTCCAGTACAAAAGCATCCTTCTGACCTTTCCATATTCTTGATGATGAGGCTAATTTTTCACTGGTTCCATGAAACCATTCCAAGCCATGCAGCCTACATGATTCTTTTCCTCTTTTCATTGAATAGCTTTTCTGTACCACTAATTTGACAAATGTACTCTGCAACATGGTGTAATTTATATTCATGTCTTCTGATGTTATTTATATGATGAGTTTTTATTTCACTTTTCAAATGTTTATATTTTGTTTCTCCAACTTTGGAAGCTCTCTCAGGAGGAGCTGGGTAGAAGAGTTGCTCACAGGCAGAATTTCAGCCCAGTCACCCTTACCTCCCTGGCCACCCTAAGGAAAAGAGACGATCGAAGCTTCAGTACACCGGAAGCACTGCTGGCCCAGGCACGTGCCTTGGTACATTAGTTAGGAGAACTCTGCTCTAGGGTGCCGTGCTAATAGTAGGTGCTCAGAAAGTATTTGTTGGTGGATCGATCAATCTTATGTGATTGTTTTGTCCCCAGTATTCTCCCTGAAGCCTTGCTAAAGTTTCTGTATAGGTACTAAACTCATAAAAAATAAAGAGAAAGAGACAAAAAATGATGATTATGAAGTAGCAATCTAAAACTTCAATTAATGATGATGAGAAAGACCTGATTAAAAATATTCATGATTGGTGATTGAACCATTGGACACATCAAAAACCTTGGAGGCTGTACATGTGAGAGGTGTTTTCACACATTTGTTACTCAGTTTATGGTCATTTTTACTATGATCTTTTCATGGAGAAATCTGAGTGAGAAATAAGCTTAAAAATATTTAGTCATGCAGAATAAAAGCCCGATCGTCCCAATTATGTGTATATGTTGTTGCACTGCTTACTTTTTTTAAACTTTAACTCTTAATATGTTAATTTGGAAAAAAAATTGTACTTATTAAAAAACATTATGTGTGAATAGAGTTTTGTATACATACCTCATGTCAACTATGTCAGGTATGTTAAAAGATTTTTTAAAAAGCAGTGTCTAGAGACGTACGTGATGTATTACTTATTCAGTTACTATTTCTAGCACTAAAAAGTCGAATGAGATAAGGCTGAGCATGGTGGCTCATGCCTGTAATCTCAACACTTTGGGAGGCTGAGGTGGGCAGATCACTTGAGGTCTGGAGTTGAAGACCAGGCTAACATGGTGAAACCCTGTCTCAGTTAAAAATATCAAAAATTAGCTAGGCATGGTGGCACATGCCTGTAGTCCCAGTTACTCGGCAGGCTGAGGCATGAGAATTGCTTGAGCCTGGGAGGCGAAGGTTCCAGGGAGCCAAGATCATACCGCTGCACTCCAGCCTGGGTAACAGAGTGAGACTCTGTCTCCCCTCTCTCCGCAAAAAAGTCAAATGAGATAGGCTGAACATATGGAACTTTATTTTCAGCTTTACTTTAGTGTGCTTTTATTTCTAGCAATAAATCTTATAGACAACTTTTGTAAATGATATTAATAGAGGGTTAGCATTTAATTTTAAAGTTAACTTTAATATAATTTTGGAAAAGAATTAAATATTAACTGTCAGACACTTATTTACCTAGTATAAAATACTGATACCCTTGCCTCCAGGAAATAGCTGTGATCCTGAAAGCTTTAGATAACTTGAATTTTTGTAAATTGACTCTTACTTTATTACATATCAGAACTAACTCTTAAAGTCCTTCTATTATTAATCTTTTGTGTAGTGAATATCCAACTGTATTTGTTTATTTTTCAAATTCAGAAAATTATGGATTATCTTTGCATATATGTATCTATGTGTTTAAAAAATAATGTTGATGTCCAATTTTTAAAAATTAAAAGCATCCACTTAAGTAGGCTACTTAATTCCTAAACTTTTTCAGTTGCACCAATTCAATAATAAAATATAATAACTTAAAATTAGAGTTTGCCTTCTACTCATATTTCAAATCTTGTAACTGACAAAATTATTTATTAAAAGCAATGTTTGTCATCCCTTCTCTGGTGCTGACATTGTATCATTCTTTGTTTTTGTGACATATGCTTCTTCTTGTAAAGCAGCTGTTAAGAAAGCTTACTTTTTAATTAATGAGAATTAATGTCCTGAAAATTTTGTGAGTTTTCGATCACATCATGAATAGTTTGAGACTGTTGAAATGTGTTGCTTTTGGGGTTTCTCCAACAGAAAATCGGGTCCTCCTTCCTTATGAAGACTAGACAAGCTATGTCTAGGCTATGAGGTCGATAACATGTTCAAATAGCACAGCTAGTTTCTCTTCATTCTGAAGACATTCTAGGAACTATGATACAAAATTAGTCAAAAGATGTCACTGAGTCCTACATTGTATATAATATGAAGTCAAGATAGAGCCCTTTAGATATGAAAAAAAAAATTCTCCAATTTGAACAATTTTTGTTTTGTCATGGAAACAAAGCAAATGAATGGGAATTTGAAAAATTCAGGTGAAGAAATGAGCAATAGTTCTTTCATCTGTTTCTATCCCAGCTGTAGGCTGAATCATTACGTGCTTTATCTGTTCCATGCCTCTGTGCAGCTGTATAAAATGAAGCAAAACCATGGTGTTTCTAGTCTCCTGGAGGTATGGGTGAGTGGGAGGCCATCATCATGGTGGGCAGCCCGAAGGATACTTTACATTCATTGGGTTTATGGGCCATACTGCATCCTCTGTCTTAGATGACAGGAACGGTAGCATGGAGTTTTAGCTGCAGTATCAAAAGGAGCCTGAATAAGAGTTACAATGTTTTGTTCTGTTGAGGCAATTTGAAACATTGCAGAGCCTGAACTATCATGACTCATTAGATTTGCAGGGATAGAAAAGGAGTTGTGGTCTACATCATTCCGATGAGGACACCTAAGGGTAGGAGTCAGCCTCTGAATGGTATGCACGTATCAGTAAGGATGAAGGGTTAGATAGTAATTTTCCTGAGGCTTATAGGAATTTTTCACATTTCTGAAAATTTGGCTTCTTGGGCTGGCATGAAGCCAAATTGGTCTGAATTTCCAAGTCTTTGAGGAGGTGGTCTGAACAAAGAAGACAGATTCAACTGGTGCTTGAGAGATACTAAGATGAATTGCTGTAGTCAGTCAACCCAACCAAGAGGACTGTACTGGTTTGGGGTGACTCATTCTGTAACACGGCCTCTGTATCCTGCATGTTGATATGGAGCCAGGAAAGAGATGAGTGGTAGAACATACCCAGACCCATTCCTAAACATTCATTTCTGCCATGCGCAGCTACTTAGCACAGTGGCTTTCAACATAACAGGTTCTCTATTAACACTAGTAGAATTGAATCAAATCTATCAAATCTTCTATAAATTATACCTTTATTCCTTGACTTTTCAGTGTCAGATAAGTAATTTCTACCTAGAGAAGGTCACATATGCTGCCTTATAAGAGGGTGTCTTCTAAAATATTTGTTGACAGGGTATCTACCAAAATTCATTGAAATGATAATTATGGCCATAGTTGTTAATCATTTATTAATATCTGATCATGAAGGTTGGCTATAAGATTTGTTTTTTGAAAGAAAAAGTACTCTAAAAGGCAGCCAAATTTTAGTGAGTCCATTGTTCAGCCATCATGACATTTATATTTAAGAATAAAACCTATGTTTGCCAGCACATAAACTCTTCTCTGCATGATTTACTATACTCATAATCCAGAATGTATTTCACCATTAGAAAATTCTGATTATAAAAGAGTAATAACTTGTTATTGAATTGTGTGGCTTAAAAGTATCATACAGGGTAAATGGATCTTCCCATTTTTTTTTTTAAATTGATGAAGCGAAGTACTGTTCAGCAAAGTCTGTTTTTAAAAGTATTTATTCAGTTGACAGCCAATCCCAAACTAAAAGAGATGAAAAATAACATGATTATGAACATGACAAATTGTCTGTAGTTTAATGGTATGAGGAAGAAGTCAGTCTTACAACTTTACGTATATATGATTAAACCAAAACCTGTGACTAAGTTCTGATGTGGTACAGTAATACCAGATATCTTAATGATTCACCAGTGGAGTAAGTTAAACATCTGAATAGAACAAAGGACTTGGATATAAGGTGTTTTGCCTTGCGGGGGAAATAGCCAGGTTGGTCTAAGTGTTACAAATCAGAGCAAACTATATGCCAAAGGACCAAGCGTAGACAGAAAGGGAAACTGACCTTAGTTTTGCCACTAGCTATGACCGTGGGTAAATAACCTGAGGCACTCACTTTCCCATATGTAAAAGTTGAATCAGATGATCTGTGTGTCCCAAACAAGGAAGGAAAGATCCTAGAGATTTGTAGCCGAGGCTTCGTGAGAAGAGAAGGTGGAGCCTATATTTATAATCCATGAGGACCTATGTTGATGGGATTGAAGGGTGGCAGAGTTTTAAAAAAGAAGACCAGATTACATTTTAGGTTGTCAAACATTTGGGCATATCACAGCATCTTAGCATCTTATGTTCCCCATTTTGTAAAATGAGGTCAATAGTGTAGATCTCTAAAGCTCCTTTTCATTCCAATATTTAAAGAATTATTTGGATGGAACTTTAGAACAATACAGAACTATTTTCTTTCTTCCCTTTTTTTTTTTTTTTACTAAATCATGTTTTCAAAACACATTTTCAGATATATGTCCCTTAGGTGTGCTAAATGCTAGAAGAATTAAATATTGTTGTTCAAATGCAGAAAAATTATCAAAAATAATCTTAGAGCCTAAATTAATTCCCAAACTAATAGATTCAGCATGATGAATAGTTCTCTAGCAAAGCAATTTTTAATAAATAAATCCTGTTTAATAATTACCCTTGATTTTCTTTTCTTTTTTTTTTTTATGTAACAAACCCTCATCCTGATATTATTATAATGGTTGTATTGCTTACATGAACCAGGATAAATCTTTCCAAAAAAAGTGCTCACAGAGACATCCACAGAGAAAAACAAATATATTGTTGGTTCAAATAGTCTCAACTAGCAGAAAGGCCATCTCTCATTGGTTTAGGACATCACTTAGTAAGTGTTTAGAGAGTCACTCATTTTGGCATAGTTCTGCCAGTAAAACTTAGTGTTTTTTATGCTTTAATTAACTCAAGATAAATTTTTAGAAAAATTTAGTTGTCTGTGAGAGAGTAAACATTTTCAAATCTTACAGTTAAGACTTCAATAGTATGAGAGCAAGTTTAGAAAACATTTTTATTAGACAAATTATTTAGACAAATTATACACAGAAAGCTCTGTCACTCATAACTGAGGCCTCCAAAAAATGTTTTGTGTGTTTGTATAATAGGCAATACATCAAAATAAGCCTATTTTAAATATTGTACATGGTTAACAGTTTGTTGATAGCTAAAATCACTGCAACATCTGATATGTCCCTATATAGCTTGTTGTAAAGATTTTTTTTTTGTTTTAAAATCAGAGTTGTAAATGAGATCATGAATGTTACAAGGGAAAACAAGTTGTGCATGCACTTAGGTACTTGTTACCCTGGAAACAAAATGGTTTTTGCATGATAAGAAATTTTTCTGCCTTACACAGTAGACAATATTTGAAGATTTAGTACAAAAACAGTGACAATACAAGATGCTCCCCCAGAACAGAATTAGCATCAAAATATAATATATCTTAAGAATATACCTTTTAATTTCTCCTAAAGCAAATCACATAGGTTGATTCCTATATCAATCCTAGCCACAGAATGAATTAGATTAAAGTAAGTGTATGGCTGCGTAAACACAGGATAAGTTCTTGCTTCCTACTTACCACATTTTAATTTAAGGATTACAAACAAAGTTCATTCTACATTTCTAACAAGTAAGAATGCTACTTTAAAAGGTTTGTGCACAAAGAGGCACTGTTTTTGCTGTCATCCTTCTATATACTCGGCACTAATGTAAAAAATACATAACTCCTCCAAATAGAACTAAATAAAAAAGGGGGTTGAGTTGAGAGCCCATTATGGTTATTGTTTTCTTCTTTAGGATAATGAATGACAGTAATTTAAGGCCACATCAACATTTCTGAAGGGCTCTCACCCCCTCCCCAGGTATCATTATTGTATTGATTGACTTGCTGCTTTGGAAGAGGATTTTTAACCTTCAATGATCTATGTTTAAACTCTTCTAGAGCTCTATGTGCTGCTGTGCATGTGGTTCAGCTAATAGCGTTTTTCATTCAGATAATTAATTAAAAGTAAAGTTATCAAGGTTAGCTTTATACACCGCTGAATAACAAATGCAAAACCTATTCAAGTGAGTTACATCTAGGAACAAATATTAAATTGCCCTGGATGCTTTAATAACAAAAGTATAAAATATTTTCTGTTGGCAAACAATGCGAGTCAGAATAACATTAAAGCAACCTGCCTTTTCTAACTGAAAAGAACCCCTGCACTATACATAGTTCTTGTATACAATACTTTTGTGTAAACTAAAGCTTTATTAAATGAATTGCAATAGCAATGGCTGCCTTTGTATATATATACACATTAGATAGGTGCATATATATGTATATATATGAAATACTAATTTATTTAACACAATAGAGGCTTCTGCCATATGATAAAGTTTACTGTACATAAGAAAAAACTTTTAATACTGTACAATCACATAAAGGTCATATGCACTGTTGCAGTGCAAGAGTAGTTTTAACTGTAGTCTTGACTGGCATATTAATGGCTTTTTTGTAATCCTACAAAATTGCATTCTCATCTTATGCGGCCTGAATGGTCTTTAAATTGTTTTATAAACACTGCAGGGGTTGCCTTTGGTCCACAGTTAAAGGACACTCAACAGCTGTGGAGCATTGTATGGATGCAGCAGAAGAATGTAAAAAGACTGAAGTTATTGCAATTGTATTTCTAAAAATAGAGAAATGTTACAGAAGAGGCCTTTATGTAAAATTAATCCTGCATATGCTTTTAGTATGCGCAGTGCACATTTCCTATACTTGATGTACAGTATATGAAAAGCAGACTAATAGGATCCTAGTACACTACCTTCTTGGGGAACAAGTTGAGTAATGAAAAAAATTTGAGGAAAATGTACAGGAAGGGAGGGGAAAAGAGAGAAAATAATAGAGGAGAGAGGGGGAGAGAGAAGGTGGGAGGAAAAAACTAGAATTGTTACTAATAATCCTGATTTTTTTTTTAATGTTACATCCATGTTAGTCCCACAATTTTACAGTTGCTCCTTGCAAAGGGAGTCCTAAAAAAGAAACAGTGAAGAGATTTGTTTGATGCTCATATGGAGGTGCCTCGGTCTGGATCATTACCCAGATTGAGCCCCAGGGTAGGAGTTGGTTGATAAGGAATAGATGACATTGTTTTTATAGGACTCCTGAAAAAGCCCCCATTAGGTGCCCTGTGCCTAAAAGGGCCAGTTCGGTGCTCAGGCACGTTGCCAAAAGTGAAACCAGAGGCAGCTTTAGCTGACAGTGTGCGGCTAAGAGTCTGGATCTGCTCTGGGATAAAGGTTGTTGTGGTAATATGAGTGTTCCTGAAATCACTGATTTGCTCCAGTGCTTGTCGTGTTGGCAAAGTGTCAATGTCCAGAGGGGTCAAATCAATTGACGAGGTGGAAAACTGTTTATGGGGGCTGTCGTCATCTGTGCACAAGCTATTTACACGTCTATGGAGGTGCTCCAGGTCAATTTCCTTGTCATCCTGGAGATGAAGAAAAAGAAAATAAGGTTCTCATCAGTACTAGCTTCGATGGTTAAAAAAAAAAAAAAAAAAGTAGTTCAGCAAACATGTAATTAACTGAACTCTGGGGTTTATTCATTTAACAAATATTTATTGAGCACCTAGTATGAGCCAGGCACTGTGCTAGGTTCAGGGGGTACCAATTCTGAGATAAGGTTATCTACAATAAATATTTTCCTTGCAGTAAAGGTTCTTAAGTGATCATATGCCACATGCAACTACAAAGATATGGAAGCAGTTGATGGGTGATTGCCATTCTATAAAAGGCAGGCCCAGGCAAAATTGTACCAATAGAAAGTATGGTTTTGGCAACTCTACCCCCTACTTCTTCTTTATACATGCTTCCTTCTTTTTCAGGGTGTCTCATTCCAAGTTAAATTTTTGTTCCTTTCAACCACTTACTCCTAACCTTAAATTTCCATTCTTGAAAGAAAATGATATAATAAGCTATTTCATACTAAAGTGTTAGTGACTGTTAAAGTGTTATTTCTTGTAAGCCAAAGATATGTGAGATTGTTTAGAGAGAGCAATACTCAACACAAAATAATTAATTTCTAATTGAGGGATTTTATGCACTCAAGGTATCTAGCACCTGAATCAGTCAATATTGTGAGGTCAGTGAGATATTTAGGGACTCCTTCAAGTCAGGGCACGTGAGTGATAGCTTTAGTTTAGGGCTAGCTTTATGCTAACTGACCTCAAAACCAAAGACGCTTTAAGCTATGCTAATTGCGTCTTGGTAAGAAGGCAGTTAATAAACAAAAATGTAAGTAAAATCTCAGATTTTGGAATTGAAAACAATTCATAAGTTCCTTATAATTTTCACTAAAAGTGAGTATTAAAGCCCAATATTTGAAAAATAAAACTGGAAAGAAATAAAATTATCCTTGTTATCTGTCTTATTTATTGCCAAACTCAATACATTAAATTTATGAGAATTTAAAATATCTATTAATCATAAGAGGAGAAAATATCTGCCTATAGAATCTGGATTAGCTGTCACTAGTTAGAATGGAGTATGTATTTTTTTCATTGTGCTGTTTTCGTGTTCCTCGGTGAAAAATATTTTGATGTGCATCACTGTTTTTCCTTCTCCCTTCTCATTTCAAAATCAATAAAAAATATCCATTAATGCAATATTATCACTGAGACTTTAGAGGATTGAGACATAATTTCATGGTTCCCACAGCAACTGTAATGTAGTCATCCATCAATAAATATAATAATGCAAAATTTTAATGTCATATATAGTAATTCAAAATATAAGGGGCTTGAGGAATCCTTACTTTCCAGCTTTTTAAAAATATGAAGTCTCAGCTATAATGTTGCATTAATGTGGTCTTTTGCATTGAATCAATGTCAACAGAGATACCAGAAGCTTATTTCACAAAGAAAATGCTACAATAAGACTTGATTAAATTGTAATTTGTTCTCTATGTATTTAGAATGTTGATCATTCACACAGGTAGGAAGCTAAAATTCATCTTTGCTAGAGTCAAGGTTTTCCTTAAAAATGATGCTGATCAATTTTACATATAAGGTGATAAGAAGGAATCTTTACATTACTTTTGAAATCACTCTGTTTGAAAGAATACGTTAACATGCAACAATTCATATGCAAATAAGAGTCATATTTATTGCGCATTAAGGCAGATCCTTTTAGCATTCACCTCAGGTATCAGTTAGTCAGCCAAGTTCTAGTTATAGAAAGTTTAAAACTTTCTTCGAAACTATTCATCAACATCAAATCATTGGGCAAATTCAGATTGGTTTTTATTTCAATTTGTGAAGCTTTAGTGAATATGACTTCATTAGTTAAAACATTTTCACCCCTTTGGTTCAAAGGAAATAAGATAAATGAATCAATATTTAACTTCAGATTTTCCTTAATTTATAAGTCTCATACTTCATGATGAAAGCAAGGCTTAGGTCACTATAAAAGAGATATGTGTAATTCTGCAATTATTCTTTCAGATATTGAGATAAAATTTAATATGGCCCTGAAGTTAAGCTGACTCCAAAGTAAAGGAGAAAAATTGAACTGTGGATGTTTCTATGATGTAGATTTTGGATTTGATAACCTTGGGGCCATCGAAGAGCTTCTATAGATCTAAATGTATACAGAAGGAGGCAGTCACTAGTGGTGAAGAGAAAATTCTGATCATTTTTGTTATAGTATTGTATTTTCAGAGGGCTAGTCTTAGACACATGAGGAATTTACTTACAAGTCAAAAAACTAAGTGAAATAAAGTGGTAAGTATCTCTGTGAACTGGTCAAAGGAATCATGGCTTTTAAAAATCATTGAATTAAAATTATGAGATTTGGGAGAATTTCAAAGCCCATTGTGGTACATGAAATTCTCAGTCTTCGAAACACTATAGTCTCCTCCACTGATCGGGGATATCCTAAAATGGAAATTGATATTGATCTTACCAATTTTTCTATTTCACAACTTCATTTTTAATCCTCAAAGAAAGAAGAAACAAGGACCACCCCCTCCCTGGGATCATCCTCCCTAGAAATGCAGCCTGCTTGTTGATTCAATTTACAGCCAAAGCTTTCAATCAAGTACCTCTTTTGATGGAACTCGTGAGCCTTTCCTCTTGTTCCACCACGTCTCCAGCATGGCTATGAAGCAGGAGAGGACAATTCCAGCAGCCAGGATACAAAAAACCCCTGCAAAGCTCTTTATGTCCAGGGCGCCTCCTTTCTGCTTTGTGTCCACTGAGGAGTACAGGTCACACTGGCCATTCTTAGGCCACCATTTGTGCTTCAGGAGGTCCATGTCACCATTCTGCTGAAGCTCCAAGATCCTTGGGATAAAGAACACAAGTACGTGTTATTACGGACATAGTTATTGGCCTGGTTCACAACACACCCATTTATAATCCCACCTCTGTAGGATGGCGGCTGTCAAGGAGAAATGAATATATAAATCAGCTTGTAGATGGAATGCTAGGAAACGGAAGTCATCATTGCTTTGATTTTACAGACAGCATTGCACCACACAGCTTTCATCTCTCTTCATCCATCTACCGTCTCATCTTCCTCTCTCCTTTTCTTCCTATTCTTCTTTTGGTTTCATCCTATAATTCTAAATATTTCCCTCCTGGTTTGTTACAGTGTATTTTTACAATCACATTTCAGAGGCACTGATTTTATATGCTTTCAAACTGCTGCAGTTCTGTGTCCCTTCCCTACATCCATGGTGATACTCTGGATCTTAATGCTTTTATAAAGAACGTTTTGCTGCTTAGAGCAAGATGCTGGCATAATGTCACCCAGCATATGCTACACACAAAGAAATTCAATTAAGAGGACCTATTATTTAACACAGTGTGAGAGAAAGCCTTGGGACAAGTTTCAAGTTGATAAAATACATCTTTTTAGGTTTTCCACACAACTGATCTAGTTTCTCTTTTAATGCCAAAGGGGAAGTAATCTTACCTTGGAAAACAAGAAGAAAAGCTGACTAGAGGCTTTCAGAAGTAGTTAAATTCAGATAGGAAAAACCCTCTTCTTTTTCTTCTGCTTCTTCTCTTTCCCTTCCCCAGAGTCTGAGGGTAGCTGCAGACTGCAGCTGTGTAAAGTGTGTTTTTCTTACAGGAATTATTCACAATTCCCAGTGACTCTTAGGCTCTACCTGAGACCAGCCTAGCTCTGGCCCTCCTCTAGCTGTGCCCTTTTTCTCAGGGCAAGGAAGATCGGGTCACGGTGTTGTGCCTGTACAGAGTGTGCATCGTCCTCTGGGTTCCCTGGAATTTCCTGGACAAACAGCTTGGTGCTCTTCCAGGGCCTGTTAGGCCTATTCCCAGGGTTGTCCTCCTGGCACAAGATCTTACGGCCATGGGTGCACCATAGCTTTATAGGGCGGAGTTTGTAGAGTATAGACAGGGCTCAGATGGGTGAGCTCAGGTGCATACAACTTTGTATAGGAGACACTTCAGTGTGCAATATGGAGCTGCAGGTGGAAGGAGAGGGCCCCAGAGCCTTGTGCTCCTGGGTGAGTGGTCAGTGTAGACCTCCTGGCTAGTCACATAGAAACTTGAACCTGGCCTCCTAGGGGTCATGAAGGTATATTTGTCCAGATAAGAACATAGAGTATATTATATATAACAGATTTTAGTTTAATGTCTAATTTTTACATAATTAGACTTAGGGTATGTGAACATATATTTGTACTCTTGTCCAAGGTCTTGGATTATTTGGGGTGAGACTACTTAAGAGAGGAGAATGGAGTCAATCTAGAAGGAGTAAATTACTCACTTTCAGTGACCTTTTTACCTGTTGCATGTCATCCATGCGGTTAGAAGAACAAGCAACATGATAAAGGGAAGAAGAATTTGTGCATTGGAAGTGGGGTCAACGTTTAATCTGAGTTAAACAAGAGTGAGACCCACCCTGGAGCCTCTGCTGGAGCGTTGGTCTCACATCCCTGTCATCTCCCCCAGACTCTTCCACAGCCTCAGCTCTGGCGCCTTGTGTGGGCACTCCAGGACTGAGACTGTACTGAAACCTCCCCCACAACCCGGACTTTTCTCCATGCTTCTTATGAAATGTATCTTTCTAGAGTGTTTCTAGAAAGGCAATTAATTTGATTAATTGAATTTACTAAAGTGATTATGAATATTAATGGGTTACATGTCACCCTTATTCCAGCCTCCATCCCAGACAAAGCCATTTGCATTTCCTGAATTTCCAAAAGTGCATTTCACAGCAAACCAGTAACTAGAAGGCCTCTGTAAGAAAAGGACCTTGTGTTTATTAATTTTGAGAAACACACTCTTGGGAATTTACAAAGATGTCAGCCTATTAAAGGCTCTAAGAAGACCAGCAGAAAAGAAGATTGCATGATTTTTTTTAACTCAGCATTTCCCAAACTTATGACTTTCATTCCCCTTCCCTCATTTTGCTCTCCGAGTAACAGGTTTCAGAAATATACATGGGAAATAATCTCTTGATTCAAAGAAGCAACTACTTGTAGAAATTTCCAGCACTGTGTTAGGCAACAGACAAAGATATAATCATGGTATCAAAATTACTTTCTTGGCCTATTCATGAATATCATTTAAATGATGTTGGCACTGGGAATCGATAGGTATAAAGCTTCAGTTATGCAAGAGGAAAACGTTCTAGAAAACTACTGTACAACATTGTACCTATAGTTAACAATACTATGTTGTACATTAAAAATTTTGTTAGTAGAATAGCACTCATGTTAAGCATTCTTACCATAATAATAAAAAATAATGGCACACCACTTAGGTATTTGCCCACCTAAACACTCTAGGTAGTCAGAGCACCATTGAATACCTTGATGGAAAATTTAGTCGTCTTTGAACAAATAATTCTTCTTAAATTTGTGTTTATAAGTACTTGTAGTTATAAAAGGCAACCACAGCAACACTTCCTTAATGAGAATATATCTGGGCACAAAATGAGATCCTGTTTCCCTGCTGTCTTATTTGCATCACACCATATTGCTCAGTAGCCATGTGATATGGTTTGGCTCTGTGTCTCCACAGAAATCTCACCTTGTAATAATCTCCAGGTGTCAAGAGTGGGACCAGGTAGAGATAATTACATCACAGGGGTGGTTTCCCTCATGCTGTTCTTGTGATAGTGAGTAAGTTCTCATGAGAGCTGATGATTTTATAAGGGGTTTCCCCTTTGCTCACCACTCATTCTCTCTCCCATTGCCCTGTGAGGAGGTGCCTTCTGCCATGATTGTAAGTTTCCTGAGGACTTCCCTGCCATGGGGAACTGTGAGTCAATTAAACCTCTTTTTTTATAAATGACCCAGGCTTTGGTATTTCTTCACAGCAGTGAGAGAACAAACTAATACTCTGTGAAAGTGTAAGAATTTTCCTTCACAGCATTTATCATCATTTATAATTACTTGATTAGTCTGTTCCATTTTCTAGAGTGTGTACTCATCATCCTCCATATTGCCTACTACAAAGCAGGTGCATATTTATTGATGGAATATACTCGACACAGCTTTTGGTAAATTAATCCTAAACCCTGATCTCAGTTCCTATTCTTTTTTCTTATGATTAATGCTGTTTTCTAATTTATTCATTTCCTGTCTTATTTATCTATTCATTTAATAAAGATTGGAAGAATGACTTCCAGACATTTCCTTGGGTACAAAATTTATTCTAAACCATGACTGTACATTCCACCAGAGTGGCTTAAGTGACACTGTCAAACCATTTTTTTAATTCCCTCAGTTCATGTTCATTCCTTCTTTCATTCAGGAACTGATTTACTGCCTACACTTTCTTCTCAGTGGTATTTGGGGACCTTTGTTTATTTACTTTTGTCTCCTTATTTGTTCTAAACCCGGAAAATATTTTGACCTTAAAAATAAATATTGGGCCTTCCAAGCCTGTCCCAGAGCCTGGCAAGTCCCTTTCCCAGAAGACTTGATACTAAGCCTGGCAGGCCTGTGGCCCAGGTGGGATTTCCAGGACAGGCCAGTCTTCAAGAAGCCAGAAGACCAATTGCCCTTCTCTTTGTGCTAAGAGACAGGCTTGAGGAAAGATCCAAGATGGCCAAATAGGAACATCTCTGGAGTGCAGTTCCCAGCGAGAACGCAGACAGTGAGTGATCACTGCATTTCCAAATGAGTTTTTACTGCCTACAGACCAGGTGATTCCTAGGTGGAAAAGCACCATGAGTTTCTAGTATGGCTGTTTCAGCTGGCATAGCAGGTCTCCACACAAAAACTCACACAAATCTGGGTGGCTGTTTCAACTGGTGCCTGGAATGCCTGGGAGACAGAGTCGCATATTCAACTGAAAAAAAGGGAGCTGAAACAGGAAGCCAGGTGATCTGGCTCGGCTGGTCCCACCCCCCACAAAGACCAGCAATCTGAAATGCTCTGGATTGAGAGTTTCACAGCAAGCACAAATGGACCCAGGATGGTCCAGTTCTGTGGGGGGAAGGGCGACCGCCATTACTGAGGGAGTCCACCACTAGCAAGGCAGTCCACCATTACTGAGGCAGTTCACAATTAGTGAGGCAGTCCACCATTACCGAGGCAATCGGTCATTACCGAGGTAATCTGCCATTACTGAGGCAGACCGCCAGTACAGAGGCAGTCCTCCATTACCGAGGCAGACTGCCATTACCGAGGCAGTTCTAACGTACCTCTATAAACAAAACTGCAAGGAAGTTCACACAGCAGCTGGGCAGAGCCCACGGCAGCTCAGCAACGCCTCTACTGGCAGACTGTGACTCGGCTATATCCTTGCTGGGCAGGGCATCTCTGAAAAAAGGCAGCAGCACCTCAGAACTTATCAATTAAGCCCCACCTTCCCAGGACAGAGCACCTGAGAAAAAAAGGCGGTTATGCGTTCCGCTGCAGTAGACTTAAACATACCTGCCTAGCAGCTCTGAACAGAACAATGGAACTCACAGCTCAACACTTGAGCTCCTATAAGGGACAGACCGTCTCCTCAAGCAGCTCCCCTACCCCCTGTATATCCAAAGAGACACCTCATAAAATAGAGCTCAGGTTGACATCTGGTGGGTATGCTGGGACAAAGATAACAGAAGAAGAAACTGGCAGCAACCCTTATTGTTCTGCAGCTGCTGCAGGTGATCCCCAGGTGAGTAGGGTCTGGACTGGACCTTCAGCAGTCCTACAGCAGAGGGGCCTGACTGTTAGAAGGAAAACTAAACAACAGAAAGAAATAACTTCATCATCAACAAAAAGGACATCCACTCAGAGACCCCATCCGAAAGTCACCAACTACAAAGACCACAGGTAGATAAATCCACAAAGATGGGAGGAAACCAGTGCAAAAAGGTTGAAAACACCCAAAACCAGAACGCCTCTCCTCCTCCGAGGGATCACAATTCATCACCAGCAAGGGAACAAAGCTGGATGGAGAATGAGTCTGGTGTATTGACAGAAACAGGCTTCAGAAAGTGGCTAACAACAAACTTCTCTGAGCTAAAAGAACATGTTCTAACCCAATGAGAAGAAACGAAGAACCTTGAAAAAAGGTTTGACAAAATGCTAGTGAGAATAAACAGCTTAGAGAAGAATATAAATGACTTAATGGAGCTGAAAAACACAACATGAGAACTTCATGAAGAGACTGGGGGGCCAATATTCAACATCCTTAAATAAAAGAACTTTCAACCTAGAATTTCATATCCAGCCAAAATAAGCTTCACAAATGAAGCAGAAATAAAATCCTTTACAAACAAGAAATTGCTGAGAGATTTCATCACGACTAGGCCTGCCTTAAAAGAGCTCCTGAAAGAGGCACTAAACATGGAAAGGTACCAGCCACTCCAAAAACATACCAAATGGTAAAAAGCATCCACACAATGAAGAAACTGCATAAACTAATGGGCAAAACAACCAGCTAGCATCAAAATTGAAGATCAAATTCATACATAACAATATTAACCATAAATGTAAATGGGCTAAATGCCCCAATCGAAAGACACAGACTGGCAAATTGGATAAAAAGTCAAAACCCATTGGTGTGCTGTATTCAGGAAACTCATCTCACAAGCAAGGACACACATAGCCTCAAAATAAAGGGATGGAGGAAGATTCACCAGGCAAATGGAGAGCAAAAAAAAAAAAAAAAAAAAAAAAGCAGGAGTTGCAATCCTAGTCTCTGATAAAATAGATTTTAAACCAACAAAGATCAAAAGAGACAAAGAAGGACATTACATAATGGTATAGGATCAATGCAACAAGAAGAGCTAATGATCCTAAATATATATGCACCCAATACAGGAGCACCCAGATACATAAAGCTAGTTCTTAGTGACCTACAAAGAGACTTAGACTCCCACACAATAATAGTGGGAGACTTTAACACTCCACTGTCAATATTAGACAGATCAATGAGACAGAAAATTAACAAGGATATCCAGGATCTGAACTCAGCTCTGGATCAAGCAAACCTAATAGACATTTACAGAACTCTCCACCCCAAATCCACAGAATATACATTCTTCTCAGCAGCACATCACACCTACTCTAAAGTTGACCACATAATTGGAAGTAAATCACTCCTCAGCAAATACAAAAGAATGAAAATCATAACAGTCTCTCAGACCACAGTGCAATCAAAACAGAACTCAGGATTAAGAAGCTAACTCAGAACTGCACAACTTCAGGGAAACTGAACAACTGGCTCTTGAATGTTGACTGGATAAACAATGAATGAAGGCCAAAATAAAGATGTTCTTCAGGGAGGGGAGTATCACACACTGGGGTCTGTCGGGGGGGAAAAAGGGGAGGGATAGTGGGGGGGGTGGGGAGTTGGGGAGGGATAGCATGGGGAGAAAGGCCAGATATAGTTGATGGGGGAGGAAGGCAGCAAATCACACTGCCATGTGTGTACCTATGCAACAATCTTCCATGTTCTTCACATGTACCCCCAAACCTAAAATGCAATAAAAAAAATAAAAAAAAAAACCAACGAGAATGAAGACACAATGTACCAGAATCTCTGGAACACATTTAAAGCAGTGTCTAGAAGGAAATTTATAGCAATAAATGTCCACATGAGAAGCAAGGAAAGATCTAAAATTGACACCCTATCATCAAAATTGAAAGAGCTAGAGAAGCAAGATAAAAAAAAAAAAACTCAAAAGCTAGCAGAAGACAAGAAATAACTAAGATCAGAGCAGAACTGAAGGAGATAGAGACACCAAAAAACCCTTCAAAAAATCAGTAAATCCCGGAGCTGTTTTTTTGAAAAGATCAACAAAATAGACAGACTTCTAGCCAGATTAATAAAAAGAAAAGAGAGAAGAATCAAATAGATGTAATAAAAAACCATAAAGGGTATATCACCACAGATTCTACAGAAATACAAACTACCATCAGAGATTACTACAAACAACTCTATGCACATAAACCAGTATACCAGGAAGAAATGGATGAATTCCTGGACCCTTCACCCTCCCAAGCCTAAATCAGGAAGAAGTGGAAACCCTGAATAGACCAATAACAAGGGCTGAAGTTGAGGCAGAATTAATAGCCTACCAATCAAAAAAAGCCCAGGTCCAGATGGGTTCACAGCTGAATTCTACCAGACATACAAAGAAGAGTTGGCATCACTCCTTCTTAAAGTATTTCAAACAAACCAAAAGAGAGAATCCTTCCCAAATCATTTTATGAGACCATCATCATCCTGATAAAAAAACCTGGCAGAGACTCAACAAGGAAAGAGAACTTCAGGCCAATATCCATGATGAACATAGATGCAAAAATCTTCAATAAAATACTGGCAAACCAATTGCAACAGCACATCAAAAGGTGTGTCCATCACAATCAAGTAGGCTTTGTCCTGGGGATGCAAGGCTGGTTCAACATATTCAAGTGTATAAACATAATCCACCACAAAAAGAGAACAAAAGACAAAAACCACATGATTATCTCAATACAAGCAGAGAAGGCCTTTGACAAAATTCAACAGCCCTCAATGCTAAAAACTCTCAATAAACTAGGTATCGACGGAACGTATCTCAAAATAATAAAAGCTATTAATGACAAACCCACAGCCAATATCATACTGAATGGGCAAAAACTGGAATCATTCCCTTTGAAATCTGGCACTAGACAAGGATGCCCTCTCTCACCACTCATATTCAATATAGTATTGGAAGTTCTAGCCAGAGCAATCAGGCAAGAAAAAGAAATAAAGGGTATTCAATTAGGAAAGGAGAAAGTCAAATTGTCTCCATTTGCAGACAACATGATTGTATATTTAGAAGGCCCCATTCTCTCAGCCCAAAATCTCCTTAAACTGATAAGCAACTTCAGCAAAGTCTCAGGATACAAAATCAATGTGCAGAAATCATGAGCATTCCTATACACCAATAACAGACTTAAAGAGAGCCAAATCAAGAATGAATTGCCATTCACAATTTCTACAAAGAGAATAAAATATCAGGAATACAACTAACAAAGGATGTAAAGAACCTCTTCAAGGGGAACTACAAACCACTGCTCAAGGAAATAACAGAGGACACAAACAGATGGAGAATCATTCCATGCTCGTGGTTATGAAGAATCAATATTGTGAAAATGGCCATACTGTCCAATATAATTTATAGATTCAATGCTATCCCCATCAAGCTATATATGACCCTCTTCACAGAACTGGAAAAAAACCACCTTAAACTTCATGTGGAATCAAAAGAGAGCCCGCATAGCCAAGACAATTCTAAGCAAAAAGAACCAAGCTGGAGGCATCACGCTACCTGACTTCAAACTATACTACAAGGCTACAGTAATCAAAACAGCATGGTACTGGTACCAAAACAGAGATATAGACCAATGGAACAGAACAGAGGCCTTGGAGGCAACGCCACACATCTACAACCATCTGATCTTTGACAAACCTGACAAAAATAAGCAATGGGGAAAGGATTCTCTGTTTAATAAATAGTGTTGGGAAAACTGGCTAGCCACACACAGACAGCAGAAACTGGACCCCTTCCTGACACCTTACACTAAAATTAACTCCGGATGGATTAAAGACTTAAACATAAGACCTAACACCATAAAAACCCTAGAAGAAAACGTAGGCAAAACCATTCAGGACATAGGCATAGGTAAGGACTTCATGACTAAAATACCAAAAGCATTGGCAACAAAAGCCAAAATAGAAAAATGGGATCTAATTAAACTTCAGAGCTTCTGCACAGCAAAAGAAACAATCATTAGAGTGAATCGGCAACCAACAGAAAGGGAAAAAATTTTTGCAATCTACCCATCTGACAAAGGGCTAATATCCAGAATCTATAAAGAACTAAAACAGATTTACAAGAAAGAAAAAAAGAAACCCATTCAAAAGTGGGTGAAGGACATGAACAGACACTTCAAAAGAAGACATACATGAGGCCAACAAACATATGAAAAAATGCTCATCATCACTGGTCATTAGAGAAATGCAAATCGAAACCACATTGAGATACCATCTCATGCCAGTTAGAATGGCAATCATTAAAAAACCTGGAGACAACAGATGCTGGAGAGGATGTGGAGAAATAGGAGCACTTTTACACTGTTGGTCGGAGTGTAAATTAGTTCAACCATTGTGGAAGACAGTGTGGCGATTCCTCAAGTACCTAGAAATAGAAATACCATTTGACCCAGCAATCCCATTACTGGGTATATATCCAGAGGATTATAAATCATTCTATTATAAAGACACATGCACACGTATGTTCATTGTGGCATTGTTTACAATAGCAATGACCTGGAACCGACCCAAATGCCCATCGATGATAGACTGGACAAGGAAAATGTGGCACATATACGCTATGGAATACTATGGAGCCATAAAAAATGATGAGTTCATGTCCTTTGTAGGGACATGGAGGAATCTGGAAACCATCATTCTCAGCCAACTGATACAAGAACAGAAAATCAAACACTGCATGTTCTCACTCATAGGGGGGTGTTGAACAATGAGAACACATGGACACAGGGAGGCAAGCATCACACACTGAGGTCTGTTGGGGGAGACTAGGGGAGGGACAGTGGGGGTAGGGAGTAGTGGAGGGATAACATGGGGAGAAATGCCAGATATAGGTGATGGGGGGATGGAGGCAGCAAACCACATTGTCATGTATGTACCTATGCAACAATCCTGCATGATCTGCACATGTACCCCCGAACCTAAAGTGCAATAAAATATTTAAAAACATAAATATTGAAGTATATATATTATACCTCACCTATTTCAATTCTAATAGGAATTAAAAGCTTTAAACAAACAAAAAAAGATCATTTAATTGTAGAATTTTTAGGTTCAGCCAGCTGAGCAATAAGTGTTCACTGAGGGGAAGAAGGAAGCACCTTCTCTAGGTGCTTCAAGTACCACTATGCCACAAAGATCTCGTATGGTTTATTTTATGCTCACTGCAGCACAAGTGGCTAGGGCACTGCAGGCAGATCCCATCTTTGGGGATGTACAGCACAATTGGAACCATATAATTCCTGAGTCACCCCCCGAAAACAGATTCCAGGAATACAGGCTGGCATGGGCTACAAGTGACAGAAGGGAACGAAAGTGTTCTCTAAGTCCAGAGTTCTGTCGTAACATTTTGCTGCAAAATCTAGTGCTCCTGGAAATTCTGTCAGGAAGAACTCATCACGGCCTCCTTTTTATTCTTTAACAAAAATCCAATTTAAAGATTAGGTAAAGCAAGTGCGGTAAAATATAATGCACTGCCTGAAAGACGAACAGGATGAATTCTTATAATAAACAGAGATATGTTCTCTTCAAATCTTCCCAAAGCACTGGCTTCCCCCTTTCCTTTGAGAAGGAGTGTCACTCTGTTCCCAGGCTGGAGTGCAGTGGTGTGCTCTCGGCTCACTGAAACCTCCCGGGTTCAAGCAATTATGGTCAAGAGCTCCAGACCATCCTGGCCAACATAGTGAAACCCCATCTCTACTAAAAATACAGAAATGAGCTGGGCATGGTGGCGCGCCTGTAGTACCAGCTACGGCGGAGCACTGGGCCTTTTAAATGAAACTTGAAGAAACACCTAAAGCAAAGTTGTACCTTGTAATTATAAGCAACAATAATGTGTGTGTGTGTGTGTGTGTGTGTGTGTGTGTGTGTGTGTGTGTGAATGCAAAAATCGAGTTGCAAAATTCTTAATGAATACAAGAAGAAAAACTTTTGAATTTATGAAATGATAATGTTCAGTTTGGTGTGCAATTTCCACAAGATGGCAGTCTTTGCTCATAGAGAGCAAAGAGTTACTGGGGTTATAGTTAATCTGTAGGATTGAAGTGAAGTATAGACTTCTTGGGGCTGTAAATACTTAAACTATTAGAAATAAATTTAGCCATTAGACGGTGATGAACAGTTGGATGACTAAAATCTCTTTTGGAGTGTAGTCAGACAAATGTCTGCCATTTTTACCCCATGGTGATGCATAACAACACTTACTTTTGAGGATTGTTGTGCTGTGAATTAATGAGACCACACATAAAGGTCTCAGTGAGCAAGATGCATGAAACGCTCATTGCTGGGCACGTGGAAGGCTACTGCAACACTAAAGCTAGACTTAGGGTCACATGTATGACTATTGTTCTTTCTTTGGATCTGTTCCAGTACATACTTCTTAATGGAGAATTATATGCCCATATGATCAATGAATGATTGATTCACTGACAAGGACATTTTATTTCCCTTTTTCATCCAAAATATTAAAACATTTGTGATCTCATTGAACAGAAACATTTTAGAAGTCCATAAAACCTAACCGCAATTTGAAAATGGCTAACAGATCAGTCCTGCATGCATTGAATTCTTTATTGGTAAAAATGAGCAAATTTCAGGGGAAGGCAGTAGGGGAATCAAAAGATTCTTCTTTCATATTAAAATGAAAGCAATCCAAGAGATTTAGGCATTCATCTTGAAGGGCTTTTTACTTACTTTGAGGATAATAGCCTCATTTGTGTTTGAGACTCACATTAATTTTTCAGCCCTTACCATTTTTAATCACTACTCTAGGAACTGATTCTCAAATTAATTTATTTGCTACAAAACAGGTTGCCAAAAGTTGGATGCAAATTTCTAATCCCACATAGATCACTCTGATTTTGTCTTTAAATATCATAGCTGTCAGTAAGTTCCTCAAACTTTTCTGGAATCATGGCCCGTAGGTGAATTCACACTGTACCAAACTGTAAAAATGTTACTGGTTACTGGTTATCTAAGAAAAATGACACCTGCCTTTTTAGCCATTTCTATTAAAAAATAATTCAGGAATAATCAGACTTTTCCTGCTTCCTAGATGGAGAAAGTTTATGCCATAAACTCTTAGAATGGAAAAAGGTTGCAGACATTATTTCTTCCCCATGTGTTTCTCTTCTCCATTTTACAGATGAAGACACTGAGTAAGATAGAATAATGATTCCCTAGATTTTTCACATTGAAAACACAGTCTCACAGCTGTAGAGTTTAAATGACTTTTTAAATTGCTCACACAGATAGTAAATTGTTGAGGTGGGCTTAGAACTCAGGTCTGCCTTCCAGCACATTTCTCTCCATTACCTCACATACCCTCTAATATAAGTATGCAGAGAAAAGCTATCTTCTTTAGTTTCAAAGATTTCTTAGACCCTGAGTAAAACTATTATCAATATGTTTCCTCTAAACCAAACAATATAATTATAGCATGATTGTAAATTTATTCATACTACAATTTGGGTATGCAAAGAAAATGTAGCTTTTCTCTATAACTTAATTGATCTTCCTCAAGAGGACTGTGCCTACTGAGCAGAGGGAAAAAAACTAAATTTAGCCCAATATGATTTAAATTTAATCTCATCTAATAATTTAACATGTCTCTAGCTTTAGCTCAATCTAGTTAAGAGAATTACTCAATCCTTCCCATTTCTTCTCTTTTCCCTTGCTGTTTTTCCAAGATGGCATCAAGATTTATGGAAGACAGCATTATATCCCTGAAATTGGGGATTTAGGGAAAAGGCAGTGGCTGGTCTCTTGCAGGTCCTTGAATTTGCTTTGGCAGCTCTCCTTTGAAGTTGGATGGGCTTGGGTTCAGTTTTAGAGGTTAATAGGTGACTGCTGCTAAAGTCTGCAGAGGCTCTAGGTGCTACAAGTTGGCTAATGGAGGGCTTATGGGCTCCTCCCTGCTGACTCAGCCTCCTTTGCTTTTTGGGTGCTCTACATCCTTCTGAACCTCTGCCATTGTTTTTATCCACCCCCTGACAATTCCGTAGCCCTCTATGCAGTATTATGACCTCACCTTTCTTATTCACTGTGGAGGGTCCCAAGGCAGGTTTACATGCTCTAACTCAGCATGGGTGGCACAGGAAAGAAAGGGAGGCCTGGGAATGATGGTGGAACCTGTGCTTCTTCCTGAGCCTGTTGCTCTGGCTTCTGAATGACCTGAGGTCTTCTCTGTTGTTAAAGAGGCTGGTGTGCCCTGGGAACTCCCCCCAGAGACCCTAATGGGAAGAGAAGCATTAAGTCTTTTACCCTTGTTGTGCCTTTAAATCTATCTAATGCCCTCTTCTTGCATTTCTCTTCTCCTGACCTCTGTTAGAATCCTCTGGCCAGAAGATGTAAGGCTTCCTTTCCTCTCCTGAATATCCTTCTTACATTCTAGGTCTTCAAGCTTCTTGCCCTGTCATAGTGAAAGATAACTCTAGCTATGTAATGACAGAAACTCTATGATACGAGACCTTGTAAGTATTTCTTCAATTTGGAAGTATTGAGGCAACTTGGAGGTAGAAATCATGAGGATAAAATAACCATTTTAATATTTAAAAATATTTTATCAGTACATAATTATGAATTTTATACAACCAAAATTAAAAAAGATATTTAGGAGAGAGTCCCATTACCCAATACTGTTTAATGTCAGTTGTTACTGAGAAAGAAATTTTGAAATATCTGAAAAAAATTATTTTTTTTCACACACTGAATAGATCTATTTTGGCTCAGAATACCCATATTATTAAATTCATTTTCTGGGTTTTCACAAAATTTTCCTCTCCATGGTTACTGAGAAAGTATTAATAATAGCACGCAGATGATTTTCAGAAAATACTTGAGCTCAATAGGTTTTTCATTCATTCATCATTTCTTTCATCCTAGCTGTGGAAAATGTAGGTAAACTTGCATCAAAGCAAAAGCACTTCTCAAAGATTTAGATTTAAACAAGTAAGTATAGTGGCACTTTGACTGGCATATCTAATATTACAAATTGACTATCAGAGTTGTGAAATCCAATTCTATCAACTTCCTGTGAATCAATCATCAATCGATTATTTTTCTTGAGCAAAATCTCCTAGTGATCAGTTGGTAACATTCAATGCAACATATATTTATTGATAACATCTAATACTTCAGTAATACCAAATAGCCTAAGGGAGACTATTAGGAGCTATTTCCTTTGTTTAAATTGAACTTTTAACTATTTCTTCTAGTTAGTTGAGCCAAATGCCAGTTGCTTAATTCCAATCCACAAAGAGTTTCTATCATATAGGTTAATAGCACTTCATGGTATTTCAAACAAATTCATAACTATCATCTTTTAGACTAGGGGTTAGCAAACTTTTTTTGTTAAGGGTCAGATAGCCAATGTTTCAGACTTTGTGGACCATATGGTGTCCATCACAGCTACTCAACTCTGCCTTTGTAGTGTGAATGTGAAAGCAGCCATAGAAAGTAAGTAAAGAAGTGGGCTTTATTTGTAAAAACAGGCCGGGTGCCAGAATAGCCTTCTGGCTATAGTTTCTGACCTATTTTGGAAACCTCAGACAAAATAATTCTATAAGTCAACAAGTTCTTATTTCACTGATAAAGATATTGAAGTTGAGCGGGCTTAAGTGATCAAGCAAGTCCCATCATTGGAAAGTAAGGGTCTGTTTTAGAACCAGAGATGCTGACTCCCATTCCAGTGCTCTTTCAATAGTGTATTAATATGTATTAATTAACAGGTAGTAATATCTGTTATTATGTGTGCATCTTTAAGTGAGTACAGAGTGATCATGTGTTGAGTCTACATTTCACCATGTTGAGAAAATTTCATATACACACTGTATATTAACAATGGTATATTAACAATGGCAACACACTGTATATTAACAATTACTTCAGGTGAATTTTGAATTTCTTTGGTTTTCTGATTATATTATAATATATATCTGAGCATTTATTCTGAGATTAGAAGTTCCCATGTTCCAAAAGAGTGACTGGCTCACTTATTCAAGATTAGGTAGTATTTATCATCTGAGGGTTGCATTTGCTGAATCATTTTCTAAGCAATGGGAGCTTGAGCCTGAAGTCAAGGCGATATGAGCAGATACTACACTCCTAAAAAAAGAAATTCCAGGGAAGTAATTATGATTTACTAAGAAGGGGTAAGACAACTGAGGCAGAAAATGTGGTGTCTCTTTTCATCAAAGATATAAAAATGGTTTTTAATTATGTGTGACCAGAAATACTGTAAATTAATTAGAAGTTTTTCAGAGTTGGTAAAGAATTACTACACATGCTTAATGAGAATGACAGCCTGCTAGTGCTGGAGAGGATCTGGCAGATGGGATCACATTTAACTGCTGGCAGTGAGGTGAAGAGGCCCGCCCAGCTCCCCCTCTCCAGGGCTGAATACACAGGCTGGATTTAATTATAAACTCGGTTATTGCTGAAGGCTGCTGCATAGCAGAGACCTGTTTAAAAAGAGAAGTTTCCTGTGTTGCTTCAAACCTGATATCTCACTTTCAAATTTGAAAAAAGTAATTTGATAAAGTATGTAATTGGTCATATCTGGTTTATCCAGAAAACAATGTCTATGTTCTTATGTAGTTACTAATGTCTTCCTAAGGCATTCATTCTGTGTATGGGGGGAAAAAAACCTGTGAACTTTATTCAGAGTACCTATTTTCCAAAAGAATAGCAAAAGTAAATGCATGCATGATGCTGCAGTTTATAAAGGACTTTTCAAAAACAGTGCATGTTATTTGATTTACTTCTTAACCTTGTGAGGGAGGAATGATATTGATTGACTGATTAATAACTTCAACCCCCCCTCCTCCCTTTGACCCTGTACCTCTTACTCTTGTAAAAGGATTTAGGAATTCTGATATTACTAATTCTCCTTTTACAGCTGAGGAGATTGAGGCTCAGAGGTGAAGAAAAATTTCCCAAGGCCACATGGCTGCAGAGTGACACACTCTTCTTTCAAACTCAGGACTTCCGACTTCTGTACTTTTTTGAATACACCATCAAGGTCTTTATTATCTCTAAAGAAAACCTGTATAAATGGAAACTGCCTCTTTTTTTTTCCTGCTTCTTTATAAACTGAGAGTCTACTACTTATGTCCCTTGGCTAACACGTGTTCCATTGTATCAATTTACAAACATTACACTTTGTATAACACACCCTTATGTCCCCAGAGAGCCACATGAATATCTCATGAGTTCATTAATTGCTTTGCGATTAGAGTAAACGTCAGGTGAATTCATTATCATGAGGCACTTAGGGGGCTTTGCCAATGTTATCAAAACAAGGAAGTGTCTCAAAATAAGGAAGTGGTGTTCTGGAACCTTGTCCTTACTCAATGTGAGTCAATGTATTGTGAAGTTTCCAATCCACATTATGTAGGCTCCAATAGTTATTCCAATTAACTTTTTCCTTAGAGCTTAAACAATTCTCCATAAAAGCTACACAATTAAATAACATCTAACTGTTTTGAAAACCACATTGTTTAATCTTTAACATTTAGAACAACATTATGTTCAAATATTGATGAAATTTTTGTTGGTTCTAAGAGCTATCATAATTTATAGACATGTTATTTGGTTGAAAATGAAACTTAAGTTGAAATATATGGTGCCATTCAAATTGATCTCTCCAGGTTAGAGTCATCTCCTTCAACCATAAGTCTTGCACTGCTTAAGGGGGCAAAATCAGCCCTGTTGACAGAGAAGCAATTGCTTGAAAAATCAAATTAGCAACATGATGGATCTCAAGACTTTGGTGACTAGTGAACTTTAATTATTATATATTTTATGTGTTTATGCTGGCAGTAAAAGTCAAGCACTCATTATAGAAATGGCAGACATGATCTTTCATAAAATGAGTACTGGGTGGCAAATGAATAGATAATCAGGATAATGAAAGCAAGCCAGAAAGATGCTGGAGAGCTGAGAAGACCCAGACGATGGCTCCCACTGAGACAGAGGGCGTAATTGCAATTGGAAAGAGAACACTTTTGGTGATCTTTTAAAATGTCAGCTTCATCCTTAAGCTCAGTGTGATATTTGGGTTATAGGGTAAAGGAGAAAAATTATTTCATGCTGCAGTGAGAAACTGGCAATGATCATCTCTGTTTAGAGTTACTCTTCATTTCTTTTATGCAAAACTTTCAAATGCATGTTTATGAAAAGGTGTCATAAAGTCTAACTTATTTTTCTTAGTGTATTGTATATATGTCATGCATATTTATGTATATTTTCATATTTCAGTCTGACAAACTTTAAAATAAGTGAGATCCTGAGGTGTGTGCTGTATGTAGAATGGATAAAGATTGTGATATGCAGCTTTGACATATACTTAGGAAAGAGAAGATTAAGGATACTTTTTGAAGAGACAAACATTTTCCTTAGCATTTACACAAATTCTAAACCTTTAGAAAGGTGAATGACAATTTAAATATAAGGTAGGAATTCATTAGCCTGAGAACTACTCTAGTAGGCTTTCATAGCGGGAGAATTCTTTTATGATGCAAACAACATTTGAGTTAGAGGTTGTACACTGGTACATATTTTTAAAAACTCAGAACACATGTGTATAACAGTTGGTGGATAAATTCAGTGCACTTAATGAAAACTCTCAGCCAAGAGTGAGTTAGATCATCAATAATAGTACAACTGTGGGATAATAATGTTACTGTTTTATCCACATTTTCATAGATGGAAAGTCTAAAGTATTTTTGAAAATTATATTTTAATTTTTAGATCTATTATATTAGCATTATGATGACTCTGAAATAAAGTGTTTTGATTTTTTTTTTTTTTTTTAGTAGCGTGTTTAGATAGTAACATAACAGCCTTTTCTTGAGATGGCTTAAAACCACAGGAGAACAATCAGTTTCTCTTCATTTTAGACATTTAAAAAAGTGAATTCTACTTGCAAACTTCTTTCCATCATGAATCCAAATATGCTATGAGGTTTCTTTCTTTCTTTCTTTGTTTTGTGAGATGGAGTCTTGCTCTGTCACCCAGGCTGGAGTGCAGTGGCACGATCCTGGCTCACTGCAACCTCTGTCTTCTGGGTTCAAGTGATTCTCCTGCCTCAGCCTCCTGAGTAGCTGGGATTACAGGTGCCTGCCACCATGCTCAGCTAATTTTTTCCATTATTAGTACACACGAGTTTCACCACATTGGCCAGGTTGGTCTCAAACTCCTGACCTCAGGTGATCCACCTACCTTGGCCTCCTAAAGTGCTGGGATTACAGGCATGAGCCACTGAGCCTGACCAAGGTTTCTATAAATGGATGAAAAAAATTCCAAAACTGTTCCTACTGTGTATGTCCACTGCAGGGCGGTCAAATGCTCGGAATGGGGCAGCATCGGAGAAGGCGCCGTGCAAAGGTCCCCAGACCTTGGTTTTGGAAGGATGGCCAGTTTAGGAACAACATTTTGGAATAAGTGTTATCTTAGATGAGAAATTAGGAATTAGTAGGACATGTGATGGCATGGAGATTGGGGAAGCAAGTACTTTAGATAGAGGAAACAGCTTGTAAAAAGGCCCAGGAGGGAGAAAGTACAGGCATTCTGAAAAGACGAACGGAGTTCCCCAAGACTGGGCATGAATATGGGGAGAACCAGACCCATGCTGGAGAAGCAAGGCCTGTAAGTTATTTAAGGAGTTGAGACTTGATCTTGAATTTAGTGGTGTTTTTCTTTCCTTTTTTAGATGCTAGCCTTCTTGAGGGCAGATACTATGCAATATTAATTTTGTATTTCTAGCCCCTGACACATAATATACTTTAGAAAATAATGACTGAATAAGTGAATGACAAGAGGGCATTCTCTTCTCCTGCTACTACGGAGACCATCTCTCAGGACTCAGATTCCATCTCCTCTGCAAAAATGTTCCTGACAACTTCCCATTTAGTATTGAACCATACACTGCCTTGTGACGTCTCCATTTTCACTCTGAATTATTATTTACATTTGATGCACGTTTTTCTTCCTGTGCACTTCTTGTATTCTCAATCAGGCTATAAATTCCTTCAGGACATGAATCTTAAAATATGTATTTTATCCTATTCACTATACCACAAGCATTGTGACTTTCCTTCTGTATTAGCTCAATCAATATTTGTTAACTTGATTTGTCATGGATGTAAAAACAAAAGCACTCAATCTCATGATATTATGGACTAAATGTTTATGCCCCTCCAAAGTTTATGTGATAAAGCCCTAAGCCCTATTGTAATGGTATTTGGAGATGGGGCCTTTGGGAGGTATTGAGAGTTAGAAGAAGTCATGAGAATGGGGTCCTGATTTGAAGGGATTAGTGCTCTCATAAGAATACACATTGTCATGTTTGTTCTGTCTTTACACGAAGAAGAGGTCCTGTGAGCACACAGCAAGATGGCAGCTTCCCTGCAAGCCCAGAGAAGAGGCTTCAGAATGAAATCTACCTTGCTGAAACCTTGTTTGATCTTGGTCCTCCAGCCTCAACAACTGTGAGAAATAAATTTCCATTGTTTAAGCCACCCAGTCTGTGGCACTTTGTTAGGAAAGCTGGGCAAACTAAGAAACACAGATTGTGAAACACGCAGCACAACAGCAATGTCATGACTGCAGAGTTATGGCTGTCACTTAGGGGCCACTTTCCTTCTTAGCACTTTTCCCATTTTGGAATGTTCCTTCTGACTTTCTTCCTTTTCCTTCTGAATCGTATAAAGGGTGAAATTAATCTTAGACCCAGAAACTTTAGAATGTATGCCTCTTCTTCTTCCTGTTAATAAGTAGCTGTTTTTAAAAACAGGATACACATACATGCTATGTCCTTCTTTTTAAAATATCACTTCATAATTTGCAGAGCATTTCTATTGTCATTATGGTATTTCATTTTTGCCACACAGTCAATAAATTAAAACAGATAAGTACTACATTTTGTTATTTACTTTAGCAAGCAAATTCTTCATATATAAACTTTCATTAACTTAACTCCTGTGTTATGAAAATAAATGAATAAAAATTAACTGTATAGACAAAAAGCATGAGAGATTTAAACCATTGAAGAAAGCAAATTGTTTTCGAGCCCTTCACATATGATAACTTGATGTGACAAACCTGATCAACTACTTAAACTGATTATAAGTCATTATTTAACACAAGATCTACAAAAACTTTATTTTAAATTCTGACAGCTAGCTTCACTTTAGATGGTAGAAGCCAATCTTCATTAAAATTGTAGTACCATTAAATATATAGCATTTTGTTATAGGTTAATATAAAACGTCAACTCTTTGGGTATATGTTAACACAGATTCCTTAGTAGCAATAAGGATTCCTTAAATAGACATGTAAATTTTAAATAGACTACCTTGATTCCTAAGTAGTTTCAGGAATAAATCTGATTAGTAAGCTAGAAGTGTTAGCTGTTTTCTTTTTAATGAGGCAGCCAACTGAGGTGCTCTGACATAAATGGTTATTTATAAAAAATTACATAATGTGGTATAAAGTAGCAGCGAGACTCGTCTAATTCTATGCAGAAAGGATAATTGATGTGTTACTGCTCTACTTCACAATTTAGTTTTCCCACGCATGGGAGATATGCTGGGAATTAGTCTATTCCATCTTCTTAATGAGACTTATCTATTACTTCAGATAATGTATCTATTTTCTTCAACCAGCAGGACTAACTGCTTATAGGAGTGAAGTTTTCAGCAGTTATTAGAAAGAAAATTTACCAATAGATATAAAGGGAATAGTCTATCTTTCTATGTATCTATGTGGCTAGATAAATAACATGGTGCAGATATGCTGCTGTTATGAAAGAGATGTTGCTTGCACCATTCCTGTGCAAGCTTATGAGAACTACTTGCTATTTTCCACGATAATGACAAGAACTATAGGCACCACAATGTTTACTTACTTGATGATATTATGGGATGCTTCAATAACTCAGAGAAGAGGCTTGATATAAACTGAGGGCCATTCAGTCCTGATAACAATTGTCAGAGGGACCGAGAGGCTGGTCTCTTTATTCAGAAATAGATCTTGTAATACTGTATATGTGTATGTATAAAATTCAGGCAGTTGCAAAGTCCTCTATTTCTCTACCTTACCCTAAACCTTGCACAACCAGCCTCTCAAATCTGTTCTATACCTTTGTGAATTAGAAATGAAAGCAATCCAGCTAAGTAGGGATCTGAAATTGTGGATCCCAAATATCTGAAATATTATTATAGGAGCCCTAATGAATAATTGCGGAAGTGCAATTTACCCATGTTTGAATAGCTAGTTGTATTTGTCAGCAACGAAATTGCTCAGAATATTGGTAAATTATGGGGAATCTTTATCTTGTATAGAGGGTAAGCAATACTGGATACTACATTCTGTCTATTTGTTTCTAGATGAGAACGAAAAGATATACCCTTTGATAAAGCATACTGATCTAAAACTCAAGCTATATAGATCACTGCAAATAATGTCATTCCATACACAACAAATGGATATGCTACCATAGCAACAAGGGTAATGTGAGAAAATCCACTTTGTAGATATTATTACTCTTAAGGTTTTTCTATGAGAGCTACACTCAATGAGATAATAGTCGATGCATTTTGAAGTAATTTTTCTGTTGTTGCAATTAAAAAGAGGACTTGTACTGTGATCCAGTATTCCCAGTAGTGCCTGACCTGCAACACATATTACAGAAAATTACAGTCATGTACCTCATAATGACATCTTGGTCATTGACAGACCACATATGTAACAGTGGTCCCATAAGATTATAATACCATATTTTTACTTTACCTTTTTTATGTGTAAATATGTTTGCATACATAAATACTTACCATTGTGCTACAATTACCTACAGTCTTCAGTGCAGGTTTGTAGCCTAGAAGCAATACACTGATACCATATAACCTAGGTTTCATAGGTTATACCATCTAGATTTGTGTAAGTACACTCTGTGATGTTCATAAAGCAATGAAATCACCTATCAATGCATTTGTTAGAATGTATCCCCATCACTAAGTGATCCATGACTATATAAAAATTGATTCTAAATTCCTTATGGCATTAAGCACCAAGTTATAGCTCAGTGAGTCTTGATGCTGGCCCATAGGGATCTCAAGATTCCCCAGGGACCTTCGTATATAAGAATTGATCTAAGATGCATAACAAGATAAGCTGGTACTAGGGAGAATGTCTCAGAGTATGGAAGAAAGAGAAGAGTGGACATTACAACTTAATGTCACCTTTCATAGCATATATGACGTTCTCCATACTAGGTAGCTATTGCTATAGTCATTATAAAGACTAATGTGGTACATCCACAGTAATACAGTGGAGTCCATTTGAAATAGGTTTTCAGGTTTTCCTTTCAGAACAGAACATTGACATAAACAATGTATAAGTCCAAACACAGTGCTCCCTAAGGTCAAGTGCCCATTCTGATATTCTAGCCAAAAGACAAATACAGTGTTCAGGTGTGCAATGGCCTGAATGTTTGTGTCCTCCCCAAAATCATATGTTGAAGCCCTGATCCCCAGCGTGATGGTATTTGGAGGTGGGACCTTTGAGAGATAACTGGAATTAGATGAGGTCATGAGGGTGGGGCCCTGTGGGATTAGTATGCTTATAAGAAGAGATATGAGGGATGCCTCTCTCTCCTTCTCTCTCTCCACCATGTCAGGTCACAGCAAGAAGGCCACTGTCTGCAAATCAGGAAGGGAGCCCTTACCAAGAACCAAATTATCCAGCCCCTTAATCTTGGATTTCCTAGCCTCCAGAACTGTGAGAAATAAATTTCTGTTGTTTAATGCACCAGACTATGGTATTTTGTTACAGTAGCCCAGGCAGACTAAAACAGAGCGTGAAGTATTGGGAGTATGGGTAAGAAAGCAGGCAGCTGTGGGAAGCCTAGAAAAATAGGGAGATAGTAAGGAATGACAGCATGAAGCTTTCAGGAGGGCAAGCTGGGTTACAGGCCTTGAGAAGACACTGGGGGCAGCCTCAATTTCAGTATCACCCTTTAGTACATTCTTAACCATGTTTTCACTAACCTCTCACTGACCTGGGTTTAGTTTGAGGGACAGAATGTGGTTTGGGGTGAGGACACTTTCATTTCAATACAACGAGCTCACTCTCTAGATCTCCTGTCAAGTGGAGACAGAGCATGCCACGGAAGGCCCTGTCACTGTACAGCAAATTCACAGCTGCACAGGAAGCAACATAGTAAATCATTGTCCTTCTCATGAAGGCTGCAATCAATAATGCCACAGGAGCATTTCCCCCCAAGAACCAATAACTGCCTGGAACTGTGGGAGACCCATTACAACATTGAGAATTTGATGTGGAAAAATGAGAGGAATAAAACAGTTCACTCACCAAGAAGAAAAATACATGAAAAGCAACACCAGCATAAGTTTAATTATAGAGTCTTATTCTCACGCTAGGGGAATTCATATATTCAGCTACAGATCAACAAACAGCAAATGGGTAGATCTGCTGTTATTTATGAGAATCTGACTCCTGGACTTTTCATGAGATCAAATTTGAAATTTTATTACTGGGTAAAAGAAACAAGGTTATTAACAGACATGAAGAATTCACAATAGATAATGGTCCTGTTGTCAGTGACATTAAAAATTCACTTTTACTGATAATGTCAGTGCATTTTCATTTATATGAGCTTCTGAGGAGCTCATATAAATATAAGAAGAATGACCCTAGCCTAGGTACAAACTGGCCTTGGAAACTACAGTGAGAAGATATTGCAGCATAATGGACCCTCAGTTGAATTCACCTCTAGTTATCCCTGTAACACCTGTTCCAACTCTTCCAACTTTCTCCGCATTCTCCACATTTCCCAAACCTGGAACTGTACTTGCATCTGTTTGATTCTTAGCATAACATCATATTTCTCCTTTATTGAGAAGATCACTGGCTGGAAACCACCTCGTCTCTTTTAAGTGACACCACTCTATCTTCCTTCTATCCTAACTCTTATAAAACATGTCCCGATATCTGGTCAAGACCACCTTTTAAAATAAAGCCTTTTATTTCCAATTGCATATCACTATTCTAGGGATTTCCTACTTGGGTGATCATTGGAATTACTTGAATTTCCTTGGCTACAAGTCACAGATTCTTAGTTCTTTTTTTTTTTTTTTTTTTGAGATGGAGTCTTGCTCTGTCACCCAGGCTGGAGTGCAGTGGTGTGATCTCGGCTCACTGCAACCTCCACCTCCCAGGTTCAAGCAGTTCTCCTGCCTCAGCCTTCCAAGTAGCTGAGATTACAGGCACCCACCACCACACCTGGCTAATTGTTTTTTTCCTATTTTTAGTAGAGTCAGGGTTTCACCATGTTGGCCAGGCTGATTTTGAACTCCTGATCTCAAGTGATCATCCCCCCTGGCCTCCCAAAGTGCTAGGATTACAGAAGTGAGCCACCACATCCAGCCAGAGATTCTTATTTGCTCTTTTTGGGTTAGTGTCTGGGAATCTACATTTTTAAACAGCACTTTCCCAAGGGGATTCTGATAATAAAGCAGGTTTGGGGAAACCACTAATTCATCCATCCTTTGAACTTTCCCTAGAAGTTTTCTTATAATTGTATGCTTTATTCCAACATTGAAGTAATTTGTTTTAACTCTTTGAATGGATTACAAGCTCCTTAGGCCAGGTAATGGTGTCTTATAGGTTTTGTGTGCTCTGTAGCACACTAACCACAGTCGTTTGCACAGAGAATGTGTTCGATCAATTTGCTCAATGAAAAGCAAAGCTAAGGGAACTATATAATACATGCTCACCAGTGGCAGTAGTAGTCATGACAGTTAACACATCTCACATTTATTGAGTACTTATCTCTTCACCTGCATTGCTCACTCTGTAGCAATTCACTTATATAATTCTTGAAATCACCCTGTGAGGTAGTTACTGACCTTATCTCCATTTTTCTATATTTAGAAACTCAGGCACAGGGGAGTGAAGTAATTTGTGTAAGGTTAAACAGCTAGACTTTTTTGTTGTTTTGTTTTGTTTTTGGCAAGAAGAAGGAAAGCAAAAAACTTACACAAAGAAAGCATTGTGAATCGTTACTTAGTTCCGTAGAAGGGGGGATGACGCCACTTTGGCAAAAGTGGTCAAAGAAAGTGTTATAGCAGATGTGGCTATTTGAACAAAACCTTTATATTTATAACATGTAAAGATTGGGTGCATGAGCATTTCTGGAGAGGGCATGGTATGAATAGCATGCTGGTAGACTAACAGCTTTGGTTTACCTCTCTGGTCCTTTGTCAGCTGGAGGAGGATCAATGCCACTCTTTCTCCCTCCTCTATATCTTGATTTCAAGAGTGAAAAGGGGACAATAAGTGGCAGGCCAGCTCTATGAAGCACGGAAACTATGATTGTTGTCCTGTCAGTCACTGAACTTTTGCTTTCCCCCTCGAAGCGTCATCCCAGCAATGCTTCTGTCTCCTTCCTAATCAATGCCTTATTTTGTAAACAATCACTTCCCTATATCTTGCAGCTTTTATAAACGATCTTTTAATTCAGTCGTTCCTCTAAAAGCCCTTGTGTCATAAAGGAAAAGAGGACATTTCGAACAACACCTAAGAGCAAATTTAAACTCAAAATAAAACTGACATGGTTTTAAAAATCTCCCCCAATCTGTGTCATGTTCTCTCTGTTTCTTCCTTCCCCCACCTCAGCCACACATGCATGCATTTGCACACACACAGTGAAGGAGGAATAAAGCAGGCATCCCCACCCCCACCCACTTTGCTAACTTACTAAGGCAATGAGGAAAATCATCAGGACAAAGGCAGTAGTTTGAGCTGAGGCTACATAATGTGACTGTAGTGGAAGAATACCTCTACCTGTCCAGTGGTGGCTCTGTTTTATTGAACATTTATTACTTGGCAGGAGTTCTTGCCAACTACAATGAAATATGAAGATACAATGCATTTGTCACAATGATCTATGTTTTTCTTTGGGCTTTTTACTTACACACACACACACACACACACAAAAAGAAAAATTTCAGTGCTCCTCCTTGCTTTGTCCCCTTATCGTCCCTGTCAGGCTCCACATCATGCCAGACCTTGCAAGAAGAAGAATGGATCATTTGGCACACATTAAAGTTATTTTTTGTGAGACCTAAATTAAATAAAAGAAAAAAAAATCCATGGGGCATTTTGAGGAAAGTACGCATGATATCCTACATACATGCCTTTAAATAAAATCTTGGGTTAGATTCCTGTAATCATTTAGTACCTTCAGGCATTTTTCTTACTGGCAGAAGTAGCTCTAGACTCCTGTTCAAAGACAAGTTTCAACTAATTACAACTGGCCTCCCTAAAACTCTCCAAGGAGTTGTCTGAGTGATGCAGAGAGAACAAGAATTTCTTGTTTCAAAATTCTATTATTTCAGTTTGTGGAGTTTTATGAATCTTTCTGAATGAAAAACATTCTATTGATATTACTGTCCACTAGGGTAACTTATACTTACAACGACCAAAGAAATTAACTGTTGGCCATATTTATAATTTATTATAATATATATATAATTCAGATGGATCATTTGCAAAGTTCTTAGATGATGGCTTTTGAGATATTGACCCATACAGGTTTCTCTGTATAATGCCTCAACTTGGTTAGACTTCTAAACAATCTAATAATCTTTTCTGTAAAATTATGGTTAATTTTATAGCTCATTTTTACCTGATAGTAAATAAATGATACATTGGGTCATGAGACATTTTATAATTATTAATTTTCTAAATGCTTATCAAATTTCCTTAAGTTGCTAGACATTATAGCTCCAAAGGCATTTATTAATCTAGAAACCAATATAACCAAATAGTCTCCTTTTTTTGAGTAGAAGACATTTCCTCTGCAAGTTGAAAAATAGTACTTTTCTCACATCGTGATGATGTGAGAACAAATAAGATGTCAGAATTTTTTGCATGCCTTTAAAATAAATGATTTCAAATATCAGGCAGCATTTAACAAAATTTTGCCTTGAAAAATTTCTGTCTACTGGGGGGCAAAAAACAAATCAACATTGATTTTTCTGTGAAATCAACATTGACAGAAAAAAAATAAATCAGTCAACCTTGATCATTAGTATGCTATTTTTCTGAATGACCAAAAACATTGTAAATATTCCACTCTACTTGAACAATAGATGTACAACCGTTTTTGTGTCTATATTACTAGAGCTTATGAAAAGAGTGAAACTAAGCCTAAGAGTGATTACTGACTTTCCACAAACTTTCCTCAATTATATAAAGTTCATTTAACAAATAAGTACTGAACAATTGTTACATGCAACTACAGGCACTGAGCCGGGGCTAGAGAACAGTAACAAGCAGTGGGAGGTGGTCCTTTCTGCAGGCATACAGTGCAGAGGACACTGGCGTTTGTCAGATCATGACACAAAGGTAACATTGTGGCTAAGAGCTACACTAGAGAGTTATCTGTGGAGTCTATTAGGGATTTGGTTTACTCATGAAAATTTTAGAGATCAGCAGAGATAAATGTATTTTGGAACAGTCTTTCAACTCTTTAAAAATTAATTGCTTTCACAGTTAAACTAAGCAAAGCAGTGTGGAAGAAAAAAGCTATTTATATACAGCGGCATTTTTTAAAACCTCCAGATAAATTATGTGTGGTTTTAAATAATTGCTTCCAACTGTGTTTCGGTGGCGTAAGTGGACTTTGGATAAATATTTCAAAGTGTCATGATCAGATCTAACGACTGTCATGTCATAGGTTTTTTTTTTAAAAACACTAACATATAAATTTTGCTAGATGTGGTTTTGAAATACACCCTTGTCTAATATAAAACACATACATACCAAAAAGACAAGTGTGAAAAAAATTCTCTCATCCTTTTGTAAAAAAATCTGTGACATTTGTCAATACTTGAAAATACTTACATCTATAAAAAAGAGTTAATTTCTTAGAATTTTCAAGAGAATCAGAGTGTACCAATTAGAATACTCACTATAGATATAATCACAAAAAAGTTTCTTTTAATCAATAGATGAAGCAAATTAAATAGCCTATGTAAAAGAAAATCTCTGAAAAGAATATGCTACTTTAAAATGTTGTATTGCAATATATTGTATTGCATTGGTTTAAATAATGTTCACATCAAACATAAAAAATATGACTACCAAAATGCTTTGAGGTTTTCTTTTTTAACATTTGTACTTTCTTGCATTTTGGTAGTCCTATCAAGATCAAATCCAGGAATGAAAATATGCTGCAAAATGATTGTTCTTGAGAAAGACTGTAATCCAAATGTAAAATCTGAAGTTCAAGAATTTGTAGAAAAAAAATATCTATATTGGCCTGTGCATGTTGGAAGAAGTGACCATCTGCCTTAAAACTAGTACTTAAGCAAGTTACTGACTAACCCAGGTGGGGTACCATGAAATAAGACATGAAATAAGGCATTCTTATGTCATAGTGTCATAGCTTCATATGACTCCGATTACAGTAGAACTACTCATTAAGAGCAGCCTAGCCAGGCCTGGTGGTTCAAGCCTGTATTCCCAGCACTTTGGAAGGTCAAGGGGGCTGGATCATGAGGTTGGGAGATAGAGACCATCCTGGCTAAGACAGTTAAACCCTGTCTCTACTAAAGATACAAAAAATTAGCCAGGAGTGGTGGCAGGTGCCTTAGTCCCAGTTACTTGGGAGGCTGAGGAAGGAGAATTGCTTGAACCTGGGAGTCGGAGGTTGCAGTGAGCCGTGATCATGCCACTGCACTCCAGCCTGGGTGACAGAGGGAGACTCTGTCTCAAAAAAAAAAAAAAAAAAAAAGAAAAGAAAAGAAAGTAGCAGCCTTTTTATTGTATTCATTTTTGTAGTTATTTCCTAGTGCAATGATTAGACACATGGTTACACAACACCTATTTGTTAATGAATACTTAGTGACTTAGCCTTTCTACCACAAAATAATTTTTATGGCACATGAACTTGAGGATACAACTTGTCCTTTTATCTTTCTCAACTTAAAAATTAGCTTTTAGAATATGCCAAAGACCTATACACACTTACAAGGACAATTTTTGATCCTTTGAGACAAAAATACCTGTTGCTCATGGTTACACTATCTGCAGTAGTTCTGTTTACCTTGGGATTTCTTTTTTTTTCTTTGTTTTTTAAACACCAGGGGAGAGCGCGAACTCAGTCCCCCACTACCACAAATCATGCAGTCGAGTTTTCCACATTTGGGGAAATCACAGGGGTCAGCACATCCGGAGTGCAATGGATAAGCCTCGCCCTGGGAAAACCACCTTCATGATCATGGTATCTCCCCTGCCAGGTAAGTATACCTTGGGGTTTCTTTTAGAGCTAACCGAATCAGACAATCAAGCCCCTGCTATTTAACTGGGATCACTCCAGGAAATTCACTTGTAATCATTGTTTAATGTTTTCCTTTGCTGAAAGAGTTAACTGTCTGCAGCAACAAGACAAAATGAAATAAAAGAAGTAAACAAAATATACCATAGCTAAAGTAATTGCATTTTTCATATTCATCTTTTTTTTTTTTTTAGAGACGGGGTCTCGCTATGTTGCCCAGGCTGGAGTGCAGTGGCTATTCACAGGCGCGATCCCACTACTGATCAGCACGGGAGTTTTGACCTGCTCTGTTTCCGACCTGGGCCGGTTCACCCCTCCTTAGGCAACCTGGTGGTCCCCCGCTCCCGGGAGGTCACCATATTGATGCCGAACTTAGTGCGGACACCCGATCGGCATAGCACACTACAGCCCAGAACTCCTGGGCTCAAGCGATCCTCCCACCTCAGCCTCCCGAGTAGCTGGGACTACAGGCACGCGCCACCACGCCTGGCTTTCATATTAAGAATATTTTCTTAATCGAAAATATAATTGTTTTCATTTGTGAACAGTATATTTAATTGGATAAACTTGGTTCCATATTTAACTTCTGAATCCTTACGAAAGAGAAGCTCACACTGGCCTCACTTATGTTTTGCACATTTTAAAATCAAGTACAAACATAAAAAGAAGTTCACTTTCCAAGCTTCATAAACTTGGTTTTCACTCATAGGACTATCTGTCATTAGGATTAAGGGGGTCACTCACTGCCCTTTGGTAATCTTGTCTCAAAAAGAAAAAAGATTCCTCATCCCCACTGACATAAACAAAATGTCATATATTTTTATAAATGCACATCAGCCCCTGCTGTGTAATCTACTTTGTTAAACTGAGGAAATAAGAATTCTGTGGCTAAGGGTGCATAAATAAATAGAAGGTAACATTTTCCTCTCATTGAATTGACTTCTACTCTCTTTTTTTTTCTAAGTCTGCTGTGATTCAGTAAAGGAAATGTAGTTCACATTGTTTACAAGGTCAGCAATAACACTCTTGGGATGAAATTTATTTTTTCCCCCAGAAAATCTACACTGGATCGAGCTGTTGGCCATGAAAAAGATGGTGATGATGACAACAATAACAATTACAGGCATACATCAGAGATATTGCAGGTTCAGTTCAGGACCACTGTAATAAAGCAAGTCATATTTTTGTTTTCCCAGTGCACATAAAATTTATGTTTACACTATACTGTAGTCTATTAAGCATATAATAGCATTATTCCTAAAAAAGTACATATCTTAATTAAAAATATTCTTGCTAAAAATGCTAATAACAATCTGAGCCTTCTGTGAGTCACAGTTGCTTTGCTAGAGGAGAGTCTTGCCCAAGCACTGACAGCTGCTGACTGACTAGCAGGGTGGTTGCTGAAATTTGGGATGGCTGTAGCCATTTCTTGGAATAAGATAACAATGAAGTTTGCTGTATCAATTATTATTCCTTTCACAATAGATTTCTCTAAAGCATGCAAAGCTATCTGATGACATTTTATTCACAGTAGAATGTCTTGAAATGGAGTCACCCCTCTCAAACCCTGCCTCTGTCTTATCAACTAAATTTATGAGATATTCAAAATCCTTTGTTATTTCAATAGTGTTCACAGCATCTTCACTAGGAGTAGCTTCTATCTCAAGAAATCACTTTCTTTGCTCATTTACTCAACTTTTATCATGAGACCGCAGCAATTCCGTCACATCTTTAGGCTCCATTTCTATTCTAGTTCTCTATTTCCACCATCTGCGGTTACTTCCTCTACTGAAGTCTTGAACTTCCTCAAAGTTACTCATGAGGATGGAATCAACTTCTTCCCAGCTCTTGTTGATGTCGATATTTTGCCCTCTTTCCATGAATCATGAAGATTCTAATGGTATAAAGAAAGGTGAAACCTTTCCAGAAAGTTTTTCAATTTAATTTGCTCAGATTGTCTATCTATGGTAGCTATAGCCAAAATGTATTTCCTGAATAAATAATAAGACTTGGAAGTCAAAACAATTCCTTGATTCATGGGCCACAGAATAAATGTGTTAGCAGGCATGAAAACAACATTATCTCCTTGTACATCACCATTAGAGTTCTTGGGTGACCAGGTACATTGCCAATGAGCAGTAATATTTTGAAAGAAATCTTGTTTTCTGAGCAGTGTCTCAACATTGGCCTTAAAATCTGGAATAAACCAACCTATAAACAGATGTGCTGTCACCCAGGCTTTATTGTTCCATTGTTAGAGTATAAGCAGAGTAGAAGATTTGGCATAATTATGAAGGGTCCTGGGACTTTTGGAATGGTAAAAGAGCATTGAAAGTCACCAGCTGTATTCAGCCTTAACAAGATGGACTGTCCTCTGAAGCTTTGAAGTCAAGCATTGACTTCTCTCTAGCTATGAAAGTGATGAACGGCATCTTCCTCCAATAGAAGGCAATTGCTACAGGTTAGATGTTTGTTCCTTCCAAACCTCATGTTGAAATTTGATCCCCCAATGTTGGAAGTGGGGCCTGATGTGAAATATTTGTGTTATCTTGACAGATTTTTCATAAATACATTAATGCCCTTCTTTGGAGGCTAGTGAGCTATTGTTTCCATAAAAGCTGGTTGTTAAAAAGAGTCTGGCACGTCCTCTCTCTCTTGCTTCCCCCTCTCACCATGGAATTTCTGCACACAGCAGCTCCTCTTCACCTTCCACCACGAGGGGAAGCAGCCGAGGCTTCCACCAGATGCCCAGTCTTCCAGCAACAGAATCATGAACCAAAAAATCTTTATTCCTATAAACTACTCAGTCTCAGGTATTCCTTTATAGCAAAGCGAAACAGACTAAGACAGCTGTTTCGTCTACATTGAAGATCTGTTGTTCAGGGTAGCCACCTTCATCTATTGTCTTGGGTAGAATTTCTTGAGAACTTGCTATAGCTTCCACATTAGCACTCGTGGCTTTGCCCTGCACTTTTATGTTACGGAGAGGGCTTCTTTTCTTTAACCTTATGAACCAATCTCTGATAACTTCCACTTTTCTTCTGCAGCTTCCTCATTTCTCTCAGCCTCCAGAGTTGAAGAGCGTTAGGATCTTGCTCTGGTTTAGTGTTTGGCTTAAAGGAATGGTATGATCTACCCAGACCAATTAAAGTTTTTCCTATTTTCAGCAATAAGGCTGTTTCACTTTCTTATCATTTGTATGTTCACTGGAGTAGCACTTTTAATTTCCTTCAAGAACTTTTCCTTTGCATTCACAACTGAGCTAACTGTTTGGCGCAAGAGGCCTAACTTTTGGCCTATCTCGGCTTTCAACATGCCTTCCTCATTAATCATTTCTAGTTTTCGATTTCAAGAGGGAGACGTGTGTTCATATGAAAGAGACTCTTCCTTTCATTTGAACACTTAGAAGCTATTGTAGGATTATTAATTGGCCAAATTTCCATGTTGTGTCTCAGCAAACAGGAAGGCTCGAGGGGGAAGGAGAGATGTGAGGGGAATGTTCCGTGAAAGGAGCAGTCAGAACTCACATAATACTTATTGACTGAGGTTGTCATCTTCTCTGGGTTCAGTTCATTGTGTCCCAAAACAATTATAATAGTAACATCAAAATCCCTGATCACATATCATCTTAGCAGATATAATAATATGAAAACGTTTTAAACTACTGACAGAATTTTTAAAATGTGATGCAGACACATAAAGTGAGCACATGCTTTTGGAAAATGGCGCCGATAGAATTGCAGGGTTGACATACACCTTCAATTTGTGAACACAATAAAGCAAAGTGCAATAAAAGAAGGTATGCTCATATTGTAGTTTACAATAACTGAGCACATCACGGTGCCATGCTCTATGTTAGGTACTTTACACACATCATTTAACTTCATCCTCAGAATACTATCTGAGAAAGTTACTAATAATATCTCTGTCTTACAGATGAAAGGACTTAGGCTTGGAGAAGTGAGGATGCTTACTCCATGAGGACAGAGCTTGTAATCTGGTTTGCTGCTAGTGCTTGGAAAAGCACTAGGCACTTATTGGGCATAAGTACTCATATTTATTCATAGGCTGGATGAATAAGGAAATTAGTATTCATGGTATATTTGGGGGAGATTTAAGGAAGGTGCTAAGTGATGACATTGACAATGAAAATGTAGAGGCTTGTGAATCATAACTGTTAGAAAATAGTATAATTGTATAGATTAAAAAGTAAAAGTCTTGCAATTCCCCTGCTCTGTTTCTCAAACGTGGTTCCTAGATTTGGCCACAGTTAATGGTTCGATGTGTGTTTTTTACACAATCACACATGAACATACACACCACAAACACTTTTTATCTTTCATCAAAAGGATCATAAAACTGTTTTTTAATTTTTAAAAATTGAAGGCCGGGCATGGTGGCTCATCCCTGTAATGCCAGCACTTTGGGAGGCTGAGGTGGGTGGATCACCTGAGGTCAGGAGATTGTGACCAGCCTGGCCAACATGGTGAAACCATGTCTTTACTAAAAATACAAAAATTAGCTGGGCATGGTGGTGCGTGCCTGTAATCCCAGCTACTCAGGAGGCTGAGGCAGGAGAATTGCTTGAACCCAGGAGGCAGAGGTTGCCGTGAGCTGAGACTCCCATCTCACTGTACTCCAGACTGTACTCTAGCCTGGGTGACACAGTGAGACCCTGTCTCAAAAAAATTTTTTTTTCAGAATACTGTGTGTCATGGACATCTGTTAATGCTGGCATTTCATTCTTCAACAATTACCTGTTTCTACTGTATACATGTGCCATCATTTATTTAGTCTCCTGTTAATAGACACAGTTTTTTTTTTTAGAGTACAAACTAAGCTACGATAAACATATTTGTATGTATATCTGCCTATGCTTGTTGAAGTCTGCTGGCAGGAAAAGCTTCTAGAAGTAAAATTATCTGGTTAAAGGGTAGGTATATTTTAAATGTTAACACTCATTGTCAACTTCCTCCAAAAAATGTAGCAATTTACATGAAGAGCATTTAAAAAATGCAGGCTCCTGAGTCTATATCTTGGTCCACTGAGTCAAAACCTTGGTAAGTAGAGTCTGAGAATATATATATCTCTATATTTTTAAAGTTTACCAGGTGAAATCAGTTAGGTATGGGAACCACTAATCTTGATTATTATGTTCTTTGTGGGCAAAATGAGATTAAGACAGTAATTGAAATCAGCCTTAATATATAGAAGTATTTTGTTGAAACTATGGAATCATTAAAGTATCATCAACCAGATATGAAAAATTCTTTTTATTGCTTTCAAATGTATTATCTTAATTCAGCTTCATAATACATACAGGTAAGTAGGACAGAAGAGAAAAAATGAACTGAAGCTCACAACACTTATGACCCCTCAAAAACAATATAGTAGAACTAAGACTGTACTATCCTATTAGAAATATATGTGTGGGCTGGGTGCAGTGGCTTACGCCTGTAATCCCAGCACTTTGGGAGGCCACGGCGGTTGGATCATGGGATCAGGAGTTCAAAACCAGCATGGCCAACATGGTGAAACCCCATCTCTATTAAAAATACAAAAATTAGCTGGGTGTGGTGGCGCATGCCTGTAATCCCAGCTACTTGGGAAGCTAAGGCAAGAGAATTGCTTGAACCAGGACCCAGGAGGCAGAGGTTGCAGTGAGCCAAGATTGCACCACTACACTCCAGACTGGGCTACAGAGTGAGACCCCTTAAAAAAAAAAAAGAAATATATGTGTGATGACTATATGAGAAATGTGGTTTTAGGTTTAAAGAAGTAAGTTCAAGCATCATTTTAGGTTATGTCTTATGGTTCTGAAGATGATGAGACAACCAGTTGACTGATAGAAACATAAGTAATACACATATCTAGGTCTATGCACTTTGCATCTCAAAAGATCTCTATAAGACTTTCTCTGACATATGTGATAGAGACAATAGAAATGGCCAAAGGTAACAGCCGGTCTAGGTGGATTAGAGAGCTAAGTCTAACCAGATTGTAGAGGATGGATAAGTCAGTTCCCAATAACTACCCATGGTTCCGCCTAGCTTATTAGAAGGTGGGGTTGCTGCCATGAGCTCTGAAATACAATCATGGGTTGCTTGAGAGAGATATGTTCTGAGAAATGTATCACTAGGAAATTTTATCATGGTATGAACATTATAGAGTATACTTAACATAAACCTAGATGGTATTCTACTATACACATAGGCTATATGGTATAGCTATTGCTCCTATGCTACAAACTCATGCAGCATATTACTATCTGAATACTGTAGGCAATTATTTGTGTGTCTAAATATATCTAAACACAGAAAAGGTTTAGTAAAAATACAGCATTATAATTTCATGGGACCACTGTCTTCTCTATGGTCCATTGTTGACTGAAATGTCATTACATGGTGCATGACTATTGTTTCTAAAGCTTCAATCAAGAGTAACTTAAAATTTTTTAAGAAAATTCCTGGCCGGGTGCGGTGGCTCACACCTGTAATCCTAGTACTTTGGGAGGCCAAGGTGGGCAGATCATTAGGTCAGGAGATTGAGACCATCCTGGCTAACACAGTGAAACCCCATCTCTACTAAAATTACAAAAAATTAGTCGGGCATGGTGGCACATGCCTGTAGTCGTAGCTACTTGGGGGGCTGAGGCAGGAGAATCACTTGAACCCAGGAAGCAGAGGTTGCAGTGAGCCGAGATCATGCCATTGCACTCCAGCCTAGGCAATAGAGTGAGACTCTGACTCAAAAGAAAAAAATAATTCCTGCCTGAGCAAGAGGCAAGATGGCATTTTTATGAAGATGAATTTTACAGGGTTATTGTGACTATTAAATGAAATAGTAGAAATGAGACTGGCTTTTATTGTTAACATTGATAAAGGACCTGGAATTCAGGAAAGTAATCAGGTCAGCTGGAAGCTGAGTGCTAAGCTTGAATTAGGCCGAAATAAGAAAACTAGTATATGTTCAAGCTTTCGGAATTTATTTGGCAAATTTGTCTGGAGGATGAATGTGCTGAAATAAATTAGTTACCAGGTGCTATCACCTTAACCAGGTGGGGTGAGAGAAGTGGCATCATTTTTTGGATAGTGGCGACTTTTCCTTCAAATTAGGAGTCCTTTAAAGTACCTAATATCAAGTCAGAGACAATTGAGTGACTAGACCAGAGACAATATGTCTAAATAATTATCCCTTAACAACGGGGTAACCCCATGTTTTTTCTCCCCTTTGGGAATTTTTACACCCTGTTGGGTGGGCCAATCTGCAACTATAAGTAGCATGGGGGCTGCAGTTTGAGAATTGTGAAAGCACTTGAATCTATGTGGCATGATGAGGGGGAAATACTGGTGATTTGTACATAGAAATGGCTTCTTGTACCATTAGGCTATAGTTGAAGAAATTGTGCCTAGTTTGTGGCAGGGACCCAAATTGCTTAGGTAGCTTCTAGAAGACTTATAAACAGAGTTTAAACATACTAGTGTGTTAAATGCAAACATACAGAGTGACAATAGTGTCTTTCTTAGAGGAAACATTGTAGGAAATAAAGAAATGATTTGGCCTTAAATAAAACTTAAGTAGCTGAAGTTTTACCAACACTTAGCAAAGAAGCTATGCCCCTATCCTCTTCTACCATCTCCTGAGGTCAGTCAATAGCTCCTGACTGACCCAGATTCAGAACCTATTGATGGCTGTTCTCTTTTAGGAAAATATACCCAATCTATATCTTCAGAGGTAAAGAACCAATTAAATGCTTTCCAGTGGGAATCAATTTATTAAAACTCTGTTTTTCTCAGTCTTCCTATCACATTTCTCTTCCTCTCTCCAATTGAATGTTAGAGTTACTCAGACCTGGGTAGGAGGTGCTCTTCTCTCTTCTCCTTTTCTACTCTCTTTATAATAATTTTTATCATAATAATCATATTACAATAATCTTTCTAATCATCTAATAATCTGTTACCTGTTTAGGTTACTTCTCTAAGCATAACTGCTCAGTGGGTTCTCCATATTATGTTCTCAAGTTTAAATATATTCGATCTCCTTCTCCAAGTGTGCTCATCTGCAAGTTTTCCCTGTCACCATAAATGGTGTCTTCTCCAACCCAGTCACTTATTTTACAGCCCCAAAGTCCTTCTGTCTCCTTATTCTTCTGTTTCTACATTCTATCTATCATTAAGTCTACTAGGCATTTATTAAGTCTTCCCCTAGTTATATTTAAAAGCTACCCTCTTATTGCATCTCCACAGCCATTGCTCTGGGTCAAGCCACTATCAATTTTAGTTCGGATAATTATGTTAGTCTTTTATGTGGTTAATGGATTCTATTATCTCTCTCTCAGATTTGTTCCTCATACAAAACCCTGAGATCTCCTTACCAAACTAAATTGGCTCATGTCACTTCCATGCTTATAACACTTACATGGCTTCCTACTGCACTTGCTATAAAATATAAAGTCCTTGATACGATGAACAAGTTTGTACCATCTGACCTCTTTCTCTTACCACTGAAGTCCAGCAGTCTCTCTAATTACACTAACCTAAAGGCTTGGATTTGCCAGTCTCGTTCATGAATTTTAACACATGCTATTTCCTCTGTCTAGAATAGCTTTTTTCTTCTCTTTACCTGGCTAATATTTACTAATCCTTCAGGTCTCAGCTCTAGGCTCTACTCTGAAAACTACCACCTGGAATTGACACATTTTCCAATCTGTTCATATTTTGGCCAAAGAAAGTCATATGGTCACACCTGAACTTAACAGGACTGGGAAATATAATCTTTCATCGTGGATATAAATTAATTACTGATAAATAGTTATACAGTCTGCAACAATTAGCTTGCAATAAGACAATAAAGATGAGTGAATATGTTAAGTTTCTCTGCTTTTGGTTAGAATTATATCAACTAAATGTGAGCACACTAGTGGCTTCATGCTGATAAGAAACTTGACTATATCTGTATATATAATTTCAATGAAAATGGGAGTTAAATTAAGTGTTACTAGATAAACTCAATTTTCTTGAGAGACGGAATCTTTCAATATGAGGGCCAATGTGGAAAACAAGTGTCTTTGCAGGGGAAAATTCACTATTTACTGACCTAAATAACCTGAAATATTTAATTAATGTTTGATATGCTAATAGAAGAAACTCATTTTATTTTTTAATTTTTTTATAGAGATGGGGTGTTACTATGTCGTCTAGGCTGGTCTTGAACTCCTGGTCTCAAGTGACCCTCCTGCCTCATCCTCCCCAAATGCCAGAACTATAGGTGTGAGCAATGATGACTAGCTGAAACTCAAACATTTAAAATGTAACCTTCTAGTGATAATGTCCTTTGTATTTTGTTTAAGCCAAATCTAGTGGTGGAGAATTGAGGTGTAGAAGGTAGGATCATGACAATCTCCTCTATTTTCTCTCTCTCCTTCTTTTTCATAGATGTTCACTTTTCATGAAATCTTTGTTATCTTAAAAAAAGTTATTTGCAGAAATTTGCAGACACAGAACTTATTATGAAATATCCATTTTACTTGAAAACATAATTATAGTCATGATAGTGTCAATAAAAAGGAAACGAACAAACACTCTTTGAGCTTTTACTATGGCCTCATATGTAAATTCTCCAAACAACTCTAAGAAACTGAATTATTAGTTCTATTTTACAGCTAAAAATCATTAGATGCTGAGAGAGAATGTGCCTAAGGATACAAAGATAGTAGGTGGAAAGGTAAGGATAAAACCTCAGATTTGTACGTCTCCAAAGCTCAACCTCTTACCTCAACGATGATGATCTGGAGGCCCTTTCAAGTCCCTTAAATCAGAGTCATCCACAACCTCAGGTTTTGGGCTCATTGACTGATGATTGTTTTTTTTTGACCAGGTCTATAAGGAAACAATCTGTAGGATTACCATAAATATAATTTAAAATTGCAGCTATGCCTTTACTTAAGGCTTTTGTTTCTTGGATTTAATCCCAACATCCTAAACTACCAAAAAAATCAAATATCACTTATAAATCAAACATGTCTTCTAAAATAATAATGGATTACTGTCCCTTCTAAAATAACAATGGATTACATTAATTGTAATCAACTTTAAAGAGCCTAATATAGGTACATCAGCCTGGCAATGAAACATGTTTGCCTCCTGCTAAGCATCACATCAAGGCAGCATGGTTAATGGGGATCAAGGCATAGTCTCAGGAGCCAGAATGCCTGGTTTAAAGTTTGACTGTACTATTGCTAGTTATGTAGCCTTGGACAAACAACTTCTATTTGGTCCAATTTCTTGTATTGTAAGATTGGAGAATAATAGAATGCATCTCCTGGGGTTGTTACAAGGATGATACAAATTAAAATTTGTAGGATGCTTAGAGTAGTGCCTAGCAGCAGAGTACGTGCTATATTAGGTCTTAAACTATAAGGACATTTCTATTAGGTCAGGTGCATTGATTTCTTCATTATTTATTATTTATTGTGTGCTAATCATCATCATGTATAACTCTGGCCAAAATAGGTAACCTCAGGAATGTCTTAGAAAGGGAATTTTTGAAAGTATATTTATATGTGTTTAATAAACATAGAATTTTCCAGTAGACAGACAATGCCTTTCACCTTTTTTGTTGTTCTTTTTTGAACAGAAATACAGTCTTGGTACTTAGAAGAACAGCAATAACAATGTCAACAATAACAAAGCAGAAAAAGAAAAAGTTCCTGCTTTTCTCAATAGTTACCTGAGAAAACAATAACACATTTCAGGATTTCACTATAATGGTCATGCAGGCTGGCCAACCCTGAACTTGTTTCCACCAAATGACTTAATACAGAAGGAAACATTATTTTATTGACTAGCCAATGTCAACATTGCCCTAAGGAAAATGTGCTCACATTTTCTGAGGGGAACCTATCATTTAATGCCTTTTATATTTTAAATTATAATTTGAGCTGGGAACATTGCCATCATTTTTGTAAAGAACCAGAGTTACATCGATCAATGTAGATAATATTACATATTGCAGAGAGGCAATATTCATTTTTCTATATAATATGGAGGCTTAGATAGAAAATGAAAGAACTTAAGGAGTTGGTTATTTTATTTTTATTCCAATGGAATATTTTGCCTTTAAAAGAAAAAATGAAATTACATGTGGAAAATGAATTGTTGGTTATATACATAAAACTTTCTTTAGGTTGTATACAGTACAGAAGGTAGGGGTAATTTTTGAATAACTAAGGCTGTTGGGACACATTGGATGAACACAATGGCTGCTTTGTAGAGTCAAATGTGTACTTAGAGAAATAGAGACTTTTCACTGATTCAGTTTGTTTAGTTACAGAACAACATTTTTTTTCTCCCCTTTGGTCTTTTATCTTTTACTTAACAACTTATCATTCAGCTTCTCGCTGAGCCAATAGTGCTGGGTTTTGATTTGACAATGTTTGCTTGCAATTTGACAATGTGTCTTGGTCTCAAGATGACAGGCAAGAGTATTTCGTGAACTCAGAAATGTATTAGTATTAATATTTCCAAAAGTTACACTTACACAATGCATATTGCACTTAGATGACTACACTTCAAAATGAATATATAGTAAAGACTTATTTATTAATGTTTAATGTTGCTTTTGTAGCCACATAAAATATTTTATTAAAAGCTTCAAATTTATTCTGCTTTCTTCTAAAGGATGAAAGTTTGTGTGTCAGCCAGGGCAAAAATTAATGGCTTGCGATGTTCCCTGTTGAACTCTCTCTAAAATTTGCCTTAAAAAAGATTTAAAACAAACTTTTTCTGTAGACCACCCTGACATTTTAATTTGTTGCTGTTTTTGTTTTCCTGCCAGCCTCATACACTCCTGCTACTAAGATAAATAATATCAGGCCACAGCCTGTTGTCTGGGCTTTTGGTGATTTGGTGATAGAATTCTCCAAGTTCATTCTTCTGCATGAATTTAGTGAACTAGTTCAAAAAGGGAAACATCATTTTTTGTGATTTTTAATTTAATTTTATGTTGGGAAAGATGGATTTTTGTGGTGGTGATTTTATGTATGTTGTCAAATTTTATAACTTTTGATTTCAATAAGGAAAACCAAAAATTTACTACTCACAATCTTGCAGTCAACAGTTCAACTTGTTTTATTTTAGCAGATTGCAATTAATTTTACACACTTATAATTAATTTTACACACTTATAAAAATGACATAAAATGGATGAGCAAATTAGGAAGATTAGCCTAATCTCATGACTAGTTATTCTAAGGAAAAGGAGAGAGTGAGAATTGGGAATGATGGGGAAGAAAAAATGGGGAAAAATATTCTTAGAGAATTTAGTTTCTTCTAATTACAGAGCAGGGTGTTTCACATGTATTAAGCCAACGATTGCTCTCAACTATCTTCTGAGGGAGAACTTCATCTTTCTAGTTTTATAGATAAGTGCTTTGAGATAAGTGACTTTGAGTAACTTGCCCAGTTTACCAGCAGAAAGAAGCAGAGTTTCAATGCAGATCTAAGGACTCTTAAATTAAGCCTATCCACCATGATTAAAGGACCTTTACAGAGAAAGGATACCTTTGGGAAGAGTTTTAAAAAAGAAGGTTTTGGGCAAGGTAAAAATCAAATTGTACTGATGGTCAGTGAAATAGCTTTGCTGCTTGCTCTGTGGCCTGGGACATCCCTACTTTTAGGTCTGTCCTACATAGACCATTTAATTCTGAAAACCTTAGAGGGAGAGAATTATTTACATTTATGAAATGTACCTAATATCAGTGCCATTGGCACTGATAGATGCTGCAGATTTGGAAATCTGACACTGAGTTCTAATCTGTGGTTACTTACTGATCATTATTGATATTTGAAAGCAAATTGAAAAAAACAAAACAAAACAAAACTCAAACACTGAAATGTTTGGAATTTGAGGAAGTCCCTTTCCTTGGGTAGGTATTTATAGACAGGTAGGTAGGTAGACAGATAGAGTGACAGACAGTTGGAGATAGAGAACTCCAGCCTATTATTTCTGTTCAGACAGATAGATCATTTTAAAAAGAAGTTAATGTAGAAAAATTCTCCTTTGTTTTAATAGGCAGGCCATTTCAGAAGCAGGCACCCAGGGAAAATTTCTGTTAGAAATTACTTTTGATCTACTTTGTAAATAAGGAAGCCAGAGCACTTTTGAGTGTCTAAGAGCAGAGCTCAGACGGGAATTTCTGTTGTAAACGTGTGAGGCAGGCTGAAAGGCCCATATGCTAATTCTGCTGTGGAGTTGTTTCAAGGATATATAAAAGAGCATGAAAGTCTCAGACAGAAAGAAGATATATCCTTGTGTACATATACCTGCATTTCTCAAAAGTGACCAATTGTTCAGAGACAATTAATATGAAACGTAAAATAAGCATTTTAGAAAGTCTCCCTAATTTGATGGTAGGGTGAAGTAACAGCAATAAAAATCATCGAATTCTTAAGAAGCAATAACTTCATCGATTTCAGTTGTAAAAATGATACAAATATGTTGTTAATGTGCTAAGCCATCAGCTTTATTTCCTACTTTAGTGCTATGCTTTCAAATAATTTTTCTCTTTTATTATTTGTAGTTTCTCCTTTTTTTTTTTATTTTTAAAGTGATCTCACATGTGCATAACAAAGCAAATGTTTGCTTGGGATGTGTTGTTTTCTTAGCACCATTATGTAGAGAAGGTAAGGAAAGGACATTTGTACTACAGCAGTGTGAGAGGCTGTCTTTTTCAAAAGCATTTTTGTAATGTGACCATTAGCTGCTGATGGAGTTGCCATGGTTATAAGAGGTCCGCTGTGGGAGAAATCTTCATTTATTATCAGATTTCGACAGCAGCAGTCAGAATGCTTGATGGGAGAAAAAAACATAAGAACAACATAAAAGAGCCTTAGCCATATTAACCACACAAAGAGTTGCGTTATAACATTAAAAAAATTCAACAATAAAGTCATGGATGAGTTGAGCGCCAAGAAAAATCTTGCTTTTGAAATAAAATATATTCCTGTATACAGCAGAGGCAGAAAATGATAGTCTACTAAAGAAACAGGACAGAAATGGCAGCAGGTATAAACTTGCTGAGTTGTATGTGATTAAATTATTTTATGTAATAGTGTACATTGATTGTGCTGCTTTCTATGCTTTCTTTCTCATGGAAAAATCTAGGTGATTTAAGCTACAACTTTAAGAGTTACTGAGCTTCATGTGTCTCTTGTGGCATTTTAGTACAAGGAAAAGCCTTTGTACTAGGTGTACCTGAAAGCCCTAGAAATATTATTGTCACCAAAAAAGTATAATAAATCGTATTACATAAGCCTCAGTATGCTATGGATTCATATCCTCCTTGGAAAATCTGTGATATGCATGTTAGCTTTCTCCTATGGTCTTAGTACTGTAATGGGACTTTGACGGGGTTTTTATGTTTTTGCCTCTTTAGAATAGCTGCTGATTTCTTTTGATGCTTCAGTGTCTACAAAAGAACCATGATTTGTCTCTACTTTCAAAAATATTAATATGTAATAAATTATGTAGAATTTTTATTTCTGGTTGGGTCAGAAGAGATCCTACCCTTACTGGATTCTGTGCAAAGATGAGTCTGTGATGTTTCACAGTCTGCTGGACAGAGGCGAAACTTAGCTTACAGAAACAGTGAGCAACAGGGATGAAAACTCTGAAGGCCCAGGATCTGGGGATAAAATCTGACAGATGTACCGAAAGAGAGGGCTAGTAGTGGTGGAAAGTGCATGGTCTTTTAGAGGGGAGAAAGGATAAGTGAGGGATGCTGAGGGAAAGCCGGACCATCTGGAATGAGTCTGCATATCGAAAGCTTTGTGGTTACATGAGTCTTTCGTTCTGCATGACTCAGCTGTCACTGCCTGGGGCTCTGATCAGAAGGCCTCACCCCAGGTCCTGGGGCTTTTTCTCTTCCCTGCCCTCCTGTAGTCTCCATCTTCTCTAAAATAATTTACTCAGTTAACTTTTAAAACCATACTAATAATTTTATTGTGGTCTAAGGGCATTCAGGGGACAAACTCCTTACAAATCAGATGACAGCTATACAGTCTCATGTATCTTCGTCAGCTGCACACAGGTTCTCACTGTCACCAACATCTTCATAGACTAGTGATGCTTCCTGTCCCCTCTCCCTTGCCTTCCATTAGCTGATAACCTATTGCACTCTGATTTTCATTGTCTTTGCTCCACCAAATCTACTCTCCCAATGTCACTAATGACTCAGTTGTTGACTGCAACAGATGATTTTCAGTCATGACATTTTTGGTCTCTGTTCTCTTAGTCTCAGCGGCATCCCTGCCCCCAAACCTGCTCGTGTGGGTTCTCATTTATGGAACACTGCATATATGCCAAAAATTTAGCAAAGTTTTTACAAATTACAAGGTAGGCATAGGACAGTGAGGTTTAGAGAGTTCAAGTAACTTACTGAGCAGTCTGCTTCCTGGCCAAAAAACCTATGAGTGATTGTTCAGGTTGGACTATAGTCAGTGATGAAGCATTTGCCCAGCAGGTGTCACAGGGGAAAGCTGCCCTCCCCACGCCAGACTTGGTGCACAGCAGCCAGTGCAGTGCAGTTTCTAAAGGGAGTTGCAGTCAAGGCCCCAGGCCTCCCTGACAGACAATACGTTATGCATATTTGCATTCCTACTCCTGGTGCCATCATTGAGAGCTCTCTTTGTCTGGGGCCTTTGGCAGGGGCCACACTCAGGTGCCTCTGCTGAAATCACCTTTTGGGAAGAAGAGGAAAAACCTGAAGACACTTGTCCCTACTCTTACTCGGTAGTCAATACTTTTCCATTCCTGGCTCTTTTTCGTTGTTCTCTTGTCAACCCCCCCACACTGCTTCCGTATTTTGTTTGGGGCTCCCTCAGCAATAAGATAACTCCAATATCTGTGCTGATCCACCTCGTCTTGACCAATGTGATATTCCATGGCCAACTGGAATGGGGTCAGGGGGAACCAGTGCCCTTTTGGTTCTCCAGTTCAGCCTGTTGATTATACTACTGCAGTAAGAGTTTAAAGGCTTGACTGTCGCGTTCATTTTTTTGGCTTGTTGTTTTAGTCAGCTGCTCTGAGACCTGGAAGCTTAGCTGTCTCCAGCACATGTTGATGGTACACTTACCTAGTTCACACTGTACAAACTGGAGATGGGATTAAAAGTCAGTGTGACTAAAACAATCTCAGTTCTTAACTACTGTCTAGGCTGCACTCATATTTTCTGAGCAAGTTTTCTGAGTTATTTCCATGAGATCCTCATCCCTGTTTGTCTTCAGACTTCTGCAATTTTACTCTTCTAAGAGACTTATTCTCTCCTATGAATTTCACCACCACTTGTAACCTGATGACTCTTCAGTATTTATTGCCATCCCTAATCTCTCTTTTGCACTCATAATAATTCCAGTGGTCTACTAGATATATCTACTTAGATGGTCCAGAGACAACTCATTCATGTACTCATTCATTCACTCATTCATCATTCATATATTTAACATAATTATTGAGTATTGCCTATGTGCCAGGCTCTGTATTAGGCCCTAGAGACACAAGTGTGAATAAGAAAGCACAGTCTCTCTGCTGTCCTGGAACTTGCACATACACAATTTTAGTGATAGATACTGAAGCGGAGCCATTTAATTATACATGCATTGGGTGCCATAAATCAAAGTGCAAAGTGTTATCGAGTTAGTACAAAAGAAGCTCCTAATTTAGCTTGGTGCTTCACAGAATGATTCTCTGGGCAGGGCATGGTGGCTCACACCTATATTTCCAGCACTCTGGGAGGCCGTGGATCACCTGAGATCAGGAGTTTGAGACCAACCAGCCTGGCCAATATGGTGAACTCCATCTCTCCTGTAAATACGGAAATTAGCCAGGCATGGAGGTGGGGGCCTGTAATCCTAGCTACTCGGGAGGCTGAGGCAGGAGAATCGCTTGATCCTGGAAGGTGGAGGTTAGAGTGAGCCGAGATTGTGCCACTGCACTCCAGCCTGGGTGACAAGAGCGTGACCCTGTCTCAAAACAAAACAAAACAAAACAAAAAAAACAAAACAAAACAAAACAACAAAACTCTGGAACATGCTTTAGTGAGGACTTCTCTCTCCCCCTAATGGACAACTAGTAAGGGACACCATCAACTAACTGTCCCTCCTCTTTCTTCCCTCTCATTCCTCTCTCAGTTTCTTCTTTCTCCCTTTACTCACCTTCATATGGGCACCCATGTAGCCTCTCTTCTGGTAATTACAAGGCTTTGATTAAAGGATCAATAGGTAACCCAGTGAAGGATATAGAGTAGAGAAATTACATGTAACTTGGGATTGTTTTGATGACTTCCTAATAGTATATTTCACAGGTTAGCTGCATATTTTAAAAAATTAATAAAATATTACATGCCTACAAAAGAATATGTGTGACATATATTTAAGTTAAAAGCACAATAAATAACTACCTATGAAGCTATGATGCAACATAAAATTACAGGCCATCAAATGATGACCTTAGTTCTGTAAAGGAGGTTGGCTGCCTAGTCTATCTTCCTTCCCACTGCAGGGATCATCTCTACTCCACCTCAGAAAGATGAAAATTCTGCATGTGCTTGAACATTTTACCTAGCAGACATGGCTCCCTGGAAATACCATGACGGTTTTAGAATGAGGAGTATTTGTCCCTTTTGAGTATTACAGAAGTTTGAGGAAAAAGTGAACCTGGATGGTAGCAGAACCTCTACAGGACTCACTTTGTGTCTTTTAAATATGTTTAATGTCTTCATCATTCACATTTCAACAGTAACTCATTTTATTGCCTGAAACCACCCTCATCAAGGAGGATCATTCTAGTGGAAAGAATGTCTGTTGACAGAAAGCTTTGGAAGTGGTGATAGTATATTTTTTAGAATAGATTCTACCTTTACAGGAACAAATCAAATCACAGATATTGTGAAGAATGTGGTCCGCCTTTAATTGGTCTGTTATTTTACTAAATGATAGAATAAAAATCAAGAAGATTCTATAATATATGATTCCTAGAAGACAGGGTTTATGCCTTACTCAACTAGGATTGCTTGATTATCTCAAGGTGTGCTTGATGCACAGAGGGCAGGTAATAAATATTTGCTGTTACAGTGATCCATGAGTCAAACTACCGAATTTGCTCAAATTATACATGTCGGTGGTACCTTTATATCCCCTGGAGGAAATGTTAAGTTTGTAAAAGTCATTGAAAAAATTATCTTAAATAAAAGTTCATAAAAGCCATTAAAAATTATATTGAATAGAATTAAATGACATGAGCTGCACCTGGCACAAATGTTTAGTCACTATGGCTGGTCCAAGCTGGTTGTGTGTAGCTAACATCCATTCTGATTGATCCGTACCCTAATCTCCTGGTCTGTGCCCATGTGTGTTGATCTGTGCCTTCATTCTGATTTGTCTGTGTCTGTAAATACAGCTGTTAAATATTTGCAATATCATTCTTGGCTTCACCATTTATGTATTTAATATGTAATTTATTGATTTATTTCTCAAAAAATGATTAAGTATCTCCTATGTTATATTTTTGGTAATACTAATATACTTAATGGTCCCTGCTCAAGAGTTACTCACACGGTAATGACTGACTGTAATACCATAGGATGAATGAAGTTCTAGCAGCAGTAGGTATAAAACACTGTGGAAAAACATATGATTAATTCTGGTAGGAGTTAAGTGGAGGGTGGCTGGGTTTTTGAATAATGTGTTGAAGCTTACTCTATCCAATAGATGAAAGTCATATCAGACCAAGGGAAAATTATAAAAACAGTAAGTAGATGTAAACCTGTTTGAGAAACACTACTTACTAGTATACCCAGAACACAGAGAAGTTAGAGTGGGATAACCTGGGGTGGTTACAGGGTTTTCAGTATCCATTTGGAAGAAGTTTAGAATTTCCTTTAAAGGCCATGAAGAGATATTGAAAGCTTTTTAGTAGGGGAAACAAAAAAAATCTATGCATTAGAAAGACAGGTATGGCTGCTTTGTTTGTAAAGATATTCAATTCTCCAGATCAAGAAACTACTATATGAGGCAGAGAAGATGAGTACCTTGAGTTCTAACAGTGGAGACAGAGAGCAGGAGACAGAGTGGCAAGCCCATCTGGGGAGAACTCTCAGGAATTGGTCCATAAATATGGGTAGTAAGAAAGTGGAAGGCCAAGGCCAACTTGCAGTTTCCAGTTTGAGTGATTGGGTAGATTGTAAAACCATTAATATAGAAGAAGAATCTAGGAGATAATTTTATTTTTGGATGGACACAAGGGTTAGAAGATATGAAGAAGATTAACTTGATTCTAGACATGTATTTGAAGTGACAGTGATGTGTTGATTTGTGATAAGGCCATAAATATGTATTAGAAAGAGCATAGATTTTGAGTTTAGAAATTTGTGTTAAAGTTCCTGGTCCATAACTCACTAGTGGTATGATTCCAAATAATTTCCTTGATTCCTTCATCTGTAATTTGTGAGTAATAACTAGCATATAACCTTGGGGTGGGAATAAATGTGATAAGGGGTATAAGGTATATAATAAATAAATAAATAAATAGTACAGTATTAAGAATCAATTTCTCCTCTTTTCTTGATTTTGAGTTTCTTCAACTATAGAATTAGGTAATTTATTAATATTCTCACTTAATCCTATTATGAAGATTAAATAAAACAATCTCTGAACAAGAAAAATGGAGACAAATTTTAGAGATTAAATAAATAATTCAATTATAGGTCTTTAAAGGCAAACATGCTAAAGGTATATAGTTGTAACAGCAACTAACTTTTATTGCATTTTTATGATTTGATAGACACTATGATAAGTATTTTATATACATTATCTCACTCAATACTCATAGCAATCATAGGAAGTAGATTTCATTATTATAACAATTTGACAGAAAAAGAAACTGAGGCATAAAAGGTTTGATAAGATCAACAGCTCATCAGTGGTGGAGTTGGATTTGAATTCACAGGCTTTTTGACTTGAGATCCCAGGACTAAAAACTATCTCCTTTATTATATCTGAGTATTTGGCATTTGTTAACCTTGACATTCCTGAATTATAAAAATTCTTCGTGCACACAGTTATTACTACCAGATAGCCTGATGAACAAATTCCAACCATTCAATCCAATAATAATTTAAGTTATTAAAAATGTCTTCAATTTCATTGACACTTTGATCTATCCATTACCTAACTTACATTTTTTTAATTAACTTAAAGAGGTACATTAATCCTTTTGTTAGGTTGATAAATACACCACTACCTAAAAATGTATTGAGAAAGACCTTTGAAATATACATCACAAAGTTTCAGACTCAAGGAAGTTTAACTGTCCTCAGTCATTGAAAACAAATTCTTTGATTTCCTGTAAAATTTCATTGAGGAATGGAGTATAATCAGAATTATCTGAATTTTTTAAAATGGGGAATAATAAAGGATTTGGAAGTGTTTTACCGGCAAATCTCAGGATGCAAACATTATATCTCGTGTTCATCCTGTAAATCCCACAGCCAGAATGTTCACTGGGAGGAAAAACAACAGCAACAAATATGTTGTTCTTGCTATGCGCTATAAACACAAAGCACTGTAGGAGGCTTATAAACCCATCAAAGGTATCGATTAGCCAAATCACAGAGATTTTTGAGGTGACTTATGTTTACGCAGAACTCTACATTTTAGGAGATTACTATGTGGTGGTTAAACTTTCCTCCTTTTGCCCTTTTGACTTGAAGGAAAAAGGAAAGTTATGTTTGCTGATTCTTACGTGACTAACCAATAACCTGAAAGAAGGTGTTTGGAGTTTGCTTCTTGCAAGCAGGGTTCACTTAATGATACCAGTTTGTGAAGTATACAGATGCATCATTCCAATGTGCGCAAAATTCTCAGTACAGTGCCTGGTGTATAGAAAATGCCCAGTAGGTGTCTGTGACCATTTTCCTTTTCTCTTATTTTGTATTTACTTCCCGACTGTTTCATGAATTATCTTTTTATTCAAAGGATAAACAGAGAAATAAAATTACATGAGCAAACTATACAAGTTTCGAGAATGTGTGGTCTCAAATTTTAGTAGGGGAAGAGATTAATATAAGGTTTCTGGATCATCTAAGGCCTTGATTGCTACATAATCATTGTTTCCTGTGCTTTTTTTATATTGCACCAAAAGTTAATTGAGGCAGCCAATCATTTAAAACGAGATAGAGGGCTACAACCAGAGAATGAATGGCCTGCAATGGAAATTTCTTAATACATACTTATTCATTCTCTTCTTGCAGTCATTTTTTTTTCTGGGATCTCATTCTCCAAACCAACTATTGGACTTTGTTCTTTCTTATCATTAAAATCTAATGTTATACACAGGAGCAGGGTAGACTCTTTTCTGAGATTTGTTCTTTAATGATTCCATGATGAAACAGACTTCACTAAAGACTACGGTGGGGTGGTAGGAAGTCAAGCATATAGTTTAAGAATAGAGACAGCAGCTTGAGACTAGGGAGAGAAATCTGCAATTTTGAATGAAGGAGGGGAAAAAGCAGCTTGGAGTGAATGGGGGAACATCAGAGAGCCAATCAGACTGCACAGGAAATGTCCAGGAAAAGATGCTTGTTCTATCTGCTGGAACTAACTGCCCATGCCATACTGCATGGTATATTTGGTGTAGTGACCTGGCTTTTGTGAGTCTCACTCAGACTATTGGAATCATGTGGAGGATATTGCAGCAAACATTTAGGTGTAGTGATGAGTGGGTATGAGATCATCATTAGTATTACTTGTATTTATTAAGTGTATAGTAAAACTATAGGTTTTATGGTAGAACTCAATCTCCATATGGATCTGATTGACGCCTTGTAATTTTTCATTGTTTGAAAATGTGTAACACTGCCTTGTAAGTGGAGGTAGCCATTCTGTGAATTCAAAATGAAAATCCAAAATACCATAAAAGCTATGATGTGGGCAAGAAAAAAAAATCACTTTATCTATAAAAAGATGAGGCTTTGGAGAATTTAGCAGTTTTCTGCTTAAAGAAAAATATCTCTTGGATTGAAATAAATTCTACTATTGTCTTCTGATTAGAAAAAAAAACTTGTCACAAATTTGCAGTTGCTTAATCTACATAAGTTTGCATCAAGTTCTTCTGTTTATCTTGTTAAACTTGTGAAATTGAGTTAAGTTCAACTTAATATAAATAGACAGCTAGATCTATAGGGAAGAAAATAAACCTCAAATGTTTTTTTCTCTTTTAAATGTTTATGTTAATCTGAAATATTTGTAATATATTATCAAAGTTAAAATGTTATTACATAACTGAATGGAATTGTCATATTTTCTTCACATAGATATACTTAATACATATATTTATATTTCATATAATATATAATTATAATCCAAAAGTTTTCAGAGAATTTTTATATTTCTTTATTTAATCTCCCACCATCAGCTATGATTTATCTTTATCACAAGGTAAATTTGATGCCTGAAAAGCTTGGATAACTTTCTATGAGATTTTAAGAGTTATGAGTGGGCTGAAAATTGACTTAGAATTTGAGAAGAGAAAGAATGTTCTTGGTTGGAAGATTAAGTGATTTGCCCATGATTTTATAAGTAGTTATTAGCAGTAGAACTCAAATGTCCTGAGTTCCAGTTTTGCATTTCATCCTCTGTACTGCATTGACTCCTTTGGCTTTTTTTTTTCTTTTTCTTTTTCTTTTTTTTTGTGAAATGGAGTCTCGCACTGTCACCAGGCTGGAGTGCAGTGATACAATCTCAGTTCACTGCAACCTCCACCTCCCAGGTTCAAGTGATTCTCCTGACTCAGCCTCCTGAGTAGCTGGGACTACAGGTACACACCACCACACCCAACTAATTTTTGTATTTTTAGTACAGACGGGGTTTCACCATGTTGGTCAGTCTGGTCTCAAACTCCTGACCTCGTGATCCACCCTCCTTGGCCTCCCAAAGTGATGGGATTACAGGTGTGAGCCACCATGCCAGGCTGGATTTTTTTTTTTTTTAAGTATTCAGTCTATGATTCTGCCCAGTTGTCTGGCCATCAGGAATGGAACGAAACTAAAATATGTGCCAAGAGTTTCATTCAACATTTGATCAATAACAAATAACATTTATTGAGTACCCACTGTGTAAAGACTTAAATATAAAAGTAAAACTTTTACACAGTGGATACATAAGTAAAGACTTAATGTAGGTACATTTGTTATTTGTTCAATAACAAATAACATTTATTGAGTACCTACTGTGTGAAAGCTATTGTTCTAGGTGCTTTGGATAAATAATCAAACAAAAGAGAAAAGATTCCTGCCTTCATGGAACTTAAAATAAAATTAAAGCAAACTATACCTTCAAAGAAGGTATCCTGGGCTTTTCCTAAAATGCATCAACTTAAGATTTCTGACCATTAAGTCATTGGAACTTTGCACGAGTATGATGTATTTCTTAAAAGTTGTTATTTTATTTAAAATAACTATTCTCAGAGATATGACTGAGCAGTTGCTCAAGTGATGTCAATCTTCTAATAGAATTCTAGAATCTGTCTCTTCCTTCCCCATGTCCAAACATGATTGAAAATACATTTTTATATTTAAGTCTTTACTTATGATTCTCTTTTCCTGGAAATGCACATAGGGGTACATATACAAGTACGCATCCATAAAAATCTTACTTTGAAATCTTCTGAAAGTTTTTCATGGATTAGCTGCAAAGCACTGTGCCTCTGAAATACTTTGTACTACATTTCAACAACAGCATCATATTCTTTCCTATATTACAGTCACTTGCATAAATATGTCTCTTACTCTATTATTATAACTTTCTCAAGATAGTAAGTAGCAAGGGCCAGAATGTTCTCACTGAATTATAATTGAGTTGTTTTAACCCTTTAACTGCTTCTATTCTAACAGTAATAACTTTTTAAGAGTCTTTATCTTAGCACTTGATTCTATAAAAGGCGTATCACCTTTATAGAGACACTTACTGGCTAGAGTTTATAATTAGAATAAGGAACAAAGAAACCCTGCAAGTCATCTGCAGTATATAATTATTATGTTCTTAAATGTATGGTTATAAATATATATGAAAATAAACACCAAAAAGAGAACATCTGTGTCTGGGAAGTAGAAAACTGGCTCTTTTTTCATTCAAATTTCTTTGAACACTACAGCAAACATATTTTTAAAAGATAGTTAGCAGTGCCTAAGTAGTGCTCACAAAAGGAGTATAAGGGCTCTGAAGGGTTCAGCTTCAATTCTTCACGAGTCAGTTATTCTAAAAAAAAAAAACCTATTACAGCATCAACACAGGCATTAGGGAGAAAGTTATCCATATTACATCCATTAACCCAAAAGGTATTTAATACTGAGAGAGGGATAATAAGAAACCAAGTTCAAAAACTAAAGCTGAGAAGATACATCTCCCACTCCCACACCCCATAAAGTTCCAACAGGACAAGAATTTAAAAAGAGCCAATATAGTCTTTAATTAGTTATTTTCGTATCTATGTCCAATATGGCAAAAACAGAATGAATAGAAAAAAGCTTTCCACTTTAATTAGACTTTTCAAAGGAAGTGATAGAAAGAACTGACTGCAAAGCAGAGCTATAAAGAAGACTCTCATTGAATAGTTAGCAGGAAATCTTTTAATTACTGAAGATGATAAAGCACTTTGTAAAGCTTCTTTATCTAGTTGAGACTGAATAGTTTCACTGGATACTTCTTAAGCATAGGTAAAAAGAATTTCAGCTCTGTTTTTACCCTGACTATGCTTTTTCAGTAATGATCTAAAGAAAAAATTTGCATTGACCCAGCAACCCTTTCTTTGAATACATTTATAAAGTTCTGTTGTGTATATTAAATTCCTAAGATTTAAGCAATAACTTTTAAATTTGTGTTGAAATTGAAGAGAAATTTAGTAGATATAAGGCATGAGAGAATAACTAGTATTAGTGAAGGAGGGAAGAGCTAACTTAATATTTAAGTATGTAGTTGATTTTAAAAGGTATAAGATATGTATACTTTCATTATAAATGTATATATAACACACATATTTATGCACATATAAATATATTTATGCTTACATATATATTGTAAGTAATAACTGTCCATTTTAAAGAGATAATATTTAAAAGCTGAATTGAGTATGACTAGTATAAAATGGGTTCCACTATTATAATTATTATCTTTTTAAGGAGTTAAGTTCTTAATATATTCAGTTGACAATAGTGTTAAAATATTTAATTATGTGTCTGCTGTATTTTGAGTAATTTGCTCACAGATGACAGAACAGGCACAGCTGACCTAGAGGGACATTTCTGAACTCTGCCCCTCACTGCGTTTTGGCTCTGGAATGATAATCCAATTTTAATAAGTAATTATTTTAGAAATATTTAGCAATGTTCAGGATAGTTGTTTCCCTCATCTTTTCTGTATCTTTTTTCCTTAATTCACATGTATGTGTATATGCAAACACAGTCTGACTGTCTTGCCTACAGGTTTATATACACATATTTGCTCTTATATACCCAAGTACATGCAAACTTAAATGGATCCAGGTATACAGAATTAAATGCAGCATGTAAGTGGGCACATATCTAGAATATAAGAAGGTTGCAAAGATGCCAAAGTACCAATATGATACTGAATGAGCAAAAGCTGGAAGCATTCCCCTTGATAACTGGCACAAGACAAGGATGACCTCTCTCACCACTCCTATTCAACATAGTATTGGAAGTTCTGGCCAGGGAATTAGGCAAGAGAAAAAAATAAAGGTATTCAAATAGGAAGAGAGAAAGTCAAGCTAGCTTTGTTTGAAGATGACATGATTCTATATCTAGAAAACTCCATCATCTCAGCCTAAAAGTTTCTCCAGCTGATATACAACTTCAGCAGTCTCAGCATACAAAATCAATGTGCAGAAATCACTAGCATTCCTATTCGCCAGCCCAGCAACAGGCAAGTTGAGAGCCAAATCATGAATGAACTCCCATTCACAACTGCCACAAAAAGAATACAATACCTAGGAATATTGCTAACTAGTGAAGTGAAAGATCTCTACAAGGAGAACTACAAACCACTACTCAAAGAAATCAGAGATGACACAAACAAATAGAAAAACATTCCATGCTTATGGATAGAAAGAGTCAATATTGTGAAAATGGCCACACTGCCCAAAGCAATTTTTAGATTTGATGCTATTCTCATTAAACTACCATGAACATTCTTCACTGAATTAGGAAAAAAACTATTTAAAAATTCTTATGGAACCACAAAAGAGCCCAAACAGTCAGGACAATCCTAAGCAAAAAGAACAAAGCTGGAGGCATCACATTACTGGACTTCAAACTATACTGCAAAGCTACAGTAACCAAAACAGCATGAGACTGGTACAAAAACAGACACATAGACCAATGGAACAAAATAGAGAACCCAGAAGTAAGACCGCAGACCTACAACCATCAGATCCTCAACAAACCTGGCAAAAGCAGACAATGGAGAAAGGATTCCCTATTTAATAAATGGTGCTTGGAGAACTGGCTGGCCATATTTAGAAAATTGAAACTGGATCCCTCTTTACACCGTATACAAGGATCAACTCAATATGGATTAAAAACGTAAATGAAAACCCAAAACTATAAAAACCCTAGAAGAAAATCTAGGCAATACCATTCAGGACATAGACATGGGAAAATATTTCAAGATGAAGACACCAAAAGCAATTGAAATAAAAGCAAAAATTGACAAATGGGATCTAATGACACTAAAGGGCTTCTGCATAGCAAAATAAATTATCATCAGAGTGAACAGACAACCTACAGAAAGGGAAAAAACTCTTGCAATCAAGCCATCTAACAAAGGTCTAATAACCAGAGTCTACAAGGAACTTAAGAACATTTACAAGAAAAAAAAACCAAGAACTCCATTAAAAAGTGGGCAAAGGACATGACAGACACTTCTCAAAAGAAGACATACATGTGGCCAACAATCATATGAAAAAGCTCAACATCACTGATCATTAGATAAAGAAAAATAAAAACCACAATGAGATACATACCATCTCACACCTGTCAGAATGGCCATTATTAAAAGTCAAAAAACAACAGATGCTGGTGAGGTTGTGGAGAAAAAGTAACAGTTCTATGCTGTTGGTGGGAGTGTAAATTAGTTTAACCATTGTGGAAGACATTGCGAAAATTCCTCAAAGGCCTACAGGCAGGAATACCATTTGACCAAGCAATCCCATTACTGGGTATATATCCAAAGGAATATAAGTCATTCTATTATGAAGATACACGCACACATATGTTCATTGCAGCACTATTCACAATAGCAAAGACATGGAGTCAACCTATATGTCCACTGATGATAGACTGGATAAGAAAATGTGGTACATATAAACCACGGAATACTATGCAGCCATATAAAGGAATGAGAATTGTATCCTTTGCAGGAACATGAATGGAGCTGGAGGACGTTATCCTCAGCAAACTAACACAGGTACAGAAAACCAAACACCACATATTCTCACTTATAAGTGGGAGCTGAACAATGAGAACACATGGACACAAGGAGGGGAACAACACACGCTGAGGCCTATGGGGGGTGGGGGAGCAGGGAGAGGAAGGAGAGCATCAGGAAGAATAGCTAGTGAATGTTGGGCTTAATACCTAGGGGATGGGATCATCTGTGCAGCAAACCACCACGGCACATGTTTACCTGTGTAACAAACTGCACATCCTGCACATGTATCCCTGAACTTAAAATTTAAAAAATGAAAAGTTGGGAAAGTATAAGAAAAAGCATATGAATACCAACATAGATTGAGGATGCAGTATTAACCTATAGAAATATATGGATGGAGAAAATGGAAATATATGAAGAGTTTGGGAAAGAACAGGTGTGAAATAGTTAAGCTGGAGTTGTGAGTGAAAAACTTTGATGCTAGTAAATTAGGACATTCACTAGATTTGCTCTTGAGGATTGTAAAGGAAAACAGGTAAAATTCTTGTTCTAGGGTTTAGCTCTCTATTCTTTTCCTTGATAATCCTATCTAAAAACACACCCTTCTTTCACTCTCTATCCCAATAATCTGTTTTTTATTTTTTTGCTTACCACCTAACATTATATAATTTTTTTTTTGGTAATATACCTCCCTGGAATAATATGAGTGCAATCAGTGCAGGAATTTTGCATGTCTTTTTCACTATTGTATCTCTCCACTTAAAATAATCATGGGAAATAGTAGGCACTCATTAAATATTTGTTGAATGCATTAATAAATAGATAAGTTTCACATTTAAGATCTCTGCTGAAGTTATGAAGTCCACCTGAATTCCCCAACTATTTTTTTTTTAAAGGCAGAAAATGAACAACAAAACAAACAAACTGTCAAGATAAGAGTTTAAAATATCAAAAACTGACAGCTCAGAATTCTGGAAACCCTGAAGGCACTCTAGGCTAGAGGTGAGCAACTGGTTCTAAAATGAACTTATTTATTGAAAAAGAAAAGATTATTGCACATTCTTCTCCAACTTTAAAGAAGTAATACCTTGGGAATCATTAGAAATTCATTGTCTAATATCTAAATTATTTGGAAGGAATTCCTCAAATTTTAACAAGTTTAACTCATTTCAAGAACCTAAGAGGTAAAAACAAAACAAAACAAAAAGCTCTTGCATTAAGGAAAATGGTTCACATACAGTTCTATGTAATTGTAGACAAATTATCTACATGGAAGTTCTATGTAATTGTAGATAAACTGGCCAGGTGGGAGGTAGGATGTAAAGTCACAGATTTTACATGTCTTACTGGACACCTATTGTATCTCTTATCCCCTTACAAACTGTGGGGAAGAAGCCAGTTGTGTAAGTGGCAGCCTTCAAGAAACAAATCAGATACTTATAATAAGAGTTCAAGCAGTAGAGTTTACTCAGCATCACATAAATCATGGAAAATTTAAGGTTATTTTCAGCCTTGTTAAAAACTTGGGGTGTCATAAATCAATGTATTCTCATCTCACACATTATTGAAATAAAATAACTTGTTTATGTATGAATTGAATACTTTTATAGGCATTTATTCTGAGTTAGGTACCATGTCAGGACCAAGGTTATAGATTTAAGTCAGAGATGATTTATGTCCTCATGAAATTTATAATTTTGGGGAGAAGAAAGGGTGAAATCAGAAATGAACAAATAATTACATGAATAATCAATTATTTAAAATTATTTTGATTTTTAAGAAGAAGAATTATAAAACATTATAGCACATATAAAAGTGGGATATAACTCAGTAGGAATTGTTAAGACATTCTTTCTGTAAATGATATTTAAGTGGAGACACAATCTGTACATTAAAAATATAACTATGATCATAGCATAATTTGTTATCTACGTGGAAGAAAATCTTATAACTGGATCCCTATTTCACAGCACACTAAAAGACAAATTCCAAGTAGATTAAAGATAAAATGTGAAAAACAAACAAAAATAAGAATATTTGGAGGAATATATATAAGATAGGGATGAATTTCTTAAATAAGAAAGAAGTACAAACCATGAAAAGATTGGCAAATTCAATAAAAGTAATAATAAAATTTGAACTTCTCTGTGTGAAAAGGTATTGTAAATATGTAAAAAAGTTAAGCCACAAATGGTGGAAGATATTTGCAACACACAAAAACAACAAAGGAATCTTATCTCTAAAATATTTTTTAAAAAACCTCTCGGAGCAGAGGCAGAGCAAGTTGGCTGAATAGAACCCTCCAGCAATTGTCCCCACCATAGGAACACGAAATGGCACAAGTATCCACACAAGAAAACAGCTTCATAAGACTAAAACATCAGGTGAGCACTCAGAGTACTTGGTTTTAACATCATACTAAGGAAAGAGGCACCGAGGAGGGTAGGAAAGACAGTCTTGAATTGCCTACACCACCCCTCTCCAATACCCCAGCAGCAGCCATGTGGTGCAGGCAGAGAATCTGTGTGCTTGGGGGAAGGAAACAGCACTGATTGTGGGACTTTGCACTGGAACTCAGTGCCACCCTGTCACAGTGGAAAGCAATGTGGGGCAGAATTCAGCTGGCACCCACAGAGGTAGCATTTAGACCATCCCTGGCCAGAGGGGGAGTCATCCATCCCAGTGGTCAGAACTTGAGTTTTATTAAGCCCCACCACAGTGGGCTGAAGTGCTCTGGGGTTCTATATAAACTTTGAAGCCAGTGTAAGCCAAAAGAACAGCAATTCCTGGGCAAGTCCTGGTGGTATTCTAGGCTTGGAGCTAACGGACTTGGGGTGCATGTGACCTAGTGAGACACCAGACACGGCAGCCAAGGTAGTGCTTCCCCTAGCTCTAGGCAGTGCAGATCACAGCTCTGGGAGAAACTTTCTGCTTGAGGAAAGGAGAGGGAAGAATGAAATGGACTTTGTCTTGCAACTTGGATACCAGCTCAATCTCAGTAAAATAAAGCATAAGCAGAGTCTTGAAGTCCCTATTCCAGACCTTAGCTCCCAGACATTTCTAGGCATACCCTGAGCCCGAAGGGAACCCTTTGCCTTTAGGAGAAGGACCTTCTCCTGTAAGGATTCATCACTTGCTGACTAAAAAGCCCTTGGCTTTGAATAAACATCAGCAGTAGCCAGGCAGTACTTGGCAGAGGTGTTTGGCAAGACCCAGTACTGTGCTGGCTCTAGGTCTGACCCAGTGCATTACAAGGTAGGAAAGGCCATGAGGATAGACTTCTACTTGACAAAAAAAAAAAGTAGTATAAAGGACTTTGTATTACAACTTGGGCACCATCTCAGACACAGTAAATTAAAGCACTAAGTCCCTGATTCTAGGCCTTAGCTCCTGGACAGCATTTCTTTTTTTTATTTTTTGGGGGCAGGTGGATGGAGTCTTGCTCTGTCACCAGGCTGCAGTGCAGTGGCGTGATCTTGGCTCACTGCAGCCTCTGCCTCCCAAGTTCAAGCGATTTCCCTGCCTCAGTCTCCTGAGTAGCTGGGACTACAGGCCCGCATCACCATGCCTGGCTAATTTTTTGTATTTTAGTAGAAACAGGGTTTCACCATATTGACCAGGATGGTCTTGATCTGTTGACCTCATGATCCACCCACCTCAACCTCCCAAAGCGCTAGGATTACAAGTGTGAAACACCGCACCCAGCCCTGAACAGCATTTCTACAGCTTCCCTGGGTGAGAAGGGAACCTGCTTCCCTAAAGGAAGAGATTCAGGCCTGGCAAGATTCAACACAAGTTGACTGAAGAGCCCTTGGGCCTTGAATAAACATCAACTGTAGCCAGGCAGTACTCACCATGGGCCTGGGGCAGTGGTGGCCATGAGGAGAGATTCTTTTTGCTTGAGGAAAGGAGAGGGAAGAGTAAAAGGACTTCGCCTTGCAACTTGGGTCCCAGCTCAGCCACAGTAAAATAAAGCACCAAATAGATTTCTAAGTTCTCAACTCCAGTCCCTGGTTCCCAGACCGCATTTCAAGACCCATCCTGGGCCAGAAGGGAAATTGCTGTCCTGAAGGAAAAAACACAAGCCTGGCTGTACTTACTACCTGTTGACCAAAGAGTCCTTGGATCTTGAATAAACATTAGTTGTAGCCAGGCAATACTTGTCACAGGCCTGGGCAAGGTCTAGCCCAGCACAGTCCCAGGGGTGGTGGCTACAGCAGTGCTTGTATCACCCCTCCCCTCAACATCAGGCAGCTCAATGTAGAGAGAAATAATCCATTCATTTGGGGAAAAGTAAAGGAAGAGAACAAGAGTCTCTGTCTAGTAATACAAGGAAATCTCCTGGCTATTACTTGAGACCACCAGGGCAGTACCTCTACCTGGCTGAAAGATTACTGGGCTTGGGGTGCTCCCTAATATATATACAGCTACATTGACCAAAGATTTAAATCATAACACTCAATTCCTTTGAATACTTGGAAAACTTTCCCAAGGAAGAGGGGGTACAAACAAGCCTGGACTATGAAGACTACAGTAAATACCTAACCCTTCAATGCCCAAATATTAACAAATATCCACAAGCATCAAGACTATCCAGGAAAACATGACCTCACCAAACAAACTAAATAAGGCAACCAGTGACCAATCCTGGATTGACAGAGGTATGTGACTTTTCAGACAGAGAATTTAAAATAGCCATTTTAAGGAAGTTCAATGAAATTCAAGATAACACAGAGAAGGGATTCAGAATTCTATCAGATATATTGAATAAAGTGATCAAAATAATTAACAAAAATTAAGGAATTCTGGTGCTAAAAAAGGCGATTGACACATTGACACACATGCATCAGTCTCTTAACAGCAGAATTAATGGAGAAGAAAAGAGAATGAGTGAGCTTGAAGATAGGCTATTTAAAAACGCAGTCAAAGGAGATAAAAGAAAAAAGAAAGAAAAAGAATAAAGTACATGTAAGAGATATAGAAAACAGCCTTAAAGGGGCAAATCTAAGTTATTGGTCTTAAAGAGGAGACACAGAAGGATTGTGGTAGACAGATTATTCAAAGGGAGAATAACACAGATCTTTCCAAACCTAGAGAAAGATATCAATATTCAAGTATAAAAAAATTACAAAACACCAAACAGATTTAACCCAAATAATACTACCTCAAGGCATTTAATAATCAAACTCCCAAAGATCAAGGATAAAGAAAGGATTCTAAAGCAGAAAGAGAAAAGGAACAAATAATATATAAAGGACCTCCAATACATTTGGTTTCACAGTAGAAACCTTACAGGCCAGGAGAAAGTGGCATGACATATTTAAAGTGCTAAGAAAAAACCTTTTACCCTAGAATAGTATATCCAGCAAAAATGTCCTTCAGACACAAAGGAGAAATAAGGACTTTCCAAGAGAAATAAAAGGAATTTTGACAACACCAGACCTATCCTACAAGAAATGCTAAAGGGTGTTTTTCAATCTGAAAGAAAAGGATGTTAACAAGCAATAATAAATCATCTGAATGTACAAAACTCCCCAGTAATAGTAAGTACCCAAACAAAGAATATTATAACACTGCATTTGTGTGTTATACATTTGTGTGTTATACGTCATCTTTCTATCTTGAGTAGAAAGATGAAACGATGAATTCATCAAACGTAATAACTACAACAACTTTTCAATACATAGATAATATAATTAGATAGAGATAGAAACTACTAAAAGCTTAAAAAAAGGGATGAAGTTAAAGTGTAGTTTTTATTAGTTTCCTCTTTGCTTGTTTTTGCAATCTTTGTTACCATCAGTTTAAAATAATGGGTTGTAAGATGTTATTGGCAAATCTCATGATGACCTTAAATCAAAAACTCTATAACAGATACAGAAAAAATAAAAAGTAAGAAATTAAAATATACCATCACAGAAAAATCATCTTCACAAAAAGAAGACAGGAGAGAAGGAAGGAAGAAAGAAATAGGGGAAGGAAGAAAAGGAAAGAAGGGAAGACCACAAAACAGTCTGAAAATAAGTAACAAAATAGCAGTAGTAAGTTCTTACTTATCAATAATAACACTGAATGTAAATGGACTGCACTTTTCAATCAAAAGACATAGAGTGGATAAATAGATCTAAAAACGACATCCAACAATTTCTTTTGTATAAGAAACATGCTTCACTTGTAGAGACACATAGACTGCAAATAAAAAGATGGGAAAATATATTCCATGCAAATGGGAACCAGAAAAGATCAGAAGTAGCTATATCCATATCAGACAAAATAAATTTCAAGACAAATCCTATAAAAAGAGATAAAGAAGGTCATTATATAACTATAAAGGAGTCAATTCAGTACCCAACACTGGAGCATCCAGAAAAATAATGCAAATATTATTAGAGGTAAAGAGAGACATAAACCCACAATAAATGAATAACTGGAGACTTCAACAGCACACTTACAGCACTAGAAAGATCATTCAGGTAGAAAATCAACAAACAAACACTGGACTTAACCTGCACTGTGACCAAATGGACCTAAGAGATATTCACAGAACATTTCATCCAATGGCTAAAGAATACACATTCTTCTCTTCAGCACATGGTTCATTTACTAGACTATAAGTTAGGCTACAAAACAAGTCTTAAAAAATTAAAAGAATTGAAATCATATCATATCAAGTATCTTCTCTGACCAGGATAGAATCAAACTAGAACTCAATAACAAAGGAATTTTGAAAATTATACACACATATGGAAATTAAACAATATGCTCCTCAATGATCAGTGGATCAATGAAGAAAATAAGAAGGAAATTTAAAAAATGTCTTGAAACAAATGAAAATGGAAACAAAACATACCAAAACCTATGGAATACAGCAAAAGTAGTACAAAGAGGAAAGTTTATAGCAATAACCACCTAAATCAAAAAAGTAGATAAACTTCAAAGAAACAACCTAATGATATACCTTAAAGAACTAGAAAAGAAAGAACAAACCAAACTCAAAGTTTGTAAGAAGAAAGAAATAATAAAGATCAGAGTAAAACACATGAAATTAAAATAAAAAAATGCAAAAGAGCAATAAAAATGATAATTTCTTGAAAAGATAAAATCAACAAATCGTTTGTTAGATGAACTAAGAAGAAAAGAGGGAAGAGCCAAATAAAATCAAAGGTGAAAAAGGAGATGTTGCAAGTGATATTGCATAAATTCAAAGGATCATTAGAGACTACTATGGGCAATTATATGCCAATAAATTGAGAAATGTGGAAGAAATGGATAAATTTCTAGATACATATAACCTGCCAAGGTTGAAGCAGGAAGAAATTCAAAACCTGAACAGATCAATAAGAAGTAATTAGTTCAAAGCTGTAATAAGTCTTCCAGCAAAGAAAAGCCTAGAACTTGATGACTTCACAGCTGAATTTTATTAAACGCCTAAAGAAAAACTAACACCAATTGTTTTCAAACTACTCCAAAAATTAGAGTAGGAAGCAATACATCCAAAATTATTCTATGAGACCAGTATTGCCCTGATACTAAAACCAGACAAAGACATATAAAAAATGGAAAACTACTGGTCAATATCCCTGATGAATGCTGATGCAAAATTCTTAACAATATACCAGCAAACTCAGTTCAACAACACAATAAAAAGATGATTCATCATGACCAAGTGGAATATATTGCGGGGATGCAAGGATGGATGAACATACATAAACCAATCAATGTGATACATCATACCAACAGAACAAAGGACAAAAACCGTGTGATCATTTCAATTGATGGAAAGGCATTTGACTAAATTCAATATTCCTTCATAATAAAACCCCCATAAAACTGAGTAGCGAAGAATATACCTTAATACAATAACAGCTATATATGACAGACCTACAGCTAGTATTATACTGGATGGGAAAACCTGAAAGCCTTTCCTCTAAGATCTGGGTCAAGACAAGGATGCCTGCTATCACCATTGTTACTCAACAGAATACTGGAAGTCCTAGCTAGAGCACTCAGGCAACAGAAAGGAATGCAAGGCATCCAAATTGCAAAGGAAGAAGTCAAATTATCCTTTTTTCGCAGATGATATGGTCTTATATTTGGAAAAACCGAGACTCCGCAAAAAACTATTAGAGTTGATAAGCAAATTTAATAAAGCTGCAGGACACAAAGTCAGCATACAAAAATGAGTAGCATTTCTATATGCCAACAGGGAACAATGTGAAAAAGAAATCAAGAACATAACCCTGTTTACAATAAGTTCGAATAAGATGCAATATCTAGGAATAAACTTCAAGAAGTGAAAGATCTATAAAACAACTATAAAATAGTAATGAGGGAAATTGAAGAGGAAATAAAAAAATAGTACACAAATAGAGAAATTGAAGAGGACATTAAAAAAATGAAAAGGCATTCCATGTTTGTGAATTAGAAGTATCAACATAGCTAAAATGTTCATTCTATCCAAAGCAATCTACAAACTCAATGCAATCCCTATCAAAATACCAAGGATGTTTTCCACAGAAATAGAAAAAATATGTTAAAATTTATATGGAACCACAAAAGACCTAGAATAGCCAAAGTCATCTGAAGCAAAAGGAACAAAACTAGAGAAATCTCATTACCTGACTTCAAATTATACTACAAAGTTATAGTGATCAAAACAGCATGGTACTGGCAAAAAAAATACAGACACATAGACTAATGGTACAGAATAGAGAACCCAGAAACAAATACATACATCTACAGTGAGCTCATTTTCAACATAGGTGCCAAGAACATGCATTAAGGAAAGGACAGTCTCTTCAAAGAAAAATGAAACTAGATCTCTATCTCTGACCATATGCAAAAATCAAATCAAAACAGATTAGCGACTTAAATATAAGACCTCAAACTATGAAACTCCTAAAGAAAACACTGGAAAACCTCTATAAGACATTGGTCTGCACAAAGATCTCTTGAATAATACCCCAAAAGCACAGGCAACCAAAGCAAAAATGAACAAACGGGATCACATCAAGTTAAAAAGTTTCTGCACGGCAAAGTAAACAACGAAGTGAAGAAATAACCCACAAAATGAGGAAAAATATTTGCAAACTATCCATCTGACAAGGGATTAATAACCAGAATATATAGGGAGCTCAAACAACTCTATAGGAAAATATCTAATAATCGGATTTAAAAACTGGGCAATACAAAAATTAGCAGGGGGTAGTGGTGGGCGCCTATAATCCCAGCTGCTCGGGAGGCAGAGGCAGGGAGAATTGCTTGAACCTGGGAGGTGGAAGTTGGAGTGAGCGGAGATCGTGCCACTGTACTCCAGCCTGGGTGACACAGCAAGATTCCGTTTGGGAAGGGGGAGGGGGGAAGAAAAAAGAAAACAACAACAACAACAAAATAAAACAACAAAAAAACTTGGCAAAAGATCTGAATAGACATTTCTCAAAAGAAGACATACAAATGGTAAACAAGTATATGAAAAGGTGCTCGTCATTGATCACCAAAGAACTGCCAATTAAAACTCCAATGAGATACCATCGCACACCAGTTAAAATGGCTTTTATCCAAAAGATAGGCAATAACCAATAATGGTGAGGATGTGGAGCAAAAGGAATCTTTGTACATCATTAGTGGGAATGTAAGTTAGTAAATCTACTATGGAGAACAGTATAGAGGCTCCTCAAAAACTAAAAATAGAGCTACTATGTGATCTAGCCACCCCATTCCTAAGTATATGCCCAAAGGAGAGGAAAACAGTATATCAAAAAGATGTCTGCAGTCCTGTGTGTATTGCAGCACTAGTCACAATAGCGAATATTTGGAAGCAACCTAAGTGTCCATCAACAGATGCATGGATAAAGAAAATGTGGTGCTTATACACAATGGAGTAATATTCAACCATAAAAAATGAGATCCTGTCATTTGAAACAACATGGATGGAACTGAAGGTCATTATGTTAGGTGAAAAAAATCCAGGCACAGAAAGAGAAACTTCACATGTTCTCACTTATTAGTGGGAGCTAAAAATGAAAACAACTGAACTCATGGAGATAAAGAGCAGGATGATGGTTACCAGAGGTTGGGAAGAATAGTTGTGGGAAGAGTGGAAGTGGGGGATAATTAATGATTTCAAAAATATAGCTAGAAAGAATAAATAAGATCTAGTATTTGCTACCACCACAAGAGGGCGACTACAGTCAATGATAATTTATTGTACATTCAAAAATAAGAGTGCAATTGGAATGGTTATACCACAAACAAATAATAAATGCTTGAGGTGATGGATACTTCATTTACCCTGATGTGATTATTACACATTGAATGCCTGTAACAAAACATCTCATATACCTTATAAATATATACACCTACTATGTACCCCCAAAAATTTAAAAATGGGTCTCTCCTATTCAATAAGAAATAGGAAGGTAACCCTTTAGAAAAATGAGTTAAAATATTAGCAATCAATTTACAATAGGGAAAATCCAAATGGAAAATTAGTATGAATATATGCTTGATGTCAGAAAAAAATTCAAAATTCTAATGAGAAAAATTTTCACCTCTCTTTATCTAACACAAATTAAACAGTGGGATAATATCAAGTAAGAGTGAAAATGTACAGCTTGTTTCTTCACCGATTTCAGTTATTTGCTCATATATCACCTTCTTAGTGAAGTTTTTCTTGATCTCTGTATTTAAAATTGCATCTCCCATTCTAGCACTCTCTATTCCTCTTCCTTGCTTCATTTTTATCTATAGTACTTCTCCCAGTTGAGATGTTATATATTTATTTATTTATTTTCTGTCTACCCACATTAGAATGCAAACTGCCTTTAGGCAGAGAGTTTTATATATTTTGTTTACTGCTATATATCCCTTTCTAGAACAGTGTTTGTCAAATGAATGTGCAATAAATATTTATCAAATGAACAAATGAATGAGTGGGGAAACTTCCATAAACTGCTGAGGTAGTATCTATTGATACAAACACTTTGGGAAGCTATTTGCTATTAATGTTGAAGATGTGCTTGCCATAAATTCACCGTTTCCAATTCAGGTATATTTTCTCAGATAAACTCTTGCATACATGCCAAAGGAGATATGTACAATAATTTTTATTTTAGCATTACGGTAACAGCAAATAGATGAAAGCAATACAAGCACCCATCAATAAAATAATAAGCACATCTTAATGCATTCCTACAAGGGAATATTGTGCAGCATTTAAAGTGAATGAACTAGAGCTACCTGTATATAAACATGGATAAATTTTAAAAACATAATGTTTAGAGGAAAAGACAAATTGTAGAACTGTGAGCAAATATGATGCCAATTTGCAACCAAACAGATATCCAAATTAATGATTAATAAGAATAATTATTTGTTTTATAGAAGGATTGAATGTAGAATGCATTTAAATCTAGACATTCTTGGTATATGGAATCTACTTACAAAAAGTCAATTTATATACAGGTCCAATTATATTGAGAATATATCTAGGGTTAAAACTTTTTGAAATGTTTGCATTTTCAGTTACTATTTGGAGAAATAAGAATTGATTTCATAACAAAAGTCTAATCAAGCATCACCAATGTGGCACAGAATAACTATTTTCTGGAAATGCTGTAATAAAGTTAGTTTATGAATTCCTTTTAAAGTTGCTCACAGCTAGAAATATAAGACAAAACTTCATGTCAGACTGATTAATGCACCTCCTAAATATGTATGTTGCTTTTGTAGAATATAAATTAATAAACAATCTTAAATTTGCAGCATATCTATCATATATATATATTTAGAGATGGGTCTTAATATTTTGCTTAGGCTGGATTTGAACTTCTGGGCTCAAGCAATTCTCCAACCTCAGCCTCCCAAGCACCTGGAACTACAGGTACCAGCCACCACACCTACCTTTTATATATTTTTAAAGCAAGATCCAATGAGGAGTTTTTATGCAGGACTTGTAAAGAGAAAAAAATTTAATGTTCTTGAATTTATCAAAATGGTCTGTCATTTCTGTATTTGAGATAATGTAAATTTTAATAATGATCATAGAGCTAATTCCCATACTCTTTTTCCAAACTGAATTATCAAGTATAAAAGTGTTTTCTAAGCATTTGCTTACATTAATCTAGAAAGTAGGTTCCCTAGGATATACTAATTTTTAGAAGAGAAATTAGCCTGAAATAATCAGCTCAGAATATTTTAGTAATTGTTTTTATAGCATATATTCTATAGAATTTACTAATTTGTTTTTTTCAGACACAACTGATTTTGAAGTTTCCAAGGAAGTCAGATTTTAAATCTCCTTCAGATAGCACTGGAAGGGTTAGCTCTAAGCTCGTTCAAACTTTTTTAGAAATAAAGTTCTTGATCTCAAATCATTCCTTTTCCAATTTTCCTGTAAGATGGAAGTGGACAAGTCATGTGATATGATTGCTCAATACAGGAAGGAATCAAACATATTTAATACCAATCAAATTACTTTTTATTTTTTATTCCTCTTAGCATGCATGGGCTGAACAAAGCTTCCTTCACTAGGGGATAAGTCTATATCTAAATGTCAAAAACTATAACTCTCTGTGAAGCTTGCTTATTAAGAATTTGCTATGGTTCATTTTGCAATGACACCTTCATATTCAGTGGTGTCAGCATTTGGAGCAGCAATCAAGGATCAATTTATCTTGGCATTAAAAGGAGAAAGAAAAAAAGAAAGAATTGGTAGCTTCACAAGAGCATATGGAATTGTTCAAAGATAAAACAGATTCATTATAGCACACACATGCAATCCCCTTTCAAACCACCCTTCCTACCCCCCATCTCAAGCAGCAGGCACCACTGCATTGTCAGTACAGACACTGATAGCCCACAGGAATACAAAACAGCCTTAATGCCTCATTTGCTTAAGCAGCAAGACTACTTCATATTCTTAGATGATGTGCTGAACCCTCAGATAAATTGCCTTAGGGGACACAGCTTGGAGTGAGAAAAGAAAAGAGGAACGGCTTCAAAAATATTTTCTTTCTAGAGTTACCTCATTATAAAACTATAATCAAACCTTTGTAAATATATTGTTATATACCCTGGAAAGTGAATGATGAAGTATGGAAAGAGCTACCCTTTGCGACTCTAGCTGTATCATTCACAAATTATAATATATTTAGAAGTTCTCTGAGATGATTAAAAAAGTGACAATTAATTGAGTCAATTGAAATGTTCAAGAGTGAATTATTCACAGTGAGACTGAAGCTTCCCAAGATATTACTAATAAAAAATATTTTAAGATTCATACAGGGTTAGGTTTTATTTATATATAGCAACGAAACCATGAATAAGATGGTTTATATGTAGAAATCTCTCCAGTTGACTGTCCAGGAAAGTTCAGGAAATACCTGCTCTGTATTAGAGTCATTTGTAATGTCAATCCACTTAGAAGGAGATTTGAAAGTTATCCAAATGTAAAGTGAGACAAAAGGGAATTAGAATAAGAGCACAGACTTTAAGTTACCTTTGGGTAATTTTTTAAAAACAGCATATTTGATCCTGTTGATTTCTTTTTATTATTATTATAAGTTCTGGGATACAAGTGCAGAATGTGCAAGTTTGTTACATAGGTATAGACATGTCATGATGATTTGCTACACCCATCAATCCATAATCTGTATTAGGTATTTATCCTAATGCTATCCCTCCTCTAGCCCTTTATCCCACTACAGGCCCCAGTGTATGATGTTCCCTACCCTGTGTCCAAATGTTCGCATTGTTCAACTCCCATTTATGAGTGAGAACACATGGTGTTTGGTTTTCTGTTCCTGTGTTAGTTTGCTGAGAATGATGGTTTCCACCTTCATCCATGTCCCTGCAAAGGACATAAACTCATCCTTCTTTATGGTTGCATAGTATTCCATGGTGTATATGTGCCACCTTTTCTTTATTCAGTCTACCTATGACGGGGATTTGGGTTGGTTACAAGTTTTTGCTATCGTGAACAGTGCTGAAATAAACATACGTGTGCATGTGTCTTTATAGTAGAATGATTTCTAATCCTTTGGGTAGATATTCAGCAATGGGATTGCTGGGCCAGATGGTATTTCTGGTTCTAGGTCCTTGAGGAATCACCACACTGTCTTCCACAATGGTTGAACTAATTTACACTCCCACCAACAGTGTAAAAGTACTATTTCTCCACATCCTCTGCAGTATCTGTTGTTTCCTGACTTTTTAATGATCACATTCTAACTGGTGTGAGAGAGATGGTATCTCATTGTGGTTTTGATTTGCATTGAGTCTAATTAATGACCAGTGTTAATGAGCTTTTTTCATATGTTTGTTGGCTGCATAAATGTCTTCTTTTGCGAAGTGTCTGCTCATATCCTTCACCCACTTTTTGATGGGGTTTTTTTCCTTATAAATTTGTTTAAGTTCCTTGTAGACTCTGGATATTAACCCTTTGTCAGATGGATAGATTGCAAAAATTTTCTCCCATTCTGTAGACCAAAAACGATCCTCTTGATTTTTTAAGGGACCTGCTGCTGTAAAAACCTCTGGCCTCCACTGTGTCATAAATTTCTTCCTGACTCATTTAGTCTAGTTGAATGAGAACCTACATCTCAGACGTCATTGAATTTCAGTTGGTTAAAAGCCTAGTTTAGAGCAAATACATCACACTTTAAAATAAATACCCAGCTTATGTTAATAATTCTGGAGTCCCAGTTCACAAGGTTTTATAACATCAAAACAGAGAAAGTTTGCATATCATGTAATATTTTAAACTTTATATCATCACTTATAACCAATTTTAAGGAAAAAATCTGAATAAAACATAAAAGCCTTCTTCAGCTCTTTCACTTTTCATATTCAATACTCCCCCCTTTCACACTCAAGGTTCCACCTTAGGATTCATAATCTCACATCACTCGAGACAGAACTATAAAGAGTTTTTGGTTCAGAAAAACCTGGGTTTTACTTCCAGTTTCTTCAACTAGCCAGCTATGTGACTTTTGAACAAACTACTTGGTCATTTTGAACCTCAGATTTTTTTATTTGCAAAATATAGATATTAACATCTTATGGAAGTGTTCTGAGGAATGTACATCCAGCACAGTTCTTGCATAATAAATGCTCAGCACCTGTATCCTTTCTACACTTTCACTCCTTAAGATACTTTAAGGGGACGTATAGTTCTCCCTCCTCAAAGAGAGTAAATACCTTAACTAACTTTAATGGTTATTTATATTTTCAGAAAGGTTAAATGGGGTTACATTAATGTTAACAATTTTGACATGGTCTAATTGTGTCTTACCTGTTCAAGTGTCTTTATTTTACCACATTTACTGAACTCATTCCAAATGCTTTAACTGCTTCCTCTTTCATCTAAACTTGCCTTTTAAAAAAATGATAATTCTCTTCACAGTTTTTTTCAAGTCAGTTTCTCAAATACTTTTTTCAATAACAGTATTTCTTCATTGGTGTTGTAATAGTAACAAATAACAATTATAACAGTAACAGATGTTGAGGAGGTGTGAGTTGAAGCTAATAGTGATAGGATGGGCACCCTACTTAGCACTTTACCTACATTCTCATGTTATTTTCATAACGGCCATTGAAAACAGAAATTGTTATGGTCATCAGTTTGCAAGTTAGGGAATTAAGCCTCAGGAAGATTGAGGAATTATCCCAAGGCCACTTAATTAATAACCCAGGCTTGCCTAATATCAAAATATTTGCTTTTAACCTATCATATCATATTACTTCTGTTGAACAGGATTCTTTTAGTGGAGAGTTATTAAGTGAGACTTTTAAATAACATGGTGAAGAATACTTTTGAGGTTATATGGAACTAACACTAATTTACACAAAAAGTGTAAAAATAAAATATTCAAAATATATTCCTAGTAAAATCAATATTAATTATCATTTAACATTACAACACTTTATATAATAGATATAATGCTAATCTATTAATAATTAATCTTTAAGCACAAGATTTCTTTATCAAGAAGTCTATTTCAGAACATAAAAGACAAAGTGCTTTTACCCTTAATGAAACCTCACGTTATAACCTCAGTACATTCTACTCTCATGAACAAAAATAGAAACCAAAGTTACTTTTACATATTTATTTTCATGTACTTATAAAAAGAACATAACATATATCAGAGTCTTTTCTGCTTTTCTCAGACACTGTGGATAAATATGGTTTATTAAACCCTGTGGAGACAAGCTGTTGTGTTTGTTGGTATGTTAAATGTTGTTATACATCAGTTAAACTTGCACATGCTTGTTAGTTACATGTACTAATTTAGTGTATTGATGGGTTGTCAGTATAAATCTCTGATTTAACAGAATGAAAACACATGCATTTGGAATTCACAGTGATTTTTATAACGATTTTGGAGAAGAGAAAAAATCATCCAAATGATAGCTTATAAAAGCTTATAAAAGCGTTTGACAAAGTTGAAAAGTGAACCTGAAAACATTTGACTAATTACTCTTATAAGTGTATGTACAAGAGAGTTATAATTAAGAGTTTTGAAAGTGTAGTTACCAAAAATATACTGTAAACTTTTATAGTAAGTATAAATCAAATATAAGCAGTAATCTTAAAAATAGAAAATAGAGGAAAGAATGGTGTTAAAATTTCTTTTTTTTTTAAAAAAAATTGACAAAATTGTATCATGTACAATGTATTGTTTTGAACTATATATACATTGTAGAATGACTAAATTGAGCTAATTAATATATGCATTATCTCACATAGCTTTTCTGTGGTGAGAATACTTCAAATCAATTCTCTTAGGAATTTTAAAAATATAATACATTATTATTAACTATAGTCACCTTGTTATAAAATAGATCCCCTCAACTTATTCCACTTAACTAATTGAAATTTTGAAATTTTGTATCCTTCAACTAACATCTTTCCCTGTCCCCTGTGTTTCTTTTTGAAATAAGAAAGTGACTATATTCAGTAGCATCTGGCACTGTATCTTCTTCTTGACAGTAAATTAAAATATGGATGATAATTGATTTTTGGCATGGAACAAATCCACCGTGGCTTCCAACAAAAGCACTTATATACAAAATGAACTCAATATACCAAGTTCCTGAAGTCTCAAGTGAGTATGACAGTCATCTGCTATGCCTGCCTTTTGGCACTAGATTATAACCTGAGTTCTTAAACTTGATATATAGCACACAAAATCTCTTTCACTTGTTCACAAGAATTGGAATGTGCCAATCAACTGCAACCTAGTGTGTGAAGGATTCTAACACTAAGAGCCCGCAAGCTAGTCTACTTCTTTTCAGAAAAGAATTATTTCCCACTAATTACGGAAATAATTATTTACTTCAACTCTGTTTTGAAATAAATAAAAATATTAGAAGCACTTGGTGGTGTTTCATTAAAATAGTCACATTGAAATCCTTGTCTCCAAATCCATAAACTGGTGTTTATCAAATATCCAAAGTTGAATTGCCTAACATGTGTAAAACCATTGAATAGTCTGAAGATACATATCTTCATTTTTACAAGAATTTTAGTATTTTTTTGCATAATAGTATATTTCAGAAAAATACCATACAGTGGGTTAATGCATTATGACATTCATTCTCTCTTCAAAAATCCATTATTGAATATCTATAATGTAGAACAAATAGCATTTTTGCATGGTCTCTGTAGAAGCCTGTAAAGGCAGATTCACACACTGAAAATACTACAATTCTGAGTCTGATCTATGCTGCAATACAAACAAAAATTTGGGATTATAGAGGATGGAGTGATTAATAGGAGCAGGAAAAGCTCAAACTGATGTTTGAGCAGGATGTTGGAAGTTATTGACAATTGTGACAGTGGTTACGGCAGAGAATTGCACTTCTAGTTTCAAATCTGATGTGAAAAGTGGACCTGAAATTTGGCAATTATTTGAGAGTTTCTGCTAACACTTTTAAAACAATTTCAAAGATTTTAGTTTCTTCATTTTTCTATGTGAATGTCAACTCAGTTTTGTTCACTGTTGTAAACCACCAAGGGAAGAGAGTTTTTAAGAAATATCAAATCCTGCAGCAACGTTATGTAGCCTGAGTACTGGAAAGACAGTATTGAGTGAGACAATAAGGAAGTCATTCTTATTTTTGCAGTAAGTGTTAAAAGTGGTACAGTTGCTTATTGGCAGTGGAAGCAACTGAATCAAAGGGAGGAAATGCTGACAAGTGATGTGGAAGCAGAAAGTTTGAGAGAGAAGCCAAGCTAAGTAAAGGCAAAAAATCAAGAGGGTCAAGTTTGGAAGATGATAAAGATCAGCCAGCTGAGGCAAAGAACGGATGATGTGGAAGGGTGGAAGAGGGTCAGTGTATAGATCTTAGGTTACACTCCATGAGCTGGGAAAAACATGTAAATTATGTTGCCTTAGGAAACAGAATTTCATAAACAATATGGAATGATTATGGTTACTGATTTATATAAGAAATCCACCTTAAGCAGTGTGTAAATATGTTCTCTGTGCAGTTATAGTGTGGTTTCACCAAGGAATCTTGAGATGTTGTTTGGTTTGGCATGTTTGCTAAAACAGATATGCATATACCCATTTTACAGAGCTTTGCAAATTACAGAGCATTTTCAAATACATTATCTCATTAAGTGGCCACAGAGCCAATAAGAGAAAGATAGCATTGTCTTTTTACATTTAAGAAGTTCAGTGGCTTGGAGAGGCTAAGTGACTTGCAGAAGCCACATAACTAAGAAATGGCATAGTGGACACTCTTTTAGTCCCATACTCTCTGGCTGTCTCCTAATCAACTGGCTTGACCTCTTTCTCTATTAACTGTCTGTTGAAGGACTAATAGGCACACATAGAGAAAATAGAGCCAAACAATGACAGTGTGTTGGTGATTTTTCAGCACCATCTTACACAGGCATTATCCCGATCACAGAATATGCCAGGAGATGGGTGTACCAAGCTATCCTAGTTCATTTATGGTATTCATTATTGTTAATTTCCTTTTTATGATTCCTCTGGTATTTACTAAAGCAAACTTGCAGTAATTATTTTACGTGTACAGAAGAAACGTGCACTGGCAAATAGACATAGGCATTCCAGTCTCTTGATTCGACACATCTCAACATAAATTACTCTTCTTACAATTTGATTTAATGCATTTGGATTGTGTCATTATAGCCCAGGCCTACGATAAGTGAGCATTAGGTAAATTCTGGATGAATTAAAAAAATACACAAAGTTGAGGCTAAAAGCCTTATCTATGAAAACTATGAAAAGGTCTTTCTAGCCTCCAGTGCCCTTCCATAGCACTCAGTCACCTTTTTATTTTTTCTTTTTTTGAGATGGAGTCTCGCTCTGTTGCCCAGGTTAGAGTGCATGGCATGATCTTGGCTCACTGCAACCTCCTTCTCCTGGGTTCAAGTGATTCACCTGCCTCAGTCTCCGAATAGCTAGGACTACAGGCACATGGCACCACACCCAGCTAATTTTCTTGCATTTTAGTAGAGACAGTGTTTCACTGTTTTGCCCAGGCTGGTCTCAAACTCTGAGCCCAGGCAATCCACCTGCTCGGCCTCTCAAAGTGCTGGGATTACAAGCATGAGCCACCACCATGGCCACCATTTGAACATTTATTTGATAAAAATATATGGAATTTAAGATCTTTGGGGTGAGCATTTCCAGTAATTATAAATTCACAATACTGAGGAGAAAGAAAAATTTTGATTCCATAATACAACCATGAATTTTAGAACATGGAGGAATGTTTGGAAGACAATAAGGACTGGGAGGTGTGACAATATGTTTGTATTTTAAAATCATGGGTTTCAAAAATTGTTAAAACCAAAATGGTAAGTCAATGCATTGGAGATATCAGTGGTACAGTTGTAAAGGATTGAAACTGCAGCCTATGTGGATCGCAAGACCCAGAGGCCTATACATGAGAGTACTCCAAAGAAAGTGGTGTCATGCATAGCAAGTAAGCTGTAAATCAGCATGAGGATATGGAAGACCTACTGAATGGAAAGAGTAAGGATAAATGAGACCTTGATAACAACAAAGGAGTAGGTTCTGGGGGCTTTGTGGAAGACACAGTGAGGAAGCGGTGGGGTAAATGGCCAGAGAATAGGGCAGAGTGAAGTGGGGGAGGAGGCAGAGCAGTGTTTGGGAGAGCAGGATCACAGAAATGAAAGTAAAATTGAGACGGAGGGCAATGGGCTGAATATGAAGATGAGAAAGGTGTAGTGACCACTGAGTTCAAACCACATGTCTTATACACTGTTTCTGCCCTTTCTGATATTTAAATTTTTGCTCTATTCTTTTCTGTCATGGTACAAACTCTCCTGCTGACTAAAATCCTTCCAGTTCTTCATGTGTCTCTCTTAGGGCATTTCCAGCCTTGATTTACAGTTCTTTGCTCTTTGTTTTCCAATCACATTTCCTGTCTTGATTTATATTTCTTGGATCCTCTGGGACTCATTATCTCTTAATATCTGATTTATAGTAGTTTTCTACCCAACATATTTATTTAAGAAGTTTTGTTCTATAGTAATTATTTCCATAGCATTTTTTTTTTTTTTTTTTTAGATTTTTATAGTCCCAAATTACTGGTGCTGTGGTTGTTTCATTGTGTTCTCACACAATGAAATGACTGTGGTTCTCAACTAATGACAAAAATTAAATCTCTTAGTTTGTTTCATAGAACAATACAGTATTAGTAATAATTTACCACAACGTTTCAATTTTTTAGTGTGAAAATTTAGGTACAGAAAAGGTATATGCTATCACTCAAACATGCTAAGAACAGTAACATTAAAAATGCATATTTTCTTCTAAGATTACTTAGACTAATTTCTCATATTTCTGCTATATAAAATATAGTCTTTTCTGATATCAAACACACTTTAAATAGGAAAGCAAAACAGCTTGGTAATTTTATGAACAACTACCCTCAGGGGGTATCTAGTTTTCAGGTCATAATTCTTCAGCTAATTTTCATTTGAGTCAAACAGATGTCTATTTGTGTTTTTGGATTCCAGTATCAACTTAAAAGGTTCTGGTAGGATGAAGCAGATGTCAAAGTTGTCAAACAAATGTTCATTGTACTTCACCCAGATAATACGGTGAATTACACAGTTTCCAAATGCAACACTAGTCTTGACCTTATGAGTTATCACCCTTTGCTTCTGGAAGCTAATATAAATAAACTGATTCAAAATGTTACACGTATTCAAGCCTTTACTTTTATAATTTCTTGTTAATGAAAAATCAACCTTTAGCAAGTAGATAAAAGAAATAGCAAAACTCAAGGCCAGATGGATTTATTTTTTGAAATGTAGTGCGACATAGCAGATCTTAATTCAACTGGCAATCACTAACAAGCTGTTTGATTTATAACAGCTCTCCCTACATGAATAGCATCTTTTCACCATATTTATATTGCACTCAGTAATGATACTTGTAGACAATCATAAAAATTAATGAATGAGCTAATGAGAGCATTCCAACTTATAATCTGCATGAGAAAACACAGTTCAACTATGGTGTAGTGAATGAGGACAATCTGCAAAAACTGTAAGTAGTTACTGAAAAATAACATGTTCATTCCTTCAGTCAATGAAGAAAACTTTATAAACATGTATAAAGTATGAGCCATTGCTGTGCTAGATGCAGGAGGAATCAAGAACTTTACATGTATTAGGAGAGATCGAATCTGTCTTACCTTAGAGTATGTCATTATATTGCAGATGATTAAAACTAGAAATTATTTACACAATGGCTTAAATGATATGAGGCTAAATATACATAATTCCAAATACCTGGATAGAAATGGAAAATTTTGAAACAAATATAAAAATATTACTTCATGATTTTTAAATAAAATTACTAATGATAAGAACTGCAAATAATAACTAAAATTTATGGAGTTCTTTCTATGTAGCAGATACATTCGTGGTGTTTGACATGTGGCGTGGCTAAATTCATTTAATCCTTACAATACCTCCATGAGGGAGTTTGTAGGGCTTTTCCAGGCATGTTCCCATCTCAGCACTTTTGCACTTGCTGTTCCCTCTGCCTGGGAAGCTTTTTCCTCATATCCATGTGGCTGGCTTCCTCACTTTCTTCAGGTCATTATTCAAATGGCATCTCAGTAAGGTCTTCTTTTCTAATCCCTATTCTAAATTTGTGACCCCTCCCCATTTTTATCTCACTTTCCTGACCGTTTTTCTCCTTAGCACCTATCACTTTTTAACATACACTATATTATTTTACTTATTTGCCTTTTCATTGCTCCCCTGTCATTTGAATAGGTAAGAATTGTTGTCACTTTTTGACTTCTATATCCATGATTCCTAGAATATGTAAAAGTGTTCAATGAATATTTGTTGAATGAATGAATATGGTTAGGACTATTATAATCACACATACATACACACACACACACACACACACACACACACATACTGTTTATATGTTAATGAAAATCTTTATACTTAAATATACTTATATTTGAAATCAGTATATAAAATTATGTTAGATCCCATAGCATGAAAATGAGAAAATATCTATATATACATAGATTCTTATGTGCAGATGGAAATAAAGTAGTCTCTAGTGTGTGAGCATAGCTATCTAATTCAGACAATAGATATTATAATTTATTTTTTGTTTTAAAAATGTGAAATAGCACACATCTTTCTTGTCATGAACATGATAAAAATAACTACCATTTATTAAGCATCAATTAAGTTACAGTGCTAAAAGTCATTGCAGTTGTTTTTCTCTTCAATTTATAAATGAAAAATATGAAAACTAAGCAAAGTTAAATAACTTTTAATAACTTTTAGGTCACAAAGTTAATAAGCAGCAAAGCTGAGATGTGAACTCAGGTCTGCCCACACCCTGGACACTTTTCACTATACCTTGCTACTTTCCTTAGTTTTATACTTAAAATATAACCAATGATTTAAACTTTTTGTGCTATTTTTTGACTTCTGTGCCCAGATCTATTGACCATATTAAAACAAAACAAAAAAAACACATCCATAAAATGCTTTGAATAATCTGATAATTATCTTTCAAGAAAATAGGAAACCAACCTAATTATTTCATGCTCTGAATAAAATTTGTTCTAATCAATCTATCATTTGAAACAGCCAAAGATCATTAAGTTTATTTTAGAATTTTAAAGTAATTAAATTAACTATGGGAACAGATATTTTATGACAAATTAAAGGTGACATCTACTTGTAGTTCACATTTTAAATCAACAAAATAACCTGATATTAAAAGCTACTGCACAATTTTTTTATAATCAGTAAAGGATTTCCAAGTGTTTATTAAAATCCGAACAGATTAAATTCATATATAATATTTAATAAGCATACATTGTATTTTTTAAATGATATTAAAATGAAAGGCTTATTTTATATACATTATGTATGTTATAATATATGTGAAATATATAATGAATATATTAAAAATATAATATAATAAAATATATATTATGTTCTTTTATATACATTATATATAAAATAAACCAGAAAGCTAAATAATGTAACATAAAATATGTTATATTATAATGTAATATATATAATATGTACAAAATAAGCCTTTCATTTCATTATATTGGAATGATCGTCTAGTTCAACTTTGAACTAGATGTAATGTAACTTTGAACTAAACGTAATGTTTAGTTTGATTTTTGGAGGGTGTTTTCTTTATCCAGAATCAGAAATTCTGAATTTGAATATTTTAAATGAAATCCAAGTGTTCTGCTTTGAAGATTACATTATTAATCATTTAAAATATCTTAAAGAGAAAAATCAGAATATGCTTTACTGACATAATGTAATGATGCTGAAGGACTATGTTTTCTTCATGTTGGTAAAGTGCCCTTTTTGTTACCATTGACTACAAATGCTTGAGTGTCAGTATTTATATAGGATAATTATTTTTTTAGTTTCTTTTGGGATGAACAAAAAGAAAATGCTAAGTTAATGAGTTTGACTTAGGTGTTCTCAATGTCAGTTCATTGATGGACAGAGTCACTCATTTCTCTAGTTCAAGGAAGTCTGAACTGGAGCAATCAGAGGCTTATCTTTGTTATGCAAATTTATTTGTTAATGATTTATTTATCCAAAACTATTTATTAAGTGATTATGATTGCCAGAACGTTGGCACAACTGAATTATTTCTCAGAATGCCGTAGATTTCAACATATTGACTTAGTAATTCAACATCTTGACAGCTTGAGTAAAAGAAGTGAAATGCTTTGTTTCTACAATAGTGGAAGAGATGTTATATTAGTTTCCCAGGAGTGTCATAACAAAGTATCACAGACTGGTGGCTTACACTGCAGAAACTAATTTTCTTACAGTTTTGGAGGCTAGAAGACTGAGATCAAGGTGTCAGTAGGGTTGGTTTCTCCCAAGACTTCTCTCCTTGGTTGGTAGATGGTCACCTCCTCCATTGTCTTCGCATCGTCTTCCCTCTGCATGTGTTTGTGTCCTAACTTCATCTTCGTATAAGGACAACAATCATATCAGATTAAGGGTCATCCTGTTGACCTCATTTTTACTTAATTACCTCTTTAAAAACCCTATCTTTGAATACAGTAACATTCTGAGGTACTAAGTCTCAGGACTTCAATATATGAATTTTGTAGGGTCACAATTTTGCCTGTAACAAGTAATGAGAACATAGGGGTTAGATGATCTGAGTTAGAGTTACAAACTTGGTCACTTATTCTAACTTGCTGTAAGATCATGAGTGAGTTCTTTAGCCTTAGTTCTCATCTGTGTTAATGGACAGAATAATGTTATTGTGATGGGTAAATATGATCCTTCCATTCTTCATTCTGTCATTCAAGTATTTATCAGAGAACCACTCTTTTCCAGGCATTGTGCTAGATATCCATAGATGCAAATATAATGTATTTGCCTTTCATCCTTAAAGGAACGGATATAACATCTTTGTATATAGAGGTATATTTACAAAGCATAAAAAGAACATTTTTAATCACACAGAGCTGGGTTGAAATTTAGGCATTGTGAATTATCAATCACTCTTATGCTCTTGGGCAAGTTATCCAACCTCTCCAAAATGGTTTTCCCTTTTGAAAAATGAGGATAAAATACTCTACCTTTCAAAGTTATTATAAAGATCCAGTTATATAACATATACAAAATGCCTTTTCAAATACCAAGAATGCAGCATTGTTAATTAATTCCAGCAAGCATCAAGTAACAGTGAGGCTACAACAGGAACAAGTAGAAGACTATGTTCAGGTGTACAGGTGCTGTGAGTGCCTCATCTTTCTATCAGATTTGGGGATCTACACTGTAGATTCAGAGAGACAGAAAAAAAAAAATACCGTTTTTCCAGGAGTCTTGTTTTCATATTTTGAGACAGCAATTTCATAATCAAACTTCTGAGATTGCCTCTATCCCCTAATTCTTAGCTGTTGACTTTATTTTCCACTGATAAACAGAAGCTATCAGATGTGAACTCCTTCATCTTCCTGGCATCCAACCCTGTTGCACCTGCACAAGTGCCTCGTCTTCCCTTCTTTTACAGTGGAGAAAGTATCAGTCCTCCCATCAAGGGACAATTCCTCATCTCATTCTGAAGGACTTTTCTCCTTGGCAATTATTTTTCTCCCACATGAATCTTTGCCTCTCTACTAGATCATTTCCATTAGAATTCATGCAAAATATACTTATGTAATATTAAAACTTAGTTTTGATTCCAGGTCTCCTTTCAATTCACCCTATTTCTTTATTCCTTTATAACAGAAACACTTGAAAAAGCTGTCCATACTTATTATTTCCATTTTCACCTCTACAATTCTCTTAAAGTCATTTTAATCAGACTAACTGGATTTTTATCCTCACTATTCTTCCCCAACTTCTCTTATTGACCACAATGGCCTCCTCCTTATGAATCCAGTGGTCAACTCTAAATCTTACTTGTTAAATCAGTCTTTCCTTGAATTTCTTTGTCTGAGTGCCTTCTGGGTGCTATACCACTGTTTTCTTTCTGCTTCCCTGGCTGTTCCTTCTTGGTGTTCTTTGTACTGCCTTTTCATCTCACCTCTTAACATGTGAGTGCCTTAGAGCTCAGCCTTCAGCCTTCTTCTCTTCTGGTGACAACTCCCACATTTTTATTTTCAGCCAGGATCTCTCCCCAGAACTCCAGGCTTATAAATAAACTGGCTAAGCTCTCTCACTTGGATATCCAATAGGCATCTCAAACTTAACATGCCCCAAACTAAACTACTAATCATTTCCCTTCCACCTGAATTGCAACCTAGGATTTCTGCAATTTTCCATATCTACTGATAGCACTCCATCTTTCTGGTGTAAAGGCCAAACATTTGAGAGACATGCTTAATTTTTCTCTTATATTATAAACCTGTCTCTCTCAGACCCTACTTCCAACTCATCAGCTATCGATTTTCAAATATATCCAGATTCTGAACACTTCTCACTGTCTCCACTGGTAACACTCATGTCGAAGATAACAGCATGTCTTATCTGGATTTCCACAATAGCCTCCTAACTGTTCTCTCAGCTTCTATTTTTCCCACTTTTAGTCTGTTTTCAGTGCAGCAGCCAGATCACTTCTCTTCTGTGCTCAAAACTCTACAATAGCTTCCATTTCACTCAGAGTAAAACCAGTATCCTTCTAGTGGCCTCCAGAGCCTCATATGTCTGGCCCATGATTACCTCTCTTACCTCACCCTCTACTTCTTTCCTTCCTTACTCTCTACTCAAAATGTACTGGCCTTTTTACTATTTCTTCAGCAACTAGGTGTCCTCCCACCTCACTAGGTGAGCTCTCTGTCTGGAACACCCTCCTCCTGGATATCTGCAGGCTCATCCCTACACTTTCTTCGAGTTTTCAGTCATATGCTGATTTATCAAAAACACCTGTCCTAACTGTGCTTTTTTAAATTGAAAACATCCCACCCCACTCCACAACTCCCTACCTTCTATTTTTATGGGACTTACTAACTTTTAATATTATATAATTTACCACTGAAATGCAAGTTCCATGAAGGTGGGGATTTTTTTTTCTTTCTATTTGTTTGTTTGCTTCTATGTCTTAAGCTTATAAGCAATAACTGGCACATAGAAGAAACTGATGAACATTTGCTGAAGGAACAATTGGGCTGCAGAGGTAGGAGACTGAAAGCAGTAAGACTGGTACAGAAGCTGCTGGTCCAGGCGGTGATGGGACCTGAACAAGAGCCATTCGGATAGAGAGAAGGAGGTACGTATGGGATGTTGATAAGGCCTCATGAGCAGGGTTTAGGGATTCACTGCATGGTAGAGAGTGGCAGCTGGAGGTGGGGGAGAAGGTGAGTATGACCCAAAGTCATCTGATTGATAATTGGGTGGATGGTGACAAGATGAATTCGGTGAATTAAGAAAGAGAATACAAATGCAGAGAAAGTTTTGGCAATAGAGAGACAGAGAATTCATTTTTATATAGTTTCTATTAGAAATAGGGTGGAATAGCTGAGAATAATAATAATAGAATAATAACTGCATCTGTAACAGCAGTAACAGGAGTGGTAGTACTAATGGCAATAACTAGCATTTACTGAACATTAATTTATGTCAGACACTGTATCTCACAGCCTCTCTCCCCTGTTTTTTAGAGAAAAGGAGACTGAGAACATACAGAAATTAAGGACAATTTGTTCAGAGTGACTTGACTTCTCCAAATAGAATTTGTACAGAGAATGTAATGAATGGAAATAGTTAGGGGAAGAGTCAAAAATAGAAACCCAAGTAGTCTGGTTCTGGAGTCTGCTCCCTTAATAGTTGGATATAAGTGTCTAAAACTTGGTAGAGAAAACAGTGGGAAGCAGAGAATTGGAAGTGCCTAATATATAGGCGATAATCTAAATTCATGAAGGGAGATGAGATTATCCAGGCAGAGTTTGGACTGCTAATATCACCACTGCTACTAACTACTGGTGTTACTTAGTGAGCACCTGAATTAAGCTATGATGGAGAACATTAAGCTTTGATGGTGAACAAGACAAATCTGATCTCTACTCCTATAGAAATTACCAAGAATTAACAATAGTAACACTTGTTTTAGTTGTGATATTAAAATGAGATATTATTGTGGGAAAATTCAAAGAGCTGGAGATGAACCTGGCTCAGTTCTAGGAGTCAAGGAAAACCTCTCTGAGGATGTGACATCTGAGCTTGAAGGGAAGAGACAGGTAAGAGCAGATGATTTTGATAAGATGAGTTTCAAGATCAAAGAACAAATTAGTAAAAGCAAGGGAGTAAAAATCGGTAGGGTGTTTTGAGATTGTCCTCAGAACAGGAATACAAAGCATTCACTCACTGCTTGGTACAAACAGCAGTACTCAACAATTTCTAACTTTTCTTCTTTACATGATGAAGTATGTGAATGAGATTGCATTATTTGGGCAGAGTCCTTATAGTTATATGCCAGGAGAGGTATTTTGCCTTTTTTTTTTTTTTAATCAAGTCATAAAGTGTTATTCTGTTTGCAAAAAGCCTGGATTAATATGGAAGATATTTCCATAGATATGCCATTTTCAGCAATGGTTATTTACCCCTTGAACAAGACAGGCTTTTACTCACCTGTTTTGTATTATATTCTATAGATTTGAAATCTGTTTCTCAATGTGTTATGATAAAGAGGCTTTGCTTGACCAAACGTTAGTCACAGTTATGAGTCTTCACCCAGGCCCATTTGCGTACTTCATGTAAAACCAAATTTTGACAAGAACTCTGCTAAGTCAGTTTAGCAAGAAATCTCCCCCCTGTGCAATAGATATTGTGTTCCTCATCCTCTATCACCCCCTACCCCCCACCACCAGGTGATGTCTGATCCCCTGGGCCTGTTTGTGGGGAAGAATCCTGTAAAGTTGGTTTAGCCAGCAGCCCCTTTACCCCCGATGTTTCTTATTCATTTTCCACCCATTGAGCCCCACTCTGCTTCTTGGCTATAAATGCCTGCTTGCCTACCTGTCAATGTACTCATCTTGAGAACACCTGAGTCAAACTCATTAATTTAGCATTCTCTTTGTTTCACCCCAAAAGAGACTAAAAAAAAAAATTCTCTCATAGAAATACTGAGACTCGGCTGGGCGCAGTGGCTCATGCCTGTAATCCCAGCACTTTGGGAGGCCAAGGCGGGTGGATCACAAGGTCAAGAGATCGAGACCATCCTGGCCAACATGGTGAAACCCCGTCTCTACTAAAAATACAAAAAAATTAGCTGGGCGTGGTGGCGTGCGCCTGTAGTCCCAGCTACTTGGGAGGCTGAGGCAGGAGAATTGCTTGAACCTGGGAGGCAGAAGTTGCAGTGAGCCGAGGTCGTGCCACTGCACTCCAGCCTGGCACCTGGTGATGGAGTGAGACTCTGTCTCAAAAAAAAAAAAAAAAAAAAAAAAGAAATACTGAGACTCAAGCATTTACAGTCAATGGTAACAAAAAGGGCAGTTTACCAACATGAAGGAAACATAGTCCTTCAGCATCAATACATTATGTCAATTATGCATATTCTGATTTTTCTCTCCAAACTAAGATCTTTTAAGTGATTAATAATGTAATCTTCAAAAGCAGAACACAGAGATTTCATTTAAAATATTCAAATTCAGAATTTCTGATTCTCTATAAAGAAAACACCCTCAAAAATCTAAACATTGCATTTAGCACTACAATTTTGAAAAATATGGAAAAGTCAGAAAGACAATAATAATAATTTAATATCCTATCACCCAAAGATAACTAATAACATTTGAATTTATTTTATTCTGGAATGTGTATGAATAGGTGGGCATACATAACTATAATTCCACATATAATTTTATATCTTTCTTTTATCTTAATGCTATAGGATAAATAAGACATTGACTTTCAATTGAAAATAACGTTACCTAATCTCTGTCCTCTACTGCAAAATTCCATTGCAGTGGTGCCTATACCTCTTACAATGGTTCTGAATGAAGTCTTCCTTATCATGCTTTAAAAAGTATCATTGAATAACATTTTTTTTCCCCTGAGAGGGAATTTCACTCTTGTTTCCCAGGCTAGAGTACAATGGTGCGATCTTGGCTCACTGCAACCTCTGCCTCCTGGGTTCAAATGATTCTCCTGCCTCAGCCTTCCCAGTAGCTGGGATTACAGGCATGCACCACCATGCCTGGTGAATTTTTTTGTATTTATAGTAGAAACAGTGTTTCTCCATGTTGGTTAGACTGGTTCTGAAGTCCCAACCTCCAGTGATCTGCCCACCTTGGCCTCCCAAAGTGCTCGTATTACAGGTGTGAGTCCCCCCTGCCTGGCATATGACTTTTACTTTAACATTTAATACATCATAATTGTGTTGGTTTTATAATAATGTGGGACAATCCTATGTGTTGTAATCTCTGGAAACACAGAGAGATTGTGGATAGCTTATTCTTTCACATAAAAATGATTTTCCCTACACAAAAATTCATAGTACAAAAACATGTATCTTGGCATATTCAATGAAGAAAACTGGAACAAAACTATTATTTCTAAATCATAAAACACTGGAGTGCTAATTGCCAAATTTCAGTGGTTAGGAAAAGGGTGGTAATGCTGTCAATTGTCTGGCTAAAGAAAATCAAGAGACGGGAGGCTCCAAGAAGGCCGAATAGGAACAGCTCTGGAGTGCAGTTCCCAGCAAGAACAATGCAGAGGGTGAGTGATCACCGCATTTCCAAACGAGTTACTACTGCCCACAGACCAGGAGATTCCCCAGACTGAAAAGTGCCATAAGTTTCCAGCATAGCTGTTTCAGCCGGCACAGGGGGTTTCTGCATAAAAACTCACACAAATCTGAGTGGCTGTTTCAACTGGTGCCTGAAACGCATGGGATACAGAATTGCCCATTCAACTGAAAAAAGGGGGCAGAAACAAGGAGCAAGGTGATCTGACTTGGTGGGTACCAACCCCACAAAGACCAGCAGTTTGAAACACTCTGGATTGAGAGTTTCACAGCAAGCACAGCTGGACCCGGGATAGTCCAGCTTTGTGGGGGAAGGGCTTCTACCATTATCAAGGCAGTCCACCACTACTGAGGCTGTCGCCATTACCAAGGCAGTCCGCCATTACTGAGGCAGTCCACCATTACAGAGGCAGTCCGCCATTACCAAGGCAGTTCTAACTATACCTCTATAAACAAAACTGCAAGGAAGTTCACACAGCAGCTGGGCAGAGCCCATGGCAGCTCGGGAACGCCTCTGCTGGCAGACTATGACTAGGCTACCTCCTTGCTCGGCAGGACATCTCTGAAAAAAGGGAGCAGTGCATCAGGAACTTATAAATAAAGTCGCTCCTTTCCAGGACAGAGCACCTGGGAAAAAAGGCAGTTATGAGTTTTGCTGCAGCAGACTTAAACATAGCTTCCCAGCACCTCTGAATGGAACAATGGAGATCACAGCTCAGCACTTGAGATCCTATAAGAGACAGACTGTCTCCTCAAGCAGCTCCCCTACTCCCATATATCCAAAGAGACACCTTATAAAGGAGAGCTCAGGCTGACATCTGGCAGGTATCCTTCTGGGACAAATAAAACAGAAGAAGAAACTGGCAGAAACCCTTACTGTTCTGCAGCCACTGCCAGTGATCCTTAGGCAAACAGGGTCTGGAGTGGACCTCCAGCAGTCCTACAGCAGAGGGTCCTGACTGTTAGAAGGAAAACTAAAAAACAGAAAGAAATAACTTCATCATCAACAAAAATGACGTCCACTCAGAGAACCCATCTGAAAGTCACCAACTACAAAGACCACAGGAAGATAAATCCACAAAGATGGGAAGAAACCAGTGCAAAAAGGATGAAAACACCCAAAACCAGAATGCATCTCCTCCTCCAAGGGATCACAACTCCTCACCAGTAAGGGAACAAAGCTGGATGGAGAATGAACCTGATGAATTGACAAAACAGGCTTCAGAAAGTGGGTAGTAACAAACTTCTCTGAGCTAAAAGAACATGTGCTAACCTAATGCAAAGAAACTAACAACCTAGAAAAAAGGTTAGATGAGATGATAACTAGATTAAACAGCTTAGAGAAGAATATAAACAACGTGATGGACCTGAAAAACACAATGCGAGAACTTCGTGAAGCATACACAAGTTTCAAAAGCCAAATCAATCAAGCTGAAGGAAGGATATCAGAGACTGATGATCAACTCAATGAAATAAAATGAGAAGGCAAGATTAGAGAAAAAAGAGTGAAAAGAAATGAACAAAGCCTCCAAGAAACATGGGATTATGTGAAAAGACCTAATCTATGTTGGATAGGTGTACCTGAATGTGATGGAGAGAATGAATCCAAGTTGGAAAACACTCTTCAGGATATTATCCAGGAGAACTTCCCCAACTAGACAAGCCAGGCCACCATATGAGTCCAAGAAATACAGAGAACACGCAAAGATATTACTCAAGAACAGCAACCCCAAGGAACATAATTGCCAGATTCACCAGGGTTGAAATGAAGAAAAAAATGCTAAGGGCAGCCAGAGAGAAAGATCAGGTTACCCACAAACGGAAGCCCATCAGACTCACAGCGGAGCTCTTGGTAGAAACCCTACAAGCCAGAAGAGAGTGGGGGCCAATATTGAACATCCTTAAAGAAAAGAACCTTCAACCTAGAATTTCATATTCAGCCAATCTAAGCTTCATAAGCAAAGGAGAAATAAAATCCTTTACAAACAAGCAATTGCTGAGAGATTTCATCACCACTGGGCCTACCATACAAGAGCTCCTGAAAGAAGCACTAAACAAGTAAAGGAACAACCAGCACAAGCCACTCCAAAAACATACCAAATGGTAAAGACCATCAACACAATGAAGAAACTGCATCACCTAATGGGCAAAATATCTAGCTAGCATCAAAATGGCAGGATCAAATTCACACATAACAATATTAACCTTAAATGTAAATGGGCTAAATGCCCCAATCAAAAGACACAGATTGGCAAATTGGATAAAAAGTCAAAACCCAGTGGTGTGCTCTATCCAGGAAACCCATCTCACATGCAAGGACACACATAAGCTCAAAACAAAGGGATGGAGGAAGATTTATCAAGCAAATGGAGAGCAAAAAATACCAGGAGTAGCAATCCTAGTCTCTAATAAAATAGACTTTAAACCAACAAAGATCAAAAGAGACAAAGAAGGGCATTATATGATGGTAAAAGGATCAATTCATTAGGAAGAGGTAACGATCCTAAATATATATGCACCCAATACAGGAGCACCCAGGTACATAAAGCAAGTTCTTAATGACCTACGAAGAGACTTAGACTCCCACACAATAAGAGTGGGAGACTTTAACACTCCACTGTCAATATTAGACAGATCAACAAGACAGAATATTAACAAGGATATCCAGGACTACAACTCACATCAGACATCTGGACCAAGTGAACTTAATAGACATCCACAGAAATCTCCACCCCAAATCCACAGAATATATATTCTTCTCAGCACCACATCACACCTACTCTAAAACTGACCACATAATTGGAAGTAAATCACTCCTCAGCAAATGCAAAAAAATGGAAATAATAACAATCTCTCAGACCACAGGGCAATCAAATTAGAACTCATGGTTAAGAAATTAACTCAGGACTGCACAACTTCAAGGAAACTGAACAACTGGCTCTTGAATCTTGACTGGATAACTAATGAAATGAAGGCAGAAATAAAGATGTTCTTCAAAACGAACCAGAATGAAGACACAATATACCAGAATCTCTGGGACACATTTAAAACAGTGTCTACAGGGAAATTTATAGCAATAAATGCCCACCAGAGAAGCTAGGAAAGATCTAGAATCGACACCCTATCATCAAAATTGAAAGAGCTAGAGGAGCAAGAACAAAAAAACTCAAAAGCTAGCAGAAGACAAGAAATAACTAAGATCAGAGCAGAACTGAAGGAGATAGAGACACACAAAAAAACTTCAAAAACTCAATAAATCCAGGAGGTGTTTTTTCTTTTAAATATCAACAAAATAAACAGACTGCTAGCCAGATTAATAAAAAAGAAAAAGAGAGAAGAATTCAGTAGATGCAATAAAAAAGCGATAAAGGGGATATCACCACAGATTCAACAGAAATACAAACCACCATCAGAGATTACTATGAACAACTCTATGCACATAAACCAGTAAACCTGGAAGAAATGGATAAATTCCTGGACACTTGCACCCTCCCAAGCCTAAACTAGGAAGAAATTGAAACCCTGAACAGATCAATAACAAGGGCTGAAGTTGAGGCAGCAATTAATAGTCTACCAACCAAAAAAAGCCCAGGTCCAGATGGGTTCACAGCCGAATTCTACCAGACATACAAAGAGGAGCTGGTACCATTCCTTCTGAAACTATTCCAAACAATCCAAATTAAGGGGATCCTTCCCAAATCATTTTACGAGACCAACATCATCCTGATACCAAAACCTGGCAGAGACTTAACAACTTCAGGCCAATATCTGTGATGAACATAGATGCAAAAATCTTAAATAAAATACTGGCAAATTGATTGCAACAGCACATCAAAAGGCTTATCCATCAATATCAAGTAGGCTTCATCCAGGGGATGAAAGGCTGATTCAACATACAAAAGTCTATAAACGTAATCCACCATATAAACAGAACCAAAGACAAAAACCACATGATTATCTCAATAGATACAGAGAAGGCCTTCGACTAAATTCAACAGTCCTTTATGCTAAAAACTCTCAATAAACTAGGTATCCAAGGAACGTATCTCAAATTAATAAAAGCTATTTATGACAAACCTACAGCCAATATCATACTGAATGGGCAAAAACTGGAAGCATTCTCTTTGAAATCTGGCACTAGACTAGGGTGCCTTTTCTCACCATCTATTCAATATAGTATTGGAAGTTCTAGCCAGAACAATCAGGCAAGAAAAAGAAATAAAGGGTATTCAATTAGGAAAAGAGGAAGTCAAATTGTCTCTATTTGCAGACGACGTGATTGTATATTTAGAAGACCCCATCGTCCCAACCCAAATCTCCTGAAACTGATAAGCAACTTCAGCAAAGTCTCAGGATACAAAATCAATGTGCAGAAATCACAAGCATTGCTATACACCAGTAACAGACTTAAAGAGAGCCTAATCAAGAATGAACTGCCATTCACAATTGCTACAAAGAGAATAAAATACCTAGGAATACAAAACAAAGGATGTAAAGGACTTCTTCAAGGAGAACTACAAACCACTGCTCAATGAAATAAGAAAGGACACAAACAGATGGAAAAACATTCCATGCTCATGGTTAGGAATAATCAATATTGTGAAATTGGCCATACTGCCCAAGTTAATTTATAGATTCAATGCTATCCCCATCAAGCTACCTATGACTCTCTTCACAGAACTCGAAAAAACCACCTTAAACTTCATATGGAACCAAAAGAGAGCCTGCATAGCCAAGACAATTCTAAGCAAAAAGAACAAAGCTGGAGGCATCACGCTACCTGACTTCAAACTATACTACAAGGCTACAGTAACCAAACAGCATGGTACTGGTACCAAAACAGACACCAATGGAACAGAACAAAGGCTTTGAAGGCAATGCCACACATCTACAACCATCTGATCTTTGACAAACCTCACAAAAACAAGCAATGGGGAAAGGATTCCCCTGTTTAATAAATGGTGTTGGGAAAATGCTAGCAGTGTGCAGACAGCAGAAACTGGACCCCTTCCTGACACCTTACACTAAAATTAACTCCAGATGGATTTAAGACTTAAACATGAGACCCAACACTATAAAAACCCTAGAAGAAAACCTTGGCAAAACCATTCAGGATATAGGCATAGGGAAGGACTTCACGACTAAAACACCAAAAGCATTGGCAACAAAAGCCAAAATAGACAAATGGGATCTAATTAAACTCCAGAGCTTCTGTACAGCAAAAGAAACAATCATTAGAGTGAACCAGCAACCAACAGACTGGGAAGAAATTTTTGCAATCTACCCATCTGACAAAGGGCTAATATCTAGAATCTACAAAGAACTAAAACAGATTTGCAAGAAAAAACCAACAAACCCATTCAAAAGTGGGCAAAGGATATGAACAGACACTTTTCCAAAGAAGACATATATGAGGCCAACAAACATATGAAAAAATGCCCATCATCACTGGTTATTAGAGATATGCAAATCAAAACCACATTGAGATACCATCTCATGCCAGTTAGAATGGCAATCATTAAAAAATCTGAAAACAACAGATGCTGGAGAGGATGTGGAGAAACAGGAACACTTTTACAGTGTTGGTGGGAGTGTAAATTAGTTCAACCATTGTGGAAGACAGTGTGGTGATTCCTCAAGGACCTAGAAATAGAAATTCCATTTGACCCAGCAATCACATTACTGGATATATATCCAAAGGATTATAAATCGTTCTATTATAAGAACACATGCATACATATGTTCATTGTGGCACTGTTTACAGTAGCAAAGACCTGGAACCAACCCAAATGCCCATCGATGATAGACTGGACAAGGAAAATGTGGCACATGTTCACCATGGAATACTATGCAGCCATAAAAATGATGAGTTTGTGTCCTTTGTAGGGACATGGATGAATTTGGAAACCATCATTCTAGCAAACTGATACAAGAACAGGAAATCAAACACCACATGTTCTTACTCATAGGCGGGTGTTGAACGATGAGAACACATGGACACAGGGATTGGAGCATCACACACTTGGATCTGTTGGAGGTAACTAGGGGAGGGACAGTGGGGGGATGGAGAGGTTGGGGAGGGATAATATGGGGAGAAATGCCAAGTATAGGTGACGGGGGGATGGAGGCAGCAAATCACATTGCCATGTATGTACCTATGCAACAACCCTGCATGTTCTGCACATGTACCCCAGAACCTAAAGTGCAATAAAATATATATTTAAAAGAAGAAAAAAAAAGAAAATCAAGATTTTCTCCTAAAATAACTCCTCGCTTTACCACTTGGAATCTCTTAAGCAAATACCAGAACACCAATTTCAAGAATAATTGAAATAACGTGCATTTATAGTAAGCAGAGTATAGCAATATTTTGGCTGTCTGTCTTCCTGGGCTCATAGGATCATGTTTTAAAACTTGCTTTTCTTATTTTAAGGTGAATTCCAGTCAAAGACTGAAACTGCCATTTAAACTTGAATCTGCTGTGTTGTATTTGAAGAGACTAAACCTCAATTTTCATGATTAAAATTCTGTGCATTATTCTTCAAGAACATAGACTCTTGTGATGTAACTTGAGATCTCAGCAGGGTTAGAATATACAGTTTAGAAGCAGGCCTATGGGTGGAAATGGTGGACAATTCAAAAGCCAAGGGGAAGTCAAGGGAGAGAGGCTATGCTGTTGAGAATGGTGATTAGAGAGGTTGTTTTGTTTTTTCCAACAGTTACATCTTAAAAACTTTAGAAATATCTGACCTTAAAAATGTTAGCAATTTAAATTTTCACTATTAATGGGAAAGATACGTTGAATCATATTTCCTTTAGTTTTTAACCAAGGGTTTTTTCCTTCTGAAACAGATACTGGTGGTTTCATTTTGAAAGTGAAAAGCTTAAGTTATCATTGTATTATGTTATACAATCCCACAACTTGTAACCATAGCAAGGGGGTGGAACTTATAGCCATTTATGTGTGAGCAGAAGCCACGTAAAATGGGTAGAGTCAGATGTTTTTATCATTCAAATTCCAAGGCCATCAATAGAGTCACAGAACTTTCTTCTTTATACACGTGAAATTATCTAAGCTATGCTACTCTGTCTTCTTCTTATGTAGGATGGTCTAGAATTTTTAGAAGACTGATCATTGCTTTGGGGCATAATTTGTTTCTTGAAGCTAATAAATATTTTTGCATTTTCATTTAGCCCACGTTTAAGAATTTTGTATCTTTAAACAATAAATTACTCAACACATTTCTCCACATTAAATGGATAATGAACATAGAAGATTAGTTTGTTCAAAGTTACAGGTCTTCAAGAACCATTTTCATGCCACAAGAATGTAAGTTCCATTGGTTTATCTAACTGTTCTAGCATTAGTGGCAATCAATACAGATGAACTGTTTTGTGTAACATACTGAACGCTTTATTTTGAAATATGGGAACTCTTCCCTGTGTATTCACATTCCGTTTACCTCAAATTACTCTTGAATTTCAAAATACTGTCCTATCTGAGGCTATTAAGTGCTAATAAACATTAACATTATTCAGTTGAAGGGAGCTATCTTTCAGTGATGCGTGAAAAGTGTTTTCAACCTCTGCTTAGGAAATGCTTTGGAGTTGAAAGTATAAGCCATTATTATTCCTTATACAATACTGCTTTTACTTTGCATTTTAACCTTGAAAAAATAACATATATATTCTATAATCAAAAATAAAAAGCGTAGGAAGTAAATAACGCTTAATAAAGTTAGAGAAACAGGCCATTTCCTCCTTTCTCTCCTAACTCTTAATAAATAGAGCAAAGTGGTTGGATGAGTGAGCTCAGGATCCACTGCCAATCTTGCCTGCAGTACCGTGACTCATTTGATGTGTGACCTCAGGCAAGTTACTTAACTTCTCTTAGTTTCCTTTCCACAATAATACTTATTTCAGATAATGGCTATGAAAATTATATAAAATCCTACATGATAAGCACTTAGAAGAGTGTTTAATATGCAGTAGGTGTTTAATAAATCTTAGCTATCAATATAATTACAAGAGCCAGATACCTTTTCTTATTAAACACTTATAGAAAACGCACTGTCAAAGTATGAAGTACTTTTAATAACTATTCACAAATTACTATTATGTTGTAAATGATTTTTGGGTGATAGGCTATTAAAAAACCTGTTAGATAATGCAGATGTAATTTTAGTTATTTAAGTCAAGGTCTTTGGCAGGTTATTGCAGACTTCATTTCTTTTTCTAACCAATTTATTACCTTTGAGACATAAAGGAGAAATATACACACAAACGCACACACACACACCCTCACAGACAACACATACACATAGACTATGTGACAGGTTCACATTATCTGTGAAATGTTTTAAAGAGTTGAAAAATTAGTTATAAATTTGACTTTACTAATTATATTTTACATATACAGGACCCTTTTCTGTTGGTCATAATTGGCTTGTAATCAAGACTTATCAAAGATAATCAAAGAATATCTTAGGTCTTATGTGAGATAATAAATATACTGATAAATTGATAGAAATATATCCCCCCCTTCCATCCATTTACTTATTAATCTGTATTTCTTGAATACATTTTTTGAGGGTCTTTGGAGAGGAAAAAAGCTTGAATTACATAGGAATATACTTAATGTACAGTTGAAAAATCAAACAAATTTCAAACTCATTTTTTTGCTGTCCACTTTTTAGATGTTCTGTTGGCCATAAAGAAAATATATTTATTTCTTAAAAGAGTACTGAGATATTATTTGGATTTTTTTCTTAAAATAATTAAATTTCCTATATAATAAAAGTTAACAGGGAAGTGACCTCTTATGCCCTATAATATTCAAAGAAATACAAAAAAATGCATCATTATGCCTCAAAAGGTCAAATGTGATCAGACATTCTGTTTATTATTCATAATGGGAGAGTTAAAAATTAAATCAAAATGGAATAAAATGTTAATGAGTGCTTATATATTCACACTGATCATTGATTACAGGAGGGTTTGAAGTTTGAAACATACATTTAATGCCCATTATTTTTATTTATTTTAAAGAAAATAGATTTTTTTTCTAGAGACTGTACAGCATTGTGTCTGACAGGTATACATTAAAATACATCACTCAAACACGGACTGGGACTTACATGTAATTAACTGAAAATGAACTTGAATACTTCTAGTAGTGATGGATTTTTAACTAGAATCATGATCTTATGCTCATGAGTATAAGTAGTGGACAGGAAGCTGGAGCACAGGGCAGACCCACCAGAAGTGCCCAGAGTTAAGATAGATAATTATAGTTTTGATTTTAGTTCAGAGTATAACACCTAGCAGCAAAGACAGGATGTAGCCAGAGCACACTTGCTAACTCTCTGAAAGACAGTGCCAAAGTGTCAAACAGAATAAGCCATCCATATATGCCACAAATGAAAGGAGCAATTTGGGGGTCAAGAAAAGAACATAAAGCAAAAGTTATGAGTCTGAAAAAAAAAACCTAGGTTGAAGAAGGAGGTGAAGGAGAAAAGAGGAAACACAGAAGGCAGGGGTCACTAGTTGGTGATCTGAGAGGTGCATACTACCCATAGAGTTTGAAAATCAATGTAATTAACTGGCTGCCAACTGTACAAATGCCAATATGTAGTGTACTTCAGTCTCTCCCCATTTCTCATCAGGGCTGAAAGTAATTTAAACTGGTTCTTCTGCTGATAAATAGTATTCTATGCTATTTACAGATATTACACAAAATCATTACAGAGATTCAATATAAAATTATTTTGAGTATAAAGCTGAAACTAGGTAATCTCCTTATCATCCTTTTACATTCAACTTTTTAAAAGGACTTATATTTGGATACCAAAAGAAAGAAAAAGAGATGATAATGTTTTTATTTTCCAAGCTGATGTGAGAAGAGGATTGTGCCTATAAGGCAGCACTGCCCTGGTATAAAAGACAGGGTATCTACAAGTTGGTTAGACGGCTGTAGTGCAAGCAAGAACACAGCAGGTGGCGTAATCATAAAGAAACCGTTGGGATTTTGCTCAGACGAAAGTATGTTTTCCTCTCCAGGGTAAAATATGTAACAACAATTAGTCCTAAAATTAGAAAAAAAAAAAAAATAGTGGGAATAAACTATAATTGCACAGAATGATCAATGATGGCAAATGTAAAACAGTATCTGTGTAACATGGGGTCAAAGTACAAATGGAAGCCGGCATACCACATTTGTAAATATTTAAGTTATAAGTCAAACTATTAAATTTTAAAGTAAAATAGGTTTTTGAATTGTAGTTGCATGACATCCTTTTCTTTCCATTTTTAGCTTTTTCTGCCCCATGGGGGGCCTTGCCCACATGCATGTGACATGCTGTGTGTGTCCATACCTCATCTATACCCCCATAGACAGCTATCCTTTGGCCACCCTGGGACGTATGGAGTTAATCTGTGGTGGGGTTCCCCCCTTTGAGAATGCGGTGGGGGAGAAGTGATCTATAGGCCCAGAAAATAGGGTCAGGGCAGTTTAAGCAGGGAATTATGGGGTCTGGACACCTGGGGAATTATCTAGAAGAGGGGCACAGGCTCCTGCTGGATCTGTCCCTTTGACTCTACAAACTCCTCAATTGGTGGTGAGGGGGAGTTGCAAAGAGAAGGTCAGAAAGGGGACTTGAAAGAACAGGATGTAGAACAGCTGTCTTCATTGCTTGCGTTTAAGAATGCTCTGGTTTATTTTATTTTTTAAATTTTATTAACAGTATTTTTTGAGACAGAGTCTTGCTCTGTCACCGAGGCTGGGGTGCAGTGGTGTGATCTCGGCTCACTGCAACCTCTGTCTCCTGGGTTCAGGTGATTCTCCTGCCTCAGCCTCCTGAGTAGCTACAACTACAAGCATGTACCACCATGCCTGGCATTTTTTTTTTTCCTTTTTGGGTAGAGACAGGGTTTCAGCATGTTGATCAGGCTGGTCTCGAACTGCTGATCTCAAATGATCCACCCGCCTCAGTCTCCCAAAGTGTTGAGATTACAGGTGTGAGCCACGCGATCAGCCTGGTTCATTTTACAAGCGATAATATATATACCGCTTTTCTACTTACATTTAACTTTCATGTTTCTAATCTCATTGAATTTTGACAACCATCCCTCTGAGGTAGATAGAAATTATCACCACAATTTTATAGATGGGGAAACTGAGTCTTAGAGGGGCTAAATGATGTACCAAGGCCTCACAATTGGTATAAAGCAGTGGCAGAGCTCACACCCAGGTACTCTCAGTGCGGGGTCACTTCCATTGCACCTGGGCAGGGGCTGATGAAGTCTGCAACAGGCTTCCATACCAGACAGTCAGTGCAGTGCTCATGTCCCCAGACTTTCAAATGCTCAAAATGGGGAAAAACCCCTTTTGAGTAACACTTAACTTTCTAAGGCGGAAATGATTAACGAAAATTCCTCCATGTACACTAAGGCCCTAGGTCTAAAGTTTGCATCAAACTCTTCTCTTCAGTGCACAGGATTTTAGAACCTCACTCTGCTCTGAGTGCTTTCTGCCGCAACGAAACATGACAAGGGACTCCGAACCTGGTTCTATCAGACCCTTTTCCAGTAGTCTTAACACCTTCTCTATTAAAATAGAAGTACAGTGTCAAATTTGCGGTGTATTGCTTAGCTACTTTGATTTCCCCTTTCCCCATGTTTCTATGGCAAATGTAGAAACAAACCCAAACTAACTAGTCCTGTCTTATTAACCCATCTCAGAAGCTAATACTGATATACTCCTATGTTCACATGTAGAATGATCATAAAGCAAATGGACAGTAGGCTGCCTTCATCAAAATCTTGGTCTTCCTGAAAGAATCTGATTCTTGCTAATTTGTTTACAGTGTTTGCTCTTGTGGCATGGTCGCATTGGATGGACTCAATGATTTTCAAATGAGATTAGTAGTGGGTTCTTTTTTAAAAAATAAAATCTATGTGAAAAACAAACATGTCAAAAATAAAGCCAACTTGATTTGTTTTAGAAGAAACAAGAGGATGAAATGCCTAGGCTACTTGTCTAGAACTCGGAGTAGCCAGCCTACCCCATACCTCTAGGGCAGACACTGATGCGCCCTAGAACCCCTCTAAACATTGTGTGAAAGTGTCAGTGTAGCCCATTTATTCAACAGGCAAGTAATTCAACTTCGAGACTTTCAAAGTTTTGTTTTGATAAATCATTGATGTCGATATACATAAAGCTAGGCTTGTAAATCCAGGTTAAAATTTCAAGATCTTGTATGAGATGTGAATAGGCTTTGGTGATGATTCCATTTGGTCATGATTGCTATTCTCTTTATCAGTAGTTAGAAAAAATATAACTTTTGCTGCTCTCTCAGGTCTTTGTTATTGGATAGGAAGCAATTATATGCCAAGAGATATGAATTTATTATAGGATTTCAGTTTTCTTAAGTTTAGCTTACTGCAGCTTGAGTTTCAGGTTCATAGAAATGATCTTTGACATAAACAGACATTAATGACAAGATGTAAAAAACCGTATCATCATTGGTTCTAATAAACAATTGCTCTAAACCATACCTAGTACAAAGAAAGAATGGTTTAAGATAACTGCTGTAAAAGTGAAAAATCATTATTTATGCCATACTTCACTAGTTTCTATGTGTAGACTTTATATGACTGTATATATGTGTCTATATATTATATATGACTATATATGTCACTTTATACATCTCTCTCTCTCTCTCTTTATATATATATATATAAATTTAGTGGCAAAATGTGACCCTAGAGATATTTTATATATATATATATATATATATATGTATTATATATATATAAAATATCTGTGTATTTATATATATATATAAAATATATATGTATTATATATAATATATATAATATTATATGTATTATATATAATATATGTATTATATATATAATATCTATAAAATATATATATATAAAATATCTCTAGGGTCACATTTTGCCACTAAATTTATCCTGGGAACTTCATCAAGAAGTTATATTGTTAGAGGTTAGATATTTCAAGGGTATAGAATTGGAATTTTAAAAGAGCCACAACAGCCAATTAGCAAGTGGCGCTTTGAAAAATGTCCAGGTCCATATCATCTTCAAATTTTGTAGTAGTGATTTTTCTTGTATGCAAGTGTGAGAGAGGAGGTGCAGTGTGGGTTGAAGCCCAGTGAGAGGAATGTAGAGTAGAAAGAAAAATTTTGAGGGCTGACTTTTTCAAACTGTACACATATACTATCTGGAGAAACCGATGTACTGTTCCCCCCATCCAGACCTCTGAAAATTGCTACATGAAATAAAAGATATAACTGTTTGGAGTGTGTTATATGAATGTTATGCAAGGGAATGGTGAGAAGCATACAAAGTCTAACCTTGAGGTTAAAGTGAAAAGTTCAAAAACTGAATATATTATAGTGAGTTTCATTATTTTTTCTCTTTACTGGCATTAGTGTAGTTAACTTCAGTATATCACTAAATTTTTTTTCAAAATATGTAGGTATTTCAGAAAGGTTCCAAAATAAGTCTGGTAGCATATCATTTTAAATGATAATAATAAAATGGCCAATATATACATTTTTGTGCTGTGCACTATGCTAAGAATGCTGTTTTAAATATGAAAAGGCAACACATATTTTTGTCACCAGAAATTTCTGGTAGGTTGATTATTTAATGTCTAGGGACATATTTTCTATGCATGATTGTAAGGTACAGACATACAATTCCATCATAAACACAAATTGTCTCAAATAGAAAGTATATTTAGAAACACGACCCCACATTAACGCAGAGGATTTCTGTATGTCTAATACTATTTTTGAATTATTTTCTCATTAGTAAATACTGATAGTGGAAGGTAGTGGCAATAAAACATGATATACTAAAATGCAATCTCATATTACAAATTCTCATAGTAAAAGCATTAACATTTTACTCACGAGATATCACTTACTGAGCATGCCAAACTATTTTGTACCTGCTATAAAACATAACGCTAGCAAAATAAAACCCCAAATGGTCAAAACTTATACCACGGAGTAAAATAGCTGACGCTCATAACTAGGATAGTATCTTTAGCCTCACCATGAGTAATTTATTCTTGTTTTAGAAAAAAATTTTACAAAATATTTGTTACATTTTATAGCATATATCTTTCTTCATAGGAAATTCACTCCCATGCACCTTTACGATGTACTTTAAAACTCTCTGCTTTAAATTCTTTCTTTATCCACTGATGCCGAGTGCTTTAAATCCTGTGCCGGCCCATCCTACATGGTCAAAAATCTACTTTTCTGGAGAATAAAATCCTAATAATTGCACTTAGCACATACAAATTGTAATTATTTGTTTATATCTCTACTTCTTTCTCACCCGACAACTCTTTGAAGGCTAAGATCATGTTTATCTACCTCTGAATTCCTAGCATTTAGTACAGTGACTAATACATTATATAACCTCAAAGCATATTTGCTGAAATAAATTGCATTTGAAATAGCATTTTACAGATGGAAATGTTGAAAGGGGAGGTGGCAATAGCAATTACAAAAGTAAGGGCAAACAGTCCAAAAGCAAAAATAGAAAAACAAAAACTATGTAAATCAGATAACAGAACCTGAAGCTCATTGAGTGTAGGAGAAAATAATTATGTACATTTCAGTAATCCCTCATGGTATCATAGTATTAAAGCATACTAAAATAATACTTTTTCATAGTGATTTTTTGGGATTAAAATACACTGTTTATAAAAACAGAGAAATGTGTAATGCTTGAGTGAAAAGCTTTAGGTGTATGGAAAATTATAAAAAGTATCTGATAGTAACAGAAAACTAAGTATTACTAAGGCATTGTTGACCATAGTTAATGTATAACACATCATTGTGTCTCAGGTTTGTATAAAGATAAGGAGAAAAATGCTAGTCTTTTAATCACTCAAGGTTTACAGAAACATCTTAGATATAATAAAGGTGAAAGACATCATTACATTCAATAATCTTGAAAATAAACACTAGTTTCATAATATACCACTTCTCTAAAATTTCTTATTGAGAAATATTTGGTGTCCATCTCAAGGAACTATGTTGATCCTACACTGCATTATGTTGAATCTTGTTTCACGTGGTGAATTTGAATAAAAGAAAAAATAGTTATGTGGCTTAATAAATCCAGTTCCTTGGACACAGGGATGGGAGCATCACACACTAGGGTCTGTGAGGGGGAACTAGGGGAGGGACAGCCCGGGGTGGGGAGTTGGGGAGGGATAACATGGGGAGAAATGCCAGATATAGGTGAAGGGGAGGAAGGCAGCAAACCACATTGCCATATATGTACCTATGCAACAATCTTGCATGTTCTTCACATGCACCCCAAAACCTAAAACACAATAAAATATATACTAAATAATAATAAAAAAAATAAATCCAGTTCCTTGATCTCATCTTTTTCACAGGATAAAAGCTATTATAATATTTATATAGGAATGTTACTTTATAAATCTTACGGCTAAAAGATTAATCAGTATGTTCACCTAAACTCTAGTAAAGAGTGCTACTTTCATTTTCAGCAAATAGAAGTATCAGTGCTATATTTTTAGCACCTTAGTGACAAACAGGATGGTTTAGCGTGGCACTCTTGACAGCTGAAGCCACTGCTCTCCATGAAACCCATCTGCAGACCTCTCTTTTGATCATTTAAGCCCATAAATGACACTTCATGTTAGAATTATGCTTCTTCAAAGGCAATAAAGATAAGATTTCTCCATAGGTGGTACCTCCTGGTTATCACTAAGGCCATGAAGAGCACAGATTTTTGATTAAAAAAAGAGAGAGAATCTAACAGATATATTGGGTACCTGGATGTACTTGGTTACATGGTTCTTCTTCCTGGTAGTTATGCCATGCTAGTCTGTCTTTGTCCATCAAAATCACACCATTTAAGCACACCATTCTTTCAAAAAAACCTTCCCTTTTGTTTCCCAGTCTAGTTTAGATGCTCTTTTCTGTTCTCAAAAATTCATGCACACCTCTCGACTTAACTCTAACTGTGATATACGGAATTGTTTTATTTATTTCTCTTTTCAATCAGTTGGAATACTTAACTCTAACTGTGATATACGGAATTGTTTTATTTATTTCTCTTTTCAATCAGTTGGAATATGCTAAGTGGAGGCAAAAGCCAATTTATTTGTCTTTTTTATCTCTAGATCCTAGTAAAGAAATCATCACATAATGGGTTTTCACTAGATGTTTGTATAATTAATAATTACTAATAAATAAAATGATTCTATTTTCATTACAAATAAAAATTAAAGCCTCTGATACCAACCTGAAATTTGACAATCATTCGAAGGAGTGTTCTAATATCTAAAAAAAAAAAAAAAATTGGGAGGATCCAAGATGGCTCAATAGGAACAGCTCTGGAGTGCAGTTACCAGCAAGAACAACACACAGGGTGAGTGCTCACTGCATTTCCAAACAAGTTTTCACTGCCTATAGACCAGGAGATTTCTGGGTCAAAAGTGCCATGAGTTTTAAGCATGGCTGGTGCTGTGGGTTGGCGCACAGAAACTCACACAAATCTGGGCGGCATTTCAACTGGCACCTGGAATGCCTCAGAAACAGAGCCACCCATTCAACTGAAAAGAGGGGGCTGAGACAGGGAGCCAGGTGACCTGGCTTGGCATGTACCACCCCCACAAAACAAGCAATCTGAAACGTTCTGGATTCAGAGTTTCACAGCAAGCACAGCAGGACCCAGGGACGGTCCAGCTCAGTGTGGGGAAGGGCGTCAACTACTACTGAGGCAGTCCACCAATACCGAGGCAGTTCACAGGGCAGCTGGGCAGAGCCTTCAGCAGCTCAGCAACACCTCTGCTGGCGTTGATATTCTGTGCGGGGCAGGACATCTCTGAAAAAGGTAGCAGCACATCAGGAACTTATAAATAAAGCCGACCTTCGTAGGTCAGAGCACCTGGGAAAAGAGGCGGTTATGAGTTCCGCTGTAGCAGACTTAAAGGTACCTGCCCAGCAGCTCTGCACAGAACAACAGAGCTCCCAGCATAGTACTTGAGCTCCTATAAAGGACAGACTGTCTCCTCAAGCAGCTCCCTGAACCCGTATACCCAAAGAGACAGCTCATAAAGGGGATCTCAGGCCAACATCTGGCGGGTACCCTTCTGGGACAAAGATAACAGAAGAAGAAGAAACCTGTAGAAATCCTTACTGTTCTGCAGCCCCCGCAGGTGATCCCCAGCCAAGCAGGATCTGGAGTGGACCTCCAGCAGTCCTGCAGCAGAGGGGCCTGACTGTTAGAAGGAAAACTAAGAAACGGAAGGAAAAAGCTTCAACATCAACAAAAATGACATCCACTCAGAGACCCCATCTGAAAGTCACCAACTAAAGACCACAGGTAGATAAAGCCACAAAGATGGGAAGAAACCAGTGCAAAAAGAATGAAAACACCCAAAACCAGAATGCATCTCCTCCTCCAAGGGATCACAACTCCTCACTAGCTAGGGATCAAAGACAGATGGAGAACAAATCTGATGAAATGACAGACAGGCTTCAGAACATGGGTAATAACAAACTTCTCTGAGCTAAAAGAACATGTGCTAACCCAATGCAAAGAAACTAACAACCTAGAAAAAAGGTTAGATGAGATGATAACTAGAATAAACAGCTTAGAGAAGAATATAAACTACTTGATGGAGCTGAAAAACACAACATGAGAACTTTGTGAAGCATACACAAGTTTCAATAGCCAAATCGACCAAGCAGAAGGAAGGATATCAGATATTGATGATCAACTCAATGAAATAAAATGAGAAGGCAAGATTAGAGAAAAAAGAGTGAAAAGAAATGAGGAAAGCCTCCAAGAAATATGGGATTATGTGAAAAGACCTAATCTATGTTTGATAGGTGTACCTGAATATGATGCAGAGAATGAATCCAAGTTGGAAAAAACTCTTTAGGATATTATGCAGGAGAACTTCCCCCAACTTAGCAAGGCAGGCCAACATTCAAGTCCAGGAAATACAAAGAACATCACAAAGATATTTCTCAAGAACAGCAACCCCAAGGAACATAATTGTCAGATTTACCAGGGTTGAAATGAAATAAAAATGCTAATGGCAGCCAGAGAGAAAGGTCAGGTTACCCACACAGGGAAGCCCATTAGACTCACAGCGGATGTCTTGGCAGAAACCTACAAGCCAGAAGAGAGTGGGGGGCTAATATTCACATCCTTAAAGAAAAGAACTTTCAACCTAGAATTTCATATTCAGCCAAACTAAGCTTCATAAGTGAAGCAGAAATAAAATCCTTTACAGACAAGCAATTGCTGAGAGATTTCATCACCACCAGGCCTACCTTACAAGAGCTCCTGAAAGAAGCACTAAACAAGGAAAGGAACAACCAGTACCAGCCACTCCAAAAACATACCAAATGGTAAAGACCATTGACACAATGAAAAAAATGTGTCAACCAATGGGCAAAACATCCAGCTAGCATCAAAATGACAGGATCAAATTCACACATAACAATATTAACCTTAAATAAAAATGTGCTAAGCCCAAATCAAAAGACACAGACTGGCAAATTGGATAAAAAGTCAAGACCCATTGGTGTGCTGTGTTCAGTAAACCCATCTCACATGCAAGGACACACATAAGCTCAAAACAAAGGGATGGAGGAAGATGTATCAAGGAAATTGAGAGCAAAAAAAAAAAGAAAAGAAGGAGTTGCAATCCTAGTCTCGGATGAAACGGACTTTAAACCAACAAAAATCAAAAGACACAAAGAAGAACATTACATAATGGTAAAAGGGTCAATGCATCAAGAAGAGCTAACGATCCTAAATATATATGCACTCAATACAGGAGCACCCAGATACATAAAGCAAGTTCTTAACGACCTACAAAGAGACTTAGACCCCTACACAATAATAGTGGGAGACTTTAACACTCCACCGTCAATATTAGAGAGATCAATGAGACAGAAAATTAACAAGGATATCCAGGACTTGAACTCAGAACTGGACCAAGCGGACCTAATAGACATCTACAGAAATCTCCACCCCAAATCCACAGAATATACATTCTTCTCAGCACCACATCACACCTACTCTAAAACTGACCACATAATTGGAAGTGAATCACTCCTCAGCAAATGCAAAAGAACGGAAATCATAACAAACAGTCTTTCAGACCACAGGGCAATCAAGTTAGACTCAGAATAAAGAAACTAACTCAGAACCACATAACTTCATGGAAACTGAACAACCAGCTCTTGAATCTTGACTGGATAAACAGTGAAATGAAGGCAGAAATAAAGATGTTATTTGAAACCAATGATAATGAAGACACATGTACCAGACTCTCTGGGACACATTTAAAGCAGTGTCTAGAGGGAAATTTTTAGCAATATAGGCCCACCAGAGAAGCTAGGAAAGATCTAAAATCACTACCCTACCATCAAAACTGAAAGAGCTAGAGGAGCAAGATCAAAGAAACTCAAAAGCTAGCAGAAGACAAATAACTAAGATCAGAGCAGAACTGAAGGAGTTAGAGACACAAAAACTCTTCAAAAAATCAGTAAGTCCAGGAGCTGGTTTTTTGAAAAGATTAACAAAATAGACAGACTGCTAGCCAGATTAATAAGAAAGAAAAGGGAAGAATCAAACAGATGCAATAAAAACAAAAAAGGGGATATCACTACCAGTTCAACAGAAATACAAACTACCATCAGAGATTACTACAAACAACCCTATGCACATAACCAGTAAACCTGGAAGAAATTGATAACTTCCTCGACATTTGCAGCATCCCAAGCCTACATCAGGAATAAGTTGAAACCTTGAACAGACCAATAACAAACGCTGAAGTTGAAGCAGCAATTAATAGCCTACCAACCAAAAAAAGTCCAGGTCCAGACGGGTTCACAGCTCAATTCTACCAGACATACAAATAGGAGCTGGTACCATTCCTTCTGAAACTATTCCAAACAATACAAAAAGAGGGAATCCTTCCCAAATCATTTTATGAGACCAACATGATCCTGATACCAAAACCCAGCAGAGACTCAGCAAAAAAAGAAAATTTCAGGCCAATATCCATGATGAACATATATGCAAAAATCTTCAATAAAATACTGGCAAACCGATTGCAACAGCACATCAAAAACCTCATCCATCACCATCAAGTAGGCTTCGTCCTGGGGATGCAAGGCTGGTTCAACATACACAAGTCTAAAATGTAATCCACCACATAAACAGAACCAAAGACAAAAACCACATGATTATCTCAATAGATGCAGAGAAGGTCTTTGACAAAATTCAATGGCCCTTTATGCTAAAAACTCTCAATAAACTAGGTATCGAAGGAACATATCTCAAAATAATAAAAGCGATTTATGACAAACCTACAGCCAATATCATACTGAATGGGAAAAAACTGGAAACATTCCCTTTGAAATCTGGCACTAGACAAGGATGCCCCTCTCTCACCATTCCTAGTCAATATAATATTGGAAGTTCTAGCCAGAGCAATTAGGCAAGAAAAAAAAAAGTAAAGGGTATTCAAATAGAAAACGAGAAAATCAAATTGTCTCTATTTGCAGACGACATGATTGTGTATTTAGAAGATCCTATCATCTCAGCCCAAAATCTCCTGAAACTGATAAGCAACTTCAGCAAAGTCTCAGGATACAAAATCAATGTGCAGAAATCACAAACATTTCTATACACCAATAACAGAGAGGCAAATCAAGAACGAACTGCCATTCACAATTGCTACAAAGAGAATCAAATACCTAGGAATACAACTAACAAAGGATGTGAAGGAGCTTTTCAAGGAGAACTATAAACCACTGCTCAATGAAATAAGAGAGGACACAACAGATGAGAAACATTCCATGCTCATGGTTAGGAAGAATCAATATCGTGAAAAAGGCCATACTGTCCAAAGTAATTTATAGATTCAATGCTATCCCCATCAAGCTACCAATGACCTTTTTCACAGAACTGGAAAAACCACCTTAAACTTCATATGGAACCAAAGAGAGCCTGCATAACCAAGACAATCCTAAGCAAAAAGAACAAAGCTGGAGGCATCATGCTACCTGACTTCAAACTATACTACAAGGCTACGGTAATCAAAACAGCATGGTACTGGTACCAAAACAGACATATAGACCAGTGGAAACAACAGTGGCCTTGGAGGCCAAGCCACACATCTACAACCATCTGATTTTTGACAAACCTGACAAAAACAAGCAATGGGGACAGGATTCCCCTGTTTAATAAATGGGGTTGGGAAAACTGGCTAGCAGTGTGCAGAAAGCAGAAACTGGACCCCTTCCTGACACCTTACACTAAAATTAACTCCAGATGGATTAAAATCTTAAACATGAGACCTAACACCATAAAAACCCTAGAAGAAAACCTTGGCAAAGCCATTCAGGACATAGGCATAGGCAAGGACTTCATGATGAAAAACCAAAAGCATTGGCAACAAAAGCCAAAATAGACAAATTGGACTTATTTGAACTCCAGAGCTTCTGTACAGCAAAAGAAACAATCATTAGAGTGAACTGGCAACCAACAGAATGGGAAAAAATTTTTGCAATCTACCCATCCGACAAAGGACTAATATCCAGAATCTGCAAAGAACCAAAATAGATTTATAAGAAAACACACAAACAAACCCATCCAAACGTGGGTGAAGGATATGAATAGACACTTCAAAAGAAGACATATGAGGCCAACAAACATATGAAAAAATGCTCATCATCACTAGTCATTAGAGAAATGCAAATCAAAACCACCTTGAGATACCACTTCATGCCAGTTAGAATGGCAATCATTAAAAAACCTGGACAGCACATGCTGGAGAGGATGTGGAGAAATAGGAACACTTTTACACTGTTGGTGGGAGTGTAAACCAGTTCAACCATTGTGGAAGACAGTGTGGTGATTCCTCAAAGACCTAGAAATAGAAATTCCATTTGACCCAGCAAGCCCATTACTGGGTATATGCCCAGAGGATTATAAGTTGTTCTATTATAAGGACACATGCACACGTATGTTCATAGCGGCACTCTTTACAGTAGCAAAGACCTGGAACCAACCCAAATGCCCATTGACAATAGACTGCACAAGGAAAATGTGGCACATATACACCATGGAATACTATGCAGCCATAAAAAGTGATGAACTTATGTCCTTTGTAGGGACATGGATGAATCTGGAAACCATCATTCTCAGCAAACTGACCCAAGAGCAGAAAATTAAATACTGCATGTTCTCACTCATAGGCGAGTGTTGAATAATGAGAACACATGGACACAGGGAGGGGAGCATCACACACTGGGGTCTGTTGGGGGTGTGGCCAAGGGAGGGACAGTGGTAGGGAGGTAGGCAGGTTGGGGGAGGGATAACATGAGGAGAAATGCCAGATGTAGGTGACTGGGGATGGCGGCAGCAAACCACATAGCCATGTGTGTACCTATGTAACAATCCTGTGTGATCTGCACGTGTACCCCAGAACGTAAAGTACAATAAACAAAAAAAAAAAAAAAAGAAAAAAAAAAGGAATAAAAACACCAACTGAAAAAAAATAACAAATTTTATAAAGGTTTTGTTTTTTCCCTTTTCTTACATTAATGTTGTAGGTGCATTTTCTAAAGTAGTTGTGTCTTTCTTAACAAGGATTCTGGAAACTGCTGTTAGGAAGTCATCCTAATTATCTGAGAAGCTACTTGTCTTATTTTTTTCATTATCATATCCATGTAAGATCCAGGGAGTTCTCAAATGAGTATATAAGTGACTGAAAGCTTAGGTCAACAATAAAGCAGAAAAACTGTATCAACATCATGATCCACTTAATTTGCCTTACCTTTAGCTATACCCCGTTACTGTTCTGTGAACCTATGTTCTACCTGCCACCACATAATTAATTAAACAGTGTTTACTGAATGGCTTACACAGGGAGGGCACTGTTCCAGGTGCTTATAAAAATTATTGCACTCTTCAAATAGCCCAGATCTAACATAATGACACGCCAAACCCCATCTTCCTCTGAAACTCTTCAGATGCTTAAATGCCTCTCTGAAAAGTATCACTACCATAGCATTTATCATACAGAATATTAATTACTTACTTGCCAGTTTTTTCTTTCGTTTTGTGAGTTCTTCTAGGGAAGAGATTATGCATTCGCTATACTCTCAAGATGAAATTCAATAAAACGTGCTTATATATAAGGTGCTAAAATTAGTTGAATTAATAAAATTGTGTTTAGCATCATAAAACTAGCATGGATTATTATGTGGGAACAATGCTGACAATGAACACATAGCAGATAAAAACTAAAAGATGATGTTTTAAAAAGAAGCATATTATTTCAATGGACATTTACGGACCATCTATTACATTCAAGAGATTTTTTAAAAATAAAACCTAAACCAGTTTTTGTACCTTCCCTTCAGGGGCTTATGATCAGTTGAGGATATGCATGTAAGTGCTCTACTATTCAATCCATTTTGATAAGAAAAGTGGGGATGAATAAATGCAGAATGAAGTGATTTCCAGGAAAATGTAGTACTAGAATCGAATCTTGAAAGCTGAATACGATCTCACATGGGTGAGGGAAAGAGATATTTCAGGAAGCATAAATAGTAAAACACACAGTGACATGTAAAATCAGGGTTTTTCTGTTCAGGAACATTGAATGTACCCCAAACAAAGGATGTTAGGTAGAACAAATGTAACCGTCATGGTAAATGGAGCAGGAAATTTAAGAGGAGACACTTCTAAGAAGATACAGAAAATTTGGTATATCCAAGTAACTTAGTGAATGTCAACTTACAGCATTTAGAGCAATCAAAACTAGCTTTTAAAGTACACCATCAGCACCCAGCTCAGGTGTGAAGTGTGCAAACAAAACAGCAGATTTTGAGGTGATGGAGCACACTGGAAGTGAAGCAGTTTTGACTGTTACGTGTGAACCAGCTTTGTAAAGAGAATGGAAGACAAATGAGTATAAAAGACCCATCTTAAAATGAGCTGAAGCGTGTCACTTTCAAAAAGCAGGCTGGATAAATGCAGTAAGGACACTACCCCACACAAAACAAAAAACTATTTAACAGTACACAAGTGGTTTAAGGAAGGAGAATATAAATTAGTAATTTTGGAGAAAAACATGAGACAAATACATCAGAACAATGTCTTGATTACTTGATGATCTGAGGGACTATATAAACTGCACAGGAATAAATCCAAGAATGCATTTATTGCTTTGTACAGAAATCTCTACCAAACTGACTGATGATTTAGCTTTCTGGCCAAGTGATGAGAGAACAACTGATATACGGAAGAGCAGAGAATACTGACCGTAGTAAACCCAAAAAAGGAATTAAAAATGAAAGACAAGATGAAACTGGATAGTATGCAATGGGGATCCCCATTCTTAAGTGTTTAATTAGAATTCATTTGATTAAAACACAATCACAGAAATTTTTCTAAAAGTAATTCTTCTAGTGTTATAAGAAACCCCACATCTACTCTCATGATGACTTTGGTAAATGCAAATTATTAATCACTTGTTTATACTTGGTTTTGTTTCATTTTACTTTCTTTTGAAATCTGTGTTTTAGGTGCTTTATATCTCTTCTTTTGTTGAATCCTCACAGCAACTCTAACACACACATTAGGTTCTATCATCCTCATAATACAGATAAGAAAGTTGAGTCTCAGAAGTGCTGAGTTAATGCCCAAGATCTCATATCTAATAAGCTGCAAAGCAAAGGCAGGTCTAGCTGAAATTATGTATATGCCACAGCTTCAAAGGTCCCATGTCCAGGATTGATCTCCCAATTTTCGTGTCCCTACCCACCCTAAAATGTTTTTCCTGTAGGTCTCTCATCTCATTAGATGAGGAGTCTATGCTTCTAGTTGTTCAGGCCAAGAAACTTGGAGTCATGCTTGGCTCTTCTCTTTCTCTCAGACTCCACATCCAACATATTAGCAAATTCTGTCTCAGCTATTCAGAATCAGACCACTTCACATACCCTTCATTGCAGCCCTTATGATCCAAGTCATTGCCATATATCACATGAAACCACCTGCTTCCACTTTGTGCACTATAGTTGACTCATAACAGAATATCTGCAGTGATCCTTTTAAACCTTCATTCAGATAGCACCATTTCTCTGCTCAAAACATTGTAGTGCCTTTCTACTCACTCCAAAGCAAGGCCCTGTCATGGCTATTAATGTTGTACACGATCTGGCCTGGGCCACCTCTTTGACTTCCACTCCTGTGGCCTTCCCCTCCTGCTCACTGCTCTCTGCCTGCTTACTGTTTCTTGAGTTTAAATCATGCTCCCACCTCAGGGCCTTTGCATTGCTGTTCCCTTTGTCTGAAATGCTCTTCTGCAGACATCTGCATAGCTTGGTCCTTCATCTCTTCAGGTGTCTGAGTTTATCCTTGACCACTGTATATACATTATTAAGTACTGATTCACAACTCATCCCATTCATTTTCTCCCTTACCTTATACTGTCCTTTGTAGCACTAGAATGCAGGTTACATAAAAGCAAAAAATGTTTAAAATATAATGTTTAAGCCAGGTGATGTATGAAAAAGTTCATCCCACATAGCATACACTAAAGCAATCTCCCACATTTTCTCATTGAGATACCCCCGGGTAACTACTTTTCTATGAGAAGTTTTTCATCTGAATTCACTAATAACACTCAAGTTTTAGAATTACCTTCTTGAAATGCAGAAATCAGACAAAGTGGGAAGAACATATTTCAAGTCATGAATTACATAATAAGACTGATGATATGTATATCCAGCCCGTGTACTGAGGTTTATGTAAACGTTCCTTCCATCATGAAGCACTGCCTGATCCCTACTGCCTGATCCTTACAGCCTGCAGTGTCCGCTCCCTCCTTCATATTACAGTAATCCTCTTACTCGAGTGTCATATTATATTTATGAACAAACACACACAGGCATACACACATACATACACACAATACATACATATGTATTTTGGACATACAGTGAGTTCTGTGGGAAAATTGGCTCTGCTTTGGCTCTCAAAGGTTTGCACCATTGGTGCAGGTACGTGTTGTTATGGTTGAACTTGGGCAGCCAAAATGCCACTCTCAACTGGTTTTGGGGGATACATTACTAGATGAGAAATCTTGAGAGGACTCTTCTTGAGTGCTCAAAATATACCCATAACTGTATGAATCACTGAAGGGAGGCTGGAGGCAGTATGTTCTGCTGTGGGTGGGACATGAACCAGTGAATTTGAAGTTCTCATTGATGATGATATGGCCTTGTTTGCATTCTGCAATTGGCGAGGCCTAGACAAATTTGAGTTATAATGGCATAAGAGAACCATTAATGGTAAAACTCAGAATTAGAATTAACATCAAACTGTCTGTTTTAAAGTTTGCCTGGTATTTGTTCCATTTATCTGTGTCTGTGGCAATATAATGAAGCACAATGAGTTCACTTGGCACCTGTTTAGGTGCAGAGAGAAACATGCTTGTAAGGGACATGCCTTTCATTAATGGAGACTGCTTCTTTATTTAGGATTTAAACAAACTATGTCTTCTCACTTAGTTAAATGAAACATTTCATGTTTTGTGGGCTGTTTAGCTAGAATCTAATTGTTTTGTTTTCTCAAGGAAAAGCACTCTTCTTCCTTCATGAGGGATTAGTTTGATTTGGTCCTATTAGACAAAGAAATTATGGAGACAACGTTTTATGAGTTAATAGGGTTTAAGTCATTTTTAATTTTGATAATCTAAAATAAAGTCTCATGCTACTACAAACATTGCTGCTAATGTAAAAATGAAGAGATTCACCACTCCTCTCTTTTCAAGACAGCTTGAAAACACCCTGCTACCTTTTTCCAATTAGCTTTCTAGCTTTACTGAGTCTGATCAAGAGTTTTGAGCTGTCTATGTGTTTATTTATATGTTTTGGAGAAATGTTCTCAAGTGCTTTCTTTAGAAGCAGACCAAGATAGAGCTTACTCTATTGCAAAAAAAAAAAAAAGTCACTGAAAACTCCAAAAACTTTTAGGCACTGTTCTAGGTACTGGGCATACCACCATGAATAAAACAGACTATTGCTTGCATAATATTTGCATGATATTTCTGCATATTATGAGAAGGACACATGTGAATATAATATTTATAGTGAGCCAGGTGATGGTGGTGCTATGGAGAACAACAAACCAGGAAGAAGGATGAAGAGAACTAGGGTTGGCAGGGGTGGGCCTGTGCCTTTAAGTAGGTTGGTCAGTGATGGCCTCAGTGAGAAGGTGATATTTTAGCAAACACCTGAAAGGAATGCAGGAGTAAGTCATTTAGACATTTGGAAAAAAACAAAAAACAAGAGCTTTTTATGCAGAAGTAAGGAAGGAGGTCTGGAGGCAGGAAGCTGCCTGGGATGTTCCATAAACATCAAGGAAGCCAGGTGGCTGGAGCAGAATGAGCAAGGGTTCGGGGGAATAGAAGAAGAGATGTCAGGAGCCACAGGGAAAGAGCTGGCAAGGCGGGGGAGTTCAGATGCTGTAGTACCATTGGGATAACTTTGCCTTTGATTCTGAGTTAGAGGGAAAGTCACTGGGGAGCTCTGAAGAGAGCTGAGCCATGATGTCCCTTAGAGTTTATATAATAAGAACGACTCTTATTGTTTTGTTGATGTTAGACTGTAAGAGTCAGAGTGGAAGCCAGGGTGATGCCATTTGTGGTTGACTACACAGTTAATTCTCATTATTCATGGTAGTGATATTCCATAAAATCACTGCAGACACTGAATTCACTGATATTCAACCCTTGTTCCTAGAAGAAATACAGGCTTAGGTTTCTGTGAGACTTTGGTCACCATATTTTCATCAACAGATTAATCCATAAACTTGTTTTATGCATGTTTCTATTTATAGATTGCTTACTTAATACATATTTTGGATGAACAAACATTAAACCCATGACCAACAGCACTATAACTCAAGTGTGAATGAGCTTATTGAACTCACATGTTTTCTCCATAAGACATACCACAGCCTTCTTGCACTTAGGAGTATCAGACAGCACTTCAGCACTATTAAGTATCATTTTAAATAGCAAAATCACCAACTAAAGAAAGGATGAACATGCAAAAAACATGACATTGAGTAGAACTCAAAAAAGGACACTTGTTTACTACATGAGAGCTGAAAGAAGACAGTAGAATGTCACTTTGTTTGACCTCAGCTGGGAACTTAAGCATCAAGCAACTCAAATTTTCACCACTCTGTGCATTTCTGCAAACGACCACGAAAGCAACACAAGTACTGGTTTGGAAGTTACAAATTACTTTTAGTGAGAAAGCAAATTCTCTAATGCAGAATCATGAATAATGAGGATTGACTACTATATTTTGTTGGGATGCAATTCTCCATTTCATTTCTGCATATCTGGGGACAACTTTGATCCTGGACTCTTTTCAAAGATGTTTGTATAGCCGACACACTTGCGAGATAGTACCTTTCTTCAGGTCAGAGGTCAGTTTATTCCCCCAACCACCACCCCCCCCCGTGGATAAGAGAGATAATATCTCCCTCTGAGGCAGTGTCTGGGCAGGTTTTCTAGATGCACTGTGTGCGCAGGATCCACCTGGGCCTGCCTTTGTATTATCTGTATTGGCTCTAAAGGCAAGGGGACTGGTGAAAATGTAAGGCTTGTGCTGCCTGTGCTATGCATGGTAAACTCTTGTTTCTGATCCATGAGTCTTGAGTCTCTGTTAGCATCTACGAAACTGTGGCAGGCTAACTTGATAGCTAGCAAGTCATGTAAAATCTCGGACTGTCACAATTTTTGACGTATTTATAATTTTAAACTTTGATTGTTAAAATATATTTTTAAACTTTTACTTACATGTTGTGGGGGGAGGAAAATGCATGACTACTGCCCCATTTGATAGAGAGTATTTCTTATATTTCTTGATAAAAGATTCAACCAAAATAATAAAATATTTACTCCATAATCATTTCTAATACACAAATGTGTATTTGAATTAAATAGTATCTCTCTGACTTCCTTTTCTCTCACACTATGAAATTATAAAAAACACTCCTTTTCCTGACTTCAAGCACATGTAATATAAAACTTCTTTGGGTGACTACATGTATCTAATGGCATATCAAAATAATATCATTTCAACGTGGTTTTACTTTAAAATGGTATAATTTGAGAAATAACCATAATTTTACATATATAGGAGCTATTTTGACTGAGATAGCATTTTAACTGACATTAAAACACTGAGTAAATGTAGCTTGAAATACTTGATCCCTCCCACTTTTCACATGTGAATATTCTTTGTTAGAAGTAATTCATATGGATAATGTTCTTAAATTCAACTCTAATTATTTAAGTCTTCTTTTACAAAAAAAAGTTTTTTAGAAAAACCATCAACCCTGGATCAGAAAAAAAATAAATCATTAATAGTGCTTTATTTTTGACACTATTATCATAGCAATGCTGGTATTCATGTAAAATAATGAGTCATATGAAAGCAATTTTTAAAAGTAAATTAGAGATTCCATTTTGAAAAGAGGGCATTAAAACCTTAATTGAAAATGATATAGTACAAAAGCGTCAGATCTTATATCTTGATAAAATTTTCACTTTAAGAACTAGCCCTCACATCTTCAGTACTCAGTCCTGTTAACAGTGAAGCCTAATTTAATAGTTAAAAGACACTGAGAAACCAATGGAAATTCCCACTGATGACTCAGCTATGTTTGCATCTGCACTCTGCCTATTAAACCTTGATTATATCTCTTCTTCCTGATGTCTTCTTCCAATCTGCCAATCATTCAGAGCAGAGAAATTCATGGCAGAATGCAAAATCTAAAAAGTCTAACACAGGGAGTATAACTTTCCATTCACCATTCCTTCTTAAGACCTGACAGCTATCATATTAAAATTTTCTCTTTTAATTTCATAACTTAATTGTCCAATTAAATTTCCATACACATATTTTTTAAATTAAATATGATATGATGAACATAACAAAAAATGTACAGGAAAGAATATGAGTAATTCGTTGGTGAATATGTAATCTGTGTCTCTCAGCTTATACCCACAATGGAGGCAGGTGTGACGACAACTTTATAAACAAGCAGTATTCATCTGGTCCATACCAACACTAAGTGTGAGACCTCCAGCTGCTGTAAATTGCCTTTCGATTATTTTTGGAAATCACCTGTGCATGTTTTACATGCACTTCTGGACTTTGAGATGTCATATGCTCTTTGCCTCCAGTTTTTTTTTGCCTGATTCTAGGACCTTTCAAAACTTGCCTCCTTACCTTAGCTGTTGCTGCCACTGCTGGTAAGTTGCTATGCTAGACTGTCTTCCTGGTGCTAGGGCTGCTGCTGCTACTGGGCTGGCTTTGCCTGTAGCCCATGAGGGTCTCCATTCAAATGCTTGCTCCAGGGCCCTGGAGTCACCCCAGAAGTGTGGAGAATACCTTATCCCCTAGGCCATGCTCTGCTAACTGATCACAAAGGTTAGTTAACATGCGGTCTTAAGTTCTTGCACAAATTTTGAGTAGAAATCGTTTTTTCAGTTGCTTTGTTCAGTTTCCCTATATAAAACTATTCACTGGAGACTGAACACTATGACATTCTAAAATTGCTCTTGCCCCCTGATAATGGGGGCAGAGCTATTCAGCCAAGCATCCTATCCCTTATGACTCATTCATTCTCTAGAGAACAACTCAGAATCTGAAGGCAATATAATTCTGGTGGCTTATTTCGCCAGTCTTCAACACTGGTAATAGTAGAGTGGATAAAAGCGTGGACTCTGGGGCCAGACTATAAGGGTTTGAATACCAGCTCCATTATTTACTACTCTTGTGATCTTGGGTAAGCTACTTAAGTCACTTAACCTCTGTAATCTCCATTATTTTATTTGTAAAACGGGGTAGTTGAAAGTAACGAGATATATATATACACATATGTGTATACATATGTATATACATACACATATGTGTATACATATGTGTATATATGTGTGTGTATATACATGTATGTATATATATGTATATACATATGTGTATATATACATATACATACATACATATATACATACACACACACACACACACACACACATATATATATATCTTAGAAGAGTGCTTGGTGATAGCATGCCTTATATTGGCCTTTGCTGTTAAAATTATTAAAGTGATATTATTTCAATATTAAATAAGACCTCTTTATTAATTTCTAAATTCCTGTAATTTTATACTAACTTCTGTTGATGCTCTAAATATGTCTGTTTAATTTTTATCTATTTTTGAAACCTCTTATTCATCCCAGTGCACTCTCATCATATTTCAATTACCTACCAGCTAAAGTCATTGAAATTAGTCCAACAGGTCAGTCTAAAATGATAGGGTTTATTTCATGCTCTATGATTGATCAAAAATCACGTTATTATAAATGTTGCCCTAAGATACAAATGGCAAACATAAAACCTTGTTTCTTGCTCCTGAAAATTTCTATCACTATTATTGGAAGAAGGTAAGAGCAATAACCTTTCTGAACAGGATCCCAATGGAAGTAGAAATGAATGGTCCATTTCAGCTCAACACTCATTCTGAAAACGATCCAGGTCACTGACTCAGTACAAATGAAGTTCCTCTCTGCTTCAACTCAATTACTAATGAACATCTTGATTGCCCTCAAAAGTAAACTGGCAGCTGTATTAGGTTCTGCAAGAAATTTGTACCTTAGGCAATCTAACTATAGATTTCTGCCCTCAATGTAGCTTGGAGATAGTCCCCCAAGGAGATACTTAAGTAGAACATTTTGAGTAAGAACTTAACCACAGAAAACAAACAAACAAATAGAACTAGTGCTTTGAGTTTGGGTTCTTTGAAGTTGGGGCAGAAGTCACTGAAAGTAGAGAGATAGGATTTTTTTTTTTCTCCGAAGTCTATGCTTGAGCCTTTGATGCACAGGTATGAATCAAAGAGTATAGTATTACTTTGTTTTTGTTTGCTTGTTTTTATGTGCGTGCGTGTGTTCATGTTTTTATCTAGGAAGAGAGTATGATAAAAATATTTATGTCCCACCAAATGAAATAGTTCCATGATAGAGTACTTAAAGTAGTGAAAAATTTTAGGGTTTTGTGGGAGTTCTTCTAAAACTCTAGAGCTCACTCTATAACTGTGGTTCAAAGTCATTTAGTCAATCCACAGTTTAATTTCAGTGTTCACTCCTTATTTGTTAAAATATGTACCGTATCCTAAGTAATCAATAAATTGTCAAGTTCCATGACAATGAGTAGGTGGGACAATGAGGAATTTAGAACAATTTATACTACCTAAAGTTTTCCAAATGTAATTTTAATATTTTATTATAAAGATTCAAACAGAATTAAAAGAGTAATCCTTAATTTACAATATTAGATATAAAATATTCAAAATAAAGAGTTATTATAATTAAGATAAATTAAAGTGAGTTTCTACCAATATTCAAACAAATAAGTAGAAACAGATTTATAAGGAAATACTGTTTGAAAAGAAATAAGAATATGAATAAAATATCTTCTGAAGAAAGGGCTAGCTAATGAATTTCTTATCCTTAAATAGGTGTTATCAATGTCTATTCTCCCAGGTAATTACTCAAATGCCAGACTTTCTATACATACCACAGGCCCAGAACATACCAACTGATAACACACTGACACCTTTCCCCCCTACAGCAGTAAACCATCTTATCAAACTTTCAAAACTACCTGAAAAAATAAGCTCATGTGAGCTTGTCTTAAATTGTGGTTACTTGTTAAAAAGTCCAGGAAAAAATTGAACCTCTTATGGAAAATTCAACTGAAATGACAGCTGGAATTATTTGTCTCTCCTTATTACAGCAGTTCTTTATTGGGAAAGTGATGCATGTATGAGAGTGTGGAATGTGGTGAGCAGTATGTGTGTGTAAGGGTGTGTATGAGTGTGTGTGTGTGTTGTGTGATATGTGGATGAGAAATTTAACTTTGTAATTAGCAAGTCTGCTAAAATTCTCATTTCTCTGTTTATTGGTGATTTATCATAAAATTTCTACTGTGTAATCTCACTGTGCATATTATTTATCTTATTTTATATAGGTACTTGGATGTTGATGAATAGGCTAAATTTATTTTATTTAGTAACAGACATAATCATCTGTAGTAGTTCTAAGCTGACATAATAATTTTTCAAAAATAGCAAGTAAGTTAATTAATACAAAAATTACCTAATGTATTTTAAGATTTTTCTTGTCCCCCAATCTCCACACTTTATGGTACTTGTTATTTTCAATGCCTCCATAGACTATGGAATAGAATTAAGTTTGAAAATATTTATTTCTTCAATACAAAATGAATTTAAATAGTTCCCACTTAGACAAAATATATTTATCTGTTCTAATACATTAAATAGAGAGAAACAATTTACTAGAATGACTACTGACTCCAGTAAATAATTCTTTCTCAGAAAAAAATAGACTCCTAGAATCATTTTTATTATTATAAAATAATAAAATGGATATTTTAATAAAATTATTGATGTTTTAAATTTGCTTTGATGTACTGAATACCCACATAATGTTTTTATGATATATATTGTATAACTTTGGAGTTTAAAACATCTCAACATTTCAATATTCAACAAGGTATGGATTTTAATATAAAACTTATTTATGAATACGAAAATTATACTAATGTGGGTATTTTTTAAATTAAAAAAGTATTTTCTGAATCCCATTGGTGTATATATCACTGTAATGACTTTTCTGACTGTGCGTCTAGAGTTATGCTATTAGTTATATGGTACACAAAGAATCAATATACATCAAAAAGCCAGTGATGTTTGTAAGAAGTTCCATGAAAATGAGTAGGTGGGCCAATGAGGGATTTAGAACAATTTAAACTGCCTGAACTTTTCCAAATGTAATTTTAATATTTTGTTATAAAGATTCAAACAGAATTAAAAGAGTAATCCCTAATTTGGGTCCTTAAATAACATTCAAATTAAACACAACATCTTTAGAAAGAATTAAATCTTATTTCTTGAAGTAGAGTAAGCAAGTAGATTACTTATCTTTTGGCTTTTACAATTTTCTTACTTTATTATTTCTTTTAGTTTTGGTACTTACTCTTCATCATAACTTTCTTTTTTTCAAAAAAGAAACTGAATTTCCAAACAGTGGGTCTGTTAGATATTTTTCACATCCAGCATAATTTCTTGAATATTTAGGAAAATATGTTGAGAAACATATGAAACGAGGTAAATTCATAAAGTTATATAATTGCCCCCAAAACAAGAGCAACACAGCTTAGATTTTTCTGTTCTACTGATCTGTGACATTAATAAAAATGTTATGGATTTTTGTATTTTATTAATTTACTTTTGAGAAGAGGTTTGAAACTAATTATTATGGCTTATTTAATTTTCTTATCCTATGCTTTATGCAAGTCTTGAAATTTGAGGAATTCTAAGGAAGGACCATCCCTATAGGCGTAGAAGTTCCCTGATTGTAAAATAGATTTTTATGGTACTTATCTTGTGTTCAGTTCTGAAGCGTAGGTAAGATCAAAAGGAGGAGGAAAGACCAGGCAAATGGGGAACAGATCTTTTTTTGGGTGACAAGCTCCTTAGTTTATCAAGAATGATAAAGGATCTGGATTTCTAATTAGTTCCTCATAGTTTGTATTAAGTTTATTTTTGGTCAAAGCATGTGTTTTTATTGTGGTTCAGTAATAGATTTCATGTTAAAATTTCTCTCAATGACAGCATCCATTAGCAGAGTCTACTTAAATCCCTGGTTACTGGAAAGGAAGTCTGTGGTACTCATTTATTCACTGACACTGGGGCAGTGGAATTTTCTCAATCGGCTTCTTATCATTTTCAAAAAATTTCCATTCCTTTTTTCTAATGGGTTTTTGAGTTCTATATGCCTATTTTGTAATTCTACATTTTGTTGGTCTTTTAAAACATCCATTTATATGCATTTATTCTATTTTTATTCTCTTGTGTCTATTGTTTTATCAGGCAGTTTCAATATTCTGGTACTACATAAGCTTTTTTCCCCTTACTCAGGCACTGTAGTCTGTAATAATGGCAATCAAGGCAGTTCATTCTGACAAATGTGTGTCAAAAAATGCCTGCTGTGACTTTGAAATATTGCTAGTGACTGATAACATAATGTGTGAAGCAGAATAAATGCATACAAATGGAAGTTTTAGCTGAGCAGTCAAAGTATGAACTAAATACAGTGTCAGAACTCGGCCCTGAAAGCTCTCAGTGCCAGTGGTTACAATGGCAGATTACTAAATGCACTTTGCAAAGTGTTTTATGAATAAAGCAGGGGCCAGAGTTTTATCATTTCTCTTTGTGCTTGGGCTTTTCCCAGAAGCAAAACGAAGTGACGTTCCCTGAAAAACTTTCTGGTATAGAAAGTTACACATTATTTAAGAAGAAGATAAACGCAGTAAAGGGTAGTTGGGAAATATGATGAGAGAGAGAAAATGATCACGGATATGAAAAGGCTAGCCACTAGACAGACAGACATCTGGGCTACAATAAGAACACTTATTAATAAACACCCAGGAAATAAAAGAAAAACCTCGATTGGCAATTTGCTGAAACCTGTCTTTATTGTTGAAAAGCTTACTGACATTTAAAATGGAGTGCTTTGAAGAAAAAAGATAATAAAAATAAATCCTTCTAATATTTGAACATTTCATAGATGGCAAATAAAGTTTTCCCATGTGTGAGACTCACTGACTTTATATACTCCTTGCTAACTCCTGCTTGTCCAAATGTAGAGCTCCTAAGAAAATCAGACACACTGACTATGCATAGTTTCCAGCAGAGATTGTACTCTCATCTCAGAGAGGGACCACATCTTTCATGCACTAAAAGTAGGTTGCTGAGACAAAGAGATTGACTAAGCAGTCAAACAAGTGGGCAGTAAAAATCTCTTTTCTTTCCCCCATTTCCACTCCTTCCTCTACCTTTCCTTTCCTAATCCTTTCTCTTAGCTAACTATATTTAGAAGGCAGTTTATTCTTCTTCAGGGATGTCAGGCTGGAGATGCAAGTTGAGAGGGTTTGTGAGTATGCTGTTGGCAGTTTTCACACATACAAAATAGCACACTTCTGGGCAGTGTTTAAATATAGGTATTATAGAATGTGCCTCAATCCATGTTCTTCTTAGAAGTGTGAATTAATTTAGTGTTCTCAGGTTTCAGAGTTTAAGAGTAAAAGCCTGAGATACACTGGAGTTGTCAGGTGCCTTAGGAGATGTTGCCAAATATATTAACTAATAAAAACAGAATTTGCTTTCTCTTATAAATATGGCTATTATGAAAAGACCAAACACTGGGGTGGAAATGTGACAGTGTGGGGGAGGCTCAGAGATTGTTCTAACAACTCTGTTCTCACGTTGTTCCTTTATTATAACTCGTTTACTTTTCCAAACTTTTTTTTTTTTTTTCCATTTTCACTGTATTTTAGGTCAGTATCATCTCTCATCTAGATTAAATTTCTGACTGGTCTCTCAGCTTCTAAGAGTCTTTCTCAGACAACTAACAATCAACACTGGAACCAGAGTGAATTTAATAAAATGTAAGCTTTTTATGTTTAATCTCACTTAAAAACCTCTGGTGGAGTCCCCCTCATGCCCAGGATTGAGTCTGGACGCTGGCCAGGCACCTCAAGCAGTTTTCGGTGAAGCCAAGAAATCCCCATGTCCTTTGTGCATCTTCCCAGGCTCATTTGCTGCCACTTCCCTGATTCATACTCCATTCAAAGTTGTGCCTCTTGCTCCAGTTCTTTCTTTTTAGCATTTATTGTCCCTCATCAACTGTATTAGTTCACTAGGGCTGCCATAACCAAGTACTATGGAGTATCTGGCTTGAACAAGAGACACAGTCATGTGTTGCTTAATGACAGGGACACGTTCTGAGCAATGTGTCTTTAGGTGATTTTTGTCATTGTATGAACATCATGGAGTGTAGTCACACAAACCTAGACCCTACAGCCTACTACACACCTAGGCTATATGACATAGCCTATTCCTCCTGGTTTCAAACCTGTACTGCATGTTACTATCCAGAATTACTGTGGGCAATCGTAACATGATGATAGGTATTTATGTGTCTAAACATAGAAAAGATACAATAAAAATGTAGTATTATAATCTTATGGAACCATTGTTTTATATGCAGTCTGTCATTGACTAAAACATTGTTATGTGGTATATGACTGTATTGCTTTTCTCACAGTTCTGGAGGCTGAAGTCTGAGATCAAGGTGCTGGCAGGGTTGATTTCTTCTGAGACATCTCTTCTAGTTTACAGATGGCTGTCTTCTCCTTGTGTCTTCATGTGGTCTTCCCTCTGTGTATGTCTGTATTCTAATCTCTTCTTATAAAGGCACAAGTCATATTAGATAGGGCATGCCCCCATGACTTTTTTAAACCTTAATTACATTTCAAGACCCTGTTTCCAAATACAGTAACCTTTTGAGGTACTGGAAGTTAGGACTTCAAAAATTTAGCCTGTAACATTAACCAACATCAGTTGTTCTTTAAATAATATTTCCAGTATCGATTCCACTAAGGAGCTTTCCTGATGCTTTTCACCTGAGGTTTATGCTGGTTCCTTGTGGTCTCAGAACACCTATCACACTAAACAGAAAATAGCTCATTCACTTGTTCAGCTTTCCATCTAGAGGGCAAGAGGTTGGAGGTTGGGGTTGTGTATAGTTCAAAGCTATAGCTCCACAGCCTACCACAGTGTCTGGCATTTCGTATGTGGCTAACAAATACTTAAATGGGATGAAACACTGCTAGTTTGTAATATATTTCTCTATCTCTTTTCAAACCAGTTCACATTAACTTGAAACATATTAAGCATAATGCATGGCTGAATCTACCACTTTCAGTATATATGTTCCTTTTAGGTTGACTTCAGTTTTCATTGCCTTTTAAAAGTTATTTTTCATATTAGGCCTGTAGTGTGCCTGCATCAGAATAGGCATACAGGTGGGAATATTGAGGTGATGCAAGGTCCCCATTAAATGCTCTGCCTAACAGCAGCTTTGCGGATTTCCAAAGTGTAAAGATGCAGAAGAAAGGGAAGCTTAGGGATTCAAAGATGCGCTTTACCAGGTGTTTCATTGTGAAGCCTATCTGCTGTGTACAGTATAAGCTCCACCAAGTGACCATATCCTTTTGGAACTCTTCCTGTGAAATTTGGCAGTCCTGAATTTTAAATACTATGTCATTGAAAGACTAACTCTCTTGTGCTGCCTGCAAAACTGGTCCTGTTCACAAGTTCATCTTTGGTGGAAAAGAAATAGAACAGTCTAACCTGTAGGAAACACATCAATTGGTCGTTCACTGTGAGAGATAAGATGGATTTTCAATGTTGGCAAAAGATATGAGAAACTCTGAAGGGAGTACAAATTGGCTCATTATTTAAATATTTCCTAAAGGGATTTCCCTACCATCTTTTGTGAGATGATGTAGAATCTGTATCCTAGAGGTAGCCAGTTTTCAGAGAAATGATTTTACAGAGGATGGTTACAATGGCTATTTGAGACCTCAATAGTCACCTTCACAACTGAATAAGATGAGTCTGATCATTTTCCATTCAGTAAGCTGCCACTAGAAGACTTTGTTTTCAGAGTGCATTTTTTTTTTTCAGTATGTATATGCAGCTATTTCAAGGAACACCTCCTTTTTATTCCCCTTCTTATTTTAATCAATGATGACAGGGAGAAGCTTTGTTTGAAAATTTTTTTTAAGATTTTCTTTGAACAGGCTACTGTTCTCGTTTATTTTTTTACATTTTTCTACATGCACTGAAGGTCAAAAGAGTTCATAGATTTAAACTAGGACATAGCATTCTGCATAAAACATCCCAAATGACTTTTTTTTTTTAATGTAAGGAACCTAAAAAGCATTAGCTAAAAAACTCCTGTGTCTCACACATCACTATACAAACACTGGGTTGCTTTAAAAAGGAATGAAAACAGAGGGTCTTGCACAGTGAGTTGGTTACACATTTCTTATCTTTGTGCCCCTTTTCCCTGTCTGAACATTTACACAGTAATTTTGAGTAAGGGATATGCAATTCTGAGACTTCTAAATTTCAGGGAAAAAAAGTTGGAGGGACTGACAGAGGTTGCTCAATTTTTATTTTGTTGAGTTTCCTTTTTTTAAAAATCTATGCTCTTTGATAACTAAAAGAACATATAATTCCCCAAATATAAAAAGGATATAATCTCAGAAAAAAGTGACAGTTCTTTTAATTGAGGTCATTGAGTTAACATCTAATGATTTTGTCCTTATTTTTTTTCCCCACTTTCCAGTGAATTTGGGAACAGAAGGTAACCCCTCAGGGTTGCTTTCTGTCTCTGGAAAAGCATTGGAAGTTGGCAATAAAAATCGCTGCATTTCACCTTATGGGCAGGCTAATTAAAGTGAAATAGGAAATTGAGTAGGTGTTAACCAGAGGAAGTGTGAGCTTAGGAATCAAGGCCCTCACAGAAGTAGGCACCCAGAGTGGCCTAGTGCCTTCGAATGGAGATGTGGGGGGCTGGGTCGGGGGAGTGGTGGTGGGAGAAGTCATACACAAAGTGAGTTAGGGGCAGAACGTTGTAGGATCCTTTTTATCTATTCTGTTTTTCTTTTTTATCTTCATAGTGCCTGACTCAAAACTTATGTAGCTAGTCACTTTCTGAACATCATAATGTTTTGCACATGGACTAGGATTTTAGGGTTATAAAGTTATGCAATAGAAAGAATTACACACGACTGAAAATAGGGAAATCTGGGATTTTCTGTAATCCTAACTCTGTCAGACTGTACCTGTACGACTCTGGCTCATTCCTCTCGGGGACTTCGTTTCCTCACAGTGATCTGGATAAAGATGGCTTTGAAACAGATGATAAATTATCACTCTTAGTTTCAAGTTTATGGTTCTGTGATTTTAAGTTATCAAGAGACCTATAGACTTTATGGTGTGATGCAGGGAGAAAACACTAGGACTATAGCCTTGGGATTATAGCAGGAGACTTGTTTTCTTTCTTTAAGTGAAAAAAACTTTTCTTAGTAAGTTCTTCTTCACCCTCCATGAAAATCAAACAAGCTTTAATGACGATAAAAGGTGAAGATTTTATTGTCAAAGAATTATTGTGTTAATAAAAGAAAAAAATAAATGAAACTTTACTTTTCACAAGGAGAGTGGCCAAGTAGGATGTTGGCTTAGGTGAACTGGGAAAGACTGCTACCCAGTGCACTAGTTAACACCATTTTGTTGATTTCCTATAGGCAAAGCACTGTTTGAGACCTTAGGCCAAGTTAGAGAAATGAGTCAATCATTAAGAAGAATTCTATCAAGGAAAAAGAACAACAAGCACAGACAGATTTTAAAAATTGTTTGGTATGGTCAAAATAGTTGTTATAAAAATGGTTTTGGTTGTTGAAGATGATCTCATGGTTGATCATGTAGAAGAAATGAAATAAGTAGAACTGGGGAATATGAATTCAAAAACAAATTTGAATGTTAATCTGTTGTATAATTTAGGTTTATTTATTCAATACCTAAGTATTTATCCTTTGTGCTAAGCCTTTGTTTTACAATCCATAAGACAGGCACAATAATCATTCTCTCAGTGATGTTTTCCAAGAATTAAATAAAATAATATAGTAGAAATGTATGTGTTTGCATATGAAATCCAAAAATACTGAAAAAATAAGAGAATAAAGAAGCAAGAAAAAGATGCAAGGGAGAGAATAAGAGTAAGGAAGTCAAAGACCATGTATTATAAGAGTGGTTCTCAAAATGTGGACTAGCTCTAGATCAGTGCACAGCATCACCTGGAACTTATCAAAAGTAAAAATTATACATGCCTACTAAATCAGAACCTCTGGGGCTGGAGCCCAGAAATGTGTTTTAACAGACCCTTCAGGTGATCCTGATGCTTGGCTAAAATTGGAGAACTCTGTGTTAGAGTGAAGAACCATAGGATGAGCTGATGCGGTCTATAGTATCTGTTTATTAACTCATTTAAGAAATAGCCGTTCAACAATGGCTTTGTACAGAGATTGCTCAAGGTCTTGAGGATGTACAGATTTCATAGTTTGCTGTCATTACTTATAAGACATGTTTCTAGTTACTTCTTTGCTACAGCCTCTTCCTCTTTTCCACTACTATCAGTCCTTGGGGACTTGTTTCCTTTTTTTCTGCAAATAGTTTCTCTTATTTTTCTCCTTTTTACTTTCTGTTGATAAATCCTAAATCTATATTTCTTTCCTCCATCTCACCCAACCTTCTGTCTCATACATTCCACAGTTTTCTGACTTCTTGATGTCACCACAAATTCAACATAGCTAAACCAACATTATACTCTTCCTTGCCACACAATCCCCCTTCTCATGCTCCTGTTTATAATTTTCCAATTGAGTTTAGGCTATCATCACTCTTTCTATTTTCATGTAACTAGAGCAAACTGATTAACAGCATGACATCTGATGTCAGGTTTATCTGGATTCAAATCCTAGCTCAGCCATTTATTAACTACAACTTCAGTAGTTACTCTATGTGTCAGTTTCCTTGACTATAAAACGAAAAGATAATAATAGCTCTCCTGGGGTGTTATCAGGATGAAAGGAGTTAGTTCATGTAAAAACTTTAGAAGAGTAGCTGGCACTTAATAAATGTACGATAACTGATAGCTATTTTATTATGGGTTTTAATTCTTTTTCATTTGTTTCTTATATTATCTATGATCTATCAATTCTTTCTTTAGATTAGTTGTAGGGAATGTAATAGTATACCTTTCAACCTTTCTTCCACCCCATCAGATACGCAGTCAAGGCCATCAGTGTATATTCTTGTGTGGATCTGCTCACTCCGTGGGTAAACACGTGACCGAAGAAGATGAACTGATTTGGGTAAACACATGACCTAAGACGCACTAATTAAGTTGAAGAGACAGAGTTTTATTTGTCTCTTTCTGCTTGAGAGGAGAGATTTCTCCTGAATGAGAACAAGGAACTGTATTACCTCTGTTCCTGTTGTCAGCATACTTACGTCACAAGGCAGGTCCGCCTGAGGACAGTCCTGTCTCACTGACCACGGACGGATGAGTATAGAGGTGAAAAGAACTCCGGTTCTTGAGAACATTGTCCTGTTGAACCTCTGAACAGAGCAACCATGGAGCCCATTCTACCCTTAAATACGTTGCTATGTGATGGCCGGGCACAGTGGCTCACGCCTGTAATCCTAGCACGTTGGGAGACTGAGGTGGGTGGATCATGAGGTCAGGTCAGGTGTTCGAGACCAGCCTGGTCAACGTAGTGAAACCTTGTCTCTACTAAAAATACAAAAAATTAGCCAGGTGTGGTGGTGGACGCCTGTAATCCCAGCTACTCAGGGGGCTGAGGCAGGAGAATTGCTTGAACCTGGTAGGCAGAGGTTGCAGTGAGCCAAGAACATGCCACTGCACTCCAGCCCAGGTGACAGTGCAAGACTCCATCTCAAAAAAAAAAAAAAAAAAAAAAAAAAAAATGTTGCTAAGTGAGATAAATTTCTTAGGAATATTTGACTTCAGATTTCCTTTCTTACAGTCAAAAGCATATAACTAAGTCATTTGCCATTCTCATTCCTAAAATGTAGGCACTTGATACAAAGTTGCCTATCTTTTTCTGCTTCGTTTCTCTTCCCCACCCGCTTCAGTGTCTATCTCAGATCATTTAAGCATCCCTTGATACTAACTACTAAAGTAATCTCTGACATCATCAAGCTCAAAGTCCTTTACCTAAGACATAAATCTTCATAACCTAGTACCTTCTACCTTCAAATTGTGATTTTTATTTATTTTGTCTTCTCCTGAATCTCACATTTATACATCTATTATAATATAATTTAATCTGTCTAATAAAAATCTCAAGCTTACTAAACCCAAAGCTGAGGTATTGATTTTTCTTGTTTGTTAACCTACTTTGGGTTCATGCTTGACAAGCTCAATTAATGATACCACCATCCATTTATTTGTTCAGAAAATAAACTTATCTTGATTTCTCTCTTTACCTCACCCATCATATCACATCCAGTTTCCAGTCCTATCAGTTTCACAGCTATGATAGACTGAAGCTGCCACTTTTACATCTCAATTACACCACCTTAAACTAAGCCATTATCCTCGCTCTCCTGGACTACTGCACCAGCTTCGTAACTACTCTTACTGCATTCACTCTTGCTCACTGCCTCTGATTCACTCGCTCCTTCTCACCATATATCTCTCTCTACTTTAAGAGACAGAGGTAATAAATGCTTCTTTAAAAATTTCCAATGGCTTGTCTTTGTTATTAGAAAAAACTCCTAAGTCTTCACTATGTTTCGCAAGGTTCTATTGTATATCTGGGCTCAATTAACTCTTTAATCTCCTTTCATATGACTGTCTTGTTTGTTCCCTCTCTGAGCCGCGTTGGCCTCCTAGTCATTCCTTAAACATTCCCAGCTTGTTCCCACTGCAGGGCTTTTACATCTGTGGTTACTTATGCATTGGATACTCTTCCTCCAAATTTGCCATTCGAGATTGTAATAAAATGTTCTTTCCTTTGGACAGTCTTCTGTGTCCCACCCTACACTGATCTATCTTTATTTTCTGTCCCAGTTATTTTTCTTTAAGGCAAATTTTCCAATACGAAATTATGCCATTTATTTGTTTTCTTATTTATTGTCTGTGTCTTCCTCTGACTTTCTAGCAAAATGTAAGCTCCAGGGAAGCGATAATCTTGTCAGTCTTGTTCACTATGTTATCTCTAGATAAACAAAAGAGTTTCAAGCACTAAGTAATTGCTCAATAAGTATTTACTGATTGAATGAATAAACATGAATTCTAATCTCTAGTAAGCTGCTGGCTTAGTAGTCACAGTAAGGATAGGATTGTCTTTCTTCCCCCTCAAACATTATTAACAAAAATTAATTAAACATCTACTTTATTATTGAAGGCAAAAAGGAAGTATAAGAGATTTTGTAATTCTTTGCAAGCTAAGAATTTAGAACATACTTGAAATGTCAAGTATGAACACAAAAAATGATTAATTAACAAAAATGTGACATCCGTGGTACAGAGAAGATAAAATAGGGAAACCTAATAAAGAGCTGAATTTACTAGAGAAGCCTTATGCTGAGGGTGGTCATGACCTGAGGTCCACAGAAAGTATTAGATGTGAATAGTCTGGAGAGAAAAGAATGGCTGGTTTCCAGGAGACAGGCAACACGATGTGCTAAGAGATTCAATTAGGTTTGTGACCATGGAATGGAAAGAACAGGAAAGCAGAAAAAAGACATTTGAAAACAAGTTTTTTGCCTCAATCTTTTTTCTCTTTATCTCTATGCCCTTTCCATGGGCTGTCTCTGGTTTTTACCATCTTAATGGAGAGTTTGCTCAAGTAAATAACCATCACTCCGGCCTCTCCCTCAAATGAGACGTTGATCACTACTTGCGGAGGTCTGTCCTGCAGACTTTCACTTAACGGCGGATGAATAAATACATTTACACACTAGAATACTATGAATTGAGTGGGTTAGGGAGATGTCAGCTGCTCTTAGAGGGCAATTGCAGCTAACTGACTTCTACTTTTTGTTCCTCTTCACATTTATTTAGTATAGATTTAATAACAGGGTTTCTACATCAACACGCTTGTGGATAATTAACACGGTTGAAAGAGCGCTTTTACAAATGATAAAAGGTTTTGGTTCTGGAGCTTAAACACTATTAAAGGGTAATCTTCTTTGGACTTCTTAGAGGGCTATCTGGCATAAAGTTTACATAAGTAAACAGTAGAGACAAAGGAATGTGGGGTAAACAGACTTAACTGGGGAAGCTTTATTATCTTTAATCTTCACCTTATGATTTAATGCTCTAAGGTAGCAACTGGGGCTGCCTTCAGCCTGTTCCCTAAGTTAATAAAAACTTTTCGACTTTCCAAAAGATTTGAGACTATAATCTTACAACTTTCTTTAATATTTTCTTTAAAAATTTGCTAACTACTTTCAGTGAATCTCAACACTCAAATTCCCACCCTACTTTGGCATTTCTTTGTCATATTACCTACATTTCTTTGTATGGGTATGTCATCCTCTAGTGCCCCAAGTTCAACATACCTAGACCAAAATTAGCACTTTCACTATCAAACCAGTTTTCTCTTCTGGCTTCTCTTTTGTTAATGACTTCTCTGTCTCCTAGCCAGTGAGGCCAAGGATTTCAAAATGATTTTGGCCCCACTTTCCCTTGATTTCTGTGTCCATTTGATGCCCAACACTAAGTTCACAATATCTTTTCCTTTTCTTTCTATTGCCTTTACTCCAGGTCAGGCCTTCGACTTTGCCTAGGTCATTCATTCACAGATGTTTTTCACTCAGCTAATATTTATCAAACAGCTATTATGTATTAGGCTTTCTTCCAGGTGCTTTGGAATACATCCCTGAATAAAACAGAAATCTCTGCCTTCTTGGAGACGTTATAGATACAGCACGGCCTACTAACTGGTACTCTCTTATTTAGTCAATTCTTTTTATTTCATTGCATATTTTTTTTCAAACTGATCAAAAAGCACACTTCTGATTATGGCTAGGATTTACTAAATCCTTCAATGATTCCCCTTGTCTTAAATTGAGTCAGGCTGGTCTGATATTTACAGCCTCTTAGTCCCAGGCTATTTTCTCATCGACCTTAATGAAGGATTTTGGGTCGCTTTACTGAATACATTCTGGTTGAGAAGTAATTTGTTTGGCATATTTCTGCAGTTGCTAAAAACATTCAGAAAAGAGGAAATCAATACTAGTAAAATTCGTGTTGATTAGCACAAAGAATATAAGAGGCTCCCTAGAAGGGCCACGATGGTTTTTACAGGGAATACTATAGGGATGTTGGTTCATTAATGGAAAATACACAGAAAATTGAGAAAAATCATCAGAACAAAAATTTTACTATTAAAATAACTATTTTGGAGAAAGATTAAAAACTTCATCAGAGTAGAAATCTCACCACATTTTTTTTAGTGTGCCAGCCCCTTTCTGTCACGCCATGTCCCATTCTTATGGAACATTGGTAAAAATATCCTCAAGATGCAAGTTTCACATATGTTTTCTTAGGCCAGTAATTGACAAACTAAAAACATGTTGGATTATGATCATTTTCATTAGTTACTAACATTTCAAAAACAAACAGCTTTATAAAATGACAGAAGCAGAATGGATTATTATGGAAAAACGGAAATGAACACATCGAGGTATATTTTTCTCTTTTTAAAATTGGTGTTAAAATAGAGAACTATGTTCATGAAGGCAGAAATCACTAGTGCTTATGTTAGACTTACCTGGTCTCTATGGAATCATGGCTCTTATTCCATATAAAAATTCTTTATTTTTATCTTAGCCATAATTCATGTCTAGAAGTAACAGATTCTGTTTCATATTAGTAAATATTTAACATGTGAGTAGACAGTCTGACCAATTATGATGTTAGTTTATTTGAGCTGCTCAAAGAACTATGAAATGAGATAGATTAGAGGCAATTATGAATTCCACCCATTAAAATGTAATGAAGAATTAAAACTTCCATGAAGGAAGAATTAAAATATTGATTAAGTAGTGTCTTAAACTAACTTGTAGCAAAAGAAGATGAGAGGGAGGGAAAATATTTCAGTATCTTCTGATAGCTTTCAATTTTCAGTATATTTACTTCTGGTCAGCTGATTCAAGACAGCTTCAATTTCAGATGAATCTGTCCCTCCCTGTAATAGAGGACCCTTTGATATTGGCATACCGTTTAAGTTTCTGAAAATGTTCTGCACTTCCTTTGAACTAAAATGCCCATCAGCATTTTAAAATGAAGGAAGGCAGCCACGCCACCAGTCATGAAGACAATTTAGATGCTTATTATCGTTTTCCAGCATTAGCACATGTGGGAATATGAGCCAGGATAGTATAGTCTTTGACAGCATGGGTTCAAAGCCTGGCTTTGTCACTTATTGGCTTTATGACCTTGGAAAATTATAAAGCATTTCTGTTACTTAGTTTTCTCTTCTGTAAAAAAATTGTTTCTGTGACTTAGTTTCCTCTTCATGACGGCCAGCATGGCTGCCTTACTTCATATTAAAATGCTGATAGGCATTTTAGTTTAAATGCAGTACAGAATATTTTCAGAAACTCAAACGGTATGCCAATACAAAAGGATCCTCTGTTACAGGGAAGGACAGATCCATCTGAAATTGAAGCTGTCTTACATCAGCTGACCAGAAGTAAATATATTGAAAATTGAAAGTTATGGGAGGATACTGAAATATTTTCCCTCCCTCTCATCTTCGTTTGCTACAAGTTAAAGACTCTACTTAAAATAAAGCTAATAATAATATTTCTCTTACAAACTTGGTGTGAGAATTAAATTATTTAACATAGTTAGGGCCTTTATAGTGATACTTAGCACCTGGTGAGTTTTCAATGAATGTTGACTACTATTTTAGGCTACAGCATAGTTTCTTATAAATTAGAGAACACTAAGCACTCTATTCATCTTTGTGCTACATTTTCTTGTGTCTGTGAAGTAATGACAATTTTTAAACAGATGTTCTAGTTATGTTTATGACCCTGTTGAATGTATTTCCTAATGAATATTCTTGCTCCTTTATGTAATATATTGACATGACTTGTTTGTGAAAACATATATGTTACTGGTAAATTTTAGGAATAAAAATGGATTTCTTAAAAACAAAAGGAACTGGCAGAACAGGGCCGGGGATGGGACACTGGACTGGGAACCTGGTCTAGTGGTCTCTAGGGCATGTTTTTAACCAAGGGTTATTCTCTGGGCAGGTCACCCCCACTTCCCTTCTTGGTTCCGCATTTGAAATATTAGTTATCTAAATGCATGCCAAAGGCTCACTCAGGGCTCAGAATCTATGATTGTTTCTTCTATCAACATAATTACCAGGTAAGCCCACACGTTTATTCCCATGATGTCGCTCTGCTTACAGTATTTTAAGGGTCTATGAAAAAGTAGCCTGTTCTTTGATTATCTTTGATGACATCAAATTTTCCTTTTAAAAGTAGACAGAATTTTTCAAACAGCAAAAAAGTGTCTTGAGGCTGTATTTGTTGAGTAGAATGAGTGTTTTGAATGTTAAAAATGTGATTTAACTATAACGGAATAAAAAGGTTTTTGAGAGAGTCTTATAATTACTCTGGAGAGAGTGTGTGTGTGTGTGTGTGTGTGTGTGTGTGTGTGTGTGTCTGTATTTTCAAGTGCAATGCAAATTTGCAGTTTTAAGTTCTGGAATATTTTGTTAAAAAGCCTTTAGTAACACCTAGCTTATATCAGTATAATAACTATCCTTTTGTAAACCAATGGTTTTTTGAAGAAACAATATTTACTGAGATCTAGAAACAGCACAAATCTTATTTGTAAAAACACTGATCATACACGCTGCTTGAAAAGCAGCTTGGTCCAGTGTCATGGGCTTATTATCCAGCTGAAATATTGCCTTGCACCTTGAGCTAGTCATTTATCTTCCCTGTACCTCAGGACTTATCTCAGAAAAGTCTAATAAAGATGCTTGTTCATAAAGGGTACTGTTGCATCTCGAATGTAGTGTTCCCCGAATGCTGGATGACGTAGTACAAGGAGAATGAAAATTTGTATCACTTAAAAATCTACCCCATGGGGTTGCAGTCTGATGGCTAGGTTTGTGTGTAGTAGTGAGAATGCTATATGCTTCTTAAGAGTAAAGGTTTATAATTGTCAAAAATTTGGCCACAGCTTGGCAAGATTAATAAAACTAATCTCAAATTGTACAGAGCTCATAAATATTTTTGAAATATTCACATACTGGAAATATCACTAACTATACTTACTCTCTCATCTATTTAGACTAAACTCTAAAATAAATGTAAATTATTTAGATTATCCACTAGAAGTAGCAGTCAGGGTGCTTGGTAAAACTCATAGGATATTTGTCATAAAAATAGCTCCACAAGGATTCAGGAAACAGAAGAAGAATGGTAGACAAATAAGCTTACTGATTTTTCTTTTTTATTGAAGTTCTTTAAATTAAAAATTCTAAATTTAAAACAGATGTTTTAAAGAGGGGGGTTGCTCTGAAATAGGAATCACATATTCCTTTGTATAGATTCCAGAGGCTAGTCCTTATTTAAATAGATGTGTATTATATGAGAAAGGAAAATAATTTTTTTTCACATCTTATAGGATAAAATGTTATTCTTTCAAAGCAAAAATATATGTATAAATATATAACAGATATATTATTATAGCATCCTACTCCTGTCTCCCTTTGAGAGTGAACCTTCAATGTCCTCTTTCTTGCTTTTGTTTTGAGACTCTTCAAATGTTTTCCTTTCTTAATTATCTGCCTATCTTAATTATCTTGTTTTCTTATCTGGAACAGAAAAATGTGGATACAATGAAACCAGCTGATGGTGGTGGTGTATATATATATATATATATATATATATATATATATATGTATATATATGCACACAAAAAAAAAACACACATAAAATTAAATAAAAAAAATACATATACACAGTTTAAAAATGTCTGATGTACAGTGAGAGAGAAGAACAATACTAATAGGGATATGTGACTGTGATGTGAGCAACAATAGAACAGAAATCCATAGGCTGAATGGTTCTTAGAAATAATTATTTACTGGGTAGTGAATGATTATAATTAAATAATTGCTGCCTTTCTAAAAAATGATGAAATAGAGCTGATACAAACTTGTAATAGATGATCAAGAAGGAGAAGCAGGAGAGCTGGAAGAAGTAGGAGAAAAGAGGGGGCTGTTTGTGGCCACTTAAATCTGCACAGCCTTTCTCATTCGGTTTCCTGGATTTTATGCACTTCTCTGATTTTTCACCAAGTTCTGCCTATTCCTTCTCCAAACTTATCTTTTTTTTTTTAAATCAGTTTTTCCTAATTCTTTTGTAGTATGCTTACTGCTTCGCAGCTGGAATACTACAGCAGCCTTGCAAATGGCCTTCTTCAATCAAAAGCTAACCTAACACCTCAGACTCACCAAATGCTCCTCTGTACAGATATTCCTCTTCTCAGAGCCCCACAAAGCTGGTGGAGCATGCTGAGTAAGGACACAATCTCCAACCTGAGTCCTAGATCTGTTTGTTATTAGCTATGTGAATTTGTAAGATACTAAGTCTGAGCCTCAGTTTCCTCAAATTTATGAAATGCAATGCACAGAGTTGTGACAAGCAGTGTATGAAACATATCAAGTGTTTAGCATAGATGCTTAATAAGTAGCAGCTGTTGATACTCTATCACATTCCATTTTAGTTTCTCTAAATAAATCCCTCGACTGATATTATCTCCAATCAAATTGTTCCTTCTCATCATCCTTTCAACACCCAATGACTGTTTTCATTTATGTGAATTTCTCATGTTTTCCTGAGTATTTTACCTGCACCTGTTCATTCTCATATCCAAATCTGATTTATTCTTGAATTCTCCCAGCTCAAGTCTAGTAAACTTTTTTATTCTACCCTTCACTGATTTCCTTGTCCTTAAAACTTTTTCTGCAAGTATTGTCTAGACTATATAGTTTAATGTATAATTTCATTCTGCTTAATGTTTACAAGTATGTCTTGGTAACTTCACTTCTGCTCTTAGAGCTTGGGCTAGGTTATATTTTGCACCTCTAAAGGGAAGCCAGTTAACTGTTTAACTTCTGGCTTTAAGTACCTTTCCTAGAGATTATTTTAACCAGCTGAATAGAGCTTAAGCCATTTGTTGACTAGTCCTGGAGCCACTAAGTGAGCAATCAATGGGGGCTGCTTTTTTCACCTTTCTGAAAAGTGAACAGAATGCTTAAAAAGCACCTTATTCCAGTTGGGGAATTAAAAGATTAGGGCTCTACGCTTTCAAGTTAAAGGAATGTTTTTTTTACTCTCCTTATGGGAATGAAAGCATAAAAATTCTTACAGCAGGGAGTTGGAAAGAAGGGTAGGCAGGTGCTGTGTTTGTTTTCTTTTTCTTCTTAGCTTTTTTATTGATTGGATGAAAAATTGTAGAAACCAAGAAAGAAAAAAAATAATTACGATAAAAAGGAAGATTTTAGAAAATATCAAGCAAGCAAAAAAACACAGATGTTTATCGGGCTGTAAGTCAATGGGCCGATCTTTAGCCAAAAAGTTAAGTAGATTTTTTATTCATGTATCAAATAATTATTGAATGCTTACTGCACACTAAACAAGAAAGTAGGCCCTAGAGATGTATAAACACATGCTTGAAATCAAGGGAGCTCAGGAGCTTACCAACAGGAGGTAGCATCCAAGAGGTAAAATGTAAGAAGTATTAAGATAGAGGGAGGTTAAAGGTCTAATGTTTTCTTTTTGAATACAAGTAAAAATAAAAAGTAAGGCACTAAATATTCTAACAATTAACACTGCAGTGGGGTAAAAAAAAAAAAAGACTACAACTAAGTAGTTTAAAACTAATCAAATAAATGAATAAAAGTAGCTATTTATGGACTGATAATGAAAATATTGGTGAAGTATCAAGGACTGTGATTAATTCTATTCTGTGTGTCTGTGTGTGTGCACACTTGCACGTGTAGAGACGGGGAGACAGAGAGAGAAATGGGAGAGAGAGAGAGAAACAGAAAGAGAAAGAGAAACAGAGGGGTGGGGTAGAGAGAAGAGAGAGAATCCCTAAATATTTATTTGAAACACACTAGCTAAAAGTGTGTGTCATTTTTGTGAAAAGCAGTATAGCAGAGTGGTTAAGAGATCCAGTTTTTGGAGCTAGACTCTCTGGGTTTGAATCTCAGCTCTAATAATCAACAGCTTCATGACCTTGCAGGAGTTACTTTATTAAAAATTTCTTTAATTACTATTATGTTCATGTATTATTTTTTACAGGCACATATACACCATGGAATACTATGCAGCCATAAAAAATGATGAGTTCATGTCCTTGTAGGGACATGGATGAATCTGGAAACTATCATTCTCAGCAAACCGACACAAGAACAGAAAACCAAACACCTCATGTTCTCACTCATAGGCAGGTGTTGAACAATGAGAACACGTGGCCGCAGGGAGGGGGAACATCACACACTGGGGTAGGTTGGAGGGTGGGGGGCTAGGGGAAGGACAGCGGGGGGCGGGGGAGGCTGGGGAGGGAAAACACTGGGAGAAATGTCTGACGTAGGCTACGGGGGGGACGGAGACTGCAACCCACCGTGGCATATGTGTACCTATGCAACAACCCTGCGGGGATGTACACATGTACCCCAGAGCTTAAAGTACAATTTTAAAAATATCCAGAAAATAAAGTCTGAAAACCAAGAACATCTTTAGTAATGAAAAAGCCAATTAACCATAACTAATAAATAATCAATAATCCTTTTCTCAACTATCTGAGTAATGTTAAGTATTCACTAAATGCTTCTGCTGGTCTTTCACCATGAAACCCCGGATCCCCTTTGATCCTGTTATGCTTTTTGATCCACACAGCTAAATTAAAAGCAGTGGTGTATTTCTTCGCTTAGAAGGGTCTCTTCTATTTGTTCCTTCTCCTTATTCCCCTTGACCAATTCTAGACCAGGCCTTCGTGATCTCACGCCTGCAGGTTTGATCAAGTCTTTGGCAATTAGATTCCATCCTTCACATTAAAACTAGATTAGCCTTCCCTTAATGCCACCTTCATCATTTTACTTCTGGGCTCCAGGATGCACAATAGGCTTTTGTAAGCTACTTCTGGCCTAAAGTATAAATTACAAACTTCAAATTTTATTTCATATTAACTTAATGTCCTCATTGTTTTTCAATACATTCTGCTCTCTTTTACTTCTATTCTGTAGTATTTATTATTTATTCCATAATTATCTATTTTTTTCTCCAGCCTAACTATTCTTTACTAATCCATCAAGGTCAAGTTCCAGGCTAAACTTCTCTGGAGAGTTTTCATTCCTTTTCCTTTGTTTAACTATTCTGTATGCTGTTCAATTATTTCAATACCTTAACTACACAACTTAAAGTGATATAAATAAACAATACTGATATTATATACATATATACCAGCACACATTTATAGAAATGTCTGCATTGTTCTTTGTTTCTCATGCATGGGTCTTGTATCTCCAACCAGATGCCAAGTGCTTACAGATACATTCCCTATGGCATAGTTGATTTTTGTAGTTTGTTCGTCTTAGCACTTACTCATCAATAAATGTATTTTGATTGCTTAGTATTTGGCTTCCCAGTTAATGCATATGTATTTCACTTTCAGCTCACTACAACCTCCACCTCCCAGGCTCAAGTGATTCTCATGCCTCAACCTCCCAAGTAGCTGGGATTATAAGCATGCACCACCATACTTGGATGATTTTTGCATTTTTAGTAGAGATGGGATTTTGCCATGTTGGCCAGGCTGTTCTCAAACTCCTGGCCTCAAGTGATTCATCTGCCTCGACCTCCCAAAGTGCTGGGATTATAGGCATGAACCACTGCATCCAGACTATTCATAATTCTTTACTCCCTCCTTCTCCTGATGTGGAGTGCATTTACCCACTCCATTGATTTTGGTCTTGGCCATAAGACTTTCTTTGGTTTGTGATCTGTGGGCAGATGGAACACATGCCACATCCAAACAAAGAAGCACAGGAGGCACTACAGGTTTCTGCCAGCCTCTTTTGCAACTGCTGTTTGGAGTGAGAACAGCATGTCCTGGATAGGGCTGCTTCTCAGCCTGGGCCTTGGAATGAGAAGCTTGCATAGAGCAGGCCTGCACTTGACCCACAGCTTGCAGCAGAACACAGCCAAATTACAGCCTTGTTTCATGAATGAGAAGTAACTTTTCTAAATCACTTATACTTTGGAGTTGTTTGCTACACTGAAAAGCTGACTCATACAGGACCTTAGAATTAATCTGACTTCATTTTGCGTGTCATGAGAGATTTAGATTTTTATAGTTAGCTAACGGAGGAATTAGGACATAAATTGTGAACAACTGATTTTTAGTTCTTTAAAAAGAACATACACACAAAATGCCTGGCTTTTTTGTTATCCTAAAATTTGGAGAAATATAACTCAAATATTTTGAAATTTTGGGCCTTCAAACTATCTGAAACTGCCGTCTTGGACTGTCATTAGCTTCTAGAGAATGGGTAGAAGAAAATCTAGAAAATAAACAAAATGTACTTTCAGTATAAAATGGAATATACTTCTATGTGGAAGATATTAATCTGTTTTAGATCCAAGCTTGTTTGGTAGAAGGAAATGCAGTAACATTTGTGCATTCTTTTCAGGCCCACGTCTTTCTTATGCATTGTTAATCTAAAACATACATTTAAAAATCTTCCATTATAAACAATCCCTTTATGATAGTACATTCTTATTTGAAAATGGATATAATGTCTTAATAAGCTATCTCTTGATTTCTATGACAAAATCTCATGTGTACTTTGATGCTAAGTGGGGAACTCCAAAATCTTAACCATTTACTTTGCAAAATTCAGGTGGAAGCATCCCCATCATTATGTGCTTCAGTCCATCAGAACTTTAGCTTGGTCCTGAAGTTCATGTTATGCTTTTGTATTCTTAGAATGAATTCATTTTCTTAACTCTATGACATTTGTCACTAAAAGTTCAGACTAGACAGCTAGTTTAATTCTTATAGAAATTACTAACATATCTGCTTTCTTTTCCATATCAATATTTTGAGAGTAAAATCAGTATATGTAGTATTATTTTCCCCCCTACTTATGGGAAAAATAATACTTCACGGTATAGGTAATGAGGGTCTCATTGAACAACCACTTACAACTACCTTTTTGTTGCTGTTGTTTATTGTGCTTCTCCTAACAAAGGAAACAAAATGTTATAAACCGGATTGGGTAACCAAATTGATATTCTTTGTTAAGTTTACTCTCTCCCCTTATTTGGTCTTACACAAATCTTACCTTTGTGAAAAAACATCTCGGTAAGGACTGCCATGTTGTAATGCAATTCCATATCCCCGATCAGCAACAGTATTTCCAATGGTGTAAAAGGAACAATCTGGGTCATTGATAGCCACATATTCCAATACGGCGGCATCCCATACAAAAGCATAGTTTCCATATTTTACCTGTAAAAATATGAAGAACAAAAGAAGAAATAGGGTTTAAAGATGGAATTTTAATTTACATAGAAAGGATGAAAAACATTACAGTGATAGGTATTTAATTGTGCTAAAAATAATAGAACACATTATCGTCCTTCAGCATCTGTGGGGGGTATTGATCTCAGAACCTTTGTGGATACCAACATCCAGGCATGCTCAAGTCCTTATATAAAATGGCATAGCATTTGCGTATAATCTCTACACATCCTCCAATAAACTTAAATCATGTCTGGATTACTTATGATACCTAATATAATACACATGTAATATAAACAGTTGCACTGTACTGTTTTTAATTTGTATTTTTGTTGTATTATTATTTTCTATTGTGTTTTAAAAATATTTTCAGTTCATGGCTGGTTGAATCTGCACATGCAGAACCTGTGGATATGGAGGGCTGAGCATATTTCTAAGTAAACTTTTATTCTGAATGAGAATTTGTACTTTGGTTAATTTATAGCTCTGTTCTGAAAACATGGGAAAGGTGGAATGTTTTACTATGCTTTTAGGCCACGTTACTTGTAGTGAAATGACCCCTGAGTGGAAAATGTCATTTGGATTGAGAAAACAAAAAATGCATGAAAAGGAGGCATGTCTTTGAGCTTCTACCAGTTCAGTGATTCTTGTGACTGGGACTGTCCCTTTTGGGGGACCCTGAGAGCTATGCCTTTGGAGTTATTACAAGGGCTATTGATGCCTAGGCTTCTAAGCCAGGTGGGTTTCTGCACTCACTCAATTTAGGTATCATCCCTATTCTAAATGAAAGCTGCAACTCAATTCACATTGAAGAAAAATGACCAATATTGTCCTGCTGATGAGCTTTATCTCCTGTCCTATGTCCTTCTAAATTAATCTACTGTCACATGTGGCCTATGGGCATCTTGCAGATGAACTTAGAAGAAAACTCCCTGGTGGATTCTGCAATGAGGAAAATAAAATAATTCCACAACCTCCTCTGTCATCATTTAAAGAACATAACTTTACTCTAGGTCACTTACAATGTCTTTAGTGATTTTTTTTCCCTCAGTAATTACTTATATACTAAGTCACAAATTTACCCAAAAAACCCTGACCTAGTATCATAAACATCTCAATAAAGTATATTTTCAGCTTTATTACATATCAAAATGGACTTAACAAATTCATAAAATAAATAGAAGTAATAGTTGAAACCCAAGGTTAGTTTGTTTATATTAAAAGAATAATCTAAGGTTATTAAAAAAGGAAAAGCAACACTGGTTCAGTATTAGAAGTATTATTGGGATGAAAATATATCTTACAAATGAGGCTTCATAAAATTTTTAAATAATCTTTCAATAGACACAAAAAAAGATAACTGGCAAAATTAAAAACAGTTATCTACCTATTATCTATTGGTAAACCAGAAAGAAAAAAATATCCATAATGAGATACAGAATACTTCAAATAACAGCAAACCTATTACCCACTGAAACTCTAATGGCAATACCATTAAAGTAAAGAAAATGATGCTTACTATTAACCCAAAATTAACTTTATTGTAACAACTTTATCCTATGCAATAAAAATGGAAACAAAAATATGATTTGAATCTATTAAGAAAAAGTAATCATCCAGTAGAAACAAAATTATCATTATTTGATAACATATTTAAGAAGCCCACCAGACTCAACTGAAAAAGTATTTTAAAAATTCAGATTTCAAAAAATAGATTATAAATGGATATAAATACAAATGATTGGCTTTTCTATTAATATATTAATGAGATAAGTAGTTTGAGTAAAAATATCTATGTACACTAAATATAAATTAAAGAGAGAAATTTAACAATAAATTAGTAGGAGCTATACAAAGAACAGTGTAACACCTGACTGAAGATGACTTGAATAAGCTTCCGGGTAGACATAACATATTCCTAAGAGTTCAGATGCATAATTATAAAAGACATTTAAATTTTTCTCAGATTATCCAATACAAAATGCAATTCTAAATAAAATGCCTAAAGGTTATTTTAGAACTTATTAAGATCTTTGCAAATTTAATTAGGAGAAAACAGATAAGAATAGTAAAGAAATTTTGAAAATAAAAAAAAATAATTATGGGAGACGTAGAATACCAAGTAATGAAACATGTTATAAAGCTTAAAAATAAAACAGCACAAAATATATTTAAGAATAGAAAATCAGTGGAACAGAATAAAATTCTACTGTTTTTAAAAGTATCCCAGAACTTAAAGTATAATAATAATAACAAAGAATTATCTGCCATCATAAACCTTTTACCTCTCTTAAAAAAGAAGACTGTATTAGAAAGTCCATCAATCAAATCAGTGTGGCAAATATGAAATATTCAAAAAATGTGACTGAGACAGGTGATTATTGCAAAAATGTCAATATTAGAGAACTGTGTCACACCACACAAAATAAATTCCTGTAGTGTAATCAATTAAATATAATTAAAAAAATCAAGTTCTAAGAAAAGCAAAACTAGAAGAACATGTGAGACTTTTTTTTGATACTAAAAAAGGAATGGAATATCTAAACATAAAAGTAAAGGAAGCAAATATAAAAGAAGTATTTGATACATTTAATTGTTGCCTTTTTTATATATGTGCTTAGATCCCACCAATATTAGATACTCAATAAAAAGTTTTGTATGAAACAATGAATGGCCTAAAACCTTCAGTCCAGTTAACTGTGCTCAGTGGATACTTACCGTCTTTCCTTGAGGTGAACCCCAACCAAACCATGAGGTATTGAAACAGATAACAGTTCTTTCCCTAAATAAAGCATTTGATACAAGTATTACTCATGGAGTGTCTGTGGTACCCTAGAACCTAGTAATTAGGTACTATCAGTGTTTCTCACAATGTGATGCTAAGACCACCACTATTAGAATTACTAGGGGATTTTTGTGTTAGAAATGTAGATTCCAGATCCAAACCCAAGCTTGCTGCATGATGGTGTTTGGTGTTTAAGGCCTGAGAGTATGCATTTTAAGATCCTGACAGCTTATGTACACCACTTTTTTTTTTTATTACTAATGATGCTGGTGATAAAAAATGAGTAATATCATCCGAAACAATTTTAGATCCGTGGGGCTTGATATAATTATAGAGAACTAAGAGATACTTGGAGTGTTGGTGTGGGAGAAGGAAAAACGCTTGGTTAGGTTTCCTCTACATTGATTTGTCACTCACAGAGTTATCCCATAGTTTCCTTCCTTTCTCTGATCCTTTGCAACCAACTTGCAGATCTGCTTTTAACTCCCGAGGTTTAACTTTACAGTGATTGGGGAGTAGCAGTGACCTTGAAGCTTCCTCTAACAACCTCCTTTGAGTTTTTGTGATTATCTTCTGTTTTAAACAGTTAGTCTGGCCTCCTGGATCCCCTAGCAGCTTCTTTACAAACCTCAAGGGACCGTCCCAGCAGGGGACATATTGCTTTACTCTTAGAAAAGTTTTTCTAGCATTGTTGTCAGTGCTTTGTGAACTGTAGAGCTCTACTTAAATGTATAGTAACATTATCTTTGCCATTATATATGTTTTTTTTTTGTAATTCCAATGTTCCAAAGCATGATGGATATTTTTATAAAGAGAATCATTAAAACAGTGTGATTATAGCCTGTTGCAATGGCAATGAAATGTTGCATAGTAACCCAAATTATTTTAGCTTTTAAAAATGTCCCTGGCCTTTTTCATCAATTAAAACATATAATCACTGTCTTTTGAATGGTTTTTAGCCATCAAATTAAAACTCTATGAAATACTCATCAACAAAGTCTAAAGTCACTTTTCAACAGAATAATAATTGAGGGACTGGCCTAAAAAGTTTTCAATTCATCTGACTAGGTAATGGAACTTTCTTAAAATTTTTCAACTAGCCCTGTTCTTGAGGTCACGTTTAGATAGGCAACTGAATTACAAGCCATTGATTTATTTATTAATGGATTCCACACCAGCAGAGTCCTTCATACTAGGTTAACAGAAGAAAGCAAAAGTGAATCTGGGAGCTTCATGTCAGCATATTCAAGGTCTCATTAAGAGGAAGAAAACAATCCAAAGTGACATCTATCTCTAGTATTATCAATCTCCAGACCTTAAAGTAGAGATGCTAGGATGCTATGATTATTGATTGACATTGGTAACTATTGAGGCTAAGCACCTGTGTCCTCAGTGCCTGAGATACCAATAGCCTGTGACAAATTTATCACTTCCCAGATAACACTGGTTTTGTTCCCATTTCTATTTCTATAGCAGTTGTTCTTTAAATTCAATTTTACTAAAAATCATTATGCATTAAGTCTAAAATCCTGAAGGTTAAGTCTATAAGGAATACAAAGGTAAGACTTGGGCCCCCATCATCACACTGCTTACAGCTCAGTAGTGGAGATAAGTCAAGCACCAAATTGTTGTAACATGAATCATATTATGGTAAGGATCATTAGAATAACTTTTGTTTACAGTGGTTTAGAGAAAAGGAAAATTAATTTTTATTGGAAGAAATCAGGACAAGTCTCAAATATTCTGGTAACTGAAATAGCTGTATAAGAAAGCCTCAAATATTTAAGTTCCTTATCAATAATACCTAACCAATTAAAAACATAGATGTGCTTTTGAGACCATTTCTCATTTACTCACACTCTTCTACTAGTTTTTGAAATTTTCCATTTGTCAGGTGAAGAATTGTAAACATTCAATGTTATTTTCTCAAATATTTGCATTTCTTGTCAAGCAAAGTGCAGGATGGGGAAAGTGTATTTTCAAAACCTGCACCTATGTTCTTCAACATGTCAGGGATTATGGCACATTTCTATTTGTTTATAAATTACTTTTGTCTTGTATGCTCCTGTTCTGATATCTCCATCATAAGCTGATGCTGAAAGCACTTTGTTTTTTAATTCATTAGGTAGCAACCTCCTGTACTAACTACAGAAGCCCATGCCACAAACAAACAAACTTATGACTACCGGTTATCCCACTAACCTTGATCTGAAGTGGGAGGACAGTATTCTTTCTCACAAGAATCTTTAATTTAGCAAATTTCTTAAAAGCTCACTTCAAAATCTATAGCTTCAGAGAGATGGAAATGATGATCCTTTCTTATTAAAATACATTCAGTGGGGACAATTATGGAAAAATGACATTTAAACCAAAAGGGATTGATGGGAATTTCCTTTGCCAAAGAAAGAATATCCTCCCTCTGTCCTCCATTTCTTTCTTATGATAATAGATAACATTTACCAAATATTTTTCAACGCTACAAATGCCTTTTACACACACATTTATTTGTTCTTTACAACACTGTGAGACAGCTGACATGGTATCTAATTCACAGGTGAGGTCATTGTAACTTGCTCTAAGTCATCCCAGTGATTTGTGGTAGATTTGGAATGTGAGATCAAGGCTATCTTCTTATGCTCTTTGCACTACATTAGATATACATTTCTGGGAGATTTTCCATAGGAATGCAAAAGCATGTGAGATAGAGTAGCCATTTTCTGTAAGGCATAGCCTATGGAGTTTGAGGAAAAACATTTATGTAAGGAAACATAATGCTATGTAGTATAGAGCAAGGGCCACAGAAAGAATGCAATTTCCTTAGTTCTGTATGGTCAGGCTATTAAGATAAAATAATTGGGCTTTTAAGAAAAAGGTTGCTTACTTGTAAAAATCATAGGAAAAAATGAATATTTGGTTTATATGACTCTGGATCCCCGAGGCCTGTTGATTTTGTAACCATTGCTCTCTAAGCATTTCTGATTCTTAGGAATGAAACAAAGCAGAGCTTTTGAATATTAAAATAAAGGTTGAAGAACGAAACTCTATTATTTTTGCTCATCAAATAAAAATGAAAAGGCCTGAGAATGATGTGAGAGAAATAAATTCTAACCTTGCCCACTAAGCTGCAAAATTCTTTACTATTTTAACTAACGGTCAGTAGAGGATAATGTGATTGTGAATCACAGGCACAAAGAGTTATGATTAACCCAGAATCGATTTACAGTGGTCCTTATAATTCATTGACCACATAAGTCCTAAAGATGGGATGGCTTTAATATTTATAACACATGGTTCTAGGTGGTAGCCTCTTACACTTTGGGCAAATTAATAATTTAGCAGTATTCATCAATTCTTCTGAATTTATACAGCACAATAAATCATGATCGAACTCATGTTTAAGTACTTAAGATTGACCTTAAAATACATATAGTTTTGTTTGCTGCTGTCTTAATTGTTGGCCTATCATGTTTTATCTGCTATTTTGTTGAAATTTTTGATTTGTGCTGTTACATAGTCATCATAGGGCACAAACTTTCATAAAGAAATATGAATGTATTTAAAATAAGTGAACATCAACTTTTTTAAAAAATCAATTTTTTTTAACCTAGAAAAGAAGTGGTATGCCCACCTCTAAATCTTATCTCTTGCCTGTTCTTTTTGAGATTGTCAGAAATACTAAATATGTTTTTTAAAGTTTTTGAAAGCATTCGGGGAAAACACAAAACCGAATGTAGCTTCTTTCTCCTCCATGGACAACTTTTTCTTGAAACAAATGACTGCTGGGTTCTGGAAGACAGAAGACTAGAAGGGTTGGGGCTCTAGGTAATTGAATGTGGGAAAAGAAGTGGCCGATTCTCTACTTCAGGCTTGGTGTGTCTGCGAAAACAAGTGCAACCTGCAGGGAAGGCAACAAAGAAACTAAGTTTGAGGAAAGCTTGGTTCACAGAGATCTGTGGCTCGCAAGACCTCCTGACTTCCTTCCTTAGATATTTGTTCCCATGAATATATATGTTCTGTTGCCTTGGAATCGGCCAGGAAGGAGTTGAATGGTTGGACAGAGACCTCGCTGTCCTGGAGTCCTGCAGCCTGGGACAGACCAGAAGACTGGAGAACCCACAGCTGCTTCTGTGTGTCTCAGGAGGGGGAATGGAGTCACCTTGTTTGTTCTAGCCCACAGAGAGGATATTTTACCTTCTACAATTCTCAATACTGCTGGTCCCTAGGCTACTTCAACAATTAGACCTGAATCCTCATGAGCTGACAAAGAAAAAGAACAATTCATATAGCAAGTTCCACAGTCAGAGAGGGAAAAATGAATTAGAACAAGTAGAATACACTCCAGGGAAATAGCAGTGTGGAAGATTACAATTCTAACAGAAAAATAAAAAGAGCACTTAACTGGATTCAAGTGAGATAAAAAAAAAAATCTTTGAGGCTACAAACAAATAACCCAGCCCCAATTTCTAAATCAAGATACTGAATAGATGAATTGAAGGAAATGCTTCTAAATGTAAGCTTAACAGGAAAAGCTAGGGTGACAACTGCCCTGGTTTGCCTAGAATGCCCAGTCATAGCACAAAAGCCCCATGTCATGAGGGAACCTTTCAGGGAGGCAAAAAATTCAGTTTTTGGCAATGAGTACAGAAGGTTAGGGAGAGGTAATATCAAACTCATATCATGGCTCAAAAAATAGCAGCTGAAAGCAACACTGTTTTTGTAGCAGATGGATATGGCATTGATTATCTGTTTCCCACAGTTGCTGTCACTGTTTTTCCTCCTGACTGCTGATGTTGGCAACTGTGATTTCTGTTCACAATAATGAATCATCCCTTGTTGCAACAGTGTGAGTGCTGATGCTTAAGTGTGTTACTTAAGCATGTTGTAATCATGAATATTAACAGTCCTTTGTGGATTGACTGTTTATTTGGTATCATCTCGATACCAAGATAATGTTAATTTAACTTACAATATTGTGAATACTGTGATCATTTTTTTCTGAGAGTTCAGATAATAACAATGAAAAGAGTTATAATACAAATGCCAGCATGACCCGAATATCAGTGAAAAATAAGGCTAAGTGACTATGTTATCTTATTACAGATGGAAGAACACAAATAACCAGATCAGGGAGGCTAATAACCATGCAAAGTTAAAAACACTGGCTACTGAGTTAGTTTGTGGGTACTCATATGAAAAAACATATATTATTGTATGATCTCTGACAGCTCTATAAAACTGAGTGAAGCTACTTTTCCTTATTACAAGGTTTCAAATAAAATGTGCTGTGAAAAACAAAAGCACAAAATTCTGATAACAGATGTGTTGGCCTCTAAATCATTTTCTAGATTTCTATAAATATTTTAATAAAACAGCAGAAGACATAAAACAAAAGTCTACTGATACTTTGTCCAAATACAAACTAGACTTGGCCTCTATCTGCATATTCTGTAGAAATTGCAAATGCAAATTTAAGCAAGTTTCATTTAGTCTATATTCTTTTCTTTTTTTTTTGAGACAGAGTCTCATGCTGTTGCCCAGGCTATAGTGCAGTAGCACATCTCAGCTTACTGCAGCCTCCACCTTCAGGGTTCAAGTGATTCTCCTGCCTCAACCTCCTGAGTAGCTGGGACTACAGATGCATGCCACCACACTTGTCTAATTTTTGTATTTTTAGTAGAGACAGGCTTTCGCCATGTTGGCCAGGCTGGTCTCGAACTCCTGGCTTCAAGTGATCTGTGTGCCTTGGCTGCCCAAATTGCTGAGATTACAGGTGAGAGCCAACATACTGGGCCTTAGTTTATAAACTTCTTGTCAATGAAAGTTAAAAGATCTTACATGCAAAATGAACTGCATAGCTTGTGTACAACACTGCTTACCTGTGATATTAAAGCTTTCATAATTAAAAATTTTGATCACTTTTCAGTTACCTCAAAATACGCAGAAAAACTTGAGTTTTACTTAAAGAGATGGAAGGAGATAACTGGCTTCCTTAGACATACGACTACAAGATGACTACTAATAGGTAAAATGTTGGGCTGTCATAAGATCATTTTCAAAGTGTGAGACAAGAAGAATGTCCTTCTGTAATTTGGAATACAATGAGTGACAATGCAGAAAAGAATACAGTAAAATAGAAATTTATATGCTATATTTCCAAACTTGTTTGATGATTTTGGAAAAAACCATAGGAGTGTAAAGAAGAATGAACTGACTGTGCCTGTGTTGCTTGATGGTGTGTGTAGATTGTAACAGACTCCTAGTGAAACAATGACACATTAAAAAAGAAAGAACTACTTCAGAACTTTTTTACTACTGTAACAATAAAAATAAAAAATAAAACAGTAAGTCACTAGAACAGGGTAGCCAAGTTAGACATGACTTTCTCAATTTCTTTAGTAAAACTGTAACTTTAGAATCTAGCAACAATTTCACAAAATTCAAATTACCCTTGTGCTTTAAAATCATTTTCCTGAGAGAGATTTCACTTATAATAACATCCAAAGCACTTCAGAGTGTTTAAAAATGATGGACACCGTAGATATATTTAGCCTATATGATGAATTTATAGATGCAAAGGTGATTGACAGAAATCTGGCCTTTAAAAGCAAGCTTGTAGAATCAAAGTGTATGGATATCTTTTTGAAGAGCTGGAACTAATTTCTACAAGTTCAAAGACATTATTGCTAATAATTGAACTCCCATTTTATAGTCAAATGCTTGTTAAGAGTGTATTTAGCTTGATGTCATCACACTGAAATGACACCCGAATAAATGTAATGCAGGCTTGATAAGAGTAGCATTGCAAATCAAAGTGCATTTTGTGTTTGACTTTATTCAGTTCTACATTAAATAAAGGAAAAGGAAGCCCTGAAAATTATAGGCAATTCATCGAAGTATTATTGGAGAAGAAAGAGTAAAATTATTCTACTATATTTGGGGACAGAAAAGAACATGTAATTGCTATTGTTATTTAATACAGGTAATACCTGTTAAATTAGTCCTGTAGTATTTATGTTCCCCCTTTTAAAAAGTTTCATATTCATATGTCCTAAATATATACTACAAATTTAAATATCCAACACAGAGCCAGAAAAGAGTAAAAATAACTGCTGCATCAGAGGACAGAAAAAAACTTATTAAAATATTGTTATACTTTTGTCACATCTATTATTTAATTAGTACTACTATCAGTTACTTATTGATCCTGTTAACTAGTCCTATTGTTTATATAATAGCATTTTGTAATAAAAATAAATAATACAGAATAATAAATAATTTTAAATAAATGCCTATTTCATGTTTTTATGTTAAAGTAATAAAACATATATTATTATTTTCATGTATTGTATTACGGGTTTTGGTGTGATGCAGTTGTATTCTGTGTTGTCTATCTAAAAAGCTGGTTACTTTTAATGAATGTTGCTGGCATAACTGACAGGAAGAAAATAAAATCAAGTATTTTTGTACTCTAAATGATAATTTTCAGTTGGACTAAATAGTTTAAAATAAATAATAAAATCCTATAAGAAAAACCAGGAGAACACACGTAGTACATATAAGGAAGAATTTTTAACCAACTTTTTAAATCCAGAATATATATATGTAAAGTTAGACATTTGTTTAACATGAAGCATTTAAAAGTAGCTGTGTATGTGAAAAGATACTCATTGCAAAGTCAACAAAAGACTGACAAATTTGGAAAAAATTGGAACATGGGGGACAAACAGTTAATATTTAAAATTATACAGATGCTTCTCTAATGATTTAACTAGAAAAGAATCGGCACAGGCAAAATAAAAATAGATGGCATCTGAAAAGGCAATTCAAAATGGTACAAATATATATGTCCAACAAGCATATAAAAAATACCCAACTCATTAGTGGTGAGTACAAAATAAAATGAGTGGGATACTGCTTTATATCTATTAAATGTCTGGCAATACTTAATATATATTACTGGTGGAGATACATGGAGAAGTGTACTCTCACATATTGTTAGTGGAAACGGGAAAATGTTATAGTCTTTTTCAAAAGCAGCATCTATTCAAATTAAAAAACACATAGATGTCTTCTAGCCCAGCAATTCCATTCCCAGGAATCCATCCAAGAGAAATAAAAATTTCAGATTAAAGTACAAGAATACTCAGTGCATCAATGTTTATTGTGACACCAAATTGGAAATAGTGGTAATGCTCATCAGTCATAGAATGATGATGTGTTCCTGCCAGGAAACATTATGGAACCATTAAAACGAATCTGCTAGAGCTATACAAGGTGCTATGGAAGGATTTCTATGATATGTTTGCAGAATATAAAAAAGCAAGGCACAGAAAGTATTTATAATGTAATTCTATTTTTTAAACCAACAATGACCAGGAATTATATACATATGTGGTGTATGTGTAAACATGTTATTATATTATTAAAAATACTTAAGGAAAAATATGGAATAATACTATGTATTCCATTTGCTATCTTCTAAGGGTACAAAAATATGGCTGGATGTAGGAAAAAAGAGAAGAATGGGGAAAAGCCAAGCAGAATGGTAAAAATAATTCTTTAAAAGACATGTGCAGTTACATTTATGCATTTATGAAAATTGCATGTGAGTAAATATGTTATTGAAGCTTTTTGTTTTTTAATAAGACTTTTTGAAAGTCAAGTTTATTAAGGTCTAACTCATACATAGTCAAATTCATATTTTTTTGGTATACAAAAAAGAATACTAAATAAAAGCCCAAATATTTTTGTTTTATGTTTAGAATTTTTAAATAGCATCATTAACATATACAGTAAAATAATATTTAGCTTTTGAGTCTTGTGATTTATAAGTCCTAGGGTATTCATAATTACATACTCATAGTTGCTTTGCTCTAATAACTGATTTATTCCTAGTCAGGCTAGCAGGGCCATTGACACACACTTAACTTTAAAGTGAACAATATGTTAACACAAAATTATAATGGAAGAGGCTTGGAGAAAACCCAATATACATAAAATTTATGCTAAAATTGCTAGATCTTGCCATCTGTCCATCTATATTTCCCTCTCCCAGCCACTCTGTCAACAGGTGTGTGTATGGATTCTGAAAAATACTAGGGAGAAATTTTACTTTTGAAATTATATTGTAAAACAAACTAAATCCTAAAATAAGTGGGACATTTCAACTTTTATAACAGAAATCAATTTTATCTCTAATTGGGCTCACCTTCATGAACAGTATTTGCTCTCATTTCTCATACTTACAGTTTCTTAAGTGGCTGTATTATTTCTTACCCTTGGTTCTTAGATATTCATTTTCTTTTGCTTGGAGTGTTTTCCTGTTCACCTTTTCTCTCAGTTCTACTTATTTTTATTTTTATTTTATTTTTTCAGACAAGAGTCTCTCTTGTCGCCCAGGCTGGAGTGCAGAGGCGTGATCTCAGCTCACTGCAGTCTCTGCCTCCTGGGTTCAAGTAAATATCTTGCCTCAGTCTCTCAAGAAACTGGGACTACAGGCACATGCCACCATGCCCAGCTAATTTTTTATTTTTAGTAGAGATGGGGTTTCACCATGTTGGCCAAGCTGGTCTCAAACTCCTGACCCGAAGTGATCTAGCCACCTCTACTGGGGTTACAGGTGCGAGCCACCATAACCACTTTCTACTATCCTCTTTAACTTCGATTAATCTTTTCATAACTGGGATCAGCTTAGATGTCACTTATTCCTTAAAGCTCTCCAGGACCCCAGGCTTTGGTTAGTGTCCCCTTATGAGATCCAATTGCACCTTGTATTTACTCCTAAAACAGCACTTTAGCACATTGCATTATATTGCCTCTTTTGATTTTGCTCTATGCTATGTAACTGTAAATGTCTGATAGGCTATAACTGCATGCTTTTCAAGCTCATATCATTGCCTCACCTATGCCTAGCATGAGGCCCAATATTATCAGGAGTAGGCAAGTAAAAAATACTTTTTGCTAAAGAATTATTCACTTTCTTTCTTTCTCATGGTCACAAGACCACCCCTACTTTGAACTCCCTATTCATTCAACTATCACTATATTCTAATTCTCAAACATTGGTAATAAGGACCAAGTCATAACAGAATGTTGTGACAGATCAGTATTTCTGTCATATACAGATCATACATAGTGTTCCATCAGAATAAAGATATATAAGGTACCATTATTAAGTTAAACTATTGTGGTTTAAGTAGCATAGATACCAAAAGATTCAACAAGTGTAGGTATGACTCAGACAGCACAGTTTCACAGAATGTTTTGAAATGTTGGCAGTGTTCTGTATCTGTGCTGTCCAATATATACCCACAAGCCACATATGGCTACTGAGCACTTGAAATGTGGCTAATATGATTGAGGAATAGATTTTTAAAATTTTATTTAATTTTAACACATTTAAATTTAAATAGTCACATGGGGCTAGTGGGTTATTACATTAGACATTACAAATTTAAAGATATTTGTTCCTAGGGAAAAGTAAGAGTTTTTGCCCTCCTAGACCCACTCGAGAACAGTCATTTTTGGCATGTAATCATAGATGGCCTTGGAATTCAATTAGCTCCTTCATATCTATACATTACTGTTCCCATTAAAGACATACCTCAGAGATAATGCAGGTTCAGTTTCAGACCACAGCATTAAAGCAAACATTGCAAGTGAGTCACATGACTTTTTGGTTTCCCAGTACCTATAAAGGTTATGTCTACACTATATGGAAGTCTATTAAGTGTGCAATAGCATTACGTTTATAAAAGTCAATGTATATACCTTAATTAAACATATTTTATTGCTAAAAACTGCTAAAAATCATCTAAGCCTTTGCAATCCTTTTGCTGGTGGAGGGTCTTGCCTCCATGTTGATGGCTACTGACTGATCATGGTGGTGACTGCTGAAGCCTAGAGTGTCTGTGGCAACTTTTTAAAATAAGAAAACAACTAAATTGGCCATATTCATCAAATTTTTCTTTCACAAAAGATTTATGTATAGTATATGATGCTTTTGGATAGTATTTTACCCAGAACAGAACTTCTTTCAAAATTGGAGTCAGTCCTCTCAAACCCTGCTGCTGCTTTATCAACTAAGTTTATGTCATACTCTAAATCCTTTGTTGTTATGTTAACAATATTCATAACATCTTCACCAAGAGTAGATTCCACCTCAAGAAACCATTTCCTTTGCTCTTCCATAAGCAGTGACTCCTCATTCATTCAAGTTTCATGACAAGATTGCAGCAATTCAGTCACGTTGTCAGGCTCCATGTCCAATTATAGTTCTCTTACCATTTCTACCACATTTGTAGTTACTTCCTCTACTAAAATGTTAAACCTCTCAAAGTCATCTACGGAGGTTGGAATGGACTTCCTCCAAACTCCTATTAATGTTGACATTTTGACTTCCTCCTATGAATCATGAATGTTCTTACTAGCATCTAGTATGGTGAATCCTTTACAGAAGGTTTTCAATTTATTTTGTCCAAATTCATCATAGAAATCACTTATATGGTAGTTAGGGCCTTATAAAATATATTTCTCAAATAATAAGATTTAAAAGTCAAAAGTACTTCCTGATCTATGGGCTTCACAAGGGATCTTGTGTTAGCATGCAAGAAACCATTAATCTTCCCCATCAGAGCTCTTGAGTTAGCAGGTGCATTGTCAATAGACAGTCATATTTTAAAAGGATTTTCTTCTAAATTTTCTGAGCAGTAGATCTCAACAGTGGGCTTAAAATATTCAGTGAACCATGCAGTAAACACATGTGCTGTCATTCAGACTTTGTTGTTGTACTTATAAAGCACAGGCAGAGTAGATTTAGCATAATTTTTAAGGTCCCAGTATTTTCACAATGGTGAGTGAGCACTGGCTTCAACTTCAAATCACCAGTTGCATTAGGTACTAACAAGAGAGTCAGACAGTCCTTGAAGTGCTGAAGCCAGGCATTGATAGACGCTGAAGCCATCTAGCTATGAAAGTTCTAGATGGAACTTTCTTTCAATATAAGCCTGTTTTATCTGCATTGAAAATCTGTTGTTTAGCTTAGCCACCTCGATCAATGGATCTTAGCTAGGTCTTCTGGAAAACCTACTGCAGCGTCTGCATCAGCATCTGTTGCTTCATCTTGCACTTTCATTTTATGGGGCAGCTCTCTTTCCTTAAACCTCAAGAACCAAGCTCTTCTAACTTTTCTTTTGCAGCTTCCTCATCTCTCTCATAGAGGTGAATAGAATTGAAAAAGTTAAGGCCTTGGTCGGGATTAGGCTTTGGCTTAAGGGAATGTTGCAGCTGGTTTGATCTTCTAACAAGACCACTAAAACTTTCTCCATATCAGCAATGAGGCTGTTACACTTTCTTATCATTCATACATTAATTGGAATAGCACATTTAACCTTCTTCAAGAATTTTTCCTTTGCATTTATAACCTGGCTAATCATCTGACAGAAGAGGCCTAGCTTTTAGCCTGTCTTGGCTTTCAACATGTCTTCCTCACATGTGACTCTTCCTTTCACTTGAGCACTTAGAGACCATTGTAGGTTATTAATTAATCTAATTTCAAAATTGCTGTGTCTCAGGGATTAGGGAGGCCTGAGCAGAGGGAGAGAAATGAGTAAACTGCCAGTAAGTGAAGCAGCCAGAACAAACACATTTACTGATTAAGTTAGTCATCACGTGAGTACAGTTCACGGTGCCGTGCCTCGTAACAATTACAACAGTAGTATCAAATATCACTGGAAACAAATCACTTCAGCAGATATAATAACAATGAAAAAGTTAGAAAGTTTGTAATAATTACCAAAATGTGACAGACACTGTTGAGAAAATGGACTTTCTTAATGCAGGGTTGCTGCAAACCTTTAATTTACTAAGCACACAATCTCTTCGAAGTACAATAAGCCCCATAAAACAAGGTACGCTCATGTATCAAAAGCAGCTTTAGGGTAGACAATTTTTTTTTAGACTGACTATACAGATAATACTTAACTAAATTAATTGCTTTGGGCAAGAGCAATTACATAAGAGCTAAGGGAAAATCTCAGCATTTGATTATTGCTTAATAGTGAAAAAGAATTGCCCATGTGAAAACACAATCCTCTCTGAAAAGCAAAATGGAAAGATTGTCTTATAAAATGAAGTGGAAAATGAGTAAACTGACTCTTAAATTAAGACTTAGTGTTGGCAATATCACTCACTGCGCATGGTAGCTTTTAAATTACTAAATTCAGCATTTTCACATTATTACTTTGTTATGTTATGAAAACATGATGACATTTTGAAGATGATGATAGTTCACAGTCTATTACACATTACACAAGAGCATTAAAAAGAAATGTATATGGTGATCAGTTGTCACAATTCAGTATCTCACCAACTCTTTGGCCCAGCAGTGAGAAAATAAAGGTATAATATGAGAGTGCTAATCGTAATAACATGGGCACTTCAAATAAGGATAGAAGGATTTCCAAAGAAGCCAGAGAATCAGTATTTTTTTTTTATCAATTTGGAAAAAATTCTATAAAGTGGTTTGATGAAAAAAATTATCATCATCAAAGTTTAAAGACAGGGGAACAAAGGAAGAATAGAAATTTTGGTCAGAAATTAAACAGAACTAATCCCAGTAAACATTTTACAAGTAATATTTTGGAAGCTTCAGTGAAACCTGTGTCTTGGTTGGTTTAATTGTGCATAGATTCAATTGCTTATCTTTTTCATAGCTGAACTTTTGGAAATTACCAGCTAGCAGAAATAGCTCTTGGTGTTATCAGGATTCCTTAGTAAAAATGCCCCTCATTGAATGCAGCAGTTTCCAAATTATTAAAAGAGTAAGCCCTGGGAAAAGGAAATAATTCTAAAGAATGGAAATGAGGAATACAGCATGCTAATGGGACATGTTCCAGGACACCCATGTATTTATGTTAGGTAGAGTATGCTGTATAGGAGAGGGATGAGTCAGGAACTTCCTTGAGTAGGCATATACTCTATTTTCGATTCTTATCATCTGGATATGCTGTATTTAATTCAGTCCAACTGTCCAATCCAATCCAAACCATAATCATGCTATATTTAATCCAAATCCAACTTAAATCACACAGTGCCACCATTTGTAGCATGCCAATTTACTTATTATGAAAAGCACAGAGTTTGAGTATCTAATTCAATGAATTTTCATTAAAAAATACACCTGTGAATCTACTGCCTCAGTTAAGATACAGATCATTTCCATCACTCAAGAAATTTTCCTTGCCTTCTTCTTCACCTTCTGGGCACCATTGCTCTGATTTCTCTCACCATGATAAATTTGTTTTGCTGGCTCTTGAGCTTCATGGAAATGATATCAAATGGTATGTACTCTTCTATCTCTGGCTAGTTTTGAACAGAACAATGTTTTTGAGATACAGGCAATTTGCTGGTGTATCAGTAGCTCATTATTTGTTTCTTGCAGTATTGTGGTCTGAATAGACCACGATGTTTTTCCATTTCCTTATTGTTGGACATTTGGGTTGCTTCCAATTTGAATCTTTTATGGATGGAAGTTTTCATCTCATTTGGGTAAATACCTAAGATTGGAACTGCTGAGTCATAGGCTATGTATATGTTTAGTTTGGTAAGAAACTGCTAAACAGATTTCCAAAGTAGTTTTTACACATTTTACATCATCGATATATGTAAGTTCTAGTTACTTCACGTTTTTGCCAATATTTGTTGCTATTAGTCTTTCTAATTCTAGCTATTATAGTGGATGTGAAATATACATCATTGTAGTTTCAATTTATATTTTCTTGATTACTAATGATGTTAGTTAAGCATTTTTGAGTTTATTGGTAATTTGTATATCTTCTTTTATGAAATGACTGTTCCAAACTTTTTCTTATTTTTTATTGTATTATTTGTCTTTTTATTATTGATTTTAGTTTTCTGTATATGAGATACAAGGTCTTCGTCAGAGATATGTATGCATAGTAAATATTTCCTCCCATTGTATGGCTCACCTTTTAAATTTTCTTAATAGTGTATTTGATAATTAGAAATATTTTTTATTTTTATAAAATCCAATGTATCAAGTTTGTGATTTTGTTTAAGGAACTTGTATTTGTACTGAGACATAATTTTAATCCTACAAATTAATTCTGGAATTTTAATGAAATACCTAATGTGTTTACTCAGCTCTTTTAAATTAGCAGGGCTTGAACTCCAAACTTTGTCTACTCTGTGGTATATGGCAGCTAGTTACATTTAAATGTTTGGCCTGCTAGTTGTTGCTTTTCCAGCATGGTTTCTCCTCTTTGCATACACAGTTCAAAGTTATCCAAGAATTTGAGGGCAATTTGAATGATGATTTTAGGACTCTTCCTGTTCTAATTCTCGTCTTTCTGGTATTCTCCCTTAATTTTCAGATGTTTTGGCAACCTTGACTCCATCCTGTGACACTCCAAGCCAATACAACTGCAACTTTATTCTTGAATTCTAGCTGCCTTAATCCGTGCATGGACTTGGAAGTGTGCTCAGAGGAAAAGCCATATAACTGCAAATCTTTTCTTGTGCAGTTTCTTCGAATCTCAAGGGTCATCTCTCCTCCAGTTTCTGCCTGCTTTTGTGAAAGGGTTAGTTTGGTACAAGATACTCAGCCAATACTGGAATCAGAACATAACTTTTTTTGTATGTATATAATCACACTGTTTTCCAGTAGATTGATGGAAATCAATGGAAACCATAGTTTTAGGATTATTTTATCTCAAACTTAAATGATATATTTGGAAATGAAATTTACTTAGGATAAAATTACAAGGAGTTTAAACGATGATAAAATTATTTTTGTAAGACTTTCTACAATCATCTAAAAGCATTTTTCACTTAAAGAAATTCCTGCATTTTACTTCTAATCTATTTACCTGAAGCACACCTGAAGAGGCTGGTCTAACACTACATTTTAGGTGAAATACTTGTAAGTTTCCTTGTGCTTAGAAGTGCCCACTAATGGCAGTGCTATAAAATTTTTCTCTTCTCCAGATCTGCTTCTTTTGTGTTCTCTAGTGGAATAGATGCTGAATCATTAAACAGAGTGCTGCAGGTGATTCTTATTAAAGTCCCTCTGACATTTGCCGGATATGGACTGTGCACCAGCACTCTATCGGGTGTTAAACCAGAAGTGAAAGGAAATAGCGTAATTTCCTGGTTTTAAATATCCTGGAATTGAGTTGGAAGTAAAATGTTGTGGCAATACTTAATTCAATATATAATTTTCATAGTCTAGATTGTATATGTAACTACTGAGAAACTTAAAAAGAAAATTATCATCGAATTAGCATTATTTAGTGAAAGATTAGAGTGGGTTTTGTTCTATGCCTTGAAGAAATTATAAATAAAAAATAATTACAGTATATACTCATTATGAAGCTACATTTTATACAATTCCTGCGTTAATCTCTTCTCTGCACACATATACACACAAATTTGCATTATTTTGTCTGAATAAGACATAGAAACAGAAACAGAAAGCTATAAAAGAGGATAAAGGAAGAAGCAAAAGGTAGTTTTAGTTTGCATCTAAAGGTGCATTCTCCTTCAAGAAGAATGCATTTTAGTAGATGCAAAAATGTGCAAATATAAAACATATGAAAATGCAAATATAAATAGTATTATAATTTGCTCACAGGGATTCTGAAAACTAGGTTAGATCTTAGAGAATAAGTAAGATTAATCAGAATAAATTTGGTGGAAAAGAAACAAAAGCAGCAACCTCAGAGAGGGAAAAGTTAACATTTATTTATTTTTTGTCAGCAGGAAACCTGTTAGAAACATCTTAGAGACATTGAAATTCAAAGCAAATTTCATTGGTCCTTAGCATAGTAAAATAAACTTTAAAAGAGAGTGAGTGAGAAAGGAAGCATGAGAAGGAATGAGTGAATGACAGAAAGAGAGAGAAAGAATGGAAACAAAGAGACAGTGGGCTATGGGGGGAGGGATGGCATCTGAAAGACACTGAATAATTTTATGAAGTTGCGGGATAGCCTACGTGGAATGGAAGCTATAACAATAAGTGACATCATTTGGTATCTAAAAACACAGCGTCCAGAATCAGACCGCCTGGGCATGAAATGTGAAACCTGACATTCCTCTTATTAGAGTATGTCAACCTCAATGAGCTTAAGTTTCCACATCCCTAACTTGGAGAGTTGTCATGTAGTTTATACCAGAGAATGTATAGAGCACGTAATAGCCCATTGTTCATTCACAGCGAACTGTCTATATTTTTAGTCTTTCCTGTTGATACTATTAAAGAATAAGGCTGCAATCCTTTAAGCCAGGGCTAGCTAATAGAAAGCCTTCAATGCAACAGTTTAGATTTGATGCAGAGGTATCAAATATAACATAGCAAAAAATGAAATTCAGTAGATGGAAATTTAAGTGTGAAACACAGCTTGGGAGTAGAATACAGCAGAAACTAAGCGACTAAAATCTGGTTGTAAAATAAGTCGTGTGAAAGGATTTTCATTGAGGCAGAAAGAAATATTTGGATTCAAAAGAAGTAGGAAGAAGCAGCTGAACCTGCAAGCTAACAAATTTGGGAGGCAAAAGAGGATAGGCAATGAAGAGTGTCTTGGGATTTCTGGGTTGTGTGATAGGGAGATTTGCTGGAGTGACTGCTCTGATAAGGATGATGAACAATAGGGACAGAGATGGTTCTGAGGGAATTACAGGAAGTTCTCTCCTAGGAAAGAAAAATTACAAATGAGCAAGTGAGCATTCAAATTCATTCTATTGGTAAGTCAGGCAAAACAATCTTATACATAACCTAAAAATATATTGACTCCTAATGCATCCTTGGAGAAGCTGGAGAGTCTCTTGCATTCTGTTTCCCTGTGAACCAGAAGATTGTAAAACACTCATCATAACATTTTGGAGCTGTAAATTTTCAAAACAGAAACACATAAGAACCACAAATAGAAATATATTTACTTCAAGTAACAGCTTATCAAAAGATATAAAATAGTTCCTATCACATGAGGAAAGCCTCAACAAAGTAATTTAATATTCAATTTGTTAAAAAAAAAAAAGCTGACTTTGGGAGGTCTTATATGCTTATTGTTTGTTGTTACTGTTTGTTTAATTCAATGAAGCTGAGAATCCAATGTTTACCTAAACTATACTAACATATCTCTTTGAAACATATTTTCACTTTTGATTTCTGCTCTGAAAATGTGATTATTGCTGCATAATTACACATCTGTTCACTCTCTACTGATAATTTTCTTCATGCCCATGAGCAATATATTTCCTACCAAATCATACACTTGAACATTGCATCAAAATGCCAAATATCAAAACAAATACATTAAATAGTAAGCCAGATATAATATTTTAAAATTAAATACACCAGCCACAAACCAGATCCCTATTAAATCAATTATGTTGTATGTAGAACAGCCTCACAAATGTCCATATGATACATTAAATCAGATCTATCGAAAACCAGTATTCAAGAATGAGACAGTTAGATCGTGTTTTCACCGGTAATATCTAACTGATATATCAAATCAGACACTTATTAATCAAAATATTGAGCACCACTTAATGCTACAAAACAAAACAATGTAGCATAGTTTTTACTTGCATCTGGAAAAAGTCTTAATATAAAAACTTGGTCATTCTCTAGCCTTTATTCTCTAAGAAAGCCACGTTGGGGTATTAGAAACGTTATTAGCGATAGCCTAAGAAGAATTTCTTGTACATTAAACATATACAATTGCAATATTTCTAGCAATTACAGAGATTTACTAGGGCTAATTTGTATCTGAATGACTAAATGCTGAACTAGATAATAAACACAAGACAAAAGGAAATTAGCAAGAAGTGCATAGCTTTTACATATACATCTCATTTCAAGCCCAGTTCTGCCACACAGATGTAGAATAAACATAAATAGTTTACTTAACTACTCGGGACCTGTTTTCTCAGCTATAAAATTCATTGCAAAATACCTTCCTTGTAGAGTTTTGAACATTAGTGACAAGGCAAAAAAAATAAATATCTAGCACAGTGCCTGTCACATAATAGGCAATCAATACATGGTAGGTAGAAGTTGTTATTAACATGATACCTGAAGAGCAAATAATGATCTCATTTTATTTGCATTCTATATGGTCTTAATATGGAAATTCAAATAGTATAATGATGAGGGACTCTTAAAATGTTGGAAGAATATTTTCATGGTAATATTAATTACCAGGAAGAATTGAGGAAAGTAGCTGTGCAAACTTTTAGGGCAGTAAAAGGCCTGTAAGTAAAAAGAAATCAGGGATAAGTCATTTAATAGCTCTCTAGAGAGTGACAATGGTAGAGAAATAATAATAACACAAACATTTTTATTGAGTTCTTAATGCATCCATGGCACTGTGCAAAATGCTTTCCATGCAGTGTCTCATTAAGTTTTACAATACTTTTATGAGTAGGTATTATTCCCATTTTATAATACTAGGACTGAGTGAAGATTAGAGGGGGATCAATAATTTGCCCAAGTTCCCACAGCAAGTAAATACAGGGCTGCGTTTGACTCCCAAGTAACAGGTATCAGAACTTGGTCTAGATGTGAAAAGATTATGTAATGCATGAAAGGAAGGCATACACATACACAATTATAAAATGTTAAATACTAATAAAATTAAATCTCAATGTACCCACAGTAAGGTGTCATAAGAGAAGCCACAACTAAGTGTTAAGAAATTTCATGGACAATTGACATTGAAGGAAGGGGTACTACAGAAGGCTTCCTAAAGAGATGAAAGCCCATTTGGATCCTACAGGATAGAGGCCTGGAGGTCACCATTGTTTGAGGATCAGAGTAGGCAGCATGTCTTAAAAAGCAAGGAAGGGCAGAATCATGAATGTTGTTGAATTCTAGGCTGAAAAGCTAGGACTTCATTCTGGGTATAATATATATGAGTTCATGCCCCATTGAACTTGATCAGGCAAAACCCAGAACGCGCTGACTGTTGAGTAGCTAGTAAACAGGTCCAGTGTTGTCAATTTTTCCGATTTGTTTAGAGAAATAAAAAACCAACATTGCAAATTCCTCTTATTGTCAGGGAATGCAAATACTTTTAAACATTTCTCAGGCCTTGGCCTGCAGGGGGAGCAGTACTGGGTGAGGGGTGGGGTTCAGACTTAGTTTACCCATCTGCTTTAGGCAATTGTGAATGTGACTCTGCAGCCTTTAAAGGAAGCTGCTCATTGATTTCAGTAACGATGCTGGGTAGGTATGAATCAGAATGAGAGCATTAGCTGATGGAAACAGAAAAACATGGACAACAACCCTGGGATTTGATGCATTTTCTGTTTGCCTTCTCCCTTGAATAGTTACTGCAAAGCACAAGGATGTAAAGAATAAACCATACTCATTCTTACAGAAACACTGGTGATTGACTGTTTGCATTAGTTTATAGGTTATCTATAACTCTAATCCTTAGTTTTTTGTAGTTTTGTATGATATTAATGTAAATTAATGGAGAGGAAAACATTTACAACATAATGAATATGTATAAAGAACCTATTATATCTACTGCAAAAAATTTTTTGATTGTTTTGTAAATTTCTTTAGCTTATTCATTTAAAAATAGTGTTTCTATCTCCTTCCTTCCCTTCCCTTTTCTTCTTTTTATATTCTTCAGGTGGTAGTTTCTTTTTGGAAAAATCACCTCTTAACATTTATCATATAACATGTAACTGTAACTCTACAAGTTCCTGATCATGTTTTTTATTTGTTCATACTTTTCATGAAAGTATTTTCATACTAACTTACATGTTAACATTTTTATTTCCAAATTGAAGGACCACTGCATTGTTTCTAGACTAACCATAAAGTAATGGCAAAGGTTAATTTAGAATTATTATCTCTGGATTCTTGTATTATCCCTGGGTTTATCTAGTTTTGCATAAAGAATGATTACCTGCTAACTACTTTTAATAATATACAAAATATTTCTTAGTATCATTCCTTTCAAGAAATCCACATCAACCTCACTTCAATTTCTCTTTGGAAGCTTTTCTTTGAGTGATTGAATGTATTTATGTGTAATTTCCTCATTATTTTAGTCATGAAGTTTTAACAGGGCTAGGTAGAAAACAATGATTATAATGTAATATAATAAATTTTCTTTACCAATGGAGTAAAATAGCTAAGTAGAAAATAAATCTTAGAACACAATGTAAAAGACTAGAAAATATTAGAGAAAGTGCAAGAAATACTGAGGATAGTAGAAATCCTAAAAGCTCAGTAATATGAAAATGGGGCCATGGATAGATTTCAAGGAGTCTTCGGATAGAAAAAGAAATTACATATTTTAAAATATACTCTAACTAAAATTTAATAATTCCCACAAATATGGATGAAGGCAAAAATCACAGTAGTATTAGCAGTACATGTCACTTCGCTATCAGCAAAAACTATAGGTATTTTCATGATAGCATTATTGCTGTAAGTATCTCAAAATACAATCTGCTTATTAGTAGTGCAGAATTAACATATCTATCAAATACATTGCTAGATTTTGTTATTGATGCATTCATAGATAATTATATTTTTATGTTATACTTTTTAATGTTTAGATAACTGCATTTTAATAAAATTGGGTCCTTTGTAATCCTGTGTATCAATTTTATACAATTTTAAATATAGTTCTACAGGCTGTGCTCAATATCTAGAGCCGTCTGTAGCACAAAGATTGCTGGGCAGAATTTTCAGAAGCAAAGAGCAGAGGGAATAAAGAGAAATGATAGACAGAAGGAAACTTCACAGAGGAGAAGAGATCTAAGTCTTCAGATTAAATGAATTCAGTCAACATCAGTGTATGAAAGTGATTAGCTCTCTTGGGAGGAGATTGGGACTGTGTGGAGGATGGATAATTTACTCTAATTACTTTTGCTTTATTTGAATTTTTTAACAACCTGAAAGTAGTCTTGTATGAATTTTTTAAAAGGGTACATATGTATGAAGTTAAAAAAGAGAGAAGAAAGAGAAGGTAATACTTTGGTATTACTGAAGCCACTACCCATGCTAAGGAGGATGAGCATCTGAGCATTCCAGATCATCAACAGCCTTTGTGTCCTCATTTTACAAGTTTCAATTTAACAACAGGTCCAGTCTAACAGAAAGCTTTGCAGCTAGACCATCATCCTAGGATTGAAACCTAGCTCCATCATGAACTGGCTCAGTAATCTTGGCTAAATTATCTAAGCTTTCTGAAATTCAGTTTCTTCATTTGTAAAAGTAGGGTAATATCTATCTTACCAGACAAATGTCAGATGAGAGCTAATGCAAAGGTATGTATGTCAAGTATCTAGAATAGTGTCTCACATATAATAGGCACAAAAATGGCAATCATCTGTAATATTGATCTTATGTTGAAAGCTACAACAAGCTATTTAAGGATTTATAAAACTACTTAATGGCAAGGGGTACTCATTTGAATGGAGTCAAGAATCTAGGGATAGGAAAAGATTAGGCCTTACTGTAATGTAGATGAGCAGAAGAAATGGATAAGGTGAAGGATACGAGAAATGTTTAGGAGACAGGTATCTCCAGATTTGATGGCCAGGTAAGTCCTGAGTATGAGGGAAGCATCTGGTGACCCCAGATATCTGAACTGGTTGAATGGAAGGTACACCTACAGAAATGCCAAGTTTTGGGCAAAGAGTGATATGATTAGTTTGGAATGTGTAGAAATTAAGATCTCTAGGGTCACTGAAGTAGTTTAGGTAGTAAAGCATAATGTGTTTGGATATAAAGGTCAGACAAGAGTAGAATCTCTTCTAGAGCCATAGGTTTGGCTATCATCAATTTAATAGATACTGACAAACTCATGGGTTTATGTAAAATCACCAAGGAAAAGTGCAAAATGTGAGAATGGAGGGCTCGAGATAAAGTTCTAGCACACAGAAACAATTTAAGAACCGTTTATTTATTTATTCAGTAACTAAAGGTGGATATATCATGTACAAGGGAGTCTTCAAAAAGTTCATGGAAAATGTGCATTGTGAAAAAACTATACATAGATTTCAATTTTTTTTTGCACCAAAATAACTTATACTAACTTGTTATAACGTGTCTTGGCAGGATCCAGTTTGAAGCATTAAGTAGGATAAGATATCAGTTTGAAAAGAGCCCTTATTACAGCAGCATGAACTCTGCTAAAACTAAAGCAAGAACAAATATCAACTTTATGGTGAAGCTGGGGTGGAAGAATAATGAAATGATTAATGCTTTACAAATTTTTATGAGGACAATGCCCCCCAAAAAAGCAGTTTCTAAATGGATCTTATTTTAAGAAGGGATGAGACCATGTTGTGAGATGAAGCCCACAGAGGCAGACCAGCCACATCACTTTGTAGGAAAAAAAAGTTAATCTTGTTGATGCCCTAATTGAAAAAGACAAATGAAACAATAGTCAACACGGAAGACAACTTAATTGACTCAACTGACACAATTATAACTGCAAAATTAAAGTTGAGCAAACTTTCCACTTGCTGGGTGCCAAAATCATTGTGCCCAGATCAGTCACAGGCAAAAACGGAGCTTTCAATGAAAATGTTAAACAAGTGGGATCAAGATCCTGAGAGATCTCTTTGAAGAATCATAACAGGAGATGAAACACAAGTTTGCCAGTATGATACTGAAGACAAACTCAATCAAAGCAATTGCTACTAAGAGATGAACTTGGGTCAGGCAAAGCAAAAGTGGACTGGTCAATAGCAAAGGTCATGGCAACAGTTTTTTGGGATACGCAAGGCATTTTGCTTGTTGACTTTCTGGAGGGCCAAGAAAAGTCTGCTTACCTGCTTATTATGAAAGTGTTTTGAGAAAGCCAAAGTTCTAGAGAAAAACACCCAGGAAAGCTTCACCAGAGTCCTTCTCCACCATAACAATGCTCCTACTCATTGCTCTTATCAAACAAGGAGAATTTTATGAGACTTTTGATGGGAAATCATTAGGCATCTACCTTACAGTCCTGATTTAGCTCCTTTTGACTTATTTTTGTTTCATAATCTTAAAAAATCTGTAAAGGATACCCATTTTCTTCAGTTAATAATGTAGAAAGACAGCAAAAACATGGTTAAATTCCCAGGACCCTCAGTTATTTAGGGAAGGAGCAAATGGATGTTATCATCACTTACAAATATGTCTTGAACTTGATGGAGCTTATGTTAAGAAACAAAGTTACATTTATTTTAAAATTCCATTTCTAATGAACTTTTTGAAATCCCTAATGCATACTTTGACTCATAATTTTATTGTATCCTCTTACAAAAAGCGAATAAATTTAAGACTAGAACATAAGAGCTCAAAAAATAAGAGAAAGGAAGTATCTTCATATGAAAAAATAAAATTTTCAACCATTGGGGGTATAATAAAGAAAGGAGGAAATTTTTTTTCAAAAGATCTCCTTAAATTAAATATTTATCAAAAAAGAATTGTTAATGTATTTACTGATTTTGTCAACATCTTCAAATACCTATCCTATTTAAGGATTAGTATTTAAAATATTCATTGTATTTTTTCCCATTCATTAACCAATATGGTGACAATATTGCTTTCTATTTTGTTTGTTGGCTTATGTTTACTTTCAAAGTTATGTCATAAGAGATCCTTTAGAGGGATAGTCCTTCTATTTAAAATGTTTTTAGAGAAATATGTTTTTTCCCAAGGCAAGTTCATTTAGTAAGTCAAGGAACTTCTAGATGTATTTTACTCACAAACAGTAGTGTCTTTATGACACTGTTTTTATTTCATTTTTAATCTAAGACCAGAATCCTAAAATTCATTCCAATTTCAAAGAGGTCATTTTTCAATGACTCTAGAGAAATATTTCGGTATTTTCCGTCTGCTTCCTTTGGTTCCCAAATCCAACAGGACTGTTTACTGATGTCTTGCTCATGGTTTGTTTTCTGTTTTTATCACTACTCCTCAAACTTTTGAACTTCTACTTGTTGTTGTGCTATTGTTGTAGTTTGCTTGCAAAAAGCTTGAAGGCTAGTATTAGTTGTCAATTGCTAGTATATAAATTTGGAAGTGAATTCAAAAGTGAGAACTGAAGGAGAATGGATGTGTCTGAGGAACAGCTTTGGACAGCGTGGACCTTAAGCTGAGAATCCTGGAAAATTGGAAGAGAGAGGAATTTTGTTGTATCTGATTCTGGCCCCTGCCACTTCTTAGATATATAACGCTGGCCAAGTTACTGAGCCTTTTTGAACTTCAGTTTTTAAGGTATACTATAACAATAGAACTACATTCCAGGATTTTGTGGGGATTAATGTTTGTAAAGTATCCAGCAGTATGCCAAGAACACAGCAAAAAACATTCAGTGAGAATCACTGTTATCTTTCTTCTGCTCATTATTATTTGGCATTGAGAGAATTCCCAAGAATTGGATCAACATTAATAATAACAAAAAAGGTCTACAGCACTGAAGAAGAAGGCAGCTAATTATTTATTATTTTATTGTTATTTATTTTTTAAGCAAAGAGAAGTATAATAACACAAACTAGAAAGTTAAAGAATAATTCCTTCATACATATTTATATCTGTAGTGAGTTAAATAGTGTCTCTCCTCAAAATTCATGTCCATCTGGAACCTCAGAATGTGACCTTGTTTGGAAATAGCGTTTTTGAATACATAACTAAGGTAAGAATCTGGATGAGGATTAGGATGATTCTAACTTCAATGAAAGTATATTTGTGAGAGACAGAAAAGGACACATGGAGATGCAGAGACGAACGTGATGTGAAGATGGAGGCAGAGACGGGAGTGATGCTCCTGCAAGCCAAGGAATGCCTGGAGGCACCAGGAGCTGGAAGAGGCAGGACAGGATTCTTTCTTAGAGGCTTCAGAGAGAGTGTGGACTTTCCACTACCTTGATTTCAAATTTCTAGCCTCTAGAACTCTGACAGGAAGTCCTGTTTTTGAGCCAGGAAGCTTGTGGTGACTTCTTATGGAAGTCCTAAGAAATTAACACAATGTTATATAAAATCATTTCTATTGAAGGGTTTTTTTTTTTTTCTCTCACCCTTTAAAGAATCTAAGGAATTATTTATTTTCACGATCTAAATATAATCTTACAAATCCATTTCATTTTTTACTCCTTGTTTTGTTCTTAAAAAAAAGAAAACAAATACATAACAAGTGAGGTCTCCATTATGAAACTGGAATATGAGAGAGGTAAATACATTTTGGAAGTGTCAGAAATTATATTAATTGTAGGCAAATGCCTGAGATGATTGCTGCTTCTCATTCTATTTCTGATAAACCTGAAGAAACTGTAAAACTAAACCAACGTCTAGTGAGAAACAAATTAAAATAATTCTTTTAAGTTAAGTGGGCAGTGTGGTGGGTAGAATAATGCTTTACTCCACTTCAATATGTCTACCATCCAATCCCTGGAATCTGTTCATATGATACCATACATGACAAAGAGAGTTTGCAAATATGATTAAGGTGAGAATTTTGAGAGGGAGAGATTATCTAGGATTGTCCCTTTGGGTCTAATCTTAAAAGACAAGGGTCCTTTTAAGAGGGAGTCAGGAGGATCAGAGACAGAGGGAGATTGGATGATACAATGCTACTGGCTTTGAAAATGGAGGAAAGCTACAAGACAGAAACAAAAACAAAAACAGTTCAGAGCAGCCCTCTTAATTCTGTGACACTTGGCTTTCCTAACATTATCAATTTAAAATATTTTATATTTCCAGGTTTACTATAACATATTTGTGGATATAAATGCTGTGTAGTTTAGGGATTACTGGATGAACATGGAGGCCCTGAATACTCCTTGAGTTCTGTTTTATTCTACAAATAACTCTCTGCTTTTTCACTTTGATTTTTGGAAATTAACCATTTATAAGAAGCTTCATTTCAATGGAACTTATTATGAATAATAAAATATTCTCCTTTCACTTCTATCACTCAGCAGATTCCAAAAATGTAAACTAACACAAGAACAGAAAACCATACACCGCATGTTCTTACTCATAAGTGGGAGTTGAACAATGAGAACACATGGACACAGGGAGGGGAACATCACACACTGGGGCCTGTTGAGGGGGTGGGTTAGGGGTTAGGGGAGGGACAGCATTAGGAGAAATAACTAATGTAGATAACGGGTTGATGGGTGCAGCAAAACACCATGGCACGTGTATACCTATGTAACAAACCTGCACGTTCTGCACGTGTATCCCAGAACTTAAAGTATAATAATAATAATCATAATAAAGCCATGACAATTTGCAAATGTTATACATCAGGTTATTGTTGTTTTGTAGTTTGGGGGGTTACTTGGGGGAGGGTTGTTTTGAGAACTGGTTGTTAAACATTTACCAATACAAAAAAAAAAAAAAAAAAAAAAAAAAGCTCTTACCAGAAATTGGGGAAGAGGATTTCACTTTTCACTTTCCTGACAGTTTTCTGAAAATTAACCATGTAATGCTTTGCAGAGTGTTTTAAAAATATGCCAAGGGAAGTGATGATGCTCATTTAGAATATGGCATTATGACATACAAAATTAAAAACTTCCTAAAGCATTCATGCCTGGTGCAGCAAAACAGTTATCAAGTCTCTTGACAACAAAACAGTCAACTTTCCTAGCTGTCTTTTTAGTTTTATTCCATACTGCAGTCAATTATGAATCTATGTGGCTGAAACACAAGCCTGAAAATATAGGATTTCTTTCTCAAAATATTCAGAAAGAAACAATTATTGTGCTGTCAGTGGGTGCTATCGCATCAACACATCAGTATGTCTCCCTGCTTCCCTATTTTTACGGTAGGAAACCGGGGGAAAAGAATAAAATAATAGTTTGTTTGACACAGTTTAACGAAAACTTCCTATCACCTTCTGCATGTTCAACTGATGTGCTGATATTGCTGCATAATGTCTCATTCTAGAAGTTCTAGAGACTGTGCTGAGCAAATGCTGGCAGCACTTCACTGAAAAATCTCACCCCTACACACCAGAGAAGAAATGTTTTGATCAATATTCACTGAAGTCACTGGCACTCATTCTCTTTTATATTCATTGTACATCTCAGTTATGTGCCTTCTACAGAAATGAAAAGGAAGAATACAGATGAAATATCAGAGATGTAAACTCAATCCATTCTTCAAAATAATTTTTGGAGAGCCTTAATAACCAAGAATGTAGATCAGAGCACTGGAGAGCATCCGAATGACAGATGCATGCACACCTTTTCTGCCAGTCCATCTTATTTTCCTCATGATCACTCAGTCTTGGTTGGATAAAGAAGTGACAGGGCTAAAGGAAATGAAAGCAAGAGGGAGTTGGAAAGCCTGAGGGTAATGTTAAGCAAACCTTAGACATGTGGACTCTCTTTAGGGCCAGATGTATTCTAAGGGAGACTGGTGTAGGCAAGCGTTGCCTCAATGCATCCTAAACAGATGCAGGTTCACTGAGAAGCCGCTAGAGCTCAAGGTCTACAGGGTCCCTCAGTTGTCTGGTGAAATAACATACTTTAATTGCAATCAGTTAAGACCACTGTCTCTCAACACCAACTACGCCTCTATCATACTTCCCATTGGTCGGGTGGCAATGGAGTAGCCTTAGGTATTTTTTTTCCATGAGGGTAAGCGGAAGTTCACTTGGGTATATTTTAAATAAGTTTAGGGAGGAAAGCTTTAGGTGATTTGGGGTCATTTCCATATATGGTTATTGGTGTGGAAATGACCTCAAATCACCTAAAGTTTTGCAATTATAGCTGTCAGGACTGGAATATTCCTACCACCTACTAGGCTGACGTATTGAGCTTCCTGACAAAAAGGTACAGGGATTGGATTTTGTACTGTGATGTGAATGTGTCCTCTGGTGCTTGACACTGGAACTGTGTGGGTAGTGGAGGGGAAAAAGAGTTTGGAATGTTCAGAGCCAAAAGCTAGTCTGTGAAATATTCTTCCAAATATGACAGTTCATATACAAAAGAAACTTGATAGAGGATTTCCTAAATTTTGCAACAATTCCAAAACTGTACATGTCATAAGCAATAATGAGCTGTGAAGCTGAAAGTAGTTATTTCAGACTGTTGAGAATAAAAAAAGAAATTGATTTGGATCACCATGTTAGTGGAAAGACAGTTGTCTTTCTATTTGCTCTCCAGAAATGCTCTTACAAGGTCCTTCATAAAGCGAAAATCAATGAGTATACAGATAGAAAACTATAGGAAAAACAATTATAGAAAAATGTCTGACAGTTAATTAAAACAAGGCAAGGTTATTTTTCTGAATTTTGTGACACCTGTAGTGTTTTTCAGCTTTCTGAGGTTTGTAAAGTGATGTGAGCACTTTTCTCATCATAAGTAAATATTCATTTTTGTATCTAATTCTGTATTCTTTTTAAAAAACACTATTTTGTATTCTTTTTAAAAAACAGTATTTCTGCCCCTCCCCCACTTTTAACAGTATAAGCTTTAGGACCCACAGAACCTGGATCTGTGCCTATGATAAGGTGATCAACATTGCTCAGTGGGCTAAAAATATCATCAACATCTCTCAAAATGCCTGCTTTTCTCCTTAGGAAACCAATTTTAAAAGATATACATCTGATGAATTGGGACTGCTCCCTAAGTAGATGTAAGCACAATCCTGTGTAGACAAGAGAAGCCTTCTCCTGAATGTTGATGGGAGGGTGGAATAGCACTGTTAGTGTTGCTATGGTAGTTAAGATGAAACCCACAGAAGAGCAGATAAAACATTAGGTGTAGCAGCACTTTGCTGTGAAAGAAGCTCTCAGCAGTGGCACCTCCAAATCAAACCTGCTGCACACACATCCAGAAGGCAATTATGAGAAAAATGCCACCTCCTTGCAAATCTTACTCTGCCTCTGTAATTTTCTTGGCATAAACACTCCCTTCTAAATGATTGTGCCCATTTTATTGTTATTACCAATCATATTTTCTTCTTAAAGTCAAAACAGAAAACAATATGATCTGAGTTAAGTAGATATTGAATGCAAATTTGCTTCCTAATGATATTAGGCCTTTTCCAGAAAGCTGACAAAACTACTTGCACGCTTCATAAAGCACAGGACACTTCATGGCCTGTGCCATTTCACTTTGTAAAAGGAGTACAGAAGATTTGAGGGAAACATTTGGTTCATGCTCACTTTAAGTTTCATGAAGGCAAGGATTAGTTTTTTCCCTACCATTTTATTCCCAATAACTCATGTGGTCTGGCACATAGTATTTGTTCAATGAATAAATATGCACCAAAATATGTAATCTTTTTCTCCAAAAAATTAGCAAACATTTACTGATAGAATTTCAAATGGAATTTAATATATGCACAACAATGTATTTTCAACACTCTTTCTTCATATCCTAAATCTCTACTAAATTTGGGGAAAATTATCATCTTGTTTTTTCTTTTGTTTACTTACACTTTTCTCTTTTTATATATATATTTTTGATTTCAAAGGGTCCCTTAATCACTGTGGTTTTTTAGTGGCTGCCTTTGAATTTAAAAGTGTTTTCTCTTCTATAAATGTTTCCATGGCAACTCCCTGATGCCCACCCCCTCCCCTTTAAAAGCAGAGACATTTATTAGGAAATCCATAATTGTACTTTGTCCTTATTCATTCATATTTCTGTCTCCCACACTGGGCTTTAAGATATTTGAGGGCTTTGTATAACTTTGTATAACGACTTGAGTGTAAGTGCTTAATAAATGCTTAATTAAGGAAGAAATAGCAGACTCTTTGTCTATATTAAACCAAATGGGGGGAAAAAAAAACATATTTTGGGGAAATGGCAAATGATTTTTTGATTTGTAAAATTTTCCTGTTATATTAAAAACATGGGCCTGAGCAATATGAATATACTTCTAAACTATTTTTCCTAGATCAATGAGAGAATAAAAACAATATTTGTTTAAACATATTTCTTTTTCATCCTTTCATTTCCAGGAAAACTGTGTCCTTCTTCCTTTTTCACCCTTTTCTACTTGATCTCCTGCCCCTCCCAACCAATATGAATCACCTGAATATACTTTGAACACTAAAACACGTATATGCTTTTATGTTCCTTTTTTTCTGGAAAACATATCTCTTTAAAGAAAATTCTTGGATCAGGAGATAAAAAACCAAAAGGAAATGTACACATATCAAAGAACTAGCAACACAGACTCACTAAAATGTAAAAAATAGTGTTGCAAACTGCATATGGGCAATATGTACCTCATGTGGGCAATATTTTCTATTATTTTGAAAAATATATAGATAATTTAATAGCTCCTACTGCAAAAAAGCAAAGTGATACTTACTAGGTTTTTAAATATGTGTGAAGTTATTGTTAAGATGACCAAAAGTTAATTAAGATAGTATTTGCAAAATAAATATATTTAATATTTAGACTTCTTACCTGCCCTGACCCCCAAAAAGTAGCGTTTTTGTGGTCTAATCCCTTCAATCTTTTCCCAAAGCAAAGCTATTTTCTTTTGTCAGCAGACTTTTGTTTTTGGATGTGAAGAGGAGAGTAGTGGAGTGAATTAGAGGGTACAACTGTTGCTGCCAATAAAGCAGTAAAATTCACTGGGTGGAAAAGAGAGAATGTGAGTAGAAAATTGATTGTCTTTGATGCTGCCAGAAACATTCCTTGCTCCAAAGGAAGTCTTACATTCTAGAGGGTAGCATAGTGGCAGGGATAACTTTAGTATCATTGAGTGCCTGTGTTCACTTTAACATTTTTACATGTAAACAATACCAAAATATTCTTGTACCATAGGATATTACAGGTAAGTGAATTCTACAAAGAAGTTTCAATAAACGTCACAAGCTTCTCAATTAAAATATTTTAGCATAACTATTTTAAAATGTATTTTACTCGGATTATCAAATACGACTGCCAAAACTCAAAAAGTTTAGAAATATAAACAGAATAGTTTCCTCCTTTTAGGATTAAAAACACTGATGTACAAAAATATCAAGGCCTTCACTAACTTGTCAGAATGAAGTGCTAAAATATAGAATTGATTTTATGTATAAATACCTCTCCAAATTTTAAGACTGTGAAGTATTTCTGTATTAATTACTCAAGAAATCTATTCCTTTATGAGGTAGTAAAGTGGGGCTCATGAATGAGAGATCAGACACAAATTAAACAAGTACACCAGGCTATTTTTATATCAATAAAATGCAACACTAACATTTAAAATTTATTCTATTCTGGACCAGCACTAATCTTTTTTCATAATATTAACTAATTTAATTTTTACAAAAATCAAGTGAAGGAAGAAACCATTATTATCCTCATTTTGCAAATGGGGAAATTGAGGCTCAAAGAGGTCAAATACTTGCTCAAGACCACATGGCCGTTAAGTGGCAGATATGGGAAGAATTTGGCTTCTACCAAACCATCAAAGCCTACATATTCCAATATATCATTAAACATTAGCTTTGATGTTAGAATCAAGCTAACATGATGTTAGAATATAGTCTTGCCACCAGAAAATTTGTCATCTTGGAACAAGAAGGAGTATACACATGAACCAATGAAGAAGACTATGAAGGCAAAACAAATGCCAAAATGTGTGGTATAGAAAAGTAATAGAAATGAAATGGGAATGTCAATTAATGCTTACATTAGTGTGTAGGCTGTGACACTGTTGGTCCCAAATGAACTACACCTCCTGGGATTCATGTCACTTCGTTGTCACTTCAAACATTGAATATGGGGTAAGTCCTGTGATTTGCTTTGGTCAATAAAACATTAACAAGCATAATACAAACCAAGTCTTGAGTTTCTCTTGGAATAGGCTCTCCTAAGATCCCTGAACCACTATGTAAAATGGTCTGGCTATGCTGCCAGAGAAAACATATGGTAATTGACATGCCCAGCTAGATTCAATTATTTTAACCACGTCAGTTAAGCACCAGACAAGTGAGTGAAGAAGCCATCCTTGAATACCATGTTGAACAGAAGAGCTACCTAGCTGATCCCAGACATTACAGAATTGGGAAATAACCCTTATTTTGTTAGCTCACCAACATTTTGTGATTTATTACACAGCCATAGATAACTGAGACATTTTATAAAGCATTTTAAAGTTTGTAGTATCTTTTATTTGTTACCATATTTAATATTTGATATGGTTTGGCTATGTCCCCACCAAAATTTTATCTTGAATTCCCACGTGTTGTGGGAGGGACCTGGTGGGAGGTAATTGAATCATGGGGGAAAGTCTTTCCTGTGTTGTTCTTGTGACAGGGAATAAGTCTCAGTAGATCTGATGGTTTTAAAAAGAGGAGTTCCCTTGCAGGAGCTCTCTCTCTTTGCCTGTTGCCATCCATGTAAAGCATGAGTTGCTTCTCCTTGCCTTCTGCCATGATTGTGAGGCTTTCCAAGCCACATGGAACTAAGTCCAATTAAACCTCTTTCTTTTGTAGATTGCCTAGTCTTGGTTATGTCTTTATCAGCAGCATGAAAACTGACTAATACAATATTCAATACAATTCCACAGCTATTTTAATAAGAAGGAAATTGAATCTTAGAAATGTGAACTAACTTGCCCAGAGTCATATAATGAATGAAGCAAAAAATTAATATTTATCACAGGCTTTCTCTGGCATGTGTTGCATGCAGTTTCCACTGCAGGAAAAATAAATGATATTGGAAGAGATCAATGTGAGATGGGCATAGCTGGAGGAAGTGCAATTTGATTTGAGCCTTGGAGGAGAGATAGGCATTGAATAGGGACTATGAATTTAAGTCACAGTGTCAAATCTTTATTCTGTAACATGCTGAAGTGGAAAATATTAATGTAAGGGTGAAATATTACTATTTCCTATCTCTGCCCCTCCACCAATGATTATAGCATCCTTAATTGAGTATCTACCCTTCAGTATTTTTATTGCTCATGATTTCTTTAATTCTTACAACAGTACTGAAATAGTTTCCTGTTTTACAAATAAACTAAGGGTTAGTAATCTAAGTTTAGCTATTAAGTTGTGGAGTTGGAATTCAAATCCATTTGTATTTGGTTCCAACTCATAAATTATTTCCACAAAATTTCATCTACATGTGGAACTCTACTTTCAGTGTTCCAGGGTTACATGAAGGTTGCAAATCTCTCAAAAGAACATGATTTTATTAAGAAGTCCATCTCTAATTCCCAATTAGCATACTAGAGATATACTAAAATGTTAGCGCCATACCCCTTAAAAATTATGTAAAGGGGGGATCTGGATATACTTCATAAGAATTAAAAAGTCCAGCAGCTGCAATATTAATAGATAATACATGCTTTACTAAGCAGGATCTGGCAGAAAAAATCCCATAGATGTCTCTCTCATGTTTCAAGTTAGTCTGGATTCTTAAATTGATTCACAGCTATCCTGTAGCAATGTCATTTGCAGCTGTCCAAATTATTGAAAGCACCCTGATGAAGATAAAGGCAGGATACAGTCATGTTGCGTTAGACAAATTTCAGTCTTCTTTGTTTAATAAGATGACATACATTAACATGTATAGCACTGTGCCAGACACATAATGGACACTCCATTAGTGCTAGGTTTCTGTCCCTTGTTTCAAATAGTAGGGAAATAAGAAAAGGTGCCTCAAAATTCTAATCTTATTCAAAGTACTTTAAAAGAGTTGTACAGTAGGGGCCTAGTGATGAAAGATAGATAATGAGATATGTGCAAAGTCTGACAGGTAGCAATGAACAATAAAAACACAAAGTTAACTGAACGCATTCCTGTCTTGGGATGGCAGATCTGTCTGACATGTAATTTATATATTCTCTCTCTCTTCTCTTTCTTTCTCTCTATCCTGTGTATCCCATGAGGTGCTAAGCACTGATCTAGGTACATGATACATCTCAGGGAACAAAACTTATAAAGATCTGGGCCCTGGTGGAGTTTACATTCTAGAGGGGAATAATATACTACTTACATACTTTGCAATTAAATTTTGCCTTAGGACTCACACTTCTTTAAAATACGTACAATAATACAGACCTGAGAAAATAAGTGAAAGGCTGCAATGTAGTAAAAAGCATGTGCTGCAGGTTGCTGTATCTCAGGACCCAGTACGGAAAGCCCTCTCTCCAGACTCTGAACTGGAAAGGGATAATATGAATGGGATTAAATGCTACTGTGGGTGTGGTAATGTGCCTGAGATACAGCCATGGAAGCACAGGTAGTGAGTAAATGAATTCTATTTTCAAGTTTCCTTTGCTGAAATAAGTCTATCATATTTACCATACATACTTTATTAGAATTGTTTCATTTTTTGGACCTAGCTAAAATAAGACATTCTATATATGTCAATCAGAAGGCTGACAAGCTCATTATTACTTTAATACACTGTATTCAAATAGGAATGTTGTAACATTTAAAAAGTGGAGAAGAGAAGACAAAATTATAATATAATGAGATCTCTAAAATTATATTAAATTATATATGTGTCTAAAAGAGAAGAAAGTGATTGAAAAATGTATTTTTACCTAAAATGCTCACAGTGGAACTCAAAGCATATCATGAAAAATACTAGAGCAAATGCTCACACGTCTAAACTATTTATCTTAGGTCACCTTGATAGGCTAGATGAAATGCTTCTCATACTGCCTTCTAAATGACTATAGTTCTTTGAAAGTGTGAATTACAACCTTTTTTGCATTTTACATGAAATAATGTATCAGATAGTTCAAGAGTTTTGCCAATGTCTTTATACCATTCTCTAAAATTTGACACATGAATAAATTCTGAATAAAATGAAAACATCCCATTTAATAGGCCAAGTCAGATGATCTTTCAAGCAATCACTTAACCTTTTACCTCGGAGGAAGGCCAACGAGCAACCATCGGTTTTTCATTTGCTTCTGATGTTTAATTCATTTAAAATTAACTTTAAAAAAACTTTCTATATCCAGATATCATGAAGTCTTTTCTGCTATTAAGCCTGATCCATTCACTATCCTTTTGTCCTTTTTCCAGGGGTCTAGAAGGTTAACAGAGCTGGAGAGTAAAACTCTTAGGCTTTTTTCTGTAACTTTGCTTCTGCCTCCATATTATCTTCCCTTTTTGTAACACACTGAATCATTCCTCTTACTTTTCATTTTATGCCTTTTCATGTTGAGCCATGCATTAGTATACATTACTTTTCCCATAAAATAAACACTACTTTTATAAATACATTTTCTTGACTTAAACTTTTCTTCCCTAATAGGTTTATGATAAGCAACATTTTATTACAGATGATGTGATATTGCTAAACTTTGTTAGTCTGAATGACTAACCTGAAACTATCATAAATTTTTCAATTAAAGGCTTTAAAATTTCACTTTGGAGCTAAAAAGGGCCAACCCTGCCTGTACTACTTCTGAAATATATGCCAAAGTTCAGTTTAATGTGAAACTGTACTACTCAAATGAAAGCTAGCTTTCAATGGCAAACATCCACAACTGTCTACAGAAATGTTAGCTATAATACATACTTATATAATTTATGTAATAATATGCACAATTATATATGCTATATACATTATATGCATTTCTTTCACAAACTTCAGGGAGAAAATGACCTCAAGAAAATTAGTTGTATTTATTGTTAGAGATGAGATTTCAAGGTGAAACAGAGAAAGAAGGTATGTTTCATGAACTCCACCTTTTTAGGACCTTTACCCCTGCCTCTGCCCAAAACTTTCCTTCTCTATTTGATTTCGGTTTAGCATACTAGAGATATACTAAATAGTAGCAGGAATTAATTCCTAGTCTTCTTTCAGAGGTCAGCTTAAACTTCTTCAAAGAAGCTTATCTTGACCTCCCAGACAAAATCATATTCTCTCTCATGCTCTTGCTCTCTCTCTCACTCTCTCTTAATCTCTCTATTTGATAAATAGCTGTTAAATGAATGAATAAAAGGATGAATGAAAGAAAAGCAGAAGGAAAGGAAAATAATTTTCATTAGGGACTTTATGCTTCCCATTTGCCATTTTGTAAATCCATGTGAAGAGGCAATGAGAGGAATTCAGGGCCAATTTACCTGATGCCCAGCCATCTACAACTGCCAAAATGAACAACTCCTAGACTATCAAACTAAATCCACAAGATATCTATAATTATACATTTCATGTAACATAGTAACCTTAGTTTTTAATTTTCTTTGTATTATAATTAATCTTTTCAACATATACTTTATTACTTTATTTTTAATTTATTTTTTAAATTGACAAGTAACAATTGTACATATACATGGACTTCATGGAGTACATAGTGATGTTCTGAAATATATATATAAAATGTACAATGATTAGATCAGGGTCACTAGCATATCCATAATCTCAAACATTTATTCAACTAATACTTTTTAATGGTCTGCTCTGTGATCTCTTTGACCTCTTCCTTCTTTAGCTTCCCATAATAGTTTATTTGTGTAGGATTATTGGTGTATCTTTTTATTTGCATTAGAATTATTTATAGCTAATTTTCTCTATTTTGCTTTAGACTTGCTGGGTGTTTATCTCATTGCCCATCGCATAATCGTTTTCATCACTTAATAAAGCTTTTTAAAATAAATGATTACTATCCTATAGAGTAGTTATTTTCCCTGACAGCCCCTTAACTAACTTCTTTGCCCCACCACTTTTTTCTGTCTTCCTCCATTTGTTTTACTTAGCTTTGCTATTTTTCTGCTCCCCCAATATCAACAACCTAAGAAGTTCCATTCAAGAATTATGGTATAAATACTAAGAGAAAGTCTGTGAGTCCACAGTGAGGTTCAATGAGGCTGAATTTGATCAGAGTTCGTCAGCAGAACAAACTTCAGAAACATAGGAGAAAAGTATAACACATGACCAAGAGCTCAGCTGAGTCCCAGCTCCACCACTGGCTACATAGTGACCTTGTGTGAGCATGGACAGGTAATATTTGAAACCTTATTTTTGTGATTTTTTAAATGAAAAATCACTTTTATTTCATTTATTTAATAAATATTAATGAAGCTTCTGTTATGGTCAAGGTACTACAGACATTAATAATACATTTCAAACAAAATGGTCTCAAAAATTTATTGACATATTCTAATAGCATTGAGAGCATGTCAATAAGTAATCAGTAACAAACAAATAAGCAAACAAGTTAATGTCACATAACAAATATTATGAAAAGAATAACTGTCGTAATTTATAATGTAAAGTGCTGGAGGATATGGGATTCTATGTTAGATTGGGTAGTTGGGGGGGGGGGGTTCTTTTTTTAAAGTAACATTTGAACTGAGATGAATGATGAGAAAATCTGAGAGAACAGTGCAGTCAGAATCATGCAGTGCAAAGTCTTTGAGGTGAAATACACATGAAAGAAAAAACAAAGACCAGTGAGGTTGAAGGAGAATGGGCAAAGCTAAGATTTGTTAGCAGATGTCAGTAAAGACGGAGGTAGGGACCTGAGAATGTAAATAATTGTAGATTTAGTCAGGTTCTGGAGTTTTTTTCTAAGAGCAAAAGGAAGTAGTGGTAAGATTTGAAGCATAAAAGTGACATAATATTATTTACTTTTCAAATGATCCCTCAGGAAAATGCAGAAAATGAATTGGGGTTGTTAAAAGGCAATTGCATGAGTCCAGGTAAAATTATGGAAGCTCTGACTTGAGTGTAGCACTGAATTTGGCAATAAATGGGTGGATTTGGGATGTAATTTAGAAGGTGAACCAAAAGGATGTGTGAGTTGAGGAAAAGAGAAATTGAGGATATATTAGGGTAGGCATCTCCAGAAGCAGAAAATAAGATAACATTTCATGTACAAGTGATTTATTGAGGAAGTGTTCCCACAGGAAACTGTGGCGGGGAGTAATGAAAGCAGGGCAGGGAAGTAGAAAGGCAAGTACATGTATGATTTTAGGCATAGTCTGGAAGACAGTAGCTTGAGCTAAATTCTGCAGGGAACTCTGGATAAGTAATGCCTCAGAGTTTGTCCTGATTTGGCAAAGGAATTGAGGTTTCAATACTCTCATACTAGTTAGTCATTAACTCAAGTTCTCCCTAGAGAGATCTAAACTTCCAGGCACTTACAACTTTATATCGGATTTGGCAAAGCAATTCCAGTAGCCACAGTGTCTGCCCAGGAGAGTCACAGGTACAGATGTTGGAAGTAAATTTTGGGCAGGGTTGAGGTAAAGGTAGGAAGCACAAAAATGGTAATAGGTGTCTCAGGGGGTTTGGCCACAATACCAACCGTGTTCCCTAAAATTATACACAACATGCAAACCAATGTGGCCTGCTGAGGAGTTATTTGAAGTACAGTTATTGAATCAGATGGTTCATTTTAATAAGATTCCCATTTGATTTTTATACACATTAAAATTATGAAGCACAGATATATAGTGCACTCTCTGATGGTTTGTTGGAAAGGATTAAATGAAATGATGCAAATTGCCTTGTAAAGGACTATTGCCTTATTACAATGATGGTTACGTTGTTAATGATGTTCTTACTGCATCTCACTATTGTGGCATTTGTTTTGTTTTCTATCCGCTATAATATTCAATTCATTTGTCAGCTTCCTTTACTACACTATTTCTCAATGGGGGTACTATTGGCATTTTGGGTAGGATTTTTTTTTTACTGTTTCTCAGGCTGTCCCATGCATTTCAGAATCTTTAGAATCCATGAGCATGAAGTATCAGTAGCACCTTCGGTCTTTGTAACATCCAGTAATATCCTCACACAGTTTTAGGAATTCCTAGAAAAGCATTACCAACCACTTTGAGAACCATGAAACTTCTCAGGGGGGAAAATCATGTCTTATTTTAATTGTGTGCCTTCCTTTTCCTAGGGAATACAGTGCCTGAAGCAGATGAGACTCTTAAGATATGTTCATTAAATAATAAAAATAATAATTATCTACCCCATTGTCTCAATTTTCACAATGACCATGCTTGCAAGACTATTATAATTCCTACCTTATAGATGAGGAAATGGAACTTGGAGGAGGTTAGGTATTTGTCCCAATGCACACAGATAGGGCACAGCTGAGACTGTATCTATTTCTGTCTGACTGACTTTTAGGTTCATGCTCTTTGTAATTCTCCAAGCTACCTGAATAAATAAAGGATTTCATAAGTGAATGACTTCATTTCTGTGAATGCCAGTCTGTTGTGAATACTGTAAGATGGTTTAATGAAGCAGAGTAAAAGCTAACTTCCAGAAGGTAAGTGATAGACAGCCTATAAAACATTTAAATTCCAAATGCATTTTCACTGTTCATGGAATTCGTTTAGGCTGCCTCTGAAATCTACCAACGAGGCTGGGAGCATGGCAGTGACCCTGGCCACATGGCTGCTGTTCCATTCACCAAGTCTCAAGAGGAGAGCAGACCACTCAGCAAGCCACAGGCAAAGCTTATATTAACATTCTGAGCAAGTCTGGCACTACACAAGTGTAAATGTGTCTATTAAATTTGTACCTTTTATTTCCCAATATAACACATGTATATCTTACATTATCTGTCTTACTTTAGCCTTTTCTTCATAGTTGGTAATTATTTCATCTTAGCCTAGATAAGGAAATTTTAAGAGATATGCATTCATCTTCACAAATCTAAGACCAGCTAACATTTTATTTAAAAATGTTAGTATTTGTAAAATTCATCTGAGGTTAGAAGACACCTTTTTCAATCCTTTGGCAGAGAAGTTGGAGATTTCCTTGCTTTGGCTTGTACAAGTGTTATTAATGGATTGGTAACATAGCACAAGCTCAAATTACAATTTAAGTTGTTTAAAAGGTAGTTAATATGACAGTAGAATGTTAAAGTGTGATAATGAAAAGGTTATTGTACATAGGAGTGTGGGGGGAAATAAGCATAACAGACTTAAATTTACCATAAGTGAAGTATATGTTTATTGCTGGAAAAATAATCATACTTTGTATTTTCTTATAAACCATCATTGCTTTCAAAACTTTGGCATGACCTAAAGAGCTTGTTAGCACACAGATTCCTAGGCCCCACAGCTAGATATCCTGATTCAAAAGGTATGCAGAAGGTGGAGAAGGGGCAAGAGAGTGTTTCTAAATAGTTCCCAGGGCTGCTGCTGCTCTGCTGACTACCCCTTACAGTGGCACAGAAGGGAAGATACTTATGCAAACATTTGAAAATTATGCTTCGCATGATCTAACCTTGAAAGTTGAGATAAAAAGTATAAAGCATGTATTAAACTTTTAAGGAGTCAGGTGTGTTAATGTATAATGTGTATATAATAAAACTCATTCTTTGTAATCACAGAACTTGAGGAGTACTTTGTTTTTGAGACAGTCTCACTCTGTCACTCGGGCTGGAGGGCAGTGGGGTGATCTCAGCTCACTGCAATCCCCACTTCCTGGGTTCAAGCCATTCCCATAATTCAGCCTCCCAAGTAGCTGGGATTACAGGTGCGTACCACTAAGCCTGGCTAATTTTTGTATTTTCAGTAGAGACAGAGTTTTGCCATTTTGCCCATGCTGGTCTCAAACTCCTAGCCTCAAATGATCCACCTGCCTCGGTCTTGCAAAGTGTTGGGATTACAGGCAGGCATGAGCCACTGCTCCCAGCCTCAATTTGATGAGTTTTGAAAAGTATATACAATCATATAATCATGACCATAATAAAGATACACAACATTTCCAAAACCTCCCAAAATCCCCTCGTCTCCTTGCAGTCAATTCCTTCTCCAATTCCTAGTCTCTGGCAACTAGTCATATGTTCCTTTGGTTTCATTTTCTCTAGAATGCCCTATATAAATAAAATTGTAGAGTTTATAACCTTTTGAGTCTGGACTTCTTGCACTTAGTTTAATGCTTTTGAGAGTTACCCACAATACTCCATGTTACACGCATAAATAACTTTTTCCTTTCATTGTTGAGTAGTATTCTGTATCCTGATAGTCCCACAATTTGCTTTTCCATTCTCAAACGATGGGTGTTTGAGTTCTTCTCTTGTGCCAGCCAGATGTAGAAATATAGTAGAGGACATTAATGTCTTGGAAAAATGATAAATAACCTGCAGAAAAAACCCTGGTTCCCTGAATGACTGTGTGGAGCAAATCCCCCATCCCTACATTGAACTTTCAGATGAGTATCAAATAAACCTTTACTGGGTTAAGCCACCAAAGTTTCATACTCTAATATAGTGCCTCTAAATTATACTATTAGTTCTAAAAAGGGCATGTGCATGATTGTGTGAAACTGTATCTTTTACTTGATGCTATACATAACTCTTCATAGATAAACTGATTCCTAAGAATTTTTAGACTCTAACTGCAAAAAAAGCTTAGATTTAAACTTGGAGAGTGATACCAATGAAGAAAGAGGTTAGACGTAAGCTAGGATTTAAAGAAGGAATAACTACGTGCTTAAAAAGATTTTTATTCTTTTCTGTATGTGAGCTATAATTTTTATGGAATAATTTGCTTACTCATTGCATTCCTCTATTAATTTTATTAGAGACTGATTCATTCTTAAATTACATTTGCATCTAGAATGTATTTTCTTTTATTTTTTAATATAATAGGTTTTTTTGTCCATCAGAAATGAGATTGATTACATTCTCCTGCCTGAAAATTTAAACTTCTGTCCATAAAAATGCAGAAATTTTTCTTTTTGATTGAAATGTTTATAGATAATTGTGGATTCATTTGCAATAATGAGAAAGACACTTTGTACACTTTGCCTAGTTTCCCAAATGGTGACATTTTGCAAAACCATAGGGCAATATTCACAATCAAGATATTAATATGAATGAAATTCACCAATCTTATTCAGATGTTCTCAGTTTTACTGGTAATCTTGTGGGTGTGGTGTATTAAGTTTTATAATATTTTATTACCTGTGGTAGACTTTTTAAATGATTGACTCACTTCTTAAAGGTATTTAAAATCTTTACTGCTGTTGTTGTACTCTTAAGAGATCACTTATGAAATAAAACCTTTCAGTAAGGAAATATTTATATGAAGTTCTATAATTAAGCTAATTTGACAGTTCAGTTGCAACTAGATATGTTTTATATTCATTAATATTTCCTCTTGTCTTTATTGCAAATGCCATATAATATTTCTCTGTGCAAAATGCATTTAATAAGTGTTTTCTCATTCTAATAAAAATGTAGAATATTAATTTGACTTAAATATTTTTGTGGGATGCTAAAATCTATTATCAAATGAGCAGTTAAAAATTTTTTCAGATATAAATTGAGCAAACAGTGACATATACTTGTAATATGGTGCTGCATTTTCCTGAAATTCTACGATATGAGTTTCAGAAACCCTTCTTTATCTTTCTCTCCCTTCTTTTATTTTTGGCAAAAGCTGCCTCATCTCTGCTATGCAGAGAGATACCGATTTATAAAACCAGTATTTTCAAACCAGACAACTGTGGTGTCTACTTCCAATACATACAGTACAGAATGGCAGCTTAAATAAAGAGAAGATGCCCCAGAAAAGTATAATCATTATTCTTTAGTCTGGGGGTATCATCCACTTATTAAAAACCAGATTTTGAGCTTTTGTGAACTGTTGACATGTTAAGAAAATAAAATCAATGCTACTGTCAATTACCTTGCCAAATGTCATACTACTTTTGACAAATACCTAAGTTGACTGCTGGAAAGTGTACTCAGTGCAACCTTAACTCATGTCTTACCTAAGTTCTTTCTTGTCTAAAGAAGACCACTAAACCTATGGAATAAATCTTTCTAGTCAAGAATATCTGAGAAATAGATAAGGAAAATGAAACAAACAAATAAATAAAAGGACATCCATTAGGCAGGTTGCACCTGAGAACTCCCTTTTTCCCTTAAAGAATGTCAATCATGCAAAGTCAAGTCAGGAAAGTTCAGACTTTGACAAATTTCTATGGAACAGTTTCAAATTTATAGATTTTTTTTAAAAAAGCCCTTTCCTTGGCATTTATCTAACTTAAGAACATCTTCTATCTTTTCTATTAATTTCTGAAAGGATAGTATTGAGTAGGCCAGGTTTCTACATATTTATTTCACACTGTAAAATTTTGTATATAATTTATTTTCTTGGTGGTAGCAGGCCTCAGAATATTTTCCTCAATTAATATCAACATCTTTTTCTTTTCTTTAAATTCTTTTTCATTATTTAATTTACAGTTTTGAAATCAGTGTTATACTATTAAAACGTAGTAACATTTAGCCATGTTTTCTGATAGCATAAGAAACACTACAATAAATAGTAAATTTGATCAAACTAAATGAGATAAATCTGATAAAAACAGATCAAGCTAAATCTGCTAAATAAAAATATATAGAATCCAACAAAAGTTTTTCTTCATAGCACATTTTGCTTCAAATGTTTAAGCTAACCTATGTACCACCAAGACACTGAAAAGATAAAATAAAGCAAGCCTACAGAGAACTTCATGGACACTTTTCTTTTTAGATATGACTTTGCTTTGTAGGAATGAGACTTTTTAAAACATACTATTGTTATACTTCATTTAATTTGTAATAAATTGTGGGTTTTTCTTGGAGCTACCTCATCTCTGTTATGCAATAACAATACAATCTAATACAATGTTAAGAAATAAATTTATAAGATACATATTTTTAACAGCGAGACTTTTGGACCAATTTTATTTTTGTTACAAATCTATACGATATATTCAGAAAAGATAAGCTTGTTTACTTTGTCATTGTGACTGAATGTTTACTTTCATAAAAAACATTAGTCACAACTCATAACCAAAATGGGAAAATGAATTGGTACGATATGTCCAATAGAAAGAAACATGTTTAAGTGGGAGGACCAGCAGTGCATGTCAACAAGATATATACCATTTAGAGAGCTAAGAAACAGGTGGGTCTATAATGTAGACACACCTGGGAAAATATAAAGGTTATTATTAATGGAGACACTGATGTTTTACAAATATTCAATGGATTGTTTATACAGATAGGGATATAAATGTTGGTTTTCTAATATAGATTTAGAAACTTGCATGTACTTACCTAAGACTAACTGTTTGTAATGATTCAGTGTATTTCATCATAAACACCAAATTTTATTTCATTAGTCATGAACAAATGGTTGGACATTTACATCATTTGCATTTTTCACTGCTATAAAACTATCCTGCACAATACTGAAGGACAAGAACAAAGTTGGAAAACTGACACTACCTGACTTGAAGCCTCATTATAAAGCTACACTATGATACGACTTGACTTTAAGACTTACCATAAAGCTACAGCAATCTAGGAAGTGTGGTACGCGCAAAAGAATGGACAAAGAGATCAATAGAATAGAATAGAGAACCCAGATATAGACCCACATAAATATAGTAATCTGATCTTTGACAAAGGAGCAAAAATACAATAGAGAAAAGATAGTCTTTTCAACAAATGGTACTAGAACAGCTGGACATCCATAGAGAAAAAAATAAATCTAGATAGACAAACCTTGCTGCCTTCACAAATTTAACCCATAATTGGTCACAGACCTAAATGCAAAATGCACACTATAAAACTCCTAGAAGATGACATAGGAGAATAATCTAGATGACCTTGGCTTTTGCCATGACTTTTTAGATATGCTACAAAAGGCATAATCGAAACAATTGATAAACTGAACTTCATTAAAATTAAAAGCTTCTGTTCTATGAAGGACACTTTTAGAGAATAAAAATGTAAGCCACAGCCTTGGAAAAGATATTTGCAAAAGACACATCTGATAAAAGATTGTTATCCAAAATATAGAAAGAATTTAAAACTCAACAGTAACAAAATTAGTGACCTGTTTAAAAAAATGGCCCAAAGACCTTACCAGGTATCTCACCAAAAAGATATATAGATGGTAAGTAAGCATATGACATTTTATTATTATTATATGATGCTCCACATTGCATATCATCAGGAAAATGCAAATTAAAACAACAATGAGATATCACTACGCACTATCAGAATGGCCAAAATCAAAAACTCTGACAAAACCAAATGCTGATGAGAATTTAAAGCACTAGACCCTCATGCATGGCTGGTGGAAATGCAAAATAGTGCAATTATGTTGGAAGGCAGTTTGGTGGTGTCTTACTAAACATATTACCACGTGATTCAGCAATTGTACTCCTTGGTGATCACCCAAAGGAGTTGAAAACTCATGTCTTTACAAAAGCTTGCACATGAATGTTTATGCCAGCTTTATTCATAATTTCCAAAACTTGGAAGCAACCAATATGTCCTTCAGTAGGTTAATAGATCAATAAACTATTATACATCTAGATAATGGAATATTTTTCAGAGCTTAAAAAATGAGCTATCAAGTTATGAAAAGATATAGAGGAAACTTAGATGCATATTACTAAGTGAAAGAAGTCAATCCCAAGAGGCTAAATTATGTGATTCTAATTACAAGATATTCTGGGAAAGATAAAAGTATGGAGGCAGTAAAAAGATCAGTGGCTGCCAGGGTTTAGGAGGTAAGGGAGTAAGTAGGTGAAGTGCAGAGGATTTTTAGGGCAGCGAAACAATTCTGTATGGTATTATAATGGTGGATACCTGTCATATATTTGTCCAAAGTCAGAATGTACAACATCAAGAGTGAACCTTAATGTAAACTATGGACTTCGGGTGATAATGATTTTCGATTGTAGGTTCATCAATTGTAACAAATATACCATTTTGATGGGGGATGTTAATAATGGGAAGGGCTATACCTGTGTAGGGGCAAATGGTATACAGAAAATCTCTATACCTTCCTTTCAGTTTCGTTGTAAACCTAAAATTACTCTAAGAATTAAAAGCTTTTAAAATTATGATAAACACCATTTAAGAAAAATTGGTGGTTTAAATGTGTACATTATTAGGGCTCTGTTAGTACTCTCTAAAAAGCTGATACTAATATATAATCTCTTCTGTTTTTAATTTTTCATTAAGGAAAATTTCAAACATATATAAATGGAGAAAGCAGTATAATGAGCAGGCATGAGCTCTTTACAGTCATCTTCATCAATTAGCAACCTATAACCAATATTATTTCATCCATTCCATTAACTGACTCCCCCCTGCTGTTTGTTCCAGGCTATTTTGAAGTAAATATCAAACATCATATCATTTAAAAAAAAAAGCACTGAAAAGCATATATTTAAATGCTCAGAGAAAACCTAAATATAAATGTAGGTCATAACCATATAAAAGAAGCTCACTCAAGAGAAACATTTATTAAATAAAAACATTATGTCTAAAATACAAACATGAAAGCACTGAAATTCAAAAGAAAAATGGGTAAAGTATCTAAAGAAAAGAATTTTATTGCATAGAATGATCCATGATGTCTATATAAAATGTATGTGTAGGCTGGCAATCCTAGACATATATTTTATGGCTCATGCCTGTAATCCCAGTGCTTTGGGAGGCCAAGTTGGGAGAAATGCTTGAGGTCAGGTGTTTGAGACCAACCTGGGCAGCACAGCAAAACCCTGTCTCTACAGAAATGAAAATAAAAACATTAGCCACATGATAGGGTTTGTATCTGTGTTCTCACCAAACACGTTAAAATATTATCCCCACCTGTTGGAGATGGGGCCTGGTGGGAGGTGTTTGGATCATGGAGCACATCCCTCATGAATGGCTTAGCTAGCACCATCCTCTTGGTGATGAGTGAGTTCACATGTGATCCGGTTGCTTAAAAGTGTGTGGTAGCTCCCCCGCAACTCTTGCTACTGCTTTCACCATGTCATGTGCCTACTTTCTCTTCTCTTTCTACCATGACTAAAAGGTCCCTGAAGCTCCCCAGAAGCTGAGTAGATATGGGTGCCATGTTTGTACAGCCTGTAAAACCTTGAGCCAATTAAACCTCTTTCCTTTATACATCACTCAGTCTCAGGTATTTCTTTTTTTTAATTTTTTTTACACTTTAAGTTCTGGGATACATGTGCAGAATGTGCAGGTTTGTTACATAGGTATACACATCCTATGGTGGTTTGCTGCACCCATCAACTCGTCATCTGCCTCAGGTATTTCTCCTAATGCTATCCATCACCTAGTCCCCCATCCCATGACAGGCCCTGGTGTGTGATGTTCTCCTTCCTATGTCCATGTGTTCTCATTGTTCAACTCCCACTTACGAGTGAGAATATGCACTGTTTGGTTTTCTATTCCTGTGTTAGTTTGCTGAGAATCATGGTTTCCAGCTTCATCCATGTCCCTGCAAAGGACAGGAACTCATCCTTTATTGTGGCTGCATAGTATTCTATGGTGTATATAGGCCACATTTTCTTTATTCAGTCTATCATTGATGGGCATTTGGGGTGGTTCCAAGTCTTTGCCATTGTGAACTTGCTTTATGAATCTGGATGCTCCTGTATCAGGTGCATATATATTAGCATAGTTAGCTCTTCTTGCTGCATTGATCCATTTACTATTACGTAATGCCTTTCTTTGTCATTTTTTATCTTTGCTAAGGTTTGTTTTTATCAGAGACTAGGATTGCAACCTCTGCTTTTTTTATTTTCCATTTGTTTGGTAAATCTTCCTCCATCCCTTTATTTTGAGGCTATGTGTGTCTTTGCATGTGAGATGGGTCTTCAGAAAACAGCACACCAGTGGTTCTTGCCTCCTTATTTAATTTGTCAGTCTGTGTCTTTTAATTAGGGCATTTAGCCCATTTACATTTAAGATTAATATTGTTATGTGTGAATTTGATCCTGTCATTATGATGCTACTTGGTTATTTTGACCATTTGTTGATGCAGTTTCTTCACAGTGTTGATAGTCTTTACAATTTGGTATGTTTTTGCAGTTGCTGGTACCAGTTTTTCCTTTCCATGTTTAATGCTTCCCTTAGGAGCTCTTGTAGGGCAGGCCTGGTGGTGACAAAATTTCTCAGCATTTGCTTGTTTGTAAAGAATTTTATTTCCCCTTCACTTATGAAGCTTAGTTTGGCTTAATAGGAAATTATGGGGTTTAAAATTCTTTTCCTTAAGGATGTTGAATATTGGCTACCACTCTCTTCTTGCTTGTAGTATTTCTGCAGAGAAATCTCCTGTTAGTTTGATGGGCTTTCCTTTGCGGGTAACCCAACCTTTCTCTCTGGATGCTGTTAACATATTTTCCTTCATTTCAATCTGGTGAATCTGATGATTATGTGTCTTGGGGTTGCTCTTCTTGAGGAATATCTTTGTGGTGTTCTCTGTATTTCCTGAATTTGAATGTTGGCCTGTCTTTCTAGGTTGGGGAAGTTCTCCTGGATAATATCCTCAAGAGTGTTTTCCAACTTGGTTCCATTCTCCCCATCACTTTTGGGTACACCAATCAAACGTTGATTTGGTCATTTCACAAAATCCCATATTTCTTGGTGGTTTTGTTTGTTCCTTTTCATTCTTTTTTTTTCTAACCTTGTATTCACACTTTGTTTCATTAAGTTGATCTTCAATCTCTGATATCCTTTCTTCTGCATGATTGATTCAGCTATTGATAGGCTTCATGAAGTTCTCGTGCTGTGTTTTTCAGCTCCATCAGGTCATTTATTTTCTTCTCTAAACTGGTTATTCTAGTAAGCAATTCCTCTAAACTTTTTTCAAGATTCTTAGCTTCCTTGCATTGGGTTAGAACATGTTCCTTTATCTCAGAGGAGTCTGTTACTACCCACCTTCTGAAGCCTAATTCTGTCAATTCATCAAACTCATTCTCTGTCCAGTTTTGTTCCCTTGCTGTTAAGGAGTTGTGATCCTTTGGAGGAGAAGAGGCTGGTTTTTGGAATTTTCAGCCTTTTTTCACTGGTTTTTACTCATCTTCATGGATTTATCTACCTTTGGTCTTTGATGTTGGTGACCTTTAGATGGGGTTTTTGCGTGGACATACTTTTTGTTGATGTTGATGCTATTCCTTTCTGTTTGTTAGTTTTTCTTCTAACAGTCAGGCCCCTCTGCTGCAGGTCTCCTAAAGTTTGCTGGAGGTCCACTCCAAACCTGTTTGCCTGGGTATCACCAGTGGAGGCTGCAAAATAGCAAAGAAGACTGCCTGTTCTTTCCTCTGGAAGCTTCATCCCAGAGGTGCACCTGCCAGATGTCAGCCAGAACTCTCTTGTATGAGGTGTCTATCAACCCCTGCTGGGATGTGTCTCCCAGTCAGGAGGCATGGCAGTCAGGGACCCACTTGAGGAGGCAATCTGTCCCTTAGCAGAGGTTGAGTGCTGTGCTGGGACATCCACTGCTCTCTTCAGAGCCGGCAGGCAGGAACGTTTAAGTCTGCTGAAGCTGTGCCCACAGCCACCCCTTCCCCCAGGTGCTCTGTCCAAGAAAAATAGGAGTTTTATCTATAAGCCCTGACTGGAGCTGCTGCCTTTCCTTCAGAGATGCCCTGCCCAGAGAGGAGGAATCTAGAGAGGTAATCTGGCTCCAATGGCTTTGAGGGGCTGCAGTGGACTCTGCCCAGATCACGCTTCCTGGTGTCTGTTTATACTGTGAGGGGAAAACTGCTGACTCAAGCCTCAGTAATGATTGACGTCCCCTCTTCACCAAACTTGAGAATCCCAGGTCGACTTCAGGCTGCTGTGCTAGCAGCACGAATTTCAAGACAGTGGATCTTAACTTGCTGGGCTCCATTTGGGTGGGATCTGCTGAGCTAGACCACTTGGCTCCCTTGCTTCAGCCGCTTTTCCAGGGGGAGTGAACAGTTCTGTCTTGCTGGCATTCCAGGTGCCACTGGGCTATGAAAAATAATTCCTGCAGCTAGCTCAGTGTCTGCCCAAATAGTCACACAGTTTTGTGCTTCAAACACGGGGCCCTGGTAGTATAGATACCCAAGGGAATCTCCTGATCTGCAGGTTGCGAAGACCATGGGAAAAGCATAGTATCTGGGCTGGAGTGTACCATTCCTCATGGCACATTTCCTTATGGCTTTCCTTGGCTAGGGAGGGAGTTCCCTGATCCCTTACACTTCCTGGTTGAGGTGATGCCCCACCCTGCTTCAGCTCACCCTCTGTGGGCTGTACCCACTATCTAACCAGTCCTCTATCCTTTCTTTTAGGAAAATGTAGAAGGCAAGTTTATCAGAACACACACAGCTGAGAGGAGTAATTGAGCAAGATGAACTATAATAAGTATAAACCTCCTCAAAAATCAGTTACAGAAACATGAGGGGTTAGAACCAAGTTAGCAAGAGGTCCCATAAAAAACACATTTAAATATTTCAGCTGACAAGAGCACAATATAAGCCATCAGTGTGTCATCACTTCCAAAAAATCTGATGGAATTTTAATATGAGTAAGGTTTAGGCTGGTGCAAAAGCAACTGCAGTTTTGGCCATTATTTTCAATGGCAAAACTGCAATAACTTTTGCACCAATCTAATATATTGTTTATGTCAAGGGCAGCAATGTGATTAAGAGTTACAGGCTTTGAAGTCAGAGAAAATTCGTATCAGTCTGTCAACTTAGACAAGATGTTTTTATCTCTATGTGCTCTCCATTGCCTACAAAACACTATATCATCTGGCCCCTGCTAACTCTCTGATTTATCTCCTAACTTACTTAGTCCTCTCCAGCCACACTGGATGGCTTACTTTCCCTAAATGTCACTATGTTTGCCAAGCTCATCTCATTTCAGGGCCTTTTCTGCTAGTCTTTTTCTATTCTGGGCACGCTATACCATTAGGCAGTTATTTGGCTCACTCCTTTATTTCATTCAGGTTTGTTCAAGTGCTGCCTCCCTATGGGAGCCTTCTTAGCACTTCCTGTCCCCTTCTATGCTTTATTTTTAAATAGCACTTGTCTCAATGTTGAGTTATATTATTTCTTGTTCAGTTGTCCATATCCTCCATTTATATAACCATATAATCTTTTTAAAAATATGTATATATTTTATTGCACTTTAGGTTCTGGGATACATGTGCAGATCATGCAGGATTGTTGCATAGGTACACACATGGCGATGTGGTTTGCTGTCTCCATCCCCCGTCACTTATATCTGACATTTCTTCCCCTATTATCCTCCCCAATCTCCCTACCCCATGCTGTCCCTCTCCTAGTACCCCCAATAGACCCCAGTATGTGATGCTCCCCTCCCTGTATCCATGTGTTCTCATTGTTCAACACCCACCTATGAGTGAGAACATGTGGTGTTTGATTTTCTGTTCTTGTGTCAGTTTGCTGAGAATGATGGTTTCCAGATTCATCCATGTCCCTGCGAAGGACAGGAACTCATCATTTTTGATGGCTGCATAGTATTCCATGGTGTATATGTGCCACATTTTCCTTGTCCAGTCTATCATCAATAGGCATTTGGGATTGTTCCAGGTCTTTGCTATTGTAAACAGTGCCACAATGAACATACATGTGAATGTGTCTTTATAATAGAATGATTTATTATCCTTTGGATATATACCCAGTAATGGGATTGCTGGGTCACTACTAAAATTCTTGACAATTACTATGCACTAGACACTCTTCTAAATGTTTTACATAGATAGCTTGATATTAAGACAAATCTTAAAATCCCATTGGCAGTTGAATAAACTGAGGCATAGAAAGGCTAAGTTATTTCCCCCCAGGTCACAGGCTAGCAAATAGTAGAGTTTGCATTCAAATCCAGGAAGTCTGGCTTTGAAGACTGAGTCCTTACCTGCTATTCTATAGTGCCTCTAACTGTAGGTGCCAGCTAACATTTTAATGGATGACTAAAAACAAAATTTGAATAAATTAGGACATTTAAAAGTATATACATCCAAATATTAAGGCATATAATAAGTATGCAATAAATATTCATAATACTAGCATTATTACTATTCTGTGCTGGTAAGAACATTTCTGGAATATGATGTTCAATTTTATTTAAGGATTATTCAACATATTGGAATATATCTATCAAAGCAGGCTCAAAATGATGAAAATTTGAGAAATTATGTCATTTGACAGGAGGTTTGTAGTGCTTGGGAATATTAGGCTAGTGAAAAGTCTTAATGTAGGCATCTAATAGTCTTCAAATCTATGCATGCCTTCAGAGGGAAGACAAAGATGCAAGTTATAAGGAAATACATTTTTCACATCTATAAGGATGACTTTTTCATACATGTTGCTGATCAAAAGGTTATGGGCAGCCTTTGTAAATAGTAGTCTCTTCTATAATAGCCAAGCATTGGGTTAATATTTGTGGAAATTCTCTGAAATTCTGCTCTAACAATGTCTACTTTTATAGTCCTTCCCTTAGATCTACCAGATTGTTAAATTACTTTGTCACCAGAGGTGTGTTTGTATCTTTCTCTTCTTTATGAAATATATTTTAAAAATTTAGATTTAAAAACCTCAGAAAAATCCAGGTGTGGCCAGCACGTATAGTTCCAGCTACTTGGGAGGCTGAGGCAGAAGGATCACTTAAGCCCAGGAGTTCAGAGCCAGTCTAGGTAGGTGACCAGACTAGCGAGATCCCTGTCTCCAAAAATAAATAAAATACAATAAAGATACCAGAAAGAGTTAAGGAACTAAAGGATAAGTGAAGACAGAAAACTACCAGGTTAGTCACTTTCTCATTGTATTCTTACAGCAGTCTGTGAGGTAAATGCTCTTCTGATTTAATGCCTAAGGTTTAGGGAGAGTGAATAATTTATTCAGGTGGGTTGCAGGGTAAGTAAGAAGCAGACATGTAGTTTGACTACAGGTTAGTGTGATTAAAAACCTGTTCTCAGTCTAGCATATTGCATTATTATTACTATTTGTTTCTGTAGTTTTATTTTTTTTAAAAATTATTTATTATACTTTAAGTTCTGGGATACATGTGCAGATCATGCAGGTTTGCTACATAGGTATACACATGCCATGGTGGTTTGCTGCATCCCTTGCCTTGCCATCTACATTAGGTATTTCTTCTAATGCTATCCCTCCTCAATGACCCCACCTCCTGCTATTCCTCCCCTAGCCCTCCACCCCCAGGCCCCAGTGTGTGATGTTCCTCTCCCCTGTGTGCATGTGTTCTCATTGCTCAGCACCCACTTATGAGTGAGAATTACTTGCAGTTTTTACTTAACTCTATCCAATTAGAATTGGATAATTCTGCCCTTCCTTACAAAAAAAAAAAAAAAAAAAAAAAGGATGACTATGACCAGGACAGTCAATCTTATTGAGAATTATGGCATTTAAGGGTACAGACTTAACTCTGCTGTAGGTTCAATATAGGCTGACACATTTGGTTTCTCTAATTATATTAATTTGTTTGGCAGAAAAGTTCTTTCCTTTTTATGAACAAGAACTTCAACAATCCAGTGTGATAAAACATGCCTTGGAAGGAATAAAATACTGTGGAATTTTATGGCTATGTTTATCCTCAGTCAAATTTTTCTCCAGGGTGTAGGTCTCACCAATGGGCACTGGACACTGATGTTTTAAAATCTGATAGTTTGAATTTGAATTTTAAAGATTTCTCTTATTACTTCTGTGTATGAAGAATGCCATATGAAACACAAAGAACTTGCTTGAAACACATGACCTCAACAGATGTTTGAAATATTTAAGCTTGTTGAAAATGTGTTTTAATAACACCATTGATAATGGGTAATTCTGTTTGTTCATTCTTACAACATAGTTTGCAATTGTCAGTTCTTGTTCCTTTACCTGAAGATCTTTCCTGCTTATCATATACTAATTTTATCAAAGAATATTCTGTATATCCTACTTTTTGGTATAAGTAAATATAAGCACAACTTTTCCTCTCCCTTGAATGAGTTGTTGACTCTTTTGTTTTTCCTGATAACAATATCACGATCTTGGTTTGATATATTTTGGAGAGATGATAGCTCAGTTATTCTCCAAGGCAACTAACTGTATTTGATTGAGAGAGGAAAAAAATATTTTTTAAATAATGCATTGTTTAAGCTATATATTTTTGGTTTATCTTTTATTTGATAAAGAGATATTTTAAAAGTTCATATGAATTTCAAGGGACTTGGCATTTCATGTTTATATTAACTTATTTCTTTTACACCTTGATTTTATGAAAAAATTTATTTTATTGTTTTTCTTCTCCAAACCAAGAAATCAAGGTCACAATCCAGATCTGGTTCTTTATTGATGTGATTCACTGTTGAGCATGGCAAAGATTATTAAGAAAATAAATGAAAGCCATGTTTCAACACATTAGGTCTACTATATCTGCCTAAAGGAATATTAGCAATAGGCAGAATATACGTCACAAAATGGGCATACTGTGACTTTGGAAATGGGATTCAATGCATTATTGGAATTGGATAGTTCTGCCCTCTCATAGAAAAAAAAAGGATGACTATGACCAGGACAGTCAATCTTATTGAGAATTATGGTATACAAGGGTACAGACTTTTCTGATTACAGCTTTGATTATTTTACATACTATGACTGTCTTACCTCCATTGAGTTCTGTTCTCCAGTAGCTCAAAAAATTACCACTATAACATCTTTTCCACAATGATTATGCCCTTTGCACAAAGGAACTGCTATATCTGACTCTCATAGATGAGAAATAGATTTGAAAAGACTGAAAAACCTTGTTCAAAGTCAAGAAGGAAATTTAACATTAGAACTGGGACTCAACTTCCCAGGAGATGATTCCTTGTCCAGTGTTATTTCCATTTAAGTGCCTCCGGTTTTAAAACATTTTCTAGTATGTAATTCTTGTGGGTCAGTTCATTCTTTGGATAAAACTCTTCAAAGAGTTTCTGCTTCATTAGTATCTTTAAGCCTTGAAATTGCCACTAAATTTCAAAATAAAGAGAGCTTTTTCTTTTCTTTTCTTCCTTTTATTCTTTTTTCTTTCTTTCTTTTTTTTTTTTTTTTTTTTTTTTTTGAGATGGAGTCTAGCTCCGTTGCCCAGGCTGGAGTGCAGTGCAGTGGTGCGATCTCGGCTAACTGCAACCTTTATCTCCTGGGTTCAAGTGATTCTGCTGCCTCTGCCTCCCGAGTAGCTGGGATTATAGGAATGTATCACCATGCCCAGCTAATTTTTGTATTTTTGGTAGAGACAGGGTTTCACCATGTTGGTTAGACTGGTCTTGAACTCCTATCAGGTGATCCGCCTGTCTTGGCCTCCCAAAGTGCTGAGATTACAGGCTTGAGCCACCAGGCCCAACCCTCTTCTTAAAATAAATTTAGTAGTTTCTGTATTTAGAAAACACATTATGTGATAGTTATTGGCCCTATAATGGCATGTCAGACAGTTCTACTACAGCTTCCTACAAGACAAGCTCCTACATAAGTCAGGAGCATGGCTCAGAGGTCAAACTCCATGGGTTTGAATCTCAGATCTACCACCGTCTGGCTTTGGGACTCTGGGAAGTCCCATGGCTCCCACATACTTCACTTTCATAATGGGGTGACACAAGTACTTAATGCATAAGTGTTTTGTAAATACTATGAGATGAACATATAGATAATAATTAGCACATGGTCTGAGAGAGAAACACAAAAAAAGGGTAAATTATCACTGTATTACGTTCATGAAGTCGCATCTCACTAAGAGCATACATTTCGGAGGAATGGTCATTCTATGAATTCTATAATACTTGACCACTTGGTGAAAGCACATCATTTAAGAACTCTAATTACATTTTTAAAAATTGGTCAAAATTTTCTGGATTAAATGTACTGCCAAGTTAACAATACCTTTGAGTATATAATTGTGGGATATTAAGACTTTTTAGAAACTTCGGTCCTCAGGATCTTAGATGAAAGCAAGCAAATGATCCTTCCATCCCCCAACCCCCATCTCTAGGAAAAAAAATAATATTCACCCAGAATAGAAATCCCTAGTCTATTAGAGGAGTTTTATTTGCTTTAATGTTGAGAAAACTCTAAAATAGTGAACAGAGAAAACAGTATATAATTGTATGTAATACATTTGTATATATATATATAGTACATAATATACAATTGTATAAAGTTATATATAATAAGCAAAAATATTAGTTTTCTTTATCGACTCTAGAAACTGAATTTTGAGACCAGGGTTGCCTTGCTAATGGAAGACTGGCTCTGTACTATGGCAAAGCATGGTGTCTTTCACCTTTTATGGGCTCTGTTGAAGTCAAAATTAGGAAGACCTTAGACATCATGACTTCGAATTAATTTTTTTCTAATTAGGATTATTCACCCTCCAGATTTTTCTATGATGTATCTGAAATAAGGTAACTCCTTTAGCCAACTAGAACAGAAAAGAGTAAGTACCAGAACCTCAAGATGGTTCACCAAGTATATTAATATTACTCTTTACAGAACATAAAAATAAATTAGAATAAGGCCATTTTCAACATGGTCCTCTAAGAGTATTCTGATAGAAAAGCCAAGACATGACTCCACTGCATCTTTAGATTACAAAGCATACCTACTTTCATAAATTCTGTGGATCCTTATGTGTATCCTATTAAATTGACTGAGAAAGAGTCATTACTTTCATTTTACAGATAGAAAAATAGGTGGTTCACAGAGCACTTTTATAATTTATCTAAGTAGGATTTATATTTCTGTTATTTTGAGTTCTTGTACAGGGTACTTTTTAGTACACCACACTAACAGCATCACGAAGAAATGAAATATGCAACATACAGGCCCTCCTTGGTCCTCTTTGCTAGGTCTCCTTCTTTATCTAGTGCAGAAACTTTGAAGTCACCTGGCTTAGCTGTAAGTCCTCTTGTCTCTACCTGCATTTTCTCCTCAGGGTATCTCATCCACACACATGGCTGTAAATACCAGCTATATTCTGATGATTCCCAAATTCATTTCACTGAGCATACCTTGAGCTCTAGATTCTTCTATCTAACTGCTACTTTACTTCTACACTTAGAGCTCAAATAAGGATCTTAAATACAACACAGGTCTTACTTCATTCCTCCAAACCTATTTCTTTCCTATTTTTTTCCCATTTCAATCAGAACCTATTAGTAATCCTTGAGCCCACATTTTGCATCATTCTTCAAACCCAATTCACTATTAGGTCTTAGGGCAGCCACCAAAATATATTCTGAATGAAACATGAAGCACATTTGAATATGAGAATTTGTGACTTAATTCTATTTGGAAATTCTTAACCATATCTCTTTAGATATGATCTGTCATATTCTTCTTTTTGCCTTTTGAAAACACCATTATTTTAAACTTTCTTTCAAACTGTTGCTTTATTAAAGTCCTTGTGTCGCTAATCCTGGTTTTTGTCACTACCGACTCACTTATAGTAAATTGCTTCTTTATGTAACTTTTCATTGTAAGCTCCTCTCTCTTTTTTTTGAAAAATAATTTTTCAAGATATAATTGTAAAGGGTAAAATGTACAGATATTTGCTTTATAGCCCAGTTAATTTTTACATATGCATACAATTATGTAACCACCATCTAAAGACCACCGTAGCTGATTTTAAGCAACGAACGTGACATCACTGAACATGGAGCTGGGAAGAGGTGCATAGAATTGCCTCCCATAAACAGGTGAGAACTGGTTCTAGCACATCATTAGGAAATTCTTTCCAATTTCTTTGGATAAGATTCGAACTTCTAATTATGATCTGCCTCTTGTCTACCTCTTCAACTTCACTGTATACCAGTCTGCCATTACCTACTCATATTATAGCAACACTGACCTCTTCCTGCCCCTAGCATATGACAAACTCATTCCTGTCTCTGGGCCATGAACTCGTTGGTCTCTCTGACCCAGCACTTCCCATAGCTACTAAGACTTGTCCTCCCCTATTCAGCAGTGAAGTGTCATATACAGTACTCAGAAAGACTTCATCTAATCTAAATTAGTTATATCTTGAAATTTCTATTTTCTTCTTTCATAGCACAAATTGGAATCTGCCATTTTTTTTAGTTCTTTGTTATCTGCCTCTGCACTCGAATTTCAGCTGCATGACGTAAGATTCACCACTGTATCACAAGGCCTGGCTCAGAGTCTGACAAGGAGAAGGTGTCTAATGCATGTGCTGAGTGAATGAATGGACATATGGATGGTATAGTTATAAAGAAGTGAGTGGTGAATTCACTTGGGGGTGTAAAATGGTATCATAACACTGAAATACATCATTTGGATGAAAAATAGCACATTTGAAGAATGAAGCAGTCACCTCTAAAGGGGCAGCATTAGAGTAGGTGTTTTGGGGTCAGATAGACACGAGTTTAAATACCAGGTATGCCACTTAACCTCTCTGAGCCTAAGTCTTTCTTTTCTAAAATGAAGGAAGTAGTTAGGGATAAATTTGAGAATATATATAATAGGGCTGGCATGGCATATCTGCTCAATAATTGGTAATTATTGTTATCACTATAATTATCAAGATATATAACTTGTGGTGGATCAGTACATATCATAAGTGCAGAATAATTCTCATATTTGGTTTTATACTTTATTATTTTAAATGCTAACCCACCTAAATTTTTACAAGTTATTTCTCAAAAAGTTCAAAAGACTTCCATATCAGCTATTCCACACATTTCACAGTTTTTGAGAATGAGTGTCATTATTTTTATTTTACTAATGAGAAAAACAAAAATACTCTGTTCCCAGTGGTGACAAAGCAAATCGCTGGGAGAGCTGATCTCAGAACTACGGCAATCTATATCCAATTTCCTGCACTTTCCTCTGAAATGTGTCTAGCATGAAAACATCACAGCAGTACTTGGTATAATATACAGAGTTTGCAAAGACATTAATTCAGAGCCCAGATATTCAGGAGTCAGTAGATAAAAGCACTGATAATAATTGCTGAAAAATATAAAAAGCAAGCTTATAGTTCTTACATCAGTTGCATTTTGGTGGTTTGGCTCTTATAATACAATCTGCACAACTTGTCCTCTTGGTAATAGGAAGCTTTCTGTTTGAAGGTCACGCAAAGGCCATGCTGGTGCAGTTGCTGTGACTTTAGGATGCTGTGCTACCATAAGTTTCTGGGCTCCCTGTGATCCAGTGAGTGCTGCTTCTCTCTCTGTGTCTCTGTCTCTCTATCTCTCTCTCTGTCTCTCTCTCTCACTCTTGCTTTTGCTCTCATTTTCACTCTCTTGCTGTCACTCCCTCGCCCTTACTCCCAGGCCATTTGATATTCTCACATGTTGAAATTACTGTCTACTGAGACATTAATATATTCTATTGTATTGCTAACTGGCTTACCTGAATAAACAAATATTTCCAGCAATTTTATTTTCACTCACTCATGCTGACAATTCAGTTTATAACAATACCTAACATAATATTTTCTTCTTGTTTCCTCGGGGCTTTGTGTATAATGTGTTAATGCATAGCAATCAGAGAGAAATAATTGAGACATACTTTCAAAGTTTACTAATGTATACTCTGGTGACAACTCAGAAAAATTTATTTTTTTAAAATCGGCTTTTAAAATGTGTTCATTAAGTGTGACAGTCAAGTATTTAGTACTTTTTTCTTTCCTGTTACACCAAAGCTACAGATTACCTTGCCTACAAACTGTCTGAGAGTCGAAAAACTTACAATCACAGACATATAGCATCCAAATTCAATTTGAGCTTTAGGAAATATTGGTAGCAAAAATATTGTGTTTTGCATTTTATTAAAATCGTATTTCTTCTGTTCAGTTTGCAGAAGAGATCTTGGGGAAGGGATGCAGTATGATTCAGTGACCTGTTATCAGGAGACCACTTGCATTTTGGCAAATGCCCAATATCAAGGCTTGAAGTGGAAATGAGTGTGTAAGATCTTCGAATTGTTGGCTTGTAACCTGAGTGATGGCTTTGATGACCTGTGAGCTCATATGACAAGGATCTATACAAGCATGGCCTCAGGAAGAAAGATGGTTAAGACCAATGATTCTGGGAGAGGAGAAGATGCTGGGAAGAGAGGAATTTAAATTTTACTAGAAGAAGGAGAATGGTTGGGACGGAAGAGTAGAGGTCTTTATGCATCCCAAAGTTTTGAACAAGAAAGCAGAGGCTGGGTGCCCTAGTCTCCTCCTGCCTTCTGAGCATGCAACCAGGCTCACCTTTTCTCAGGTAGATGAGGTTTCCAGCCCCGCTCACACTTCTTTCAGCATCTTCCTTGGGGGGAAAGTGAAGCTAAAAGAAATCATGGCTCCCCCCTATCTTATTGACTTCATGATCCCACCCATCCTCTGCTCTTTTCTGCTCTTTTTACTTCCAGAGAAAAAAGGCAGGATCAATTAAATTGTACTTTCTTATTCTATAATGTGGTTATGTTACAAATTTGTGATTTAATACTGGCAACTAAGCCTACAAGTTTTGTCAACACCATCAGAATTGTTGGCTATTTGTTGGAGCTATGGCTAGATTCAATAATTTTCCACATTTTCTCTTTCTTTCAGTAGAATCCAAAAGAAAAATTATTGAAACAAAGGAGAAAATGCACTTGTTTTCTGGGGCTCAGTTCTGGAAAGTCATCAAAGGCTGAGTACAGGATAGTACAATATTTCACTCAATAAATATTTATTCAGTGCCACTAGGCATTATTTTAGGTGGTAGAAACACAGTAATGAATACAACAGAGGAGACAGACAAGGTCTTTGAAGATTCTCTACTGCCCACCCTTTGCCTCAGTCTAGTGAGAGGAAACAGGCAATCAGAAGTTAAAATAAAATCAAGTTAACTTTAGGTAGTGGTATGTGAACTGGAGAAGGTTAAGAGGGTTATGTGAGGGGCAGTGACCCAAGTTGGGCAAAGTAAGGAATCATTTGAGCCTAAACAGCAAGCTGGAATAAAATAGTTCAATTTAGGAAAATATAATATTCCCAGGAAATTAACATAAAACGTCCTTTAAAGTCTTTCATAACTTGTTGTCCATAACGTCTTTGCAAAGAAAAACCAGAATGATGGGGGTTCCCAAGTTAAGGAAGATATTGAGTAATTAATCATTACTTGCTGATTATGCATGATCATTATTATGAAATACAAAATTAGGGTAATTTTTCTAGTTAATATTTAAATATCTACCATTTGGCCTTTCAGACCGAGTGTCACATTGTATAGCAACTCCCAAATAGTAGTGCATAAAAATTTTCCTTCCAGTGGTTTTAGAAGAATGAGACACAGAGCACAAGACTGCCCCAGCAAGACCATGTATAAATGGCATAAAAGTCTGTAAATGACTACAAAATATTTGAAGTCTACATCAGGTATTTTTTGGGAAGATTTTTACAATGAAGTGGCACCAAGCTAGAGAGAGAATTCTTATTCTCACTCCAGGGTTGTATTTATTTATTTTTCCTTTCCTGACAAATGGGACCCACAGCTTGCATTTGAAGAGAAAAATACCCCAAGAGTCACTTAACTCTCACTCCCTCCATGACAAGAGTAGAATACACTTGTATCCTAAAAGTGTTGGATTCTTAGAATTTAAGGGCTGTCTTGTGGGGTGTTTTGCCAGGAAACATTACAGTCATGTTGTTAACTTTTATAATTCTACAGCTCTCAAGAAAATTTCTGAGCACTTTGAACAAAAAGTATGCTGACACTGTGGGATTTACGGTCTGCATGTACTAAGTGCCTTTTGGGAAAATTTCTCTTAGATTTCATTGTCTTCCTTCTGCCTTTTAAAATCTAATATACTTCAATTTCACTGAGTTAGGCTAAGTTTTCTCCACAGTGTCTCTCAACGACATTTCCTTGAGTTAGGTAAACACATCGTTTCTCTCTATTGGGCTGTCATGTTCCTTTCATTCGGGTTTTGGGAACTTTAAATGATGTTAGGAATAGCATATTTATAGTGTCTCAATATAATTGTACATTCCAATAGAGAACTTTTAGTGATAAAAATGCTAATAGATTTAAGAAAGGGCCTCACTTTCTTTACCAGTAAAATGAGGACGTTGATATTTAATGAACCAAAATTTCTCCAGTTCAGTGAAAGACAAAGCTACACATGACTTATAAATACAGCATTCATAAAAGGAGCTGTTGTTATTTTCTTGGAGTTTGCAGGAGATAGCTGCAGCTGGACTCCTGCCTGGACAGAGTGTATGCTTTCCATTTTCCAGGTGTAAATTATCAAGCTCTTTAGGCTTTGCCCTGAGCTTTTGATCTAAGCCTCAGCCTAAAACTTTCTCTCTCTAGAATACAAAATTAAGACACATTTCGACCATTCCTCACCATATTCCAGCTCTTCTGTCCCATTTTTAACCCTATTTTGCCAATGAAACAAGTTCAACCCTGCCTTAGGTTGTTCACAATGTGTTTTTATTTTTACTTGGGGTATGCTTTTCTCTCTCTTCTTATGCCTACCCGTTTTTCAGAGCTGTCAATTAATTTATTGGTTCTTAATTTTAAAATAGGAGCCTCCATTCAAACTTTACCAGATATCAAAAGTCTCTACTGCAAAAGTGACTAAAACAATTAGAAAAGAAAAAGCATCTTGAAAGGAACAGAAGATGCATGGAGAAGACAATGTTAAAGGCCAATCCATACAACCAAGACAAGACAACAACAAAAGTACCATCTTTATATATTTAAAGAGTTAAGACACATTGCAATAAGGAAATATTGAATTCTAAAGAAAATACAACATTCAGAGGACAATCAAAGAGTCACTAAAGTTAAAAAAAAATGCTAGTAAATGTGAAAAATGGGAGTTTTGAAAGAATAGAAAATTTCCAAGGAAAAAGGCAGACAAATATTGAATAATTATATAAACAAGAAAGGATCAATAATAAGGCCTTACGTATAAATACTGGGAACTCCACAAAGAAAATAAAAACAGATAATTGAAGTAAAGTATCCAACAGGAAAATAATTTTTTAAAACCTTCCAGAACTGAAGAACATGAGTTAGCAGACTAAATGGGCCTCTCAGGTGTCCAGCACAAATGATAGAAATGGACATATCAGTACAATTTCAGAAGACAAGGAACAAAGAAGAGATTCCACAAGCTTCTAGAGCAAAAGAGAGAAAAAAAAGCCAGACATGGAGGATCAGAAGTCAGACATATTTCTGATATCTCAACTGAAATACTAGATACCATGGAACAATCCATTCAAAATTCTGAAGGAAGAAAGGATTCTCCCAACCAATCCTGCAAATAAAATGCAAGTAGGATAGTGACATATTCAGGCATGCAGGCCTCACAAATTTATCTCCAATTCATTTTTCCTAAGAAGGCTATGAGATGCTGTGTTATCAAAACTGAAGAGTAAACCAGGAAGAAAGAGCATGAAATACATGAAACAAGAGACCTAACACATGCTGAGGGAAAACAGAATAATGGTGAAGGAATAGTTTGTGAAGACATCTTTTGCCATATTGATAGAAATGAATAGAATATTGGGCACATTTGAACATTTTGAAAGGAACTTAGACAATGGAGAAAAGCTTGAGGTTGAATAAGTGCTAAGGGTATACAAATTAAACTAATGAACAAAATGAGATAATTAATAAATCCAGTATAACAAGAGGATATGCAAGAAGGAAAAGTAATTATTTTGGTAAATAGATCAGCTGTGACTACAAATACACATTGATATGAGTAAAATTGTGATAGGAAGTTTGGTAGGTGGGAAGGTTGTACATGTATGGTAGAAGAAAGAGAGGGAAAGAAACTAAATTCTTGTCTTCCACAGTCAGAAATAATAGTTAAGGCCTAAAAATAGAAAAATCTACATTTGTATCAATAATTTTTGAGTAAACTATGGAATAACTTTAGATTTACAAGTATTATAAAGGTTACACAGAGTTCTCTTATACTCCTTAACATGTTTTCTCCTAATATTAATATCTTACACAACTGTGGTACATTTGCCAAAACTGAGAAACCATCAATGGGACATTACTATTAACTGGACCTCAGATTTTATTCAGATTTCACCAGTTTTGCTGTTAATGTCTTTTTTTTTCTGTTCCAAGACCCCATGGACATTACATTTAGTTATTATGCCTTTTTAGTTTCCTCTAGACTGTGACAGTTTATCTTGCCTTATTTTTTATAACTTGACAGTTTTGAGGAGTACTAGTGAAATATTTTAGAGTATGTCCCTTAATTTTGGTCTATCTGATTTTTTTTTTCTCATGATTAGACTTGGTTTATGGGTTTTTTGAAAGAATACCATGGTAGTGGAATGCCTTTCTCATCTATAGATCAAGATATCTATATATCACTGGTATTTTGATCAAGGTAGTGTTTGTCAGATTTCTCTATTTTTTCCTGTTCCATACTCTTTTCTTTGGAAACCAGTAACTAAGTCCAGCCCACAAAAAGTGAATGGAGGAAGATAAAGTTCCTATAGGAAGGTAGTATCTACACATATTTAAAATTCTCTGTAAGAAATATTTGTTTCTTCTCCCACATTTTTATATGCAATAATTATTTTACATCACTATGAACTTGTATTTAGAGTTTGGGTTGTAATCCAATATTATGTTATTCATGTTTCTTGAGTTATTCCTGTTTTGGCCATGTGAAAGTCTTTCCATTTGGCTCCTTTGTCCCTCAGCATTCCCTGCTTGCTCCTTTTGTTATTGGAGCATTTCCTTATTTTCTAGTATGACAAAATTTTCCAAACTCATCTTCTATTTTTCCTGCACCAGTCTTAACATCAGCCATTTCTCAAAGAATTCCTGGTACTTTTTATTAAAGAACAGTGTTCAGAGAAGGGATTTGAGTATGTAATTTTAAACAAACAAATAAAAAATTTAAAAGGAGAATAGAGGTAATTCTTGAAATTTTTTATGTAACAAAAAATATTTTTTAGTACAGTTTTATGTTGCAGAAATGGATAGAAAATGTTTAACTTTACCTAGAAATTATCGATTTGTGAAAATTTGCATTATGGAGATAAAAATGAGATAAAATGAATCTATATAATAAAAGGAAAAAATGAACATATTCTGATATGAAGTAAAGGTGATAATAAAGGGGGATATATTTAGGGTTAAAAGATAATGTTATGGGGTTGTTCTACATTTTGCTTAGTCAATAAGTTTAGGGATCAAATATTTCTAATGAGGACCACAAGGCTAATGCATAAACAAGTTGTAACGTTGACAGAAAGCATCAACTCTCCAAATATCTTTTTGCAATTTCCTTTCAATCAAATATAATCTGTGAATTAAGTAGTAATTTGCCTTCTAGCCAAGTTTATCTCACGGGAAACAAAGGGATAATGAAAAAACTTGCTACTTTAAATTTAATTATGAAAATAGTAAAATAAGAAAAGAATTATATTTTCCTCTGTCAGTTCACATAGAACTTAATCTGTGCCTTTCTTTGGTGGTAATTATCATTTTTTGCCATGCATTGTAGCCATTTGTTTATAAATTTGATTTGTCTTATTTACTAGAAGGCAAAATTCCTTGTAGGCAAAATCTCTGTCTTACTACTCATCTTAATATATCTCTCAAAAACCTGCTTAATCCAAAGCACAAAATAGGAGACATATAAACACTAAAAGAAGGCATAAAATAATAAATCAAGAGGTTACTTGATAGGGTGGAAATGAAAATAGCCTTGGAGAATGAAATGCTGCCATTAGTGAGTTTTACTAAGTAAAGGTATGTTAGGATGAGTCATATAAACACTTTAGCCTTCAGAATAGCAACATTTTCAAGTCAGAAAATAATTATACATAATCTCATGGCCAGAGATACAACCAAAAAGTAGAAGCTTATAAGCGTTTAAAGATTTTTTAAAATATTGAGTGCTATTTATAAAGGGGAGATCACAAAGAAGTCTTTTATATATATTTTTTGAATATAGAGACATCAAAAATTAACAATGTGAGGTATGTCACCAATGACAAAAGAAAAACAGATGTATAGACTACACCAAAATTAAAAATATGCTTTAAAGGACAGAACATGTTTCTGTCAAAATGTTATCAGGAACTTTGCATAATTCAATTATATTGGAAAATTTAAAACATGTATAAGCACAAATATGTCCCTTATTTACTCGATCTATTAATCATTGTGAGGTCTCTTTTTCAGCCATGGCCACCATTAAAAACACAAGTCAAAGTAGATTGAATTTAAAATCAGAAAATGAATCTCTAAATCAGTAAGTATTAAAAAAAAGTCCAAAAAATCTAAAAAATCATTGTCAAGCCAATGACCTTACTCTACCTCCACTATATGTTTTCTTTTAGGAGGTTTATAGTTTCACATCTTACAATTAAATCTTTATTGTGAATTAATTTACATAAAGATTCAGTTTCATTCTGTCACATGTGGATATCCAGGTCTCCCCAACACCATTTATTAAAGAAATTTTCCCTTCTGCATTGTGTATTCTTGATGCCCATGTCAAAGATTAGTTGACTGTACATGCATCGGTTTATTTCTGGGATCCCCATTCTGTTACTTTAGTCTATGTGTCTGTTTTTATGCCAGTATCATACTATGTTGATCACTACAGCTTTGTAATACAGTTTGCAATCAAGATGTGTGATGCCTCCAGTTTTGTGCTTCCTTGTTAAAATTGCTTTGGCTATTTATAGTCTTCATAGTTTCATATAAATTTTAGGACTATTCTTTATATTTATGTAAAAAATATCATCAGAATTATAAGCATTTCATTGAATCTATAGATCCCTTTGGGTACGAAGGGCATTTTAACAATATTTATTCTGCCAATCCACAAACATGGGATAACTTTTTATTTATTTGTGTCTTCTTCATTTTTTCATCAATGTTTTACAGTTTGCTTTGTGTAGATATTTTATTCAGTTACTCTTGGTATAAATTTGTGTTAAGATATTTTTGGATCCAAAATATAGGCAACAAAAGCAAAAATAAACAAATATGATTACATCAAACTAGAAAGCTCTGCACATCAAAGGAAACAGTCAACAGAGTGAAGCTACAGCTTATGAAATGGTAGAAAATATTTGCAAACCATACATCTGATTAAAGGTTAATATCCAAAATATTTAAAGAATTCAAAAAACTGAATAAAAGAAAACAACCCAAATAAGAAATGGGAAAAGGGACTGAATAGACTTTCTCAAAAGAAGGTATACAAATGGCCAACAGGTATATGAAAAAATGCTCAACATCATTAATCAATAGGGAAATGCAAATCAAAACCATAGTGAGATATTAATTCATACCTGTGAGAATTGCTATTATTAAATAGACAAAAGATAGTAAGTGTTGGTAAGTATGTAGAGAAAAAATAACTCTGCTACACTGTTGATGGAAATGTCAGTTTTGACAACCATTATGGAAAAAAGTATGGAGCTTCCATAAAAAATTAAAAATGGAACTACCATATGAGTTAGCCAATCAGCATCTCAAAGATACATCTGTATTCTCATGTTCACTGTGACATTTTTCACAAGAACCAAGATATAGAAACAACCAAAATGTCTGTCAGTGTATGAATGGATAAAGAAAATGGTGTGTGTGTATGTGTGTGTGTGCATGCGTGTGTATGTGTATGTATAAAGTGGAATATATTTGACCACTAAAAGAAGGAAATCCCACCATTTGTGACAACATGGATAGACCCAGAGGAAAGCAGCCAGACATGGAAAGACATACTGCATGATCTCATTTACATGTGGAATCTAAAAAAAAATTAAACTCATAGAAGCAGAGAGTAGAATGGTAGTTACCAGAGGGTGGGGTAGGGGTGAAGAATGGGAAGATGTTGGTCAAAGGATCAACGTACTTTACTTTCAGTTAAAAGATGAATAAGTTTTGGAAATGGAATGTACAGCATGGTGACCATGATTAATAACAAAATACTATATACTAGAAATTTGCTCAGAGTATAGATCTTAAGTATTCTCACCAAAAAAAAAAAAAAAAAAAAAGTAACCATGTGAGGTGATGGGTGTGTTAATTAGCTTGGTTGTGGTAATCATTCCCCAATGTATACATATATCAAACCATCAAACTCTAATGCTAATTTAATATATTTCAACTATTTTATCCAAATAATTTCTTATTGTGGAAAAGGAAATAATAGAGGCTATTTGCTTTTGATCAATTCACTTTTATTTAATAATTTTTTGGGTTATTTGGGGGAACAAATTTATTTTTCAACAATTATTTACTGAGAATCTTCTATCTTTTAAGCACCTATAAGGTGCTTGGAATCTATCAGTGAGTGAAAAAGGCAAAAATTCCTGCCCTAATAACGCTTACATTCTAATGCAGGATATGCTAAAACAGTTAATAAGGAAAATGGTATACTGAAAATTTGCTAAGAGAACAGATTTTAGGTGTTCTTACTATAAAGAAGATAGCTATATGAGGTGATAGATATGTTAATTTCTTGAACTTAGTAACCCTCTTACTAAGTATATGTATATCAAAACACCATGTTGTAAACCTTAAATACATATAATAAAAGATCAGTAAGTTAAATAAAAATAAAATTTTAAGTAGATTATGTATTAGTAAGTGACATATGCTATGGAAAAAAATAAAAGCAGGAAAGAAGTATAGGAAGTGCTGAGGTATCAGGGGTATTGCATTTAGAAATAGGGAAGTCAAGGAAAGTCTCTGGAAAAGGTAATATTGAGCTAAGACTCAAATATGGTGAGAGAGTAGGTCATGAAGCTGCCTAGGGGAAAGACAGATAGGAAGAACAGAAAACAGCCAGTGAAAAGGCCTTGAAAGGGGAGTATAAGGGGAGTGTGGTTGGCACACCCAAGAAACAGCAAAGAAACCAGATGAGCCAAGCCAGAAAGATAATGAGGTGGGCAGGCATAGATAATATTCAGCCTTGCAAGCTAGAGTTTTTGGCCTTGAATGGAATGAGGAGCCGATGGACAACTCTGAGAGAAAAATAACCTGTTTGCTTATACTGCAATATTGAAACAGACTATGGCAAAGTAGAGTAAAATCGGGAGACTCAGTAGAAAGCTATTGCAATAATTCAGGAAAGAGATGATGATGGCTTGGACCAGAGTAATAATGGTGGAGGTGGTGAGAATTTGTATGTTTTAAAATAAAGAATCTACAGGGGCCAGGTGTAGTGGCTCACACCTCACACCTGTAATCCCAGCATTTTGGGAGGCCGGGGTGGGTGGATCACTTGAGGTCAGGAGTTTAAGACAAGCCTAGCCAACCTTGTGAAACCCCTTCTCTACTAAAAAAAAAAAAAAAAAACGGTCAGGCATGGTGGCATGCATCTGTAGTTCCAGCTACTCAGGAGGCTGATGTGGGAGAATTGCTTAAACCCAGGAGGCAGAGGTTGCAGTGAACGGAGATCATGCCACCACACTGAAGCCTGGGTGACTGAGTGAGACTTTGTCTCAAAAAAGAAAGAAAGAAGAAAAGAAAAACCCTATAGGACTTGCTGATAAGAAAGTGTAATAGAAAGAGAAGATCAATCTAGGAAAAATGAATTTGCTAACAAGTGAGAAAGAAAAAATAAAAGATGGGACAACTGTTGGGTTTTGGATATATTAAGTTTGAAATTGCTGGATGATGAACAGAGAATATCAAGTGGGTAAACATATTTGGTCCACTAGATCATTCAGTGGATTCACAGCACACACAACTTTAAAAATGTGTACATTAGTAGACAAACACCAAGACAAAACTAAAAGCAATTCTAAGTCTCTGGGTAAGAGTCCTGATTTTCAAACAGTATGTTATCAAATAATATGCAAAATACTATGAAATGTTGTTAGGAGTGCAGGATTAGAAAATAAGATTTGAGTCTTTTATTATTGGGTATAATATGTGGAGCAATTTCTGAAAAACAGCTAGATTGACAAACTAAATTGGATTCCCTAAAGCAGAAAATAAATTTGTCCAAATTTGCATATAATTATTATATCCAAAGTGCCAAATGGGGAGATGGTAAGACCGTCTCTGTTGCTGGAATTGCATAAATGTGTGTATTTGTGCTAACATGATGCAGGAGAATATTGATATTTTGAGTTGATAAGCTGATAAAAGCTTCTTGGGCTTTACATTTCAAGTGCAGCATTTCACTTGACTGTAATTCACAACTCTCCTGAAGGCTGAATATTTTATACACAGAGTTAAATACACAAAGTATTAAATGCAATATATTTCTGACAGTGTAATTTGAGGCAGAAACCTTCCATCATATTTACATACTGCTGAGCAGATGGGGCGCTCAAGCTTAAGGTATTAGATGAGAATCAGTAAATGAAGGCATATTGTTGGCCTTGGTGTCATGGAAGGGGAAAGCAATAATTTGTGAGTAGCTACTCTTTCCTGGAAGTCTCCTATGTTCCTTAAAAACTAATGTTGCATCTTTACTTTACAGAGCACTTAATTTTTAAGGGTTAAAAAAAAAAAAACCCAGAAGCTCAGGAGATTAAAATACATGTATTCATTGAATTAGCCCATATTTGTTGATCCTAAATTTTTCACATTTTTCCATATTTTAACATATATTTTAGCCCACATTTGTTGATCCTAAATTCTTTTACATTTTCCATATTTTAACATATATTTTCCCCCTGTTGGGGTAAATTACAAATTATGTGCAACATTTAGGGAAATTTACCTGGTAGTTATTCAGAACCATGACTAGGCCTCATAACCAGTTAGTAGGGAATCTCAGATGCAAACTGCATTTTATCTTCCTCTTTAGCCCAAACAACAAAAGTTTAAGTCAAATATTATCTTGGATTCTTAAAGAAATATTTAAGTATGATTTGGGAATTGTCAGAGATTAACAGGTAAATTCTCCTAAAATGTGGCATGAAGTTGTAACTATTCTAATAAGGAAAAATAAGCATAAATATAAAAAAATTCAGAATCAACCTTCCAGAGTTAATATAATGAACATATTAATATATTGTAACATGCAGAAATAAAATATTCAATCTGTAATATGTGTATATATTGTGGTTACCTACATCTATATATAATATATATACACTGTATACAAGTAAACAATATTGATTAACACCAATATTGGCAGAATCTTTCATCATACTTGCTTTTGTTTATTATCAACTTAATATTTAAATTTAAAGATTAAGCGTAATAAAAACTCTGTTTCCCTTCATGCCTTTCATCTTCTCTATTTTTCCTTTCTTTTTTCCTTCCTATTTGTTTTCTGCCTTCTCATGGCCTCATCTAGGATAAGGTGAGTAAAGCGCCTGCCTTGTGTGCATAATTGAAAAATGCACCAAACTTAGTAATAAAAATAAATAATACTCTAATGCAATATTTTAAGAAAAGAACAAAATTAATGTCAAAATCCATTATAAAATATCAAAATTGCAAATAAAGACTAGATTTGCCAGTACCATGTGGAGACATGTTGGTGCCTGGGGCAGAAGATATCAGCAATGCTGATCCCATCTACACCCTGATTATTGAGGGTCTTTTAGCACCCCCCTTAAATTATGCACCTGAGGAAAATGTCAGATTCGTTTGAGCCTAGACTTGGCCTTGCTCTGTCGTTCCTGCCTTCCTTCCCAGCTTTCCAGACACAAAGTGAAAAACAAATACATATACCTGATCATTTTGTCAAACTTGAAATGTAATTCTACATGGCATCCTTCTGTAATCAAAGTGATAGCTCTCAGTTGCATAAACATACAAGACTGAGAGCATTTAAATTGAATTGAAAAGTACTGAAATCTGTTCTTATAAATTATTTTACTGGGAGCCTTTGAAGATAGTGAATAAGTTGTTCTGTTCAGAATATAAGAGAAATATATAAATATCTAGTCTCTTTAAGAGGAACACTATGAGGACTCAGACTTAAACATTTTGGGATCTAAATTCATGAATAATCTGACATTGATTTCTAGTAAAGAAGAGTTTAGTCACTCAAGTTGGAAAGAAAGATTAAGGGTCTTTTAGCACCCCCTTAAATCAAGCATCAAGCTTGATGCTGTAGAGATGTAGGGATACACTGATGACGCAGGTATGTGTCCTGGCCCAAAATAGTATACAATCAAGAAGGACAGGCAAGCAAAGAAAATTATAATATTAAAAGGAAACCATTTGTGGAGATGATACATTATTAAGAAAGTTAAACAGAGGAAGAAAATATTTTTGGAAAGAATTAAGAAAGTCATAGTACAACTGAGATAGAACTTGGAAATGAAGAGCCAATGGACAGAAAAAGAAGGCAGGCAGAGGAGTGCATTACTGATGAAGGGAAAGAAATAAGCAATATCTGATATGTAAGAACACTGAGAAGCATGAGAGAAAGCCAGTGACTTGGTTTGATAGGAATGTAAAGCAAGTGAAAGGGAAAGAAGACACCCAGATCAATGCCTAACACAGAATAGATGTTATTTACAAGTAATGAACGAGTAAATGAATACTGAAAAAAGGAATAATACCAACCTATAGAGACTTTAGAATGCTAGCATAAACAATTTGCACTAGAGATAAAGTGGAACACTTAAAGGCTTTTGAGCAAAGATGGATCACTTTCAGTACTGCACTGAGGGAAGATTAATTTGCAGGAGGGGGCCAATTAGTAGTCCAGGAGGATGGTAATAATGACATGAATTACTAAATTGGAAGTAGAAAGTGAAAGGAGAGAATAAATGGGAGAGATGCGGCAGAGGCAGGATGGACAGTTAAAGAAATTAATTGGCTCTGGTAAGAAAGATGAAGGCAATGAAAATGACTCCTTGATTTTTAGTCTGGATGATAGGGAGGGCAGTGATGCTTTTAACAGAAAAAGAAGACAGAAAGATAAGCATCAACTTGCAAAGAAAGGTAATTAGTTGAGTGTTTGACACATGGCTGGCAGGAGCACTGGCAGGACATCCAGGTGGAGATGTGCAGCAAGCAGATAAGTGTTGTTTTGTTCCTAAAAAGTAAATGCTGTCACAAGGGGGGAAGCAACACTTGCCACTCGATATGCCCCTCACTTAACCTCTACTTTTCTATCAATTGCATACAAGGAGCAAAGACAGGGAAGGTTTTGTTCCTTAGTGTTGAAACATTCAAAAAATCACTCATACACACTCACACAAATACACACATACACACACACATACACACACACACACACACACACACACACACACACACACACGGCCACTGTATCTCAAATGTTAGATGCATTGGAATCACTTGAAGAGCTTATTAATATACAATGTTCTAGTCTCTCCCAAAGAGTCTCTGATTAGGTAGTTCTGGGTTGGGCTCTAAGACTTTACATTTCTCATAGTTTCCCAGGAGGTGCTGATGCTGCTGGACCAGAGCCCATGCCTTAAAGATCACTGGCCTAAGATCAGGGCTTTTAATTAGTACCCAGAAGAGTGATTCTCAGAAGTGAAGCTGTTAACAATGTTTATTAGAATCATCTTTATTGCTTATTAATTTAATGTTTGGGTCCCACCCCAGACTCAGTGAATCTTGATATCTGGGTTTATAGGTTTGAGAATAAGCATTTTGGACAGCCTCACTACATAATTCTCAATAGCATATAAAGTTTGAGAACCACTCAAATTGTGAAGTGAATTAGTTTTGAAAGAACATTACAGACTTAAAATTTTAAATTATGATGGAAAGAGCAAGTGAGCAGAATTAAGAGATGTGGGCTGGAGACATAAATACTGACACTAATTAGTTGTGTGGCCTTAGGTAAATCACTTAACCTTTTTAGGTATAATTTTCTCATCCATAAAACAAAATGATTAATCTAGAAGGTCTCTGCATTCCTTTTCACCTCCATAACCGTGATGAATTCTGGGAATTGCAATGAATAATGTCAGAGATAAAGATTCCCAGAGTTTAGGAAAACAAATTATTCTCAATTGGATGTGTCAAAATAACATGAGTTTTTGTTCTGTTGAACTGTATATGCTTCCTTCCCCCATTCTGACTTGCTTCTCTTGCTGGGGGATGGTTGTTAGGTTATTGGTCTCTTCTGTCTTTGAGAATCATTACTGGGATGAGCCATATTTGTGAGAGAGATTGAGTCTTACCTATCAGGAATGCCGAGCTTTATATGATAAGCAAGCACAATCCAATTTTTATTGGAGCATATGGTGAAGATCATATTCAAGTCTGTTAGCCAAAATAGTGCCTCTTAAAAATGCATACTAAAATAGAATTTAGATTTATATGATTTCTATCCCATATCCATTAGGATGGCTACTATTAAAAAAAAAAGAAATGTTGGTGAGAATGTAAAACAAATGGAACCCTTATGTATTATTTGTGTGAAGGTAAAATGGTGCAGCCATTATGGAAAACAGTATGGTAGTTCCTTAAATAATTAAAAATAGAATTGCCATTTCATCTAGCAGTTCCACTTCTGGATATATACCCAAGAAAATTGAGAGCCATAATTCACAACAACCGAAATGCAGAAGCAACCCTTGTCTATTAATAATACATAGATAAATGCAGGATATATGTGTGTGTGTATATGTATGTATATACATATATAGTATATATATATAAAATACAGGATATATATATATGCACACACATGTACATACATACATACACACATACACACACACACATATACAGAACAAAATATTATTTAACCTTAAAATTGAAGGAAATTCTGACACATGCTGCAATGTAGATGAACCTACAGGACATTATGCTAAGTGAAGAAAGCCAGTTGAAAAAGGACAACTACTATATGATTACCTTTATATGAGATATCTAGAATGTTCAAATTCATAGAGACAGAAAATAAGATGGTGATTGACAAGGCCTTGGGGGGAGGAGGGAATGAGAAAAATCATTTTTAGTGGGTACAGAGTTTTAATTTCCTAAAAAAAGAGCTCTGGAGATAGATGGTGGTGACAGTTGCACAATAATGTAAATGTATTTAATGATACTAAACTGTGCATTTAACATGGCTAAGATGCTGAATTTTATGCTACATGTATTTTATAATTTTAGAAAATAAAATTTAAAATTTCAATAAAAGTTTTTATTAAGAAATGAATTTTAAATATGAAAACGATAAATGTGATGTGCTTAGATTATATTACAAGCCAATTTTTATCACATAAAAAGAGAAGTTTTATCTTTAGTTACGGAGATTTTTAAAACCTGATCTACGCTTTTGGACTCCAGTATTTAATGTTATGTATAATAGGAGAAATAAAAGAATAATGGAAGAAGCCAGTTATTTTCTACAAAATATAAGCATGGTTTTATATTGTAATACATTTATTTCCCCAAAATAATATCGAGGCATTCAAATTTTATTTATTTTATTATCTCCCAGGCAGAGCCGGCGCCAGATAGCAGAGCCCTAAAGGATTTTGCAAGACATATTGATTTAAAATAAGAAAAATAATAGAGTTATGGATATTTAACAAGAAAGGAGGAATTTATAATCAGAAGCTTTAGTGCCTAAGATGACAATTAATCTGAGAAATGTAAAAGCAGAAAGATATGCTAATAGTCATGGCATTTCTGTTCAGTCAGAGAATTGAATTTAGCAGTTTAGAAGGAGAAAACTGTAGAACACTGAACACATAAATCAGAGTGAGAGGAGCAGGAGGGCCTTTTTGAGGACATAAAAAGAACAGCCAGGGATTGGGAGCCACTGAAAGCAAATGAAACTTATAAATGTATAATATACATACATACTAACCTGAAAGACGTTTTCAACAAAAAATTGAAAAAGACAAGGGCATGAAAACATTTTATTTTGTAAAAAGTCAAAATGAAAATCTAACAAAAACTGTATTCATATGTGTGCCTATTTGCATATGTGTGATTTTTGCAGCTGTCTCCTGTTTAAATTAAGAAGGAAGTCATAAAGATGTACACCTGCTATTAATGGAGGTAAACTCTGAGGGCAAAACTGGAGACTAAAATAATTTTTAAATTATGGTAGGTGTATTAGCTCATTTCTCACTGCTATAAAGAAATGCCTGGGACTGCTAAATTTATAAAGAAAAAAGGTTTAATGGACTCACAGTTCCGCATGACTGGGAAGGCCCCAGGAAACTTACAGTCATGGTGGAAGGTAAAGGGGAAGCAGGCACCTTCTTTACAAGGCAGCAGAAGAGCATGAGTGCAAAAATGAGGAAGTGCCTCACTTTAAAACCACCAGCACGGCGAGAACTCAATATCATGAGAACAGCATGGGAGAAACTGCACCCATGACCCAATCCCTCCCACCTGGTCATTTCCCTGACACATGGGGATTACAATTTGAGATGAGATTTGGATGGGAACACAGTGCCAAACAATATCAGTCAGATTATAATTTTTAATTTTTGGTATTTACCCAACAGAAAAATTTTTAAAAAATGTATATGCATTTTCCATTTTGGGAAGTAACTTTGAGAGTAAGAACTAAACCAAGGCAATGCCTTGAATATTTATTGGAATAAGAAGTTTGAGAATGTAATGCAACCAAGCAGAAAACAAAAATGCATCAATCTATTCTTTTTCATACTGGGGAACTAGAAATTTGGAAAATCCTTTGGAGAATTTTTTCGCTTGAGTGTGAGGCTGTGTGTCAAGACAGGACTAACAACATAGGCTTGATGTTAGAATCTCTGTGTTACCAAAGAACTCCCACTACGGTCCTCTGCCATTTCCTAGGAAGTATTTTCTCTCACATGGCTATTAAGCAGTTCGAAATTAGTGTCCAAAGACTCACTGAATATTTATTCCAGAAAAAAAATCTTAGAATTCATAAATTCTGTTTCCACAGTTTTAAAATATGGAAGAAACTAAGTTCAAAGTGGTTCTCTATTCTACACAATCCAGAAATTTATTTCAAATGCTTCTGTTATTTTTTACATCTTATTGCTCATTTAGTTCAAATTATTATATTAATGTCCAATTAGCAAGTTCCAATGATACATGGCCCTATAGATGTCTGTTCCACAAGCACCTTCCTCCCCCCACCACTTTATTGCAGCCCCTTCTTCTCTAACTAAATTGCTTTTTGTTTCCTGCACATACTATGCTCTGCTCACCTTCATGCCTTTGCTCAGGCCGTCTCCTCCGTATCCCATTTACTGTTATTTCTGTGTTACCTAATTAAATCCTACTTATTCCAAGTTTAACATCACTTCCTTTAGGAAGTTTTCATTGATCTGAAGTAGTCTCATCCTTCAGGCTATGCTAGGTTCCCTTTCTCTGTGTTTTCACAGTGTCTTGTACAACTCTCTATGGGGTAACTACCGTTCTGCATTTTACTTAGCAGCCACTGAATAAATGTTTGTTGATTAAAGGAATGAGTGAATAGATGAATTAGAATTGAACATAGCTAATTAAAAGAAGAATTGGAGCAGATCTGGCTTTCATCATGAATTAAATCACTATGGAAGAAAGCAATTTTAAAAGAACATGCTTTGTCAACAGCAGGTTGGTAGTATCATCTTTATATACATAAGACAGCACTTCATTGTTTCATCAATGTCCACTATAATTTATAGAATCTGTGTATGCATACACATATATATTTTCCGGGCATCTAGAAAACATATTTGTAGTATGCTTTGTGTGCTATAAAACTTGACACATTGTAACTCGTGTTAAATTGCTTATGACAACCTAAGAAGTCTTCATAAGCAATTTTACATGTGTCACAATGATTCTAGATTTCTCCTTTTTATTTTTGAGAAAACATCTAATCAAGGCTGATTTTGATTTCAAATATCCATGAAAATTATTAAAAACAAAAACAAGTCTTTTTTTTCTTTTTTTTTTTAAATTGTACTTTAGGTTCTGGGGTACATGTGCAGATCATGCAGGACTTTTGCATAGGTACACACATGGCAATGTGGTTTGCTGCCTCCATCCCTCCGTCACCTACATCTGGCATTTCTCCCCATGTTATCCCTCCCCGACCTTCCCACCCCACCTGTTGTCCTTCCCTTGCCCCCCCCACAACAGACCCCAGTGTGTGATGTTCCTCTCCCTGTGTCCCTGTGTTCTCATTGTTCAACACCCGCCTATGAGTGAGAACATACAGTGTTTGATTTTCTGTTCTTGTGTCAGTTTGCTGAGAATGATGATTTCCAGATTCATCCATGTCCCTACAAAGGACACAGACTCATCATTTCTTATGGCTGCGTAGTATTCCATGGTGTATATGTGCCACATTTTCCTTGTCTAGTCTATAGTCGATGGGCATTTGGGTCGGTTCCAGGTCTTTGCTATTGTAAACAGTGCCACTATGAACATACGTGTTCATGTGTCCTTATAATAGAATGATTTATAATCCTTTGGGTATATACCCAGTAATGGAATTGCTGGTTTAAATGGAATTTCTATTTCTAGGTCCTTGAGGAAGTGCCACACTGTTTTCCACAATGATGAACTAGTTTACCCTCCCACCAACAGTGTAAAAGTGTTCCTATTTTTCCACATCCTCTCCAGCAGGTGCTGTCTCCAGATGTTTTAGTGATCACCATTCTAACTGGTGTGAGGTGGTATCTCAATGTGGTTTTGATTTGCATTTCTCTAATAATCAGTGATGATGAGCATTTTTTCATATGTTTGTTGGCCTCATATATGTCTTCTTTCAAAAAGTGTCTGTTCATACCCTTCTCCTACTTTTGGATGGGTTTGTTTGCTTTTTTCTTGTAAATATGTTTTAGTTCTTTCCAGATTCTGGATATTATTAGCCCTTTGTCAGGTGGGTAGATTGCAAAAATTTTTTCCCATTCTGTTGGTTGCCGGTTGACTCTAATGACTGTTTTTTTTTTTTTGTTTGTTTGTTTTTTGCTTTACAGAAGCTCTGGAGTTTAATTAGGTCCCATTTATCTATTTTGGCTTTTGTTGCTAATGCTTTTGGTGTTTTAGTCATGAAGTCCTTGCCTATGCCTATGTCTTGAATGGTTTTGCCTAGGTTTTCTTCTAGGGTTTTTATGGTGTTAGGTCTTATGTTTAAGTCTTTAATCCATCTGGAGTTAATTTTAGTGTAAGATAAGTCTTAATAATAATTACAAAAACATCCAACTCTACTATTAAAAACACATTAGCACGGCTGCTGGAAATGATCTCTACATCTTTTTTATTCTCCCACTGTGCAGTTCTCTTCTTCACTGTGTGATGACTGACACAGACCTAAAAACTCTGATTTCTAAAGAGCAGAAAATATGCCAGTGGGATCTGAGCTCTCAGCTGCAGGGTGTAGTACTGAAGTGAATCATGTATTTTTTGGAATCATTTGGCAAAAGGGCAAATGTAGCAAATACACTGCTACCTCCAAGTCCAGTGGTATGATAGCCCAGCCTTGGCATTTTCATAGAACAAAAGCTGTTGAGTATTTTGTCTCATTTTTCCCCCAAGCCATTTTCAGTTTGCTTATTTATTTCTGTAATAAAGGCCTAACCCAGATTTTGAGGTCACATACCTAGTCAGTATATTAGCAAACTGCTCACCAAAGCTCCAATTAGCCCTCACCCTCTTTCTGCTGCTGGCTCATTAATTGTCATCTACTTTGGCATTTTTACTCAATGAAAAATGATGCTTACAGCTCTAGGAGGAAGGGGAATGGAACAAGCAGAAAAGAGGATATGGCCATGTGCAAGATCAGGACTAAGCATAGGTGAAGCTGTATCACAGTTGAAATCTGTTTTCTACTCACAGCCTTTTTTCCTTTGTGCAACTTGGTGCAGAATTGCTTTGTCCTTAAGCCTAGCATGTACAAGCTGCTATCGTTTCCAGCTTCACTCAGCTGTGGGAAGCAATGCCCTCAAGACTTTCAGCTGCTGGTGAGATTGCTGTTAGCCAGGCTTCCACTGCCATTGTCAGGGATGAAGAGGGGCCTTACACCTCAATATGCTCCTGGCAACATGCTCACCCCCTCCTGCCACCCCACACTCATCTCCTTGTTAACAGAATTTGCCTACAGACTATGTTGGTCCTAGATTCCCAAATGCTGCCCTCATGGAAAATCTGAAGTTTCCTGATCACTGTTTAAATCTCACTGATATGGATCTGCACATCCCTTGATTTTGACCAATTTTTCTATTCCTCTACAACTCTCTTGGTTCTTCCACTCTGCTCTATGAAACTGTATTATCAGCAGGATCTATGTATCTAGGGAGATCATACAATGTATAGTCATACCAATACTCTTGAGAGTGAATGGGAGTACAGTTAATAACAGTGTGCCAAGTGGCAAAATCAAGACTGTCCCAAGCAAACTAGGACATTTAATCACCTTACCAATATCCTGGATTTATTTTTTTAAATTTCCTTTTACTTTTTTTTGCTAACTAGAATACACTTATCTTCTGGGGATACTGGATTACCTGTGGTCTTGTGGTGGGTTATTTTTCTCTACTACAACACTCATACCACTGGGACAAGATCCGGGGTGGGAATCCCTCCTTGCCCCTCAAACCACTTCTAGACCCTTGTCCCTAAAATTCTCCAGCTTTGAAACTTATGTCATCAGACTTGACTACCTGCCACCGAGTGTTACTGCAGTCATCTACTGACCCTCCATATCTCCTCCAACATTATTTGAAGATTTTTATCACTTGGCTCTCTGCCACTCTCTTAAATACTAGTTCTGTGTTTATTCTTGGTGATTTCAATTATTCATACAGACATTTCTTTCCAGTACTTGGTTCTCATAATTCTTCTTCCTATTCTCATAATCCCCACATCCTCCCTTTTAATTCTTTTCTTTTCTCCAATCTTTCTCTACTCTCTTCTTCTCCTCCACCAGACCTGTTGTTGTCAGGTCACCAGTGATTGCTGGTTTCCAAATCCATGATTAATTCTCAGCATTCATCATCCTTTATCATGAGCATCATTTGACAGTTGATCCTTTGAACTTCTTGAAACACTTCTTTCCTTTGGTTTTTAAACCACCACTCACTGTTTCTTGCTTCCATCCCGCCTCACTAGCTGATCATTATATCCTCTCTGTCTCTGGCTCCTCTAAATATTAAATTGTATTTAGATATTTTTCTTTTCTAGATATACTCACATCCTCGGTGACCACATCCAGCCTTATGGCCTTAAATAAAAGCTCTGTGCCTGCATAATTAGTAAGCATTTCATATTAACTGCCATGCCAGAGACAAATTCTCATTTGACTTCTCAAATCTACTCTTCTCATGGTTTTCTCAGTCTCAATAAATGGCAACTTCATCCTTCCACCTATGTAAGCCAAAGACATTGAAGTCATCTCTAACTCCTCTTTTCATACCATATTCACTCTCTTTTAGAAAATCTTGTCAGTGCTACCTTCAAAATATGCTCAAACTACATTCCACCATCGACTTCCCTGTTACTGTGGTACTCTTCTCATCACTTCCGCCATAACCACTCTGCTCCACCCACCCTTGTGTCTCACTTGATTATTGCAGTGGCCTTGTCACTAAGCTCCCCACTCCCGCCCTTGAGCCCCCTGGTCTCCACACAGCATCTAGAGCAAACCTTTAAAAAGTAAGTTACTGTGCGTCACTCTTCTGCTCAAAATTCTTCACTGGTTCCCCATCTCCGAGTAACCAAGGTCATTAAAATGATTCACAGAAAGTTATATCAGTGATTGTCAACCCTTGTTATGAATCAGAATCACTTGAAGGAATGTGACAAATTCAGATGCCTTCTATTTACCAATTAAGATACAATTTGGACTTTAGTGGGGCCCAAGCATCAGGCTTTTCAATGGCCTCTATCCTGCCCACCTCCTACCATCTGATCCTGTCCATCTGCCTCACCATCCCTAATCCCCTCTCTGTGCACCCTGCTCCAGCCTCACTGTTCTTGACATTTCTCTCCAGCATGCCATGCTAGCTTCTGCCTCAGGAATTTTGTAATGAGCATTCCCTCTGCCTGGAGTACTCCCGTCCCCTCTCTCCCCCACTATACGCATGGTTCATCCCCTGTCCTCCTTCAGATCTCTATTCAAATGTCAGTTTCTCAGAGATATATTTCCAACCACCCAATATGGGATGGCAACATTCTCTTCACGCTCTGCTTGTTTTTTTCCTTCTTACTCTTCCAGTTTTTCTTTAGAGCATATATTTCTGCTTGTCTGTTGTCTTCTCTTCACTACAATGTAATCTCCATTTAGGCAGAAACTTTACCTGTTCTATTACACCTTCCAATGCCTAAAACAAAGCCTTGGAAACAATAGGAATTCACTGAATATGTGTTGAATGAGTATGTAAAATAGCAGATTCAAGTCCACTGAGTTTTTCAGCCACAGCTGAATAAAACTGGGGGTAGGCTTACTCACTAGTTCACAGGGTCTGGAATTTGTCTTCCTGCCTCAGTCTTCTAAAACCCATGACATTGGCCCATATTGATGTGACCAATCTTTTGTCTTGGCCTCTGTTTTAATACTTCAGTTTTCCAGTTGGGATTAGAGCTAGGCCCTAAATTCCAGTGGCCTGGTTGCAGCACTGATGCCCACTTTGAACCTTGTGGATTCCCCCTAGTAATACTGCCCCTTTCCCCATATTGCTCTCAGACTTCTGTGGACAGACAGCCTTATACATCAGTGCTGTCTTTATGACTGAATACTGCTGGTACTGGCACCACCATCAACTTCCCTGTTACTATGGTACCCATCTGAGTATACATCCCCTTCATCCCCTTGGAATTTCATAGTCTGAAGTATTATTCACTCACAAATCCTACCAATTCTGATTTTCTTTACTTCTCTAGTGGTCTTCTATGCTGAGATTCTAGAATGATTTGTTTTTTTTCCCAAGATTTATAATAGATTAATGGGAAGTGAATGCTGCTCTCATAATAATCAGAGACTTCTCTATTTTAGTGCTGCACATGATCCTTAATTTCTAGTCAGATCTTTACCTGCCACCCCTGGAATTTTCTACATCTATTCTCAGAAATTATATCTGTTTATGTCCTAGGCCCTTCTAAAATAATCTAATAAACTAAATTCCACCAATATGCTAATGCCAATAACTGCTCAAAGTCATCGTCTTTTAAGATGTATTTGGAATTTAATAAAAATGAACTTCCCATGGTGTAATTTTAGAATGTTGCTGAGTCATCATCATGGCCTCCTAACTGCTTTCCAGCTTTTACATTGCCACTTTCTTTCTGTTTCTCTCAGCACAATAGTCATACGATTTGTCAAAATATTTTATCATGTTGCTCTTCTGTTGAAAGCTCTCCTGAAGTTTCATATCCCACACAGAGAAAAAGCCAACTTAGAATGTTCTAGGCAGCCCTGCATTAGCACAACTCAAACTTTTACACGCATATGAATCACCTATGGATAATGTTAAAATGATATTTGCATTTAGAAAGGCTGGGATAGGGGCATGAGAGTCTATATTTTTAGGAAGCTCTCAGGTGATGCAGGCACTGCTAGTCCACAGGCCCACACTTTGCTAGACCCTATGTGATTTGTCTTCTCTCTACCTCCAGACCTTTTACCTCTTGACTTTGTCACATTTTTGATATTATCCGTTATTTCTGAATCCATACTGGCCTCCTTCATACTCTTGAAACATCTAGGCATGCTTCTACCTCAGGGCCTTTGTACTGCCTGACCCTCTTTCTAAAAACACCTTACTCAGACATACGCATACTCTCCCCTCTCCAACCTGCTTAAAGTTTTTATTCAAATGTTACTTTTTAAGTAAAGCCTTCCCTGGCCACCTGATTTAATAAAACCAATTACCTTGCTTCTTGGTATTTCCCATCCTCTTCTCCTACTTTTTCTCCTTAACACTTCTCACTACTGAACATACCATAGAATGTGTTTTTCTTGTTTATTGTTTACACCCACTAGAATGCAAACTCCATGAAGACATTTATTTTCATTTCTATCCATCCCAGTAATTAATGTACTGTTTGATACATATAAGGTGCTCAATATATAATTGTTGAATGAATGCACAAAAAATCAGTTGCATTTTACAAATCATATTTTTTTCTACTTATGCAAAAGGTCTTGAGTAGAGTAAGGCAGAAACAAATTTGTTCTCATTTACTTAGGGTAGTTTGATACAGGTGAATGTCTTCCAAGGATACCAAATCAGAACTCATCTACTTAATGCTCATTTACACAGATTTCTTTGGTACAATCCAAATGAAGATGGCAGATGAGGTGAGTATCTACCTTCAAGTAAGAGAAACTTAAGGAGACTGGTAGCACAATTCAGAACAGGCACAGACTGAGACATCAATCGAATCTATTTAAAGTTATAGATTGTGGGGATTGTTTTTCTCAGTGATGCAGGCTTTCCCGGAAGGCAGTTGCTTATATATATATGGATTCATGCCAAAGATATTATAGAAGAAGTTTGGCCTTTTGTGAAATGTTGGCCTCAAAGACCTCTGACATCTTGTCTGCCTGTACAAATTAGAAATCCATGACAGAGAATAAAAAGCTACTGTTGAAATGTTCAAGACTCATTGCTTGAAGAAGAATCCACCACCACATTTCATGTGTCATAGTTCTCAATTTCATGAAACTCCAATGAACTTTAGCAGGTGAAAAGGTTATTATTTGTTGGTGGTTTTGTTTTTTCAACAGAAGCTGGACAAGACCTTGCAAACTCAAACCAAAATACATCTTATTATTATTAGCTGCTCTCGGTCTAATCAATCGTCAGCTGTTTCTAATTTGGGCTGAAAGAAATCTGCAGTACAGACAAATTTCACCTAGATATTTTCTATTATAAATTCATTCAGAAGGGCATTTTTCACAACCCCTCTAGTAAATCAGAAAATTGAATAAATATGGCATAATAAATATTTGAGGACTTTATTTGCAGTTTCAAACTCATTAGCCACCTTATCAATGGACTAACAAAGAATACAAATTATTCTCTACTTCTTTTATTGCATCTTCATTTTATTATGTCACAATTTTACATTAAGATTAGGAAATATTAAACGATAAAGTTTTATAATTATAAACTGCTCACATATACACTATCCCAGGTAATCTTCAGGGCCGTCTTCTAAGAAAGGTTTATGGCTCTACTCATACTACTTATTGATGCTTTACATATAGTATCTTATTTAATCTTGAAAAAACTGTGTGAGATAGAATTATCTTCATGGTGCAACTCCTAAGGCTCAGAAATTTTAAGTAATTAGTTATATTTATACATTTTATTTTAAAAATGAGCTGGATTCAAACCCAGGTTGATGTGTCCATCAAGACTATGCTGATGAGAGGAAAGAAAATGAAATTTCTCTGGAATAATACTGTATAGAATGAGTTTATAAGGCATGAGGAGCTTTGGCTCCTAAAATGGAATAGAAATATGAACTGTAAATTTCTGTTTCCACTCATCATCAAAAACTCAAATCCCTTTTTAACAAATAATATAAAGGAAAATAACTCATTCTCAAAGCCATGTAGTATACTTATTCTGAACACAAATTCATTAACATGCTATGAGTACCTAGTAAGCCTTAAAATGTCTACCCTCCTTCTCCTTTCCCTGCAAATAATGTTCATTACCTACCTGGATCCACCTGGAACCACCCCCCCCACCCCATTAACTAGGAGACACCATGTTGAACCTCCAGAAGACAATGGTTCTCTTGAGAAAGCCAAGAAGGAAATATTTTAGAATCAATAACTGAATCCCAGAAAATGGAGTATAGTAAGGGTCAAGAAGTCAGAGGCCATTGCTAACATCTCCAGGATATTCACTGCCTTAAAGACATCATTAATACTTGGATAAAGGTTTATGTTAACATCATCAGCTCTCAGAAGATAGTATCAATATGGTGACTGCAAGAATTACTAGGCTGACTGTAGGGGCCCATAGTAGCAGCAGTGGCAGACAAAGGTGTCAGATGATAAAGCAGAGAATAATGCTGGAACCTGTGGCAGAATAATTTTTATAGTCATCAAAATATCCTCTAGCATGATATTATTGAGTTTGACATTAGAACAGGAAGCACAGACTTGGAGTCCAAATTATTCTGCAGTGGAAGATCAGAGAAAAAAATGTATACCACTATTGCTGCTATTACTGACATTCACCTGCATTCCATGATTATTTATTAAATGTCAACAATGGTTTTCACTAGTCTAGTCACTAGAGATAATTTTAAGAAAAAAAGTCGGTTCTCTCATAGAGGTTGATAGGATTTGAAATGCTTCTGTATATATGTTTATAAACTGCAGCTCAGAGTAAAAGTAGCTTTAAGATTTTCACATAAAGGAAAAACAGTCTTTCTATGCCTTTTTAATATAGATAGTTAGAAAAATAAGATGTAAATAAAGATTTTCACATTTGGAAATAGAAACAGACATCTGTAGGAACCTTATTTGTTGAAAAGATTAACTTTTCCTTTTAGACAGCTTCACATAATCACAACTAAAGATAACGGTTTAATCTAAAAACAAGTGCAGTATAGAAAACCTGAGTCATTTAAAAGCATCAGATGACTTGAATGATATTTGGAATGGGATTTGTGAAAACTTTTTTAGACTTCATATTTGTTAAGTCCTTAACCCTTTTCTGAACAAAATACCAGCGAGTGTATTTGATTTTGGAATTCAAATGGAAATTGATCTGTTAAGCACACTACAGAGGACTTTGAATTCCCTCTACTGGTGCCATGAGTCATTTTAAAAATCTTTAAATCAATATAAGATGTAATCTAACAGGAAATTCTCTGTCAGAATTAAAGATAAAAAATAAACAAATCTCAACTTTGCAATCCAGCATGGGACACAAAATGGTAAGGACTATTAATGGAGAACCATGGACGGTACCTTTTGAATGCCTGCTTGGGACTCCAGAACATTGTTCTCTGATCCATTGCTTCGGTTGATCATCCGCCACATTTGGGAATACATGCTGTCCCTCTCAAAAGGATTCAATCCTTTCATGCGGACATGCTCATATACTGCAGAGTCCAGGACTGTGCCATAAGGGATTTCTGTTTGCTTGGAAAGGTCCTGGAGAGACCTTGATCATTGGGAGAAGAGAGAGACACAAGAGAGTACTGAATATTTTCAAGTGGGAATAAAGTCAAAAGAAGAAAAAGGCAATATGTGTGGAAACATATATCAAATGAATTTCTTATTTTATTGTTTCCTAATATTAGGATATAATGTGTAAAAAAAGACTGCTGTTAGGGTATATGGCATTGATACAAATTGTGAGAACACAAAATTATTATTGAAGGAAAAGTGAAAATTTCTAGTGGTAATGCAATGCTTCTTTTGGTGAAGCTTCACAGGGGAAAAAGCTAGGAATTCCATCAAAGGCAAGTTACATTAGACTACCAGATAATCACATAATAATTAGGTAATTAAAAAAATTTCAATATGTTATAAGCATTAGGTCTACATTCCTTTAGGTAGCAAGATATTTTTATAAAATTATAGAATTTACATAAGCAACATGTTTTGAAGTCAAATGTAAGCTTAAAAATTAGTAGTTAGGATAGTCATTATTTATTAAATACATACATGTTGGATAATTGATAGACATTACCCTAATGGAAATGCTTCACATAAAGAATTATTTGACCTATTTTAAAGATGAGGAGACTTAGGCTGAGAGAATAAGTGACTTGATCAGTGTGGCATAGTCAGTGAGTGTAAGAGCTAGAATTCAAATGTGGGTCTGTCCAGCCCCAAAGACCATAGTATTTCCTATGCAAGATGCTGGTACTCATTTCTATATTTCTTTGGCTATATTTGCTTTAGTAGTGTGTGTGTGTGTGTGTGTGTGTGTGTGTGTGTGTGTGTGTTGTGTGTGTATGTATGTAGTGTGGAGGTGGGAGGAGTGCTTTCTATTTGGATTAGAATACATTTCATGTTTCTGGAAAGCTGAAAACATTCAGAATAATGCTCTAAGATTTTTAAGCCAATCTTTTGAGTTACAGATAGTATCTATTTGTCCCAGGTTATCTATCTCCAAATTGATGGTCGATTTCCCTCCATTGAGTTTCTGAATCCCTCTATATTTTCCAGCTCAAATAACCAGTTATCATTCCACTGGAACTCATAGAATTTGTGTGGTGTGTAGGTGCCCAACTCTAATGACTAACATTTAAAGACAAATATTGTGTCTCTGGCATACTGCTAAAATCAGATGCTGGCACGGTTACAACTCACTAATTTTTTGGAATGGGAGAAGATGCTCTGAAACACTACACTGTACTTCGAACAAGAATGAATGCTCACAGAACTCTACAACCATAAGCCATGAATCTCATGTAATGTTTACCTCTGACCTTTTGGTTTGTTTCTAGAAGGAGTTTGCTAATGATTTCCTGAGGATCTTTCAACCAACACTAGCATTAGATAAAGACACTGGGAATATTCTTGCAGTTCACTAATCTCTATCATGTACAAAACTGTGTTGGACACAATACATTATGGGCCATGTTTGTTAGACTGAGTATTTGTGCCAATTTCTAAAAGTAACTTTCAGCAAAACTTAATCTGCATTTTATTGAGTTTTGTGTTGTTGATGTACATTATTTACTCCATGGAAACTACCATGATAATTCCTTTTTGCTCTACACATCTATTGCATAAAATAATGAATTTAAACCATCCTAGTTGAAGAGAAAGTATAATTCTGAAATTTTCTGGAATATTCTAAAACTATTGAACAAATTCTACTATTTGTAAAAAATAAACTAAAGTGATAATGTAAATGAATAATTGAGGGTAAAAGCAAGAGTAAAATGAGCAATATAGAGCTAGGATGCAACTGAATACCAAAGTGAGTGGGCATTTACTTGTGGGACATACCATAATTATCTTGGTATATTAGAACAAAAATTTTGTTTCAAAAGAGCAATGTACTGCTGTTTTCAGTAGTATCAGTATAACTGTATCAAAAACATGAACATTTTTTAACATATATCCTCCTGTTTAGTTGTGGATACCCAAAAATGGTAACACAGGAAGAAGAAATGAAATATATCTACACAGGTTACAACAACAGTACTTGTTCGTTCAGTTTCTATAAATAGAAAGGTGAAGGCCAGATAGTTGCACACAGCACCGTCTAGAACCTGCAGGTCTGTGGATGGAGAAAGCCCACATTGCAGGACACCAGACACCCTACCAGTACAAGATGGGCCCTTGGCTGTCTGACTCTAGGGCCATAGAGTTAGTACCACCAGAGACTTGCTAGTACTATCATAGTGTCTGGTAGTATTAGCAACCAAACTCAACTATAACTATCAGAAGATTTCAATTTAATGGAGGTGAGATTACAGTTTAATTTTTTTCAATGCCTTCATCTAAATATATAAATGATTTGTCCAAAGAGTCACCCTGGTTAAGTGCTGCTAAACAAATTAGTGCTTCTTCTTAGACTTCCATGAAAAGAAAGCTGAAATCAAATGTTAAGATCTTTAATATAGGCAGTTTTCTGTGACATAGCATTACCTTAAATGTTAGCTTTACAGCCTGATAATAAAGAGTTTTAACGCAAACAGTATTAACCAACTAAACAGTAGTTTAGCTGGCAAAGTTGTTTGGTACACAATAAATTTTTACAGGAATATCTTAATATATTGCCTATGTGAAGTTGCTGGTGTTACAAAAAAGGCAGTTTATATTCAACATACTTCAAGTTTAGAATGGCAGAGCATTTTGTAATTTAGAACAAAGGCCTGTTCCCTCTAGTAGTTTCTGACATCAAGTGCAACTTATATATTTGCCTTGAGACATGTTTGCAATAAAAATTACAGGTTGTCTGATTCAGCACGTTCCATTACAGTACACTAAGGTAGCACCAAATATGACAAAAATAAAATGACTGAAGCAAAATGAAGTGAACACAAATAGCTTATTACGGAATGAAAAGGCCATTTCAGGAGCCCAGCATAGAAAGGGAGTGACTATTACAAGTACTCACTTTGTTACTTTCATACTAAGAAGAGTTTAGAGTAAGATTAGCAGAAATTCTGTAGCCTATATTAGCCTCTAAAGGAAATATAGTAGGTTATTCAACAAATGGTAATCTTCAGAAAATTGTGTCTGAAGGTCAAAATCCAAGTGCATATTATTTATACATACCCAATCATTGTTTTAAAATGGAAAACAACCATAGAATCATTAATAGGCACCTAATATATACATTAATTTACCATGGCAAATACTGACATTTCTTTTTCTCTTTAACTTGGAGCCTCACTCTGTTGCCCAGACTGGAGTGCAGTGGTGCTATCTCGGGTCACTGCAACCTCCGCCGCCCGGGGTTCAAGTGATTCTCCTGCCTCAGCCTCCCATATAGCTGGGATTACAGGCACCTGCCCCTGTGCCCGGCTAATTTTTGTATTTTCAGTAGAGACGGGGTTTCACTGTCTTTGTCAGGCTGGTCTTCAACTCCTGACCTCGTGATCCACCCACCTCGGCCTCCCAAGTGCTGGGATTACAGGCATGAGCTACAACGCTCGGCCGGCATTTCTTTTTTTAACAATAGACATTTTCTCAGGCGATGGAAGGAACGGGAAAATTGGCCAGGCGCAGTGGCTCACGCCTGTAATCCCAGCACTTTGGGAGGCTGAGACGGGCAGATCACCTGAGGTCAAGCGTTAGAGACCAGCCTGGCCAACATAGCGGAACCCTGTCTCTAATAAAAATACAAAAACAAATTAGCTGGTCGTGATGGCAGGCACCTGCAATCCCAGCTACTCGGGAGCCTGAGGTAGGAGAATCTCTTGAACCCAGGCAATGGAGGTTGCAGTGAGCTGAGATCGCACCACCGCACTGCAGCCTGGGCGACAAGAGCAAAATTCTGTCTCAAAAAAAAAAAAAAAAAAAAAAAAAAAAGGTGGGGGCGGGAATCTACAGTACTCCAGAGTAATCTGTTGTGAACATATTATGTATAACTCATACCATACTCCATTTCTCTACTTAGCCACATATACTTACATAAAACTCTGTGAATAGTCACTCTGAGAATCCATTAAACTTGAGCTCTCTTCTCCCAAACCCACACTCACTCATGAGCACAGTAAAAAATGAGTGTCTATAGCTCTAAGTGGTGGATGATAAAAGAAAGTAAATGCTTTGCTGCTCTAATCAGCTTTATCTTCTCAACACTTGACTGAGATTATTCTTTTATTCCTGCTACTGCTCTCTGATCAGACTAGCATCAACCTGTGGGTACTGGACAATACTGACAGCTTACATGTAAGTGATATTTAGTTATTTGTATGAACAGTACATACACTGAGGAACCGTGTAATTTAGGGCAATTAAAAATTTTAAAATTTGAGTGGCTTTAGGTTGCTGTAAAACTCTTTCTATGAGAATAGTAAACACTGAAACCCTTTTCAAGCATTTAAAATTAATTTTGTGCTGGGCTCAGTGGTTCATGCCTGTAAAGCACTTTGGGAGGCTGAAGCAGGTGAATCACTTGAGGTCAGGAGATTGAGACCAGCTTGGCCAACATGGTGAAGCCCTGTTTCTACTAAAAATATGAAAATTAGTTGGGTGTGGTGGTGCACACCTGAAATCCCAGCTACTTAGGAGGCTGAGGCAGGGGAATCACTTGAACCTAGGAGGCAGAGGTTGCAATGAGCAGAGACTGTGCCACTGCACTTCAGTTTGGGCAACAGAGAGGGACTCCATCTCAAAGAAAAAAATAAAAATAAAAAATGAAAAAAAAGTGAATTAATTTTGTTATATGTTACACTCCAATATTAGATCTATCTGACAGGACAGCTTTAACACTGAGTAGGTCAGATTTTAAAGTCAAGCATATCTGTCAAATCAGTATTTGATTGGGTTATCTACTGTTTTTTATAGAGATTATGATAATGATGATTCCTCCTTCCACAATGCTTTCGTTAAATTATTTCTATTGGTATTTTTTTTGTGGAAGTTCTCCCTCTCCCCCGCAGAGTCAGGTAATTCTTTATAAATATTGTTAAAGAAGAATTCATGCATTTAAGTAGAATAAACAATGTCTAATTTCCCTTCCAAGGATGAGATTGTGTGACTTCATGATACCAAATGGTCATCAATTTCTTCAAAACAAACTCTTTGGGACATTTATATGACTTTATATTAATTAAATAATGTTATATTGAATATGTTGCTAAAAATACATCTCTAAAACTGTCAACTGTTCTTTAAAAAATTTAATGCCTAATCACTCTGTGGTAACCTTTCACTCATATTCTTTTCCTATTTTCCTTTAACAAGAGAGTAGATGTTACCACCCACATAAAACTTAAATAATTCTCATAAACCTCTCTGTCCCATTTCCATCTTCTTCTTCTTCTAAGATGTAAAACTATGTTTAGCCTGGTTGTGTGGCATGCTCACCAACAACTGACAAGACTGACCTGCCAGCCTGGCTTTGGGGAATTCTAAGTCTAATCCCATTTTTTATGGGATGGACAAGTCAACTTAAGTTATCACATCAGAAGAGATTTTTCTTCAGAGGGAGAAAAATGGAACATGGCTGATAGGACAGGCACCATATGCTTCAGGCAAAAGGGCTGACAGTGGAAAAGAGACAAATAGGAATATATGACAAACATCCTCCAACTCAGTTTAGGTTCCCCAACCCTTCTCTTCCCAGTTTTCCCCTTTGGATGCTGATTTCAGCAACTGTCAAAAGACAGATACTGTTATAGCCCAGAGAGCTCATTAGCAACCATGTAAAGAGCCTGCCTGTCCATTGGCTGTAGCAGCTGAGAGCTGTCCTTTGAAGTGCAGTGACAAGTTTTCCAGCACAAAAAGTGATCCAAAATGTAGCACTTAAAAGAACAACTAGGCTGGGTACGGTGGCTCACACCTGTAATCCCAGTACTTTGAGAGGCTAAGGGGGGTGGATCATCTGAGGTTGGGAGTTTCAGAGCAGCCTGACCAACAGGGAGAAACCCCGTCTCTACTAAAAATACAAAATTAGCTGGGTATGGTCGCACGTGCCTGTAATCCCAGCTACTTGGGAGGCTGAGGCAGGAGAATTGCTTGAACACGGGAGGCAGAGGTTGCGGTGAGCCAAGATCACTCCATTGCACTCCAGCCTGGGCAACAGGAGTGAAACTCCATCTCAAAAAAAAAAAAAAAAAAAAAGAACAACTAATATGCCAGGAGGGTGAATTTGGGTGGTTGGGTAAGGCAGGCCAACCCTGAGAAACACTGCCAACAGCCCAGCACTGGGCAAACTCTTAGTTTCTAAAAGCATGAATTGTGAAGACATAAATATTTATATTTCAATATTTGGTAAAATTATTCAAACTTCTTTAAAATGCAATTTCTTTTTCTATTGGGCAGGAGAAATAATACTTTTATATTAAGATATCTTGAGGTCTGAATTAGATATTGTTTGTGACACTTTTCTTAGAAATTAGCTCTCTATGAACACTTAATTACCAATAGTACAATTATTGATGTTATGATTATCATTATTAATTTGTTCTCTATTATGGTTTCTGGAATTCCTGTATCCTTATTTCTTATCAATTAGATTCATTCTCACCTAATCCTCTTCCTTACCTGTGGCTCTTTAACTTCCCCACCTCATCTACTCTGTCATCAAGTTCTGTACATGTTATCTCCTAAATTTTGTAAATCTGTCACTATCTTTGCCTTTCCACGTCTAATGGCCTTGCCATTTCTACCTAGATGATTATTTTTAAGACTTTTCCCTATCTCTGTTCTCACCCACCACTAATCCATTCTTTAGCACAGCTAAACTGTTCTTTCTGATACACAAATATGATCAAACTGCTGCCTTATTTAAGTATTGCCTGTGTACTTCACTGCCCTTAGAAAATAGTTTAAACTCCTTAGCCTTCAAATTCCTTCCAAAATTTGGTTTGTTTTCTATTTCTGTTCTCAGAAACAACCCCTTGCCTCACTCATATTTACAGTATGAGCCAAACACCATTTCTCATTCTTGGCTGTATCACAGGTGCATGTCTTGGTAGGTATCTTCTTGGCATAATATTCTTTGTCTATCTTGAGAATTCCTTCCTTTCAACATGAAACCTCACTGTGTCTTCAGTGGTCTTCCAACACTTGGACTATGTTCACATTTTAGCATTGTGTTTAGGAATTGTACTTGTTTATTTACCTCATCAGAATATACATTGCTAGTTCCCATGATTTTTTAAAAACTTCATATTTGAAATCTAGATCTAGCCCAGGGTCTGGAAAACAGTCAGCAGTCAATGAGACTTACTTGTTTTATGGTGGTTGTCTTTACTAGAACGATATTTCACTTTGAGAAGTAAGCATTCCCCTGAAACTAGCATGGCATAAAAATCACATTTTAACTATGTATTATCAGCCATTCTATAGCTGACTAATCATGGCCAGAAGCATTTATAGTTAAAAAATCAAAAACAAAATAAAAAACCTAAAAGCCTTTTTAAAGGAATATTTGGTGATTTCCTCTGTGACGTAATCAGCTGGAAAAGCTTTATTGAACCTCCAGTGAATTGCCTGCCAAAATATTTTGCCACATATGTAAAATAAATAAATTCAGAGGCAAAGCAAATAAAAAGAAAACCCAAACAATTAGGATGAAAAAACGTATTCTAAAAGCCGAGGGCATAGTCCACGATTCTGGTAGACGTAGGACCTGGTACAAAGTAGAATGTCTGCTCCTGAAAGAGTTACTTATCTGAGCAGTGCAGACAGAGAGAAGACAAAAATACATGGACTGAGTGATTTTTGACTGAAATATTGGAAGCAAACTGAAATGGTGAAGAAAAACTGCTTAAGTGACTCTGTTAATTGAAATGCTTATAAATATATAAAAGAATTCATAATTTTAGTAGCTAAATAAGAGATATGCAGCAGAACAAGGAGAGGACAGTCACCTTTGGTAATGTTGAGAATTATTACAGGAGATTTTTTTTTTTCCTGGTTGAATATTTAGATAAAGAGGAGGAAGGGGGTTATGTATGTTCTATGGAAGGTGGAAGGCTTATTCCATCTTCCTATTTGTGGCATAGCCAATGGCCACTTGTTCTTTGAGAAGCCACATTCTTATCTTGGTAGCTCCTTGTTCTTAGTAAAGTTTTCTTAATTACCTCAGACACAAGCTTGCAAAGTGTGATGAAATATAAAGATATCAAGAGTGTATGGTGGGATAAAAAAGGACTCCTGATGTTTTTTCAGATGGTTTGGTCCATAATTAAGAGTTCAGTGAAAGCTATTTTTAGTGCCTGAAGGGGTGTCCTTATTTAATGAAAGCAGGCTCAGGAGAGTTTTTAGCCTATTAGCACTAGGTTTTTATTTTTAAAAAGATTAATGTGAAGGTCATGTTAATGGAAGACATAGGGTTCTCTCATAGAAGATTAGATTGTACAGCCTAAAAGTATTCCTCATGGTATGGAGTAATTCAAGAGGAACCCAGAGACAGCAATCTCTAATGGAGAGAATGTACCAGCACTTAAGTGCCTGTGTCTTCCTTCCTCCTATGGTGCCAGAGTCTTCTCCTCAACATAGCAGAAGCCTTTGGAGGAGCAAGCTGAGGTCTGAGGCCAATAAGGTAGAATGATACCAGGCAAGGTAGAGAGTTAGGACTCCATTTTCGGAAACTAAGAGGATTTCTCAAATGAAGCACCATTCTAGATGGAGAGGGTGTTTTATGAGAGGTGCCACAGAGGAACAAGAGGGTCACAAGATGAACACGTCCATGTGTAATATTCAAATAAGGTCTAAATGATGTAGCCTTTTCTAGTCCCTTCGTTCTGTCTCTCCCCCACTCCTGTCCTGAATCTTTCATCTTCCCCCTGACCTTCCTCATGTGACACAACAGAATACATTACATAAAAGACAGCTTCAGGTCCTCTGCTTTGAACTTCTTTAGAATGCCTATTTCATTTTTTATTTTTTAGAACTGTTTAAATAGCCACCAGAATGTAAAGTGTGCTTGGTCTAGAAAAGTATGCAGCAATGTCATGAGAAGGGCACCTCTACCTTTCAGAACACGGTCCTCCTGTGGTAGATTGGATTACAAGGTGTGGGGATTACAGCCCAGAATATGACACTGAAGTCTTTCCTGATAGACTTGGGAAGATTTTCTGCACACTCTACCTTCAAAAGGAGTCTGGGTGACCTCTACCCATATGGTAGAGACAGGATGGTCATAGGTAAAATTGTAAGTATATGTAAAGTAGATACCCTTGGGAAAGGTGGATGTCATGGATTACTTAGGGGAACATCCCCTTGCATTTAAAAAGATCTGGACTTTCCATACAAACTTAAGAGTTCAGACTTGTGAACATGGCAGGTCATTTTAGAGAATCTAAGGGAAGACGGAAATGCTCCATGTCCTACTGTAGTTGGCTATGGCCATTAAAGATGATTGTTAAACTCTCTCTGAAATGATGGTGTTATACAAATGCAAGAGAATAGTCATCTGAAAATCTGGCTGACTTGTCTGACTTCTTGACCCACATTACAAGCTAGAAATTAATTGTGTCACATCATGAATCCTGAAATGTGGCAGACACTGTATTTTTCTAACACAAACCTCAAAACTCTGACAGTGTTGACAGAAGCATCATTTATGACCCTTTTCTCTATTCTAAATGGCTATTAGTTAATAAACAAATATTTGGTACATATACATATATATACATATATATCATGAAAGACTATTTTAGATATATTTAAGTGTATGACATATAATGAAAAATATATTACAATATATATGTTAATTAAGTAAAACTTCACCATCAAAGGTCCTAGTATTCTGCACATTGAATTACCCTGCAGTTCTCCTGTGCATGGTACAAAGCTTGTGTAGCTTCTTTTTTATATGTCATGAAAAAGCGGCAATACTTATTTACCTCAAGACACTAAGAAGAAATATGAAATTATCTTAAATTTCATGGCCAACATTTTACTACATTACCATTGATTACAGGCTGATTGTAAAATTTATGTTAAGATGATACCCTTGAATAATTCAATAGACTTCAATAGTGAAATAGGGATATTCATATTCCTGTATCCTTGAAAATTCAGGAAGGACTTCACTAATTCCCATTAATTTCTCTGGAAGAATCATATTTTTAAATGGTGTTAACAAAAACATTCAAAAAGAATCATAATATCAGAGAGTTTAAAGAGTTAACCAGAGGCATTACATAATATGATTATGTATCTTAAGGCACATAAGCCAGCCCCTAAAACTGACTTCATTGTTTTTTTATAAGATAATTTAGTGACTTAGAAAACTTAACACAAGAGAGTCCTTGTGTTTAGCTCCAAAATCTCATGTTTCACAGAAAACACTATTTTGTTCTCAATGAAAATGGACAATACCTGCATACTACCTCTAGTACAATATTTCCCTATGAAATAAAACACTTCTTTTTCATTTTTCTCCTTTAGTCTTCTCTTTGTCAAATTAAATACTAAATTCTTTTAGTTGTTATCCATAAGATATATTACCTCCATTTTTTAGACTATTATAAACTAAACCATTTTTTTCTCTTATATTATAGTTTTTGTGTAATTTGTGAACCTTCTAAGTAGGTCATGGTAGTCTTTAAAAGGCTTGAACAACTTACATGCTGCTAGGTGACGCTGATCATTTTAATGATTTAATGATTTAAAAATGAACACTAATGCCACCTTGCAAATTTAATTGACAGATGGTTTAAGCTGAAACTATCATAGACATACACAAATATACACACACAGATTGTTTTTCCCATCTCTGAGCGAATTATCACCTATTTGCCCTATTAAACTTCATCGTACTCTAATCACCTTGTTTAATTTGTCAAGGTCCTTATACATTCTTACAGTGTAGTTGTAGTCAATAAGCACCCCTACTCAATACAGAGTAATCTGCATATTTAATAAGCTTACTCCCTATTCCATACTTCAAATCAACACTGAAAATGTTAATTAGAATCAACACTAATGCTGACTTATGGAAAAAAATTATTCAATATACCCTCCAAGGCTGACATTGAACCATTGATCTCTACCTTGCATATGGCCTACTAACAAGCTCTGAAACAATAATACATAATAATACTACATGAAACAATGACCCAAATAAAATAGTGTGTTTTCAAATGAGGAATCAATAATAATTTGTATTTTTTCCTCTATAAGATCTTTTGAGGAGCTCAAAAACATCAATCATACTATCAAAAATTTCATAGTGGGAAATAAAAGACTAGGAGAAGTAAGTTACCATGAATATGCGTAGGCTAATTTAATAGCCTATTTAAAGACTCAGTGAAACATTATTGTCAAAGTAAGGTAGAAGGTCAAAGTTTCAGTGAAGTATCTAATGAATATGACTGAAACCAAAAATCCTGGCTCTTCATAACACAGAACAGGGACCAAGTTTCTATTGATAACTTAACATTTTCCAAATGCAAAAGATACATTCCTCTTCTCTGTCTAGTAGGTCTGTGAATTTCTCAAAATAATTTCTTTATTTTTATTCTTAGAATGATTCAGATAAATTATCCTCTATTCTCAAGTGATATTTCCTTTTTGAGGAATTTCAGTGAAAGTAGGTATTAAATGCATATCTTGATATCTTAGAGCCAGGTCTTACTAACTGTTACTTTGTGATTATAAATGCCCAAAATGTTCTGCAAATGTGCTCCCCACCCCCAAGTCAACAGCAAATCTTGAGAACTCTGTAGCATCCCTCTAAGAAAATGAGAATCATCATCTGAATAAATCCAGCCCAGCCAGCCAGCTTTAGACCTTATTCCTCACCTTCCTCACCACTTGCCATTAGCTAGGGTGTCTGGCATTAATTTAGCATCATCCCTAATTAGTATAAGGGCTTGAGAAATGAGGGCTGTAGCGGTTGTGTGTGTGTGTGTGTGTGTGTGTGTGTGTGTGTGTGCATGTGTGTGTGTGTGTGAGTGTGTGTAGAAGTGGAGGAGAAAGTCATTAAAATAAATTGAATATGTTTAGATGACAGGAGCTGTGGAGGAACTAGAGCATCAGGTAACTAATGGGGTCAAACAGGTGCTTAGTATAGTGTGGAGGTCAGCACACCAAGATCACTGGCATGACGGACAGGCCAACGAAACAAAGGTGAGACTGGAAATAGAGAAACAGAAATAGAAAATAAGAAGATAAAAAAAAGAAAAAAAAAGTTTTTTTTTAGGTTTGCCTTTCAACTTAAGATATCTGTTGTTCAGGTTTTCATGTGAGTATCAGTTTTATCTCAGACCTTGTTTAATAAGTTACCTCATTGGTATAGTTGATAAAGAATTTTATGGCTGAAGAGACATGGAAAATAACCTTATTCGATCTGTGGAGACAAATATTTGTGCAGTGAGCAAAGAATTGGATCACTTTTTTTAAAGACAAAATACTAAAGTGCAAAGTGTTTTTAAAATTGGCCTTCTATTTAGTAGGAGAAAAGAGACTTGAACCTGTCTTCAGTCTCCTTTAATAGTATTCTTCTGCCAAATAGCCTTGATTGGCAACTCCAGTCTTGCTGATTTTCATCACTGCTCTTCCCCCCATTAATTTCACAAAAGCATGCTCCATACTCAAACTATATCCTCCAGAATGACTAAACAGCATACACCAAGTACAGGGTTTTCTTAAAACCATAACTATAAGTTTGTGGTAGATAGAATTTATTTATTCAGCAGACTTCAGTGAGGAAGGAAAATAACAGGAAATGGAAAAGAGACAGGAATTTATATTCTTGAGTACCGTACTTAACAGGTTTCTAGGCTTTAAGGGACAAGATTGGGAAAGAGAGAGAAAAGAGAAGGATTTGATTTGTCTAGACTGATTCTGCTTGTTCAGAAGAAGATCATCTTAGAAGCTGTGGAAGATTATTAAATTGCCAAAGTTTTTGTCCTGGTGAGCTCAGTGTAAAGAGTCTATGGAAATGCTAATATAGCCCTGTTCCTGGGAGCCACAGACAAAGTGTGAGACAACTTTTAATTAAATGCTCACTGAAGGGTGGCTTTGAAAGACCAATATACTTCTAGGAAGTTTCAATTTTTTTCCAAAAGAAAGACAAAATTCTGTCTATGACATCTAGATGGCTGTATGTTTGGAAAACATCCATCACTGTAGTACTTAAGTGCTAGGACAAGCAAGCCATTTCAGCACCAATGATACAGAGTAAGGAGATGAATGTCTTCCTCTGCCTCAGCACTTGTGCGTTCTGGAGCTAAGCCTATACAGTTCTGTATTAAAACGAAACATAAAGGCAGTATGAGCCAGGCCTTGCTCATTTCATCCACCTTGATTTTGGCTGCTCCTAATAAAGTATCCAATTCCCTACCAAGAGCTATAGAAAAGGCTCCTACTGGAAGTCTGAAGCATGAGTGGGTGACACAAAGAATACTTAGAGAGCATACCATTTTGGGTTTCTTCTCTTATCCTTGACTAATAGGACAGAGACATATCTTTCACATTTCTATATAATTTTTTTAATGGGTTACACATACAAGTCATGGAGTTTCATACTCTCAGATCAGATTCTAAAAAATTTCTTTCTGGTTCACTCAGTGAGTGAATATTTACTTGTAACCAACTAAGTACTCACACAATACACTGCATAAGGCACTGAACTGGTACAAAGGTGATAAAACAACCCTCAAGAATACGTATTTTAATAGGGAAGTAAAACAAGTAGAATAATATTCCAATACAGGTGTAAGTGAGGTAGATGTGAAGTGGTTCAAAAAGGGGTGACACTAAATGTAGTTATGAATATGTGGCAAGGCTATATAGAATAAGTGGATTTGAATGCTGTATTATGAGAGGGATAAATAAAGATGAGTTAGGAGAGAAAACTTGCCTGGCAAATATGTATCCTGACCCAGGGGTCTTGCCAGTCTTTATCAGTAGCAACCTGACTTCAGTACTAGTTAGTCACTAGCTAAGGTGACATAACATAGTGAATCATTCTTCCAAGTCCTTATTTATGCCTAAATTCAGAGAAGGCTTGCAGATGCATCAGATTTTTGTTTGTTTGTTTTGCTTTTACCTTTGGGGGAATGCGAGGATTAAGTAGCAGGGCAGAAAGACAACTCTCAGCAAAATAGACCGTAGGTAGGGTGGTGACAACTGTGTCAGAAACAGAAGCTGTACCAGCAAGGAACTTTGAGGTTTAGGTGAATTTGGTCAAAGGAACAATTAATGCATAGAATTGTGGATAAAATGATAAAAACACCATGAAAAATGGGGGGCAGAGAGAAAGACAGTCCAAGGAATCTACATGAGTGCCTGGAGAACATGGAGAAGAATGGAAAGAAACGTTAGATAAGGGATGTCCAGGAACTGTGCTATTCATGCTTTTTGGCTTTTTTTTTTCATTTAATCTTTACACTAAATTAATGACATTGAATCTATCCCCTTTTTACTGTTAGGGAAAATAAGGCTTATAATAATTATGAAATCCTGACAAGGTCATTGAGCTATTAAGTGTCAAATAATTTGAATGCAGATTTGTTTGAATCTAGTCTCCATTACTATTTTTTGGATCCACATAACTTAGAAATACCTGGAATTAACTTAGCTAAACATGCTGCTGCCATTAATTCTTTCCTGCAAAGTTCTCTTTATTTTCTAAGAAACTTATAGTCACCCTTATGGATGTCATTTATTCATTTATTTATTTCATAAATAAAGGTTTAGTGTATTTGTAATTGGCAAACAATATGTTCCCCTGGTAAAAAGTTCTAATGCTAGATTGCCTGGGTTTACTTCCCTAGCTTTTAGTTTCATCATTTATAAAACAGAGATGATAATAACATATCTCTCATGGGGCGATTATGAAGACTAAATGAGAAAACCCTTGCAAAGTCTTTAGAAAACTAGCTGTCACATAGCAAGCACTCAAGAAATGTTAGCTGCTTTTATTCATACTATTGCCAGTTACTCTGAGAGGTACTCTAGCAGTACCAAGATGAATATAATCTACTCCTTGCTTTTGAAGAATTTAAAATCTCAAAGAGAAGGTATATGTGTAGTAATGACTAATTATGCCTGGAAAAAATAAAAGATACCAGAGGAGAAGGGGGTTTTGAGGCACTTCAGGGAGAGAGAAGAGCATATAAAGTTCCAGAGAGGCATGCAGTCCCAAGAGTCTGGTTTGACTGAAGCATGAAAAAGTGTGAGAGTTAATTGGTGTCGCTGGAGAGAAATGTGGATGGACCAGAAGGGCTCAATGTGCTTTGCTAATGGAGCTGTAGTCATCTTGATTGGATGAAGTAATAATAAAGGTTTTTAAGCCAATTTTGAGGATGGAAAATGGTAACAGTCTGGACTCCACACTCCAGCAGATAAACTGCAATGGGAAGAGGATGAGAGAGAGGAGCAATAGTTAACGTAAGGGAAAAGAAAAGAAGATGTAAAGCAGCAGGCAGGGACAATCATGATCTTGTATTGACTCACATCAATAAAGGGAAGAAATCAAGACTTGGAGAAAAATATGGAGAAGAAATGGAAGAGGGGAATATAGTTAGCCTCTACCTTATTTAAAAATAGTTTTTTAAACAAATGATGTAATCCACTAAACAAGCTAATAAAGAAAAATCACCCAAGCATACCAATCAATAAAAAATAAAAGCATTTATCAAAGTCCAGCATCTATTCATGATGAAAAACACATGGAAAATTAGGAATAGAACTTCCTTAAGTTGAAAAATAATATCTACAATAAAAAACTCTTTACAGATAATGTCATACCTAACAGTGAAAGACTGAATGATTTTCCAGCAAGAACAGGAACGAAGCAGAGATGTTTCACTCTTACTACTCTTAATTTGACAAACGGAAGTTCTAGCCAGCAAAGAAAAAGCAAAATAGAAAATGAAAGGTATACAGATGAGAAAGAAAAAGGATACAACCACCTGATTTTGTAAATGGCATAAAGTGTACCTGGAAAATCCCAAAGAACCTACCAGAAACTCCTAGAACTAATAAATGAGCTTAGCAAGATTACAATATAAAATCAGCAGACGAAAAACAATTGTATTTCTGTATGCTAGTAATGAATATGTGAAAACCAAAATTAAAAATTCAATTGCTATGATTTTAATACTTACGTCCCTTCCAGAATTCATATTGAAACTTAATCACCAGCTCAACAATTTTAAAGGGGGACCTTTAGGAGATAATTAGGCCATGAAGGCTCTGCTATCACGGCTGGGATTAGCTCCTTATAAAAAGTTTGATGGAATGAGTTTAGCCCCTTATGACTTTCCATCCTTTCTGTCATGTGAGGACACAGCACAGCAGTCAAGGTACCATGTTGGAAGCAGAAATGTGGCCCTCACCAGACTCTGAACCTGCTGGCACCTTGATAACTGGACTTCCCAGCATCCAGAACTGTGAGGAAATAAATGTCTATTCTTTATAAATTACTCAGTCCTAGGTATTTTGTTGTGGCAGCACAAATGGATTGAGACACCAGTAACATTTACAATTACTCGAGAAAAAGAAATACCTAGGTATAAATCTAACAAAACATGCACAAGACTTGTATAATGAAAATTATAAAATGCTGATAAATCAAAGATCTGAGTAAGTGGAGAGACATAACATGTTTATAGATTGGAAGACTGAGCATATTAAAGATGTGAATTCTCTCTCCAATTGATGTAATGCAATTTCTTCAAAATTTCAGCAATAATTTTTGTAGATATAGATAAGATTATTATATAATTTATAATAAAAAGATGAAGAAACTAGAATACCTAAAATGATTCTGAAAAAAATACTAGGTGGAAAGAATCACTCTACTCAATTTCAAGATATAGGAATCAAAATTGCATTACTGGCAGAGGGACACCCAACCTAGATTAATGAAACAAGATAGGAACACAGAAACAGTTTCACATAGTATGGCCAACAGATTATTATATATTTTTTTCTTACAAAGGTGCAAAACAATCCAATGAAGAAAAGATAGTCTTTTCAGCAATGCTGCTTGAACATCTGAATATCCATAGTCAAAAATTAAACCTAAACCTTGTACTTTATACAAAAGTAACTCAAAATGGATTAAATATTTAAATGTTTAATGTAAAACAACAAAACTTCTTTTTTTTTTTTTTTTGAGACAGAGTCTCGATCTGTCACCCAGGCTGTAGTACAGTGGCATGATCTTGGCTCACTGCAGCCTCCGCCTTCCAGGTTCAAACAATTCTCCTGCCTCAGCCTCCCAAGTAGCTGGGATTACAGATGCACACCACCATGCCCAGCTAATTTTTTGTATTTTTAGTAGAGACAGGGTTTCACCATGTTGGCCAGGCTGGTCTCGATCTCCTGACCTTGTGATCTGCCCGCCAGGTCTCCCCAAAGTGCTGTGATTACAGGCGTGACCCACTGTGCCTGGCCAAAATTATAAAACTTCTAGAATAAATAAGAGAAAATCTTCAGAATCTAGGACTTACTGAAAAGTCCCAGACATGAAACCAAAAGCACAATCTGTAAAATAAAAAAAAAATAGATGGAACTTCATCAACTTTTAAAACTTTTTTTCTGTGATGAACCTTGTAAAGAGGATGAAAAGACAAGCTACTACAGACGAGGAGAAAGTATTTGCAAACCACCTATATGAAAAAGGCTTTGTGTCTGAACTATGTGAAGAACTCTTAATAGTAAACAAACAACCCAACTGGAAAATAGGCAACAAGCATGAAAACACCTTTGTGGAAGAGGATAAGGGTTAAAAATAAGCCCATGAAAAGATGTTTAATACCACTACACAATAAGAAAATACAAATTAAAACCACAATGAGACATCACCATATACCTATCAGCACAGCTAAAAAAAAAAAAAAAAAAAAAAAAATTTGATACCACCAAATGCTGGCACAGATGCAGACATCTTTGATCTCTCATACTATGCAGGTAGAAATACAAAGCGGTACAGCCACTCTGGAAATTGCAGTTTCTTAAAAACCAAACATACACTTACCACATGACATATCAATTGTGTTCCTGGACATTTATGCCAGAGAAACAAACAAACAAACAAACAAACAAATGAAAAATCCACAGAAAGCTATCACATAAATGTCCTTAGCAGCTTTATATGTAATAGCTCAAAACTTGAAACAATAAAAACATCATTCAATAAGTAAATTGCTAAACCAACTGTGGTACATCCATAACATGGACTACTACTCTCAGCAATAAAAAGCAATGAACTATTACATACAACAACTTGGGTAGATCGCAAGGATATTATGCTGAGTCAATAAGAAAGCCATTTTCAAAAGGCCACATACTCTATGATTTAACCTATATCACACTCTTGAAATGCAAAAGTTAGAGAAAGGGAGAACACAGTAGTAGCTACCAGGGCTTGGGGTTGGTAAGAAAGGGTGCAAGTGACTATAAAGAGGTAAATGAGAGAGATCTTTGCTGTGATGGAATAGTTCTGTATCTTGATTGTAGGTGTGGTTAAGGAGTCTACATATATAATAAAATGTTGTAGAACTATTTGTACACATTGTACCAATGTCAATTTCCTGGTTTTGATTTCATAGTACCATCAGTTAATAAGCAAAAATTGGGGGAAACAAAGAGAAGAGAACATGACACCACTCTGTACTATATATTTTGAAATTTCTGTGCATATATAACAACTGCAAAATAAAAAAGTTGTAAGAAAGTTTGTTCAAATATTAACAGAACTTGGCCAGGTGCGGTGGCTCAAGCACTTTGGGAGGCCGAGGCGGATGGATCACCTGCGGTCAGGAGTTCGAGATCAGCCTGGTCAACATACTGAAACCCTGTCTCTACAAAAAATGCAAAAAAAATTAGCTGGGTGTTGTGGTGGGAGACTGTCATCTCAGCTAATCAGGAGGCTGAGGCAGGAGAATCACTTGAACCCAGGAGATGGAGGTTGCAGTAAGCCCAGATCATGCCATTGTACTCCAGCCGGGGCAAAAAAGAGTGAAACTCCATCTCAAAACAAAACAAAAAAAATACACACACACACACACACACACACACACACACACAGAACTTATTGTCCCACGACAGTTTACGGATTATTAATGCTTTGTCTTTCAAAATTTTACTGTACTTTCCTATTTTCTCAAAACAGTCTTTTACAATCAGGAAAAAATGCATTCAAACTTGCATAAAAATAAATCTAACTTCTTTTTTGATGGCTCAAAGCTAAAAGCGAGAGGCAGGATGGGGCCCAAGAATAGTAGACCTTGAGATGCAACTTTTCTGCAAAATTGCATATGAAGAGCAACCTAACCAGAGTCATTTCTAGAATTTCCTCATTAGTTACTGTCTTTTGCTTGGTTAACTACAATGTAGTAAACAACATCCTCTCTTTAAATATCTTAAAATAAAGTGAGGCAATATCCTTACATCCACTACAAATGTAAATGTTAGCCAATAAACATAAAGTTTCTTGAGCCGAATTTCTAAGTTACCCTTAATCCTCTAGTATTCTCAAATTAAGTAGCCCTTGAAAAAAGTAGAGACATACTAGTGTCGAGTAGAGACATGCTAGTTAATTGCTGTAAATATACATGCATTAGATTCCTTTAATGACTTCCCATACACTTCTACATTTTCTCCCTCCCACATGTCCTCCTCTCCACAGATAAAGCTGTCTTTCTACAATAATGTCACCCTCCATTTCCTCCAGGAAAAATTTCAAATTCCTTAACAAGTCTCAGCATGCCCTCGACTATTTAGTCCCACCTTTATTTCCTTTACAGAGCATCTGTCACTTGCTACCATTCTCTCTGTCCCCAGGCTTTAGCACCAAAATTTGGTGATACTTAAATTTCTAAGCACAATTGGATCATACTCACCTGTGAACACTTAGAAAAAAAATTGCTCAATAATTATTTCCTTTTCAAAATGTAGACCAAAGTGAGGGCAAAATCCTGTTATTGATAAGCTAGGGAAAAAGGGGTCTTCTTTGTTAATAGAATATTTATAAATCTCTTCCTGTGTCAGTTTGGAAAGCAATGTTATCCCAGATTAGTTTGATTCAGTGGTAGCATTATTTCAATATTTTCTTTACTCCAACCTTAAGCATTATGGAGAATGAAAACATTAAACATAAAAATACGGTAGGATGTTGAGATCCTTTTAAGCAAATCCAAGTTTACTTGCAGCTTCTGGCAACGAAAAAACTCAGGTTTCATCACCAAAAAACAATCTGATTCTGAAGTTATTAATGTGAACTAGGTAGCTTTTTGAAAGTCATATTATAATAAAGGTAAACGATTAATGTTGATGATGTTATTACCCAGTACTTAACACCGAAGTACCTTCAAAGCTTTCACATGCTCCATTTCACCATTGCCACCATTAGTCTAGTTATCAAGACAAAAAAATACATTCCATTTTCTAGGTGTTTGAAAACAATTAAATATATGTTGTCACCTCTCAATGGGAATGAAAAGGTCCAAATTTTCATGAGAGTCTTGTGGAAATGGCATTTTTTTTCCCTTTAAAAACTGAACTGTGTCATACTCTGTCACATTACATTATATTAAACCGTGGAACACGGTTATGTTGTGCTGCCCCTATCACTGAAGGGATATGAAATTAAACTTATGGGTTATCTTTTCCAGGGAAAACTCCCTTTCAAAACTTTCATTAAACAGGTGCCAGTTAGAGTAGATGCCCCATAGATATCTAATTTTGAAAATAAGGCAAAATTTTATGAAATTATTCGGCTTTTCCAAAATAAATCTATTTGATTTCTCCTACCAAACTACAAGAGTTTCTGTCAACCATCAATTCAAAAAGCTGATTTCTCTCCCTGCCCCGCCCCCACCCCGTCTCTCTCTCTCCCCTTCACCGACATTTCTCTAACCACCTCTGCCCATCGTGGTCTGCAGAAGAAACACTGAATTTTGGAAAGAAGCTATCGTTGGTATGTGTTTGCCAATGGCACAGGAAAATTGGGCTGGAAAAAGTGTATTCACATGCACTGCAGCTTCATTTAGTGATGAGTAAATATTATTAATATAAATAGTTAAGAGGCATAACTATTGAATGGTACTGTGAAAAAAAGGTTGTCTCTTCTAAGAAAAATTAGACATAGAGTTTTCCAAGAAACTTTGGCGTTAGTTACAAAGGAAACTTTGAACGTTTCTAAGTAAACACTGCAGGCAATTACGTTTACCAACACTGTTGAGGCATGAAATTAGAAGATATCTTTAAATTTGGGGAGGAAATCTGGCTTCTTTTAACTTATTTGGCGCTGATTCTCTCCTTCCAAAATTAGTGCAGTGATAATACTAGAAGGAAGTAGAGATTTATTATACCCACCGATGACTTTTAATAATGCCAGCTGGCATTGGAAAGGAATAATTTTTTAAAAAATGAATGCTCAGTTACTTTGGGTAGTAGAACTACACTTGAGGGAAACATCATGTGAAATTACAATCTTTTTCCATTAGGTTTTACTTTTAGATAAACCTACGGATGTAAAAATTTGAGACAGGCTTCTGTTCCCACTGCTATTGCATGAAAGTCTAGATAAAAACTGGTGTTGGCAAAGTTAGTAATAACTAAATAAGTCAGATTTACAGACACCATAATGTCTGCAACCTCAGAGAAATATCAGATCAAGCAAATTCAAGGAACCACCACTAGATTGAAAAAGAAAAAAGAATTCAACAGGTAAGGCCATGGCTTGGTATCTGATTGATGTGGGTTGGACTCTCAACTCTGACACTTATTGAGTGTGTAATCTTAAGCATTATCTTCCAAAACTCTGTTTCTTCATCCATAAAATGGCAATAAGAGGAGAACTTGTATTATTAAGGTTATTCTGTGGAAGAAGTGAGATAATACATGTAATGTACTTAACTTCTGGCTCATTATAAATCCTCAGTCAATGTTAACCATAATTTTTTGTTTGCTTTTATGATAGTTGTTGTTTATTGTATAGGATCAGTTATTTCATTAAAGTTTTCATGATTTATTTATTTAAAAATAAAGTCAGATGTGAACTACATAGATTTTCAGCTTTAAGGATGTCCAAAATGTGACATGGTCAACCTAATTGATAAGAAATATATTAGTGAAATAAAATACTTCATTTTCATGTTTAAAAACTATTTTGCTATTTTCCATTTGCAACAACATGGATGAACTTGGAGTATGTTACATTAGGTGAAATAAGCCAAACACAAAAAGACAGATATTATATGATATCACTTATCTGTAGACTCTAGAAAAGTCATACTCTTGGAAGGAGGAGTGGAATGGTGGTTGATAGGAGCTAGAGTATAGGGAAAATGGGGAGATGTTGGTCAAAGGGTACAAACTTTCAGTTAGAAGATGAACAAGTTGTGGGAATCTAATGCACAGCATGAGTGATGCATTTGACTGTGGTAATTATTTCACAATGGACATGTATAATGAGTCATCACCTTGTATATCTTAAATATATCTGATTTTTATTTGACAATTAAACTATTTTTCTTAAAATTACTTCTATTGATTGGATTTGCCAAAGTCTTACCCTGAATGGTAGATACCAATCATAGATGTAATTAGTTCATGTTGGGATATATGCCTACATGCCTACAATACAAGTCACCTAACTTTTGATACTCTATTTCCTCAGACCAGTTGAGGATTTGGAGAATTTCATCCTTTACATCCCTTAGCAATGGAAAATGCTATGACAAGTTTTTTCTTGTGTTCTCTAAAAACTAAGGTCCACATAGAAATTCAGGTTCAAGTGTGGTATGGGAACTAACATGATGCGTTAGAATGCAGGTTCAGAAACCAGATTTAAGGTTGGTCTTTACTCAGTCACTTACTAGCTGCAGACTTTGGTGAGTTACTTATCCTCTCAACTTTAGTTTTGCCATTTATAAAATGAGTTATTGATAGTATATATTTATGAAAATGATTATAAGTTTTAAATGAGCTAATGCATATAAAACACTCAAAACAAAATCTGGCATTTTATAAGTGATCAATAAATTTTTATTATTATTTTCATAATTTTAATCATTTCATTGATCTTTTGGCTGGACTGTTGTAATCATTTTCATATTGCTTAAAGTATGATGCTTATGGGGTCACCAGTTTAAGCTTTCCATCAGTGGTATAAGTTTCCCTCTATAGGATTTGTAATTTAGGTCACACATAGACCTGGTTACACAGACAATAAGTTGGGGGAATATGAAGGTCCTGCATCAGAGGAATAATTGGAAAACAACTTGAGCAGCATGATTTGATGAGAGAAACTAGAAACATCATTTTTATGAAAGGATAAAATAATTGACTACCTGTTAGCATTCCTAGTTTTATATGGGAGTTTCAATTTGTATAATAAGCAAATTGAAAAAAATACCCTTATTTATAGATAATTAATTCTTAGTTTTATTTTTTGATATTATGCTATAAAAGTTTTATGGCTACTAATGACTATAATTTACATTCTATTTTTTAGAAAAAAATTACTTATATTTTCTTTTCCAAACAAGTTACATTCCTAATGAATTCTCTGATTTATCTAATTATTCTGATATTGAATTGCCAGCTTTTTGAGAAATGAGTGTTCAACTTTAGGAAAATTCAAACTATCTTGTTTTGGGATGAATAAAACATGTTCAGAAAAAATTTTTTAAAACAATATTTAGGACATTATGTTCTAATAAGGCAGAAATTATATTGTGGTGTGATATTATAACATGAAGCCACAAAAGCAAAACTGGCTGTGGTGGATAAAAGGCCCTCGGGCTCTAAGGGCTCAGGGAAATGGCATTTGTGAATTGAGACACTGGCTTAGGTAACTTTTAGGATTTAAATAAGTGCACCATAGTTAATGTCTATTTCCTACCATTCAACTGCAGCTAGTAAATAGCAGCAATAAGGACCACATGAAGTATGAGGTAATAAAAGAAAAACAGAATGTGGTTACTGAAATACTAGAATTTTCTGTTGATTGCTATTCCCCAACCCCCAATCATCAATCTAGCTCTCAAATATCCATATCTATTCAACTATTTATTCTGACAGTACATAATGGGACAGACTCAAGGCAAAGATTTTCTTTTAAGTATGACTATAACTCTTTCTTCTTCCTTTTCACAATGTTAGTCATACATAGTTATTCTTCGTGGACATTAAAATTCTGAAGATGTGTTATCCTTCCAGGAAAATGTGGGAAGCAACATTTAAATTGTAGCCAAAATTTTATTTTATAAAAAATACTCTATCAATACTGCATTTTCAGGACTTGGACTAACTAGTGATTCTCTGCAGTAACACAAAATTGATCCTTTACTCAAAGGGAAGTTGTAAATTTATTATAAGACACCATATACTTATTCTCAGATAGCTTTAGCCACTCCTATCATTTTTCATGCTTTGTGGCTAATGGAAATATTGTCTACTTACTGGATGGAACTTTCAATGCGTGTGATAGTGAGGAAAGCAGCAAGATTTGCCGTGTAAGATGAGATAACAATCAAAGCAAATAGCCACCAAGCCCCCATCATCATTCGGGTAGCCAGAGTCGTATACGGGACCTCCCCACCTGTAAAAAGAAGCAAAGAGATGAAAAGAACATCAACTATGTATTTATTGAGAGTCTGAAGTCATCTATATTCAACATCAAATTAACTTTCAAGTAGTGAGAAATTATTCTGCTTAACATCAACATAGATCTCTATATTTTCATCACTCCATATTTAATTCTCTTTTATGAGATTAGGAGAGACCCAGCCAAAAGAAGCATGATAAATATTAGTATAACATGTTTAAATAATAGTTCTTCCTCCTTCCTGTTCAATCTTGTAATTAATTACCCTTTTATTAGAATCACAGGTATATGCTTTCTTTCAAAGGCTTGATTATTCATTAGGTGATATTAATACTGTTATGCCTATATATAATGCAAATTTTCAGATTTCCAGTTAAATAAATAATATTGAGAGGATTATTTTTTGTTATATTCTCCAGAAACATAGCTTGTTAATTATCATGGGATCACACATATTAGTGTTGGCTTCAGCAACACATATTTGCTTTGTTCTACTTTTAATTAATTTCCTACTCTTATAATCTTGTTGCAGAATCCTCTTCTCTATCTTTTAAATGTTGGAGTGTTCTTGGGCTCAGTACTTACACTGCTTCTGTTCTCTGTCCATAGTCCCACCCTGGATAATCTCGAGTCCCCTGACTTTGAATATGATCTACAGTATACTTTGGTAACACTAGAATCTATATTTCTAGCTCCCTACCCTGACTCTCTCTAGAGAGCTATAGATAAAAGCTTACATGAGTCTCACTAGGAATCCAACATACATCTTTAAGTTATGACATCTAAAACACAACTCTTTTTATTTTATTCCCAAATTAGCTCTCCTTCAAGTCAGTCCATACCAGGTCAGGGAATAGCACCACTATTTACTTTGTTTCTCAGACCAAAAACAGGAATTTTCAAACATCTTCTTCAATAGCAAGTCCTGTCACCTTTACATTCAAATTACATCCCAAATCCTACCTCATCTCATCCTGTCTACTGCTGACACCCAATTCAAAGATGACATCTTTGACCCTACTACTGAACTACTTATGTGGTTTCCCTATTTATTTACATTCTAGAGACTACCACTACTAAGTCTATTACCATGGTGGTCTTATAAATGAAAATCAGATCAATGGTATTCCCCCTGATCAAAGCTTTCAGTGGCTTCCCAGGACTCTTTTAAAAAAAAACAACAAAATCTCTACCAAGGCTTACAAAGCTCTATGTATACTGATCATAGGTCATTGTCTCAGTATATTTCTCACCATGCTTTCAATGGCTATCTTGAAATTTCCTCTATAGCACAATGATGATATCTGTCCCAGGGCCCTTGCATTTGCAATTGGTTATGCCTGAAATTGCCTCCTCTTTAATTCATAAACTCTGTCTTCATTCAATTTTTTCAGGTTTCTACTCACAAGATATCTCTTCATGAAAATCTTTTATCACTAGTCTATCTAAAATAACTCCCCACAACCTATACTGCCGATTCCTTTATCTTTTAAAAAATAATAATGTATTATGCTTTACATATTTCTGTTTATTTCTATCCCTTATAATTTTTGATATAGGAATAGTCCCTGTCACATATTAAATGGGTAATATTTTTTGAATGAATATGTGATGTGTTATGGACTAAATTGTGTCTCTCCCAAATTCGTGTCCTGAAACCCTAACCCACAATGTGATTGTTATTTTGAGGTAGAGCCTTTAAATAAGTAATTAAGGTAAAGTGAGATTGTAAGCGTGGACTTCTAATCCGATATGACTGGTGTCCTTATAAGAAGAGGAAGAGACACTGGGGATGCACATGCACAGAAGAAAGGCCATGTGAGGACACAGCAAGAAGGTGACCATCTGCAGGCCAAGGAGAGAGGCCTCAGGAGGCACCAAACCTGCTGACACTCTGATCTTAGACTTCCAGCCTCTAGACCTTTGAGGAAATAAGATTTCATTGTTAAGCCACCGAGTCTGTGTTATTTTTTTATGGCAATATTATTAGACTAATAATGCTATATATGAACTATTAATAGGCCTACTAAAAGAAGTCAGTTTTACATTCACAGTGGAAATAAATCAAAGAAATATACTACCTTCATGTAGTTCTATCAATAAGTGAATGACTTAACAGGATTCAATTTACTATAATATCAGGCATATTTTTATTACAAGCACTAGTTCTTACTATGCAATATACCTAAATTTTAAATGTACACCCTTTGGTTATGTTCTAAGCTATTCTCCTGATGTAATGTATTCAGAACAAGCTAACCTCTGATATCTGGAACACATTTTTCAAAAGAAGTTACAATGCATTTTAGATACTTTCTTCTTCAAAGCAAAAGAAATATTTACTCAGCTTTTTGAAAGGTAAAAGCAAAATAAAATATTTATTTTTACATCCATATGAGGATTTTTCTGGTCAAAATAGCTAATTGAAAAAATAATAATAGAATGCGAACAAGATGAGAGCAAAAGACTGAAAGGTTATTATGTATAACAAAAGTAGAACAATAAATTTATGAATGAAAAGGCTAATTGGAGGTTGATGTCTATTAAAGTTTTAGCCTTGATATCACCCACATAAAAGAACACTTGAGTTTTTTTCACCCACGTTATAAAAATTGCAACTTGAGGAGTTCAAAATATTCTCGTAGAATCCAAATAAAATGTTATTGGATAACTACACTTAGGAATCAAATATTAAATATAATGGGAATCTTGACTTTCAATTTTGGTAATGGGGGGTGAAGCCATTCAGAGCAATCCTCCCACTGACCACGATTAGAAAAATTGAACGTATAATGCATTTGCAGAGCTAAAGAGGCAGTAAAAATTTACAGGCCCAGAGTCCTGGTGAAGAAAATAACCCAGAAAAATAGCCTCATATTTGGAAATGCTTTTCCTAGAAGGGCATATGCCAATTTAAAAACAGAAAGCTGAGAAACTAACAACTGGGGAGGGAATACTTTAAAAGCATTCAATGGTTAGGTGGTAACAAAATTGGGGTCCAGGGCTTGCCAAATGAGGGTGGGCCTGACACAACAAGAAAATCCCCAAATGATGAGAAATTAAGTCATGGGTCAAGGAAAATCACCAGAGAAATAAAAAGTACTTTGAATAGGATGATAATAAGTATATTCCATATCAAAATTTCACAAGTTTTGATAGTTTATGGATGCAGTTAAATTGTACTGAGGGAAATTCATAGCCTGTAATGTATAAGAAAAGAAGCCTGAGCTACTCATCAATTTTAAGAAGTTAAAAAAATTCAGCAAGTTAAATTTGAACAAGTACAAGGAATAAAATCATTAAGAGCAAAAATAAACAAAATAGACAAGAAATATAACTAAGAAGGTTGAGCTGACAGAAGTTTGGTCCTTTAAAAAGACCAAAAAAGCTGTTGAAACTTATAAGGAAAATAAGTGAAGGCTCAAAAATATTACAGAAATTTAAAAACTACATTGCTACAGATGTTAATAGAAGATAACTTACGTACAAATTTATGCCAATATCTTTGAAAATTAAGATGATATGGGTAAATTTCTAGAAAACTTTCTCCCAATGAAATAGAAAATTTGAATGGTTTTGTAACTATCAAAGACTTCAAATCCAGAATTAAAACTTACCCATCACAATATGCAAGGCCGGTGGCCTTACTAACAAAATCTACCAAATATGTGAGGGAGTAATTAACTTTACTTGTACACAAATCCTTCCTAAAGTTAGAGAAAACAAGACACTATTCAATCCATTTTATAAAGAAGCACAATTTTGGTAACAAAACCTGACAAAATTATTCCAAGAAAAGGAAATTACAGGCTAATCTTGCATGATTGTAAACGATAAATAAATTAGCAAATAGAGAATTGCATAAATAAACAAACAGACTGGGTTTATTATATGAAGGCAAAATTGGCTTGGCATTCAAAAATCAATCATTGTAATTCACTACATTAGAACTAAAAGAGAAAAATTATGTGATCATCTTGGCAGATGAAGAAAAGGTACAGATAAAGTTCAACATCCAGTCTTAGAAAAACAAAAACAAAACAAACCTAGAAATAATGCAGCAAACTAGAAACTTTAAAAATGCTTTCTTATTTTTATAAAGAGTACTTTAAGAAAATCAGTATGAAGTATCATACATACTAATAAAATTAAAATTTTTGACTGCCTTAAAGGATACAAATTGGTAACATTTCTATTGAATATAGAACTGGGATTGTGCTAGACTTCATAGTCCAGGAAATTGTAGTTAAGAATTGGAAATAATTAAACAAGTTATGGATTAGAGATAATATAAATATGTATATAGAAAATCCAACAGAACAAATGGTACATTACTAAAATTAATAAATTAGTTACCAGCTTACTATGTTACATAATCAATGTTTAAAAATTGATTATATTTGTATATAACATTGACACTTACAACATAGAATTAAAAAAACAGATATCATTTGCAATAGCATTAGATGATCAAATAACTAGGAATGTACTCATTTAAAGATATGAGAGATCTCTACATGAAAAACTACAAAACCAATTTTGATTCAAATAAAGGCAAATTCAATAAATGAAGATATAGCATGTTCATTGATTAAGATACTTAATACTGTAAAGATATCAATTCCCCTCAAATTGATCTATAGATACAGTCAGTGAATTTCCAATTAAAAATTCCAGATTGTGTGAATGTGTGTGTGCACAAGTGCATGTGCATGAAGCTGAATGTAAAGTTTATATCAAGTTGCAAAAGTACAAAAATTGCCAAGATACTCTTCAGGAAGAAGAAAAAAACTGAATCTTGATGACTATAGATTAATATAGTAATTAAGACGGTTGGTTACTTGTACAAGGATAAACCAAATAAATCAATGAAAGTTATCCATGCATACACGGGCATTTGATTTATACCCGGCTGGCATTAAAGTATGTACTATAATGAAAGGGAGGTCTTTACATTTAAGTAGTTCTAGGCCAATTAGACATATGTATGAAAAATAATGAAACCTGTCTCCTAACTCATACTATACACAAAAATCAATACCAAGCAGCCTATAGATATAAAAGGTAAACAATAAAGCTAGAAAATTATGTAGGATAATATATCCACAAGTTTGGGCAGAAAGGATTTCTTAAACACAGCACAAAATGCATTAGCACAAAAGAAAAGATTGACAATTTGACTGCAATAATACTTCGTAGTTAAAAAGATACCATGGAGAGAGTGAAAAGACAAACCACAGTAGAAGAGATTCATAGTACATATACCTAACAAAAAATCATCAACTAATATTAACTACTATAAATCGATAAGAATAAAGGAAATGATAATCAGAAAAACGGATAAGAGGTTTCATGAAAGAAGATAACCACTCATCAACAAATATATGAAAAGGTAGCAATCTCATTAACTCTTAGGGAAATACAAAATAAAATATACCACTCCACAGCCACCAGAATGATTAAAATAAAAAGATATACAGTAGCAAGCATTGGCAAGGACATGGAACTATCAGAATGCTTGTACCCTGTTGTTGGTATTGTAAATTGGTTCAGTCAATCATTTTGGTAAACAATCTCTGAAAACTAATGTATGAATATCTTAGAATCCAGCAATTTTACCCCTTAGGTACATACCCACTAGATGAATTACGTACCAAGAGACAGAAATGTTTGTAGCAGCATTGTCCTAATAGTCTAAACTGGAAACATCCCAAACATACTTTGAAAGTAGACTGGACACCTCCTTACATATTTTAAGTTTGGCCTTAAGACTTCTTCATGCATAGTGAAGTGTGACCTAACTGGATGTATAAACAGACTGTAACCTCCTCTTGTACCAAACACAGAGTTTCAGCCAACTATAGGTGACCAACTGTTCAAACTGTGTTCAAATAAGGCAAATGTTGAGCTGTAACCAATCCAGCTGTATCTGTAATTCACTTCCATTTTCTGTATGTCACTTTCTTCTTTCTGTTCATAAATATTATCTAGTCTTGTCACAGCCCCCGGTTACTCTGAACCTATCTGATTTGAAGGGGCTCCTCCATTCCTGAATGGGTCTTTGCTCAGTTCAACTCTGTTAAATGTCATTCATTTGTTATTCTTTGAACACAAACAATAAAATATTGCACAACTACAAAAACAAGCAAATCTTATACACAACACCATTAATGAATTTTACAAACCTAATGGTGGGTAAAATAATTTACACTGTATATTACTTGTTCAAAAACAAGCAACAGGAAAAGACAGAACATTACCAAGGACCCAACCCTCATTGGCTTTTTCTCAATCATTTTTTACTCTCCCTTTGGCAAGAGGGAAAGGCAATGAGGGCTGGGTCCCTGGTAGTGTCCTAGCTTTTCCTAGGTGGCCATTATACAGGTGGATCATTGTTGGTAATTCATTGAGCTGCGCAACTTGCTACATATTTTTCTGTATGTAAATAATACTTCACGACTAAAAACTAAATAAAAGAAGAAAGAGAGAGAGTGAATTTAATAATGACATTTGTTTTCTTTCTCCTTTTTCTTATACACAATCAGAACAAAAAAAATAGATGTGTTTTCATAGTCATATGTATATTCATAGAATATTTCAAAGAGATAATTAGGTAAAAGACAAAACAATTATGTGCTGAATTAAAAAAAACCATAATCTCACCTTGCTAAGAAAGTATTACAAAAATTAGGCTGATGCTTTATGACACTTCAGGGTGCACAAAGTTCTGACTCTGAGGTTGGGTATTTGGATTCCCATAACCCCTGATAAGTTTGAAGTACTCTGGTAAAGCATGAAAAATTTTTATTTTCCAAATGACCCCTCTGTTTTAAGAAAAATCTTCTTGACTAGATTTTCATTTTGATGTGATTGTTTTACCACATTAAAAACTATATTAACCTTGCTACTGTATATATTAGCTTACTTATAAAAGTTGTTAAAAATAAGCAATGTCTTCTGGCAAGAAGGGGAAATCTGATAAATCCATCTGAGTCAGGCAAAAATTTATTATTCTAAGTCTTATTCTGTGTCAGTATACATGCATCTTTGTGTTTCCATGAAATATGAAAAACTAATTGCTGAAGAGTCTCCAATTTGGTTGTTTGGTAAATCCATTTCTTTTGGGTTTAAAGACTCGTACATTTTTATTTTGTAATCTGGAATGGTGGGATTCTTTTACAAACTATGATTAGAAAAAATGGGAGAAAACTAATCAATATCTTTTTTAAAATTAAACATTCCTTTTTCAAGAGTTGGATCTTTATTGGAAACAGCTTATGAACAAAATGGCTAAAAACTCATAGAAAATAGAAAATTTTCATTATTCAAGCTGACTGAATAGTTCATGTAAGCTAATCAATTAAAATACAAGTAAATATTAGAATGTTTTACACTTACAGAATCATAACTTAGAAAAACAAAGAAGGATATTTTTGTTGAATTTGTGTGGAAGTCATTGCCAGCAAAAGCATATTGTACATTTAAGGACAGGAGGAGAGAATGTATATGTCATCTCTGAAATGCTTCATTTATGTCAGTCACTTTTATCTAAGTATTTCTTAAAGTTCATTGGTATGCAAATTGAGGGACACTGTGACCAGATCTGTAAACGTTTTATTTTATGGTGAAGGATGTGGGGGCGATAAGGAGGTGAACAAGAGACACAACTGTGGTTTCCTGTTGTCCACAGGATAATGGGTTCACCATATTGAACCCATTTGCAAGCTAGGGCAGATTTTCTACAACATGACATGTCTATCATGGGTATAAGAGATGACTTTCGGTGGTAGGGAGAGAGCATAAAATCACATCGTGTTACAGTGAGAAAGCTGTTCCATTTACAATTAGCCTTTAGTATTTTTAAAAATTTATTATACTTTAAGTTCTGAGATATATGTGCAGAATGTGCAGGTTTGTTACATAGGTATATATATGCTATGCTGGTTTGCTGCGCCCATCAACCCATTATCTAGGTTTTAAGCCCTGCATGCATTAGATATTTGTCCTAATGCTCTCCCTCCCCTTATCCCTCAACCCCTGACAGGCCCCTCTGTGTGATGTTCCCCTCCCTGTGTCCATGTGTTCTCATTGTTCAACTACCACTTATGAGTGAGAACATGTGGTGTTTGGTTTTCTGTTCCTGTGTTAGTTTTCTGAGAAGGATGGTTTTCAGCTTCATCCATGCCCCTGCAAAAGACATGAACTCACTATTTTCTAAGGCTGCATAGTATTCCATGGTATATATGTGCCACATTTTCTTTATCTAGTCTATCATTGATGGGCAATTGGGTTGGTTCCAAGTCTTTGCTACTGTGAAGAGTGCTGCAATAAACATATATGTGTATGTGTCTTTATAGTAGAATGATTTATAATCCTTTGGATATATACCCAGTAATATCATGGCAAGAGCAAAGCCTCAGATAATAAGGTTATAAAATTTTTACAAAAGGAATTCAAATCTCAAACTCCATTTGGCATTCAGGGGAACTAATTTGTATTCAATAATGTTTCATTTACATTAAACTTATTTTATAGTGATTTTCTATTGAATGCAATGACACTGCTTTTAAATTGCATTAGTGAATATTACCATTATTAACAATAATACAAACTCTCTGTAATCTGAATTTCAAGCATTCTAATCTCCTATGCCATTCTCAATCTTTTGGGCTTCCTCCCTCCATCAAGTCTACAATCCCTCTGGGATCTAAGATGCACTGACCCTGCCACATTTTCGCTGTCCCTCTCCACCTTCCTAGCATACTTCCTTAAATTGAGTAATTGAAACAGAACCACAAAAATGAGATTCTGAGATTGGATTGCTCCCCTATCTATGTAGCACATACTGATGGGAAATGGAACTGTGACCATATACTGCCTGTGGTGACATTATGATTGTTTCAATAAACACCAGTGTTGGCATGGGATGAAGTGCAGGTGGAATGCAAGGCCATGGCAAATAATAGTGATTTTGAAGACTGTGGTTCCAGCTAACTGTCCTGAAGCTTCAGAATGAATACAGAGAGCAAATGAGAAACTTAAGGCCATGAATGCCAAGCTCAGAAACAAAGTAAAATTTTAATATCTTGATGGCAGCTTTGAAGGAATCTCTTAATCCTGTAGTTTCAGGGTAGATACTGCTGAGGATAAGAGTAAGGGTTGACTGTAAGCATAGCACGGTTTAATTGCTGATTAAATATTCTGCCATATAAGCTACTTCATGCATTGATAAGAAATTTGAACTTTCAAATTCTTCTGAACCTCCTTGTTATTGGAAGCAAGCTCTCACTACTTCCAAGGGAATCAGCCTTCTTCTGCACAAGTGCTTTTCAGTAACTTGACCTAGGAAACCTTACAGATCTCTTCTGGACTCACCACATTACTCCTTATTGCCTCCACGCTACAAATTAGTCCCCCAAATAATTAAGTCAGAGAAGTATAAAGCCTACTTATAAACGTTTAGACCAAATAGGATGACACTAAGTATCTGTTAGAGCAAATACATTGTCTATCAAGGGTGGTAATGATTTCATATTTGGGATTTAATGTGTTGACTTGATATTTGGACAGGGGGTGGTGGTCATTGATTAAACTGGCTAATTAAAGAATGAACCAAAAATGAATGGACTTTGAAAATAACCTGTATACAACTTCTCTGGCATACCGTAGAGATTCAGGGAGGTGGGAATGTTGGAATGAATCTATTCCGAGAAACTTGGTCACCTCTCTTACATGAGAGGGCCACTCCCTACACAAAGACATTAAAAAATGTATGGAAGAAGGGTACAACCCAAGCATCTCTGAAGAGTTCTGCGTGCTTGTTCTCTGAAGTCTCAGATAACACTGGGGAATGCTGCAATAAACTGCATTTCTTGATCAAAAATGAAAGCAGTATTTGGTAAAGCCTTGGTTTTGATGACTATAAGAGATGAAGTAAAATTACCATAGTGAGTTATGGCTATTTATCAGTGGTAATTGAAGAGTATTGATCTTCAGAGAACTATAGCACTAACTTATTGATCACAGTGTCCCTAAAAATAAAATAGATGCTTCTATTTACATAACTTACATAATAACCTATTAGTTATAGGTTATACTTTATAAATTGTTAAGGTGCTTTTTGATATGTATTGATAGAACAATTCTACATTTGAGAACAGAAACCTAGCCTCAATTGCTGAGTGGGAATTTGGAGCCTTTTATCTAGTTCCCAGAACTAACCTAGTGTCTATATTCAGAAGCCCAATATTGAAGAAGGGGTCAAGGTGGTATTTTTTGGTATGTTCTTTTTGGCATTTTTAATGTGATTTTCAGTAGTAATAGTCAGGTCAAACTTAAAATTTGTATTTACTACATCTTCAAATGACTGAATGTTTCTCAGTCAGTTGTATTATAGCTTATTTAAGTATTCTCCTAGTTTAGAAAAGTTGGAGATTTTTATGCTATCACATATTACATTGCTATAAACATCTTTGAACATGTAATGTTTAAATATTTTGACTTATTCTCTTTTGATAGAATCCATGGAGAAGTTATTTTTTGAATGAATTTAGTTTTTTATATCTTATACAAGTGAAAAGAACTTTCAAATATATTTTACAACATGATTTATTGAAAAAATAGTGATAAGTAATGTCATTTCTCTATTTTTATGATAGTTCATTTTAGGTGTCAACTGGATTCAGAGGCAGACAATTGGTAAAACATTACTTCTGGCTGTATCTGTGAGGGCTTCCAGAGGTGACTGGTGTATGACTCAGTGGACTGAGTGAAGAAGATTCACCCTCAATGCAACTGGGCACCATCCAACCATCTGGTGGCCCAGATAGAACAAAAGAGAGAAAATGATTTCTTCTATGTCTCCTGGAGCTAAGACACACTGTTTTCCTCCCACCCCTGGACATCAGGACCCCTAGCTTTCTGGCCTAGGAGCTCCAGGACTTCCACTAGTTCCCCACATCATCCCTGCTCTCAGGTTCTCAGGCCTTTGGCCTGAGACTGAGAATTACAACATCACTTTCTTGGTTTTGAGGCTTTTGGACTGAGCCATACTACCAGCATTTTAGAATCTCTAGGATGCAGACAGTCTGTCATGAGATTTCTCAGTCTCCATAACAGTGTGAGCCAATTTCCCTAATGAATCCCCTGTCAAATATCTATCATATCTACGTCCATATCTATCTATATGCAGGCATACCTCATTTTATTGAATTTCACTTTATTGCACTTCACAGATATTATTTTTAACAAATTTATTCTTACAAATAAATAAATAAACAAATTTATTCTTGCCAAATTTGTGGCAACCCTGTGTTGCAAAGCACCATTTTTCCAATAGCATGTGCTTACTTCGTGTCTCTCCATCAGCATTTTTTAGTAATGAGGTATTTTTAAATGAAAGTACGTATATCATTTTTTACATATAATACTATTGGACACTTAAAACAATACAATATAGTGTAAACCTAACTTTTATATGCACTGGAAAATAAAAAAAAATTGTGTGACTCACTTTATTGGGATATTCACTTTATTATGATGGCAAAAACTAAACTTGGAATATTATCGATGTACGCCTCTATATATCCTATTGGTTCTGTGTCTCGATACTCTTACATAATTGTTATTTCAGTTGGTTTTGAATGACTAAATATTGTTATGGACTGTCTATATGTCTCTTTTCAGATAAGGAAAAGAAGGCTACAAGGCATTGGATCATGTAATTGAAATGGGCATTTCCTGTAGACTTATCTAATAATATTTACATGTCATTATAATACACATAAAGCTTATAAATAGCAGTTCCTTCTTTCCACTACTTTTACATTATTTGTGCTTTTCTATTTTGAAAAGTTCCATGTTGAATAATACATTTCAGTTTTTAACATATTTTAATGTTAATTAAAATATTAAATGTTTGTATTTAACATTAACATAATGTTAATTTAACATGTAGTTAATTCAATGTTATGTAGTTATACAATTTAATATTTTAACATATTTAATTGATTTTTAAATTTAATAGAGTTCTTTTATACAAACAAATGCCATCTGTACCTATTTACTTGAAATAAGAATGTTCTGGGAATAAAAATGTGTTATTTCAACATTAGAACTTCCTACAGAAGGAGATAATCTTTATAATTGTTGAAACTTCAGACTTAATACAAGCAGTTAGGATTATTTTACCATACCCAGTAACATAAAATATTTCTGATGAGCAGATTTGAAAACTACTAAATTAAAAATTAATTATAATCAAATTAAATGGGTGCTGGTTACCACACATACACTTTACATGCTAATTTTAACTTAACTTTTAAGTGCCAATTGCTATAACTCATATTAGAACTAAATTGAATTTTACTACACAAAAATGTATTACTTGGCAGCTTCTTACTTTCACAATGTTTTCATTACTCTAGCCTGTATAAAATTTCCACTGTTTCTAATGAGCTAGGGAAAAAGAGCCCATTGAACATCAATCACAGATTTCAGCTTTCCAGTTTGTAAGGTGGGCTACATTATAATTTGACACAGTTGTATGTCAAGTAATAGTAAAAAATATTGAGGTAAGTGATGCATTGAAATATAAACTCTCTTAAGTGAAATGTTAAGAACATATGGGTAATACTTATAATATTTACTATAATTTCCCACCACAAACTGATTAACATTCCTGTCTCCAAGGATAGTGCCAGTGATAGTTCTTAGAAACCCTTTCTGTAAATTCTATCTCTAGGTCTAATTTAAAAAGCCTTTACTTCCCCTGTTGTACTAATTGCCTTGCATTCAGTTCTACTGGACAGCCTGATCATAGTATGAAACAAATGTACTACATCTACTGAAAGTAGCTTGTTATACAAGAACTTTACTGGGTCAGGCAAATAAGTTTTCCAGAACAGTAATTAGCCAAGTTCTTTTTTATGGGACTGCTAAATCCATTTTGAATTGATGTTTACTCTTCTATAGATTCTGAAGTGACATTGAAATTAGAAGTTCTTTTATAATTTTTAAGACAGTATTTCTAAACAAACTTCTAAATGTCTGAAATTGAATGGTTTGGTTGAAAGGCTGGTAGTATATGTGGCTTTCATTGAAATTTCCACTAATTCATAGATTTGCATCTTACAGTATTAATGATTAATCAAAACAGGTTTAGTACAAAGCAGAATGGATCAGTGTGATGGTTGAATGACCCTTCCAAAATTCATGTTGAAATTTGACTGCCATTGTGACAGTCTTAACAAGATGGAATCTTTAAGTGGTGATTAGGCTATAAGGGCAGGGCCCTCATAAATGGATTAATGTCATTATTGTAGGAGTAGGTTCATTAACACAAGTGCAGGTTTTTATAAAAGTGAGTTCAGCTCTCTCTTGTTCTCTGGCTCTCTCACATTCTCTTGTCCTTCTGCTTTCCACCATGAGATGATGTAACATGAAGGCCCTCATAAGATACCAGCACCTTGATATTGGACTTCCCAGCCTCCAGAACTATGAGCCAAATAAATTTCACTTCTTATATTACGCTTACTCTGTGATATTCTGTTACAGTGAAACAAAATGAATTAAGACAGTCAGTCTGCCACATATCTTCCTTAAATTTCCTGCTATTTTTATATGCAACAAAAATGTATTTGTCTATTTCATTTTCTGTTCTGTTTTCCAGCATCTATCAAAACTACCTTTGTAAACGTTAATGATAAAAATAAGACTACATCTTCAGAACACTGAAATGAGGATAAGTTTCAAAAACGATGAAGAAATATATCCCAAACACTTATTGATTCCCAGAATATTTCTCATTACATGTATTGTTTCCACTAGGTAGCATTTTGTCAAAACCACACACATTTATTTAGAAATATCTTCAGCTTTTGTATTCATGCTCTTATATCTGTTCCATTTTGATATTTTAGAAGTTTTGTTAAACAACAAAAAGAGGAGAAACCAAGTAGCCTCATTCTTTCTTTCCTGGTTTGGCTTTAGATATGCTGTTTTTTGTAAGGATGTAAAGCTAATATTCTGGAAAAAGGCATAAGTGTTTAGCAGAAAGCATTTTTCTATCTAATACGGTAAAATTAAACCATTTGAAAGTTTAGAAATTCCATTGAAAAGAGGAAAAGATACCTAAACAAATCCCTTAAGATCTTTGGAAAGCTTTCAGATAGTATGATTGAGGGATACACTGCAATTTTAAAAGACAATTGATATATCCCTGTGTTTTTCTCACCTACATCATGTCTAACACTTCGTGTATTTTTATTTATTTTTTGTTTATTAAGTTACTTGATTTACACTGTAGGTGTTTGTTTTCTACTTTTAACACAACAGTATATATCAACTGCCTATTTGCTCACCAAAAAAGACAACAAACAATCAAAAGAAGAATACAATCCATGGCTTGAATGAGGAATATAGTATGATTCTTTATATATCTAAAAATGCTACTTTCCAAAAGGTCTAAAAAATTATTCTCTTTTCTTCTTATACTTTTTTTTTTAACCTACTGATTTTACCACAGGTCTGGCAATGAAATGAGGGCTAGGAAAGGCACTGAAAGAGGAAATATTGTCTAGAAGACTAGTCGTTTGTCAAACAGCATGAAGCAAGACTGCAGTTGAGTCAGAACCTGCCACGCTGTAGTGATGTATTAGCTTTTAATGTTTTAAAATAATTATAGTGAGGCCTAAGCCACTATATAAAACCACTATATAAATTCTAGTGCCATTAGCAACCCCATTTTTCAGAGATTCAATCAATCAGTAGTTCTGAGGAAATTGCACCCATTTTGCCAGTCCCAGAAGCACGAAAGTTCAAAGGGTAAGCAGCAGTTGTCAACAGGAATCAAAGTGAAATGGATCTCAAAGTGAAGTTTTTAATTTGGAATATCTGAGGCTGGTTACTAAACTAGGCCTTATGCATAAGTATGTCATTAGTTTTACAAGGTCAGAGAATGCCAATACATTTTCAATCAGTTTTAATGATGAAAGGGCCAAAAGTAAGTCTAAAGTACATTTTTAAGCTTCCAAAATGTCATTTAAACCCAGCAACCTGTTAACTACCAATGGAGATTAGTTTTAAATTAAAATGACTTTATTGAGCATACATTAGATTTATAATTTGACAGAGAAAAAGGGAATCATATAACATTATGAATCTAGTCTAACAAAACAATATCAGTCTTCCTAGTTTTGAATTTTCTCTTTTTCCATAATTTTTAGTTTTCCAGAGCTCTTATGCTTAAGTTCTTAGGAGAATATTTTAGAGAGCTGAAGGGAAAAATTAATTCTATTCTGATTTCTTTTCAACATATTCGTTTGGTTTTTTTCTTCCTTTTTTATAATTTATTTATTTTATTTTACTTACGTGCATACTATATCTGGCATTTCTCCCATGTTGTCCCTCCCCACCCTCCCCTCCCTCCCCACCCTCCATTGTCTCTCCCCTACCCCCCCGCAACTGTCCCCTGTGTGTGATGCTCCTCTCCCTGAGTCCACATGTTCTCGTTGTTCAACACTCACCTATGAGTGAGAACATACGGTGCTTGGCTTTCTGTTCTTGGGTCAGTTTGCTGAGAATGATGGTTTCCAGATTCATCCAAGTTCCTACCAAGGACACGAACTCATCGTTTTTTATGGCTGCATAGTATTCCATGGTGTATATGTACCACATTTTCTTTGTCCAGTCTATGATTGATGGGCATTTGGGTTGGTTCCAAGTATTTGCTATTGTACACTGGGCTGCAATGAACATACGTGTGTCTTGGAGTAGAACAGTTTATAGTTCTTTGGGTATATACCCGGTAATGGGATTACTGGGTCAAATGGAATTTCTATTTCTAGATCCTTGAGAAATCGCCACACTGTTTTCCACAATGGTTGAACTAACTTACACTCCCACCAACTGTGTAGGAGTGTTCCTATTCTCCACATCCTCTCTAGCCTCTGTTGTCTCCAGATTTTTTAATGATTGCCATTCTAACTGGCGTGAGATGATATCTGAGTGTGATTTTGATTTGCATTTCTCTAATGCCCAGTGATGATGACCATTTTTTCATTTGTTTGTTGGCCTCATATATGTCCTCTTTTGAAAAGTGTCTGTTCATATCCTTTGCCCACTTTTGAATGGGGTTGTTTTTTCTTGTAAATCTGTTTTAGTTCTTTGTAGATTCTAGATATTAGCCCTTTGTCAGATGGGTAGATTGCAAAAATTTTTTTGCCAGTCTGTGTCTTTTGATTGGGGCATTTAGGCCATTTACATTCAATGTTAATATTGTTATGTGTGAATTTGATCCTGCCATTTTGTTACTGGCTGGTTTTCTTTCTCATTAGTTGAGTCATTTTCTTCATTGCATTTTTGGTCTTTGCCAACTGGTTTGCTTTTGCAGTGACATGTACCTGTTCCTTTCCATGCTTAGTGTTTCTTTCAGGAGCTCTTGTAGGGCAGGTCTGGTGGTGACAAAATCACTCAATAATTGCTTGTCTGTAAAGGATTTTATTTCTCCTTCACTTATGAAGCTTAGTTTGGCTGGATATGAGATTCTGGGTTGAAAGTTCTTTTCTTTAAGGATGTTGAATATTGGCCCCCCACTATCCTCAGGCTTGTAGGGTTTCTGCTGAGAGATCTGCTTTGAGTCTGATTGGCTTCCCTCTGTGGGTGACCTGAAGTTTCTCTCTGGCTGCCCTTAGCATTTTTTCCTTGATTTCGACCCTGGTGAATCTGACAATTATGTGCCTTGGGGTTGCTCTTCTTGAGGAATATCTTTGTGGAGTTCTCTGTATTTCTTGAATTTGAAATTTGGACTGCATTGCTAGGCTTGGGAAGTTCTCCTGGATAATATCCTGGAGTGTGTTTTCCAGCTTGGATTCATTCTCCCTGTCATATTCAGGTACACCGATCAAGCGTAGATTAGGGTTTTCCACATAATCCCATATTTCTTGAAGCCTTTGTTCATTTCTTTTCACTCTTTTTTCTCTTGTATTGCCTTCTCTTTTTACTTCATTGAGTTGATCTTCAATCTCTGACACCCTTTCTTCTGCTTGATCGAGTCAGCTATTAAAACTTGTGTTTGCATCACATAGTTCTCGTCCTGTGTTTTTCAACGCCATCAAGTCGTTTATGTTCTTCGCTAAGCTGGTTATTCTAGTTAGCATTTCGTCTAACCTTTTTTCAAGGTTTTTGGTTTCTTTGCATTGAGTTAGAATGTGTTCCTTTAGCTCTGAGAAGTTTTATTATCCACCTTCTGAATCCCGTTCCGTCAATTCTTCGCACTCCTTCTCAGTCAAGTTGTGATCCTGTGTTGTTGAGGAGTTGTGATCCCTTGGAGGAGAAGAGGTGTTCTGGTCTTTGGTGGTTTCACCTTTTTTGCGCTGGTTTTTTCCCATCTTTGTGGATTTACCTGGCTGTGGTGTCAGAGAGCTGCTTGATGAGGTCGCTTGTCTGCCTGTGAGGGTGCTACTGGGTTTCTAGGGACTCCTTCAGATTACTAGGGAAGCTTCCTGTGTCTTTTTTGTTTATGCTGGGAGATTAGGCCCGCCTCTTCCACTGACCTGTAGGCGCTGCTGGGTTGTCGAGAATGCCGTCCCGTTGCTATGCAGGCTTCCTGTGTTTTTTGCTAAACATGTAGCCCGGTCCCACCCCCTCTAGTGGTGGGTTGTGCCCCTCCTCCACCGGGCTGGATCATTCAGCGTTCCTCTCAGACTGTGGCACTGGCTACGCAACCCACTAGAGTCAGAGCTTCAGCCCTCTGGGGTTTGTGGGGGGAGGTTAGGGACCTGCCCAGCCGCACCCTGCAGTCTCCTCCTTTCAGCTTTCTCTCTCTCCTGTCATGGGGTAGGGGCCACCCAGCTGCTCCCGCTTACAGCTCGCTCTCTCTCCGGGCAGGGGGAGGGGGACGATAGCTCAGTCTGCAGACTCTTATTCAACTCCGCACTTGTAATTCCTGGCGCTTGACTGGCAAAGATCCCCTGTTCTGTGTATTGCTGAGGCTTTGGGGGAAACGCTGTATCTGGACCGGAGCGCCAGAGATGGAGCCTCCAACTCGCCGGTCAGATGCACTTTCTGAGTGAAGCAGCACCCCTCCCTGCCTCGGTCTGCCCTGAGTGGGCTTTGCTCACCCTCAGACCAGACCTGTTGAAATGCACCTGGTACCTGGGTTGCAGCTAGGAGATCTCTGGGTTTCTGCGTCTCTTTCACTGGGTGTTGTGCGCTGGAGTTATGTCTAATCTGCCATCTTGGATCCCTCCTCAACATGTTCTTTTGAATAAGAGATTTGAAAATGGCTAAAATAATTTTTCCAGGAAGTTCTTACACTTTCGATTTAGAGCCTCTGGAGTCACTGAGTTAGGGACTTGAGTTGAATTGATGAGCAATAGAAAAATCAGGAAATAAGGTTATTTTGATGGGCTGAAGCAGTAAATCAAAACCATGGATGTAACAAAGAGGAACTGGGGTCAGGAAGGAAGGGGATCAGGATAAAGTTTCAAAATAAAACAAAAAACTTATTAAACTCAGACCAATATCAGAGAGTAAGAGGTTACAAAGCAAAAGTCAGGAAACAAAATATGAAAGCCTCCATTTATTAAGTATTTACTAAAGTATTATGCATTAAGTGGTTTAAAAGTGTATTCTTACTTAATCTTCACAACAGAAGATTAGAAAATCTTCCTAATCCAAGGCAAAGATCATCGAGGAGTGGGTAAATATAATATATGATCACAGGTTATCATAGGAAAGGGAGAAAACCAGGCAGGGAATGACATATGTCAGAGAATTTAGGAAGCTTCCTGGTGTCTCCGCCTCCAAGTTCATGCACCATTTCTTCCACCAAGGGTTCTGATTTATTACTGCCATTTCGTTTCCTCCCTCTATTCTCCTCAATGACTAGAACAAATAGGTTTAGATCATGGGCTTCCTAGGCTAAAAATTTAGGGCAGGTTCAAGCAAATAAATTTAAAATAAACAGAATAAGAGTTTATCTATAAGACTCAGAAAAATTCCCCATTATTTTAAGTCAGAAATAATCTTACTAAGACCAAGTTATTTAGATAATTCTGAAAAGCAATGAACTTAAAACATAATCAATATAATTAATTGACGATCCTGGAAGATGTCAAGAAAATAGAAGGTGATACTGCAATGACAAGATAATCAAATGACAAATAAGTAAGAGAAATAGTAGGTGAAGAATTCTGTCCTAGGAGTTGTTCTAGGAGGCAGGCTATGATTCCACATATCTTAACTTCATGTTCTTGTGATAACAAGTGCATTTGTCTTTTCCCTATTTTAATAGTAGTATATAAACTCTTAATTTAATCATAAGAAAATTCTAAGCACCCAGTATTGGAATTATAAATCATTTTTAAATTTTCTTTTTGAATTACTTAAGCAAATAACTTTTTATGTGATCTTAGATACAATAGATTATATGCTGGCGAATAGCACTTTCAATGTATACATTGTACATGCAAACAAAATGGTGTTACTTTTTTGCTTTCCTTTTTCCTGCAGGCATTCATTCACCCTGCTTCTCTGAATAAATTTATTGAAAATAGAAAAAGATATGTATTTGCTGCTTTTTCCAAGTTTCACAGACTTAGAATTTTTTTCTATGCACATATGGCAATACACAGGAGACTCTTACAATATTTGAAAATTCAAGCTGCTATTCAAAAATAGACATCTTGGGTAGTTTTTATGTGAAGATATTAACTGAGGAAGCAACATGAATTAGTTACAGCTTTCTTGCATTACATGGTATCATTTTATATCTTTTTAAAGCTGAATTTTACATTATTTTAAGTTACTATTACTTTTCTAAATAAATATTTTTAAAGTCTGTTAAAACGTGATTTTAATTATTGAAATGTTCAAATATGAAGTATGGTACAATGTTTGGCTAAAAGTATCAAGTCTTAGATGTATACATATACCATTTAACTCAGAAGCTGCATATCTAGGATAATTTCTTCAGAAAATGACCATGGATGTGCACAAAGATTGAACCACTAGAATGATATTTTTATAATTGTAAATTTTAAATAATGTTTCAGGAAAAAAATAGCTAAAGGAAAAAATAGTCGTTCAGGATGCACTAGTGATTTAATGTTAACAGCATTATGTACAGTATGAAACCACTGTTACATAAATATTAATATATTTACTGTTTGTTGACACCCCTTCAGGCACTAAGTCCTGTCATGTGTGTTTCTGCTTCATTCTCTCTTTTCTATTCCTTTTTCCACTTTTGTTGTGGTCGTGGTGGTGGCGGACATTCTTCAGGTTTGCATTACATCAGCTGTTCTAGTTTAACAGTCTCATAACTTCCAAATCATGCTTCATACTGTCTCCAAACAGCCCAGTTTTAAAACACAGATTTTATTGGGCCAGTTTTCTGATGAAACCTCTTTAATGAATCTCTATCTTCTATAACATAAAGTCGATTTTCTTTGCCTTTTACCTAAGTGTCTCTGCAGTCTGGCCCCTAACATTTTCTCTGGTCTTATTTCCAATTTTTGTTCCATCCATATGCAAAAATGGGTTTCTCACACTGTTTAAAAGTTTAAACTTTGAAATGTCTTGAATATTCTTTTTCCTCATTTTTATCTAAGTTTATTTTTTAAACTCAGGATAAATAAGGAGAATATCCACCCCCCTTGTTCATTTAGCTATGTGAATGATATGCTCTTGGTGTTGCTTTAAATAAAGGAACTATATATTCAGTAGTATTTCATATTTTTAATGTATATGGATAAAGTCTTTTCTTTTTCTTTCTTTTTTTGGGAAGGATGGCATCTTTTTAAAAATGTATTTATTATACTTTAAGTTCTGGGGTGCATGTGCAGATCGTGCAGGTTTGTTACATAGGTATACATGTGCCATGGTAGTGGTTTGCTGCATCCATCACCCTGTCATCTACATTAGGTGTTTCTCCTGATGCTACCCCTGCCCAATCCCCCCCCCCCACCTCCTGCTACTCCTCCCCTAGCCGCTCACCCCGCGGGCCCCAGTGTGTGATGTCCCCATCCCTGTGTCCATGTGTTCTCATTGTTCAACACCCACTTATGAGTGAGAACATGCAGTGTTTGGCTTTGTTCTTGTGTCAGTTTTCTAAGAATGATGGTTTCAAGCTTCATTCATATCCCTGCAAAGGATATGAACTCATCTTTTTTTATGGCTGCATAGTATTCCATGGTGTATATATGCCACATTTTTGGATAAAGTCTTTTTTAACACAACTATTTAATTGTAGTTAAAAGTTATACTCTGACAGATCGTTTGCTGATAAAATTCTATTTCCTTTTTTTGAGACCTAGTTTCACTCTTGTTGCCCAGGCTGGAGTGCAGTGGTGTGATCTCAGCTCACTACAACCTCCACCTCCTGGGTTCAAGTGACTCTCCTGCCTCAGCCTCCTGAGTAGCTGAGAGTACAGGTATGCACCACCATGCCCAGCTAATTTTGTATTTTTAGTAGAGACAGGTTTTCTTCATGGGTTTCTCAGGGCTGGGTGTGGTGGCTCACGCCTGTAATCCCAGCACTTTGGGAGGCCAAGGTGGGTGGATCACTTGAGGTCGGGAGTTCAAGACCAGCCTGACCAACATGGAGAAACCCTGTCTCTACTAAAAATACAAAATTAGCCTTGAGTGGTGGTACGTGTCAGTAATCCCAGCTACTCGGGAGGCTGAGATAGGAGAAGTGCTTGAACCCATGAGGTGGAGGTTGCAGTGAGCTGAGATCTCGCCATTGCACTCCAGCCTGGGCAACGAGAGCAAAACTCCATCTTTCTCTTTTCTCTCTCTCTCTCTCACTCTCTCTCCTTCTCTCTCTATATATACACACACATATATGTATGTATATGTATATGTGTGTGTGTGTATATATATATATATTTCAGGAGAAGAAATAATGCATAAAGTAATGTCTAAGGAATATGTCTTAAACTTGAAAATCTGTATAATCTTGAGAATTGTTTCAAGCTAAAATTTCCACACTTCTCTGTGTTAAGGGGTAAATTTCCTAGCAAACACATCTGGATGACCAATTACACACCAAATCAAAGATCAAAAGTACTAGATCAGCCTGTAGGATCTCTGTAAGCTTCATGTGAGTCTTCAGATCCCTCAGACCTGTGATAGAATTCCTACCATCACTTCATTTTTGGTAATTTAGTCAACGAAAAACTAAAAACTGAGGTATAAAAAACTAGAAGGACAGTTATAGAATGTAACAGGTTTTGAAACGCCTATGTTATGAAGAGACAATTTAAAAGTTGAAAGAGATGTTTTTCCCCATTACGGCCTATCTGTAAGAAGCAGCACAGCCTCTGTTACTTTCAGAGGAAATTATCAAAATGTCATCTGCACAGAAGCAAAAGAAAGAAGGAAATAGTTTTAATAGCATTTAAAGTTTTATCTGTGAGGTTTGTTTCATTTTATTTCACTAATGCCTGATGTTCCCATTTGAAATTTAAATCTATATTTTAATAAAGGAAATTAATATCTTTATTCCACTAGGCTTTTCTCATTCCTTCACTTCCTTTGAATTCCCTGATTTCAAATATTTTTAATTATATTGCTAAAATATTTACAAAATAAATTAGATAAAAAATGCACATCTAGCAAGCATTGTGTTACTTGTTTTAATATCATTAAAAATGAGCCACACTTTACAATATCATAAAAGAAAAGAAAATATAAAGATGTACTATTTTATATGAAAATGGCTCAACACTATTTAGCTAATACTTAAAATTAAAAAAAATTAATAAGAATATAGCTCATAGATTTTTGTTTTTGAAATCATATACTTTTGCTTACTTTCTGCCATCTGTGCACTACGCAATATTTGTTTTTAAGTTTGTCAATTAGTGTTAGAAAGTTTTTATAACTACAATGTAAAACCAGGGAGAGATAGTCCCCTAAAGGAGAAATAAGAAGATATATATGTGCATTACACATACATGCACACATATATAACATGTATGTAGTATGTTAACTTATAAGCTCACAACACTCCATAATATTTATTTGGTATATGGAATTATCTACACCTTAGATATAAACTAGTGTAATTATTTCTAATTTTCTTAGTTGACAAGCTCCCCCAATTCAATCATAATTTCAGGTAGTCACAGATTTGAGGATTAAATTGCATTGCTGTCAAGTCTTGGAATGAAACAAGTAAGCATAGCCAGCTTACAAGTTTGACCTCTGCAATTACTGTTCATTTTCTAAGTTTCCTGGGTGTAAATGCATGTTAAATTGCCTTTTAGTGCTGGGAATGACTTTTACTTAGCCAAATTACTCTCTTTTGGTTCATCAGTTAGATATGTACTGTATATAATTTAGTAGCAAGGAAGTTACTCATTCCAACTTAAAAGTGTCCATCCTGGACATTGTATGTGGCCAGATTCAGTATCTTACATTATTATAAAAAATGTGTTTGTGTTACTAAAGTAGGCTTTTATGCTTATCCTTTTTAATGAATTATTCAGGTCATCAAATATAATTTCCAACTTGCTTAACCTAATTTAAGCCAGAGTTTGTAGAATGTCACTTGGGTCAATACCAGCTCAGAAGAAAAAAATTAAAAATCAATGAACATCAGAGTGAACATTTTAATCTTCACTTTTTAACCTAAACCTTTTCCTGTATTTGGAAGATTGAATATTAAAGATCCATTTAAAAATATTTAGTTTTTCAGAAGTATCACTAATCTATACAACTATTTGCAATAACTACAGGGGACTGGTTGCACTATTTCCTGTGTTAACAGAAGATTTGACCTTGCTTTTTCTATAGCTTGGAGATTAAGTGCAGCCCCAATGGAAGAACTGCACATTATTTTCAAAGGAAGGTTTTCTGGAGGATAATGCTGAGTTTACAGATTTCCTGCTGTGGTTGAAGCTAGTGTCTATTTAATCTTATACTCCAGATGGCCTTTTGTGACCAAATGACTGCAAATTTAAAAATCAAGAAATTTTTAAATAGAAAGAACTGGCCTTGGTAAGGAAGATTGGGGAGAGAAGGTTATTCATTTTTTTTCTGTGAGTGAAGCAAAAGAATGCACTACTATTATGAATGTTAGCAGATTTTAAGATCTTTTTGAACAAACAGAAGGTACATATACATTTTAAATAAAAATAATAAAAGATATTCAATTTAATTTCTTTGCAGGAAGAATTTTCTAAAGAGAAAGCCTTGTTTAATTCTACTCTAAAAGACATTATTAGAAGATTGATTTGATGTAGCAAAAAAATTTCTTACCATGTATATATACATTTCTTACCAAATATATTTTAAGTAAACAGGTAAACTAATTTTGTGAAATAGCATTTATTCTTCTCAGAAAGAGAGTAGGTTGATTGAGAAGAAACAAATAAATGAATAATGCCAGTACTTCTGCTTTCTCTGGACCTACTCTACTAAAAGTACCAGGGAAGATTTCTCAGAAAAGAACAGCCTCTTTCAGGAGTCATCACCACAAATACAGCTATCTCTTGAATGACATGTATCTCTTGATTTACTTGTTAACACGTGTTCTGAAATGGCTAAGCATATGTGGCTGATCTGCAGAGTAGCAAACATTATGCCTGAATCTTGGAGTTAAAGTTTTTTAAATGTACAATGGTTAGGTGTATTTTGCAATCAGTGTATATCTACCTAAATAGGTATACAAATGTATACCTATGCAATATAAGCATGACTCCTTTAGATACAAATCTATAATTTTGAAACAACATTGAATCCCCAAATATGCCACATGTAGAAAATAGAATAGCTATAGAAAAGTTTGTCAATGCCTTCCATTACAATTACATACATTTGTCTAAATTTTTGTCCTGTCACTTCTCTGCTTAAAGCACTCCATAACTCTCCATTTTGCTCAGAGTAAATGTGAAAGTCTACAAAGGTCAATCTCATCTGAACTCATGGACCACTCTGACCTCACCTCCTATTAAACTATCCTTCTTGCCTCTTCAAGCAGACCCTTTGCATTTTGTAGTTCCCTATACCTGAAAATCCTTCCTCCAGATATCTATAAAGCGTATTCCTTCCTATCCTTCAGGATTTTGTTCAGTATCAAATTCTTAAAGAGGCTTACTGCAACAAATTGAAAATTGTAACCGTTCCATACACACTTCCAATTCTCCTTACTCTGAACTACTCTTTCTACAGCATTTGAGTTCTGATACTTGTGGTTTATTTATTTATTTATGGTGGCTATTATTTGTTACCAGTCTTCCTCTACTAGAAGAAGAGCTCCATGAAGGCATGAATATATGTGTGTTTTTTTTCATGGATATAGCCCCAACAGCTTGAATAGTGCCTGGCACATTACAGACACTAAGTGTTGAATGATCTATAATCTAGACCCAAACGCTTGGTTCTAAGATATGTAACACATGCTTAATCTGAAAAGAAATGCTTTTATCATTTTACAAAACTACATATAAAATTGGTTCAAATGGCTCAAGGAATATGCATCACAGAGGAATCAGACATACATTTGGGGGCTCTTATATTTCATTAAGATGTCTAATGAATTTAGAAGAAATGATGCAATATGATTATATAAGTACAAACTTGTTTTCTCAGCAGAATAAACTGGTCTTCTGGAAAGGTAACAAAGACATTTCACTTATTTCAAAATATGTTATGACAATGCATGTATGACAAGTTTAACACCTCCTTTGTTTTAGATAGCATTAAATAAAGGAAGTTTATTTCCTATGTAAAAATTAGTGTAGTTAATTAAGAGAAAATGTCAAGAGAACTTAACATTGTCACAGGATAATGGTTCCTGCTGCTAGATATATGTCAAGAGAAAGATAAATAAGATGGAGTGATTCATGAAGCAGTACCACACTGCAGGCAATGCATTTCTAGAGGATTATAGCACTCCTTGGGTGGTGATGTAAGGTGGAGGACTAGAGGTTAAGCGGCCTTAACCCTTTAAACAGTAAACAATAGCACCGAAATGTGGTACTTGTAGACAGTCCCTGCTAATATAGCAAAATTACTTTTATATTTAGAAAAAACTGTAATGATATCAAAGAGGATCTAAGTTAGAATAGAATGCCATCAACAATTCCTCATAGCCTTGTAGATAATTATGTGAAGAAGTCATACTGTTTCAAAATTTAAAAACCAACAAAGTTTGAATCACCTTTATATAAGATACAGACTTCTAAAAATTATTTTAGGCAAAAATTGGTTACTGATTTAGGAACTTGGTCATTGTCTCAGCAAAATTGGTATGAAAACAATATTTGAAAAACATCTAAAGATAATTTTCCTTTTCAATAATTTAAATAATTTATTTTTAGATTGTTTATATTAATTAAATAATGTCAAAGATGGTTTAAATCCAGAACCGCCTTTGCAATCTGGCATGGCACGTTCTTGGCTTCAAACCGAACTCAGAATACTATCATGCACTTTGATTTTCTCAGATCAAAGTCACAAATTTCACTGGTTACTGAGAATTTGTTTTCAGATCTGGCATGGTATATTCTAGTGCTGCAATAACATAAAATAGTGGGAATAGATACTTAAGATTATTTATAACTTTCTTATGTATTAAATTGTGTTTCATAAGTATTTACAATATGTATTACATTTAACAATGAAACCAGAGTTCAGTAATTTTATTTAGCTTAAAGGTATTCTTTCAATCTATATTTAACATGGGTTATGTTTATATATAATTGGCAAGATTGCTTTTAGTTTTATTAACATATTAAACTATCAAATAGTTATTAACATTTTAAAATCATAAAATGTTTTAGCTTTTAGTATTGATACTGAGGTAGGAGGTGGGATTCACCTCCAGAGGCAGGGCTCAGACATGGAACTAGATTGAGGGCTGGCTAAAACAGGGCCAAAGCAGAAACAGCTTTTAAGCCAACATGCCCACCAGCCTGTCTTGTCAATTTACCATTCCCATGGCAACACTAGGGAGTTACCACCCCTTTCCATGGCTATGACCCAGTGATCCAAAAGTTACTACTTTTTCCCTAGAAATTTCTGCATAAAAATGCCCCTTGATCTGCATCCAATTAAGAGTGGGTTATAAATATGACTGCAAAACTGCCCTGAGCTGCTACTCTCTGCCCATGGGGTAGCCCTGCTCTACAGGGGCAATCAGGGGAGCTATAACAACACTGCACCTTCAATAAACCTGTTTGCTTCTACCTCTGTCTTGCCCTTGAATTCTCTCCTGAGCAAAGCCAAGAACCCAGCAGGCTAAGCTCCACTTTGGGGCGTGCCAGCCTTGCATCAATACTATGAGTACATCAAAATAAAAAATGAAATTTCAGCACCATCATCATCATTTTAACTGGAAAATGCCCATATGGTTTCAGACTGCCATCAGTGGCAGTTTGCGAACGTTGCTTAGTTTAGAAAAATTAGCCTTCCTGTAATGTTTACGCTTAATATTTTGCTATTTTAGTTGCAGATCTCAAGATATAATTCCCAAAACAAAAGCCAAGTGCACTGTTTTTACAGTATATTAATCACCCCAAAACCTAAGTCTTTTTGAGCCCCAAAGGCCTTACTATATAAATTGCAAGTATCTTGAATTACAACTTGTAATTCCACTCAATTTGGGTCCATTAATTTGTTGTATTCCTGGCTATAGTCTATTATAAAAACATGTAGTAATGACATGCTTAAATAGGGAAAAATGTTTTTGTAGTTTTTCATATTTCCTTGAATGACATAAAGTTATTATGAGTTTATTAGCATATGGTTTTTACTATAAACATTTCCATTAGCTAAACAAGTTTTCCTAATACACTTTCTTATGCTTGATTACACTATGCTTTTTAAAAATAATGCTTATTTTCTGGAAGAAGTTAATGATGAAGGATCAAACAACGTGGCTGATTCTATCTCTTGCTGTGGCCTTCAGAAACAGTGAGGAAATAATAACTATAATCTTCTGTACCTATTTTGTGTCATGAATACAGTTCCAATAAGTTTTGTATCATAAGTTCTTTTAATTTTTTCAAGCATCTGATGAAGTAAGTAATTATTATCTGGGGAACTGAGTCATCTAGAGGTTAAAAAATTTGTCCAATGTCACATGGCTACTAAGTGGTAAAAAACAGGATTGTAAACTGAGCTGTCTCTCAAGGAAACACAAACACATGAAAACAGATTAATTAGATGTTTATATTACAGAATCATATGCTTTTAAAGATAAAAGAAAAATTTAAATAATCTGACATTCTATTGAAGCAAAGATCAAGTCAGTTATTTGAACAATTGTGTTTCTTTCTTTGTGGCTAGGTAAAAAATAGCTCATGGTCTGTGTTCCTCTCTTTGAGCATCACAACTTAGTATGTATTTGACCCAATTGCAGTGTGCTAAATAGCAGGATATCTGTGAATTCCAAGCTCATTGTGTCTTGTGTTTCCTCAGCATGGTAACTGTGATTCCATGATGGAGCTTCATGCTTACTAGTTTGTGTCACTTATATATTCTAAGCTCCATGGAAACAGGCATCATGCTGTCTTATTCACCTCTGTGACTAGTTAAATAATTCTTGTTTAATATCCAAATAAGTGTTTACTAGAGAATGAAGAATTTAAAATAGTAAAGGCAGAAGAAATACTTTTAGGACATGCTAAAGTAGAGTTTAAACAATGGATATAAACACTAACTGCTAGAGAACAACTGAAGCAGATAGAATAAACTGTGTTGCAGTCCCAAATGGATTGTTAATTTGGAGTCTAAGATACAGAGCTGTAAATATGAAAAGACTCTATAAATTTTGGGCACAGTCAAAATCAAAGAGCAATTTTATGTGTCTACAGTGCATTGGTGGGTCATGCATTTGTCTTTTGTTAAATTTTGACACAAGAAAAAATGCCATAAAAATGTAGTTCACTAATAAGTGACATTATATATATATATATATATATATATATATATAATGAGATACATAATGTGTATTTATACTTCATATTACATATTGAATTTTTTTCTGCCTTATAATTGTGAAAAAAATCAAGAAAAGTGTGTAGCACTTTCAAGAGTATTTAAGAAAATGTCATAATCACTTTATGACCAATCATTTTTTAAAGCTGAAGACAGGAATTTTAAAAACAGTATTATGTCCATGATAGTTGGGTTATAAGGATGCATTTTAGAGTCAGGTGAAATGTGAAGAGTCTTAATTTTCAAAACACGTTGACTTTGTTTGTGAAGGCTCCGGTCAGTTTCCTATGCTTTAAAAAATATAGTCATCATTATTAAACCTCTAATTACATATTCATAGACAAAGGGGGTAATGGATTCAGGTTTGGACATGTCAAACAGAAATTGAATTTTCAAATTTATATTCTAAATAATTTAAATGACTTTCTCTACCATCACCTGCTGTCCCTTGAGCCCGATACTTTAACTTAGACCAATCCTAAATCACCTTTAGGATAAATTTATGTTGGGGATATTTATTCCTATTTTTATTACTTAAGCTGAAGAAAATTGTGATATAGTACTGTAAGAACACTGAGTTCTACTCGGATGTCAGGCAATAATATTTTAAAGAATCTATATCACCTGCTTTTTCTATAGTTTAAATTTAGATTTAAAAATATTTTCTCAAAATCACCCTTCAATTTTTTAGTGTCTCTTAGGAAACAGCTTCTTTGTTTTGTTAAATACTAAAATAGTACTTTTAATTATGGAACATATTCATAGGTAGTTCAAAGTAGTCAAAGAATATGTTGATTGTAACAGTTCTTATTTTATCAGCAGAAATATGATTTTTGCCCCATGATCTTTGATTTCTTTTAACTCTTCAAAAGCTCAGTGGAGCATGAGAAAGGATTTTCTGACTCAAGTCATGAGGAGTTGGTATCAAGCTAAATAATTTTCAGGGGCATATAGTATCCCTACAGCTCATAGCATAATTGCTTAGGAGTTCATCACAGTTCATTGGGAATGTAAACCGATGCATTCACATTTTAAAATCAGGGCATTGTTTTCTAGTCACACAAATTACTCTTCACTGCTGGTAGAATTTGAACAGTGTCTTTCAGCATGAAAGTTCAACTTTTTTTTTTTTTTTTTATTAGTTGTAGAGAATTGTGTGATAAAAAGAAAGAAAATGATCACCTCAGGAAATTCTCAAGTGGATGTGACAGCACCCAGAATGCTTTGTGCTCCCTTTGTTAAGGACTGCCAATCATAATTAACAACAACAGAGAGGTTGTTTGAGTCTAAATAAAAATTACAGAGAGCCCTTTAAAGTTAATACCTGTAAGAGCAGAATGTAGAAAAAAACCTGTCTTTGTAGTCAAGTTAACCTGTCATGGGGAATTACTCTCATTTTTTCTCTGTTCACTAGGGCCAGTAAACAACAGAGTTAGTCAATGTCATTTTTGTTATATTCAAATTGAATGTGAAATATTGGATAACAATATAAAGAAATGGCTTTAGTTACTGGATTCCAAGGCTAGAATCCTTTGAGATTTTGTGAATACAACTTTGGTAAGTTTCATATATTTGATGTCTACCCTATTAAAATTGATGTCTTTTTGACTTATTCTTCTATGTAAAGTTTTAAAGAGATGATCTCTCATCAACAATCTCTTCTGTTGCCTAATTCAATAGAAAAAATATCTGACTCTTCTTTTTGTGGAAATGAGAAAGTTGAATTTTCTGTAACAGTGTGATCTACCTGACAGTAGGAAGAACTCTTTATTTCCTTCCAAAAATTGTCCTGGAATTTCAAAATCAGTGGGTTGTCTCTTATGTTAACTCTTGTGCAACAGCATCAAATTATTTTCAGTATTTCTAACACTCCTAAAGGCCTGCTTTCTATTCATTACTAGCATCTGTGGAGCTATTTGATCTTTAAGAAAACTACCAAAGGAATTTTCCTTCTTTATTCTTTTCAATAATTCTGTCTGCTCGTCTCATCAGAAATGGTTTATTTTGGTCTCAATTTGGTTAAGATCCATTGGTATAATGTTGAACACTTCAGCAAGGACTAACTTTCTTATTTAGGATCATATTCAAAGCATCTAGGCCAGGCATGGCACATAGTATACTCAAGAAATATTTATTAAACCCTAGTTAACAGTTATTCCTTGTTTTCCTTTTGCTACTCATGTTCCTGGCACATTGTTGGTGCTTAATAAATGCTTGTGGCTAAATAAACACATATGTTGTTGCTTCAAATATTTTACATGACTATAAATACTTCTATTTCCCAGAATCAGACACAAACATCCGAGGATAACTCCAAAATTTCCCTTTGCGTGTAAACAGAAAGCAAATTACATATAGCTCCATTTGCGAACAAGTCATTGAAGTCCTCTGGAGCCCAGATGATAGAGCCACTGCCAATAAACTAAGCATAAGAGACTTCTAAAAATCAAATCCAGTTTTCTTTAAGTCTATTAATTGCAAGGAGATGTATGTAGACATGGAGATAAGGGAGGACATAAAATGACAACAAAACTTGTATAAAATTGGTCTGTCATCATGCATTTTACAACCTAATTCACAAGCTCTAATGTTCTAGCCAAACAGATGTAGTGAGTTTATCTCTATAATGGACCATACTGCTTTTGCACAGTTGGATTCCCTGAGCTATTTTTCCAGAATGCTTTGAAGTTACAGATTTTTTAAAATGTCAGGATTAGTAAACAACTCACATATATTCAACATTTTTCTGCATTTAGCTGTCCCTGAACTCTTTTTCAGAAATCTGTCTGATAACACATGAAATGCCTCTTTATCCCTATTCAATCTGGTATAGTCACTCAATGAAGACTGCAATTCTGAAATAACAGCTGTACTTCCTCTTAAAAGACTGTATTTTTATTGGAAATTATCACCAATTTCAACTCTATTTCCTGTATATGGACACTGTCATTGATTGCTTCTATTTTTCATAGGGCTTATAAGCCCTTTCTTAATTTATTTTTAATCAGAGCATAAAGATGCTCTCAGTATCTTTTAATGAATTCACCTTTTCATTGTTAGCAAGTGGAAGAATAGCAGCTTTTCAAAGATAAAGTAACTAATCATATGCAATTCAGCATTATCTGTCATTATAAATTTGTATAAATGTACAATCAACCTACAGGCTGTGAAACTCATTTAAGGATCAATGGGATAGAAAGACAGTTAACATATTTATAACTTTTGGTATCTTTAACATGTTTATAGAACTAGAAAAGCATGCTAACCATATGGGTAATTCTATTTATCTTTTTTTGTGGGTGTGCTCCAAAACTTACTGAAACTTGATCACTAGCAGGAAGAATTCAGAAAGCCGTCCATAAGCATGTCAACATCTTCAAAAATAAGGCTTCAATCAAGAGGATGCCTTACTTATACATTTCTCCTCTTAGCATCTTACAACAATGCAGTGGGGACATTACAAATAACTTCCTTGTTGAATTAGTGAGTTTGAAGTCATTTGGGGAGAATTTCAGTGTTTTATATTTGAGACTATAATTTTATAAACATAATATTGCAGTTAACCTCCATGTTTTATTTAGTTAAGTATTTAGCATCGATTCATTTAGTTTATCAGTATGAATTTGTTAAATGCTTAACATGTACAAGGCACTTAACTGTAAGCAAAGAGACTATGCAGATTAAGTAGTACACTATCATATATTCAAAGGACTCAGGTGGAGACATATTTAAAAAAAGGAATTACAGTATGGTTGATAAATACATCTTGAGGAATACAGAAGATGGTTCGCAATCCCAGGAAAGACTTCTTGAAAGTAGAGAGATAAAAACAAAAAATTAGAGGATGAATAGGAATTTACTGTATAAAGGCAGAGACCGGTAGTAGAGACTAATCAGGTTAGTAACAAAGGCACTCCAGGTATTGGAAAGAGCAGATTCAAAGGTGAAAAGGAAGAAAAAGAGTCTTGTCTTATGGTCAGGGATAAAAACCAGTTTGGAGTAACTGGGCAATTCAATGTGAGGCATGAATGGTAAGAGATGAGAACTGAGCATTGAACAGGAGCCAGGTGGTGGAATATTGTCTATGCTCTGAAGAACACAGACCTCTACACTGTGGGCATTGGGGAGCCAAGAAAATATCTGAACAATGGGAATTATGTGTTCATCTTTCCATGGCATGGATAACTTGGGTATATATATGCAACTATGTGAATTGTGTATTTGCAGGGGTCACACTGGAAGAGAAGGACTTGTTATGAGATTCCTATACTTCAGGTGAAAAATGAGTTAGCCTCAATCTAGGTAACAATTCTAGGCTAATCTTTCTAGATAAGAAGAGATTTCCACTTCTAGAAATATCTAGTAGGTAAAATTGACAGGACTTGATTATAGTTGGATATACAAGATGAGAAAGAGGAAGAAACCAAAAGTATTTTCAAAGTTTCTAATCTGAGTCTGACTGGTTGGTGGAATAGAGAATGAGAGAGGCTAAGAAAGTTCAAATGATAAAATGAATTCCATTTTTGGCATGTTCAAATTTATGGTGCCTCTGGTATAGTCAGAGAGTTGCCAAGGTAACAGTTGGATATACAAATCTGAAGTTCAAGAATAGATGATGTAGATCTGGGAGTCATCAGCATATTGGCAGTTGTTGAAATCATGCACCAAAAAATTGAATAAATGGGAAGAAGTAAGATGAAAACAGAGGTTAATTATATCTAGCTATATCACAGACAATGCTCATGTCTATCAACATCCTTGTCATCCTTCCTCATTTATTCACAAGTTTGACACATGGCTCAATTTATTTTTCTCCAGTTTAAGGAAACCATCATTACAGCTGGTTCATCAAACCCTTTAATCTCTCAGTTCCTTGATCAGCTTTGAAGTCCTTCACTAACTCTTAACTTCTGGAATTTGTATCCACACACCTATAACTTGTTCTCCTCTATAACATTTCAAAACAAAAATTAGGCTTAAGTGTCCTATCTTATAAATACAGACTCAAAACTCATTTACACTGACGTTTCACTCTTTTTTTGTCATCTTATTGAGACCTCTACTACTCTCTCCTACTACTATTCTATCAATTTCTTTTTATTTTCTTCTTCTTTTTTTTTTTTTTTTTTTTTTTTTTTTTTTGAGATGAGTTTCATTCTTGTCACCCAGGCTGAAGTACAATGGCACAATCTCGGCTCACTGCAATCTCTGCCTCCTGGGTTCAAGCGATTCTCCAGCCTCAGCCTTCTGAGCAACTGAGATTACAAGTGCCCGCCACCATGCCTGGCTAATTTTTTGTATTTTTAGTAGAGACAGGGTTTCACCATGTTGGCGAGGCTAGTCTCAAACTCCTGACCTCAGGTGATGTGCCTGCCTTGGACTCCCAAAGTGCTGTGATTACAGGCATGAGCTACCATGCCAGGCCTACTCTATCAATTTCTACTCTTACTCTTCACTACATTCTCATTCCTAGTCCTTCTATTTACAGTTGTTCCTTGTACCCCATGATCTACTATTTCTATCATTATCTTGCCAATGATCTACAATCGTTTGTCTTGTTATCCCTTTTTTACATATGCCTAACTATCTGCAGCTGGGTCTAATTCGTTATGTTTTATTTATTTAATAAACACTTACGTGACACATAAGTTATATCTAAGAACTTCACACTTTTAACCACTTATTAATACACTTTCATAAAAACCCATGAGGGGGCACATCCAGGATGTTATCTACAAGAGGAACGCACACCATCACACAAGTTTGTGACTCCCAACTTGGAACAGAAAATTCTTCTTAATTAGGATGCTCTCTGTGGAGAAACCAATTACCATGCTTTGAGAAAGTCAAACTATCTCATACAAAGTGACCTTATGGCGAGGCCCAAGTGGAGAAAAAGCTGAGGCCACTAGCCCACAGCCTGTATCAACTACCAGACATATGAGTGAAGTGAACAAGCCTTGGATGATTTTAGCCTTTGGTCTCTGAATTGTCTAGCAGAAACCTCAGACATCATAGGGCAAGGACAAGCTTTTTTTGTTTCAATAATAAAGTTTTTGTTAAATCCAACACATTCATTTGATTCTTTGAAATGTTTAGCATAGTCAGCCAAGCGTATGCTACTACCTGCTCTGATTTTCACTTGTGATTTCTAGTCACTCCTCATTAGACACCACTGAGTGCTCCTCTACCCATTCCTTTCTTCAGAGCTCTGTCCTAGGCTTTGTATGGACCAGTAAGCCTCAATCAGGAGTTTGCAATTAAAACCTACTCTGTGTGATCTCATTCACTCCCATGTCTTCAAAATTTCCTACATTCCAATATCTCCTAAATATATATTTAGTCCAGATGTCTCTTCTGTGCATCTGACAAATATATCAAACCACTAAGCACACATTAGTAATACTCTCTTGAATGTTTCTCAGATAGCTCAAACTCAATGTGCAGCAGAATGAATGTATCATCTCTCCAGTCATATTTTTCTGTTTTATTTTTTCAGTAAATGAGATCAACATCCAATATACATAATTTTCATTCAAAAACTTAGGATAAAACTTTATCTCTTTTTTTTTCCTTCAGTACTGACCCCCATACTACTATATAGCTAATCAAAGCCTATTGGTTCCATTTCATCAGTACTCTTCTCTTGACTTCCAGTGCTACCTTACCTTGTGCACAAGCCACATCAACTCTTTGCTCAGTTATTACGATAGTCTTCTAATTCGTTTCACTTTTCACATTGACTTTTTTCAGTCTCTTCTCCACATTATAACCAGAACATTTCTAGAGGAAAATTTGAACTTGTATTTCCTGTTTATTATCTTTAAATATCTGATGATTTGAAAGATTAGTTCAAACTCCTCATGATAATAACAAATGCAACTTCAGCCTCATCTTTACCAGAATCCCTCTGCTTGGACTATTTTAATTTCTCTTTCACTTCTTGGTCTGAAATTCCATCCTAACTATTTACGTCTCCATTTATCCATTCACCCTCTTCAAGAAGCTCTTTTCATAGCTAATTCTGTCTTTGTGTATAAATTGTTACTTTAAAAAGTCTTCTCTGCCACATTAAGTTATATTAAGTTTTTCTACACCTATGATCTCCTAACAGCCTATGCTTATCCTATTACAGAACTTTCTACCCACAATTGTCATCCTGTATTGACATGTTTGTGTCTCATTAGACTTCTGTCATGGCTCAATGATGGCAAGGACCCTTTTGCTCACCATCATACACTCAGTGATTAGCAAAGTTCTATGTAGATAGTGTGGATTAAATATTTACTGAGTTAATTATTAATGAATGAACTAAAAATGTCTGTGAAAAATATACAGTAACAAGTAACCCTAGTCAGAGCCTTGGATATGGAAAGGTAGAGGGACAAGCATGCTTACAAAAGTTTAAGGGCTAGATTAGAAGTGAGGAGGTGAGATGAAAGTTAGAATAGAAAAATGAAGCCTAATGGAAGCTCCAATTGAAAATAGGAATAAAAAGTAAGATACTATTATTTAGCTTTTTTCTGTTCTTGTGTCAGTTTGCTAAGAATGATAGTTTCCAGTTTCATCCATGTCCCTGCAAAGGACATGAACTCATCCTTTTCTATGGCTGCATAGTATTCCATGGTGTATATGTGCCACATTTTCTTTATCCAGTCTATCATTGATGGGCGTTGGGTTGGTTCCAAGTCTACTATTGTGAACAGAGCTGCAATAAACATGCATGTGCATGTGTCTTTATAATAGAATTATTTATAATCAATTGGGTATATACCCAATAATGGGACACTATAAATATGTAAAATTATTTGTTAAAAAAATAAAATATCAAAAACAAAACAGAGTGTAAATATTAATACAAAAGTATCATATCACCATTGTAACGCACATCTCTCCTCTTCAATATATGTGCGGAGCTTGCAAGAGACTATCAATTTTCTCACTATTTCATTCTCTATGAGGCAATGGTCTCAAGTAAGGAATGTAATAAATCTTATTCCATTTCGAAACAGTGAGAGTCAAATAATTAATCACACAAGTTTAAAGAGTTGAGCAGATAGGATATTGAATAACAGAGCAATGATATTCTTTAGAAAATAGTGAAATTATAAGTTAAATCACCAGTAAAGATTACATATTAAAGTAAAAGATAAAACATAAAATTTCTCATCAGTCTTAAATTAATCAAAGTTTTTTCAATGTCAATGAATATTTTTAACGCATGAAATCATGTCTCTGAACAAAGAACAAGTCCTAACATTTCTTACATACATAAATAATTAAATAGTACCTTCTCTGGTAATAAGTAGTTTCATCCTAGTAACACTATTTCTCAAAAAGTCAGAGTTTGGAGAGGAAAATCTGATCTTGATGTTTTTTGTGAGCTTTACCTTTGACATTCACTTTTGCCTTTGTTGATGAAATTGAACTTACATCAAAAGACAATGAACCATTATTGCTGGAAACCTGCTGTGTCTGAGATCCAGTAGGTGGAAGTAGGACATGTTCTTTTCTGAGCATTGTTGTGAGGACCCTTCAGAACACTTACTGATGTCAGATACAGAACCTTATTAACCAAATGCATGGCATTGGAAACATCACATTCTATTTTTTTTAATACTAGAATGTACTTTTGCTTCTTACCTTGTTGTACAAAAGATCCATACACAAACCACATGGAGTTGTAGAGAGTAGTAGATGTCATTGATCCCATTTGTAATCGTGGGGGGATTAAGCCAGTTCAAGAGGTAGACCAGTAGACCCACCAGAAGGACCGTGCCAGCAATGCAAGCCCATAGAGAGAGATCAAATGGTGCAAGACAGGCAAACATATCCACTGTCTTTTCAGCCCTTCGAAGTAGTACTCCCACTGAGTAGTCCATGTAACGTGTTGTAAAGTCCACCACATTCTCACGATCTGGCGTGATGGTTAAAGCAGAAATCCCTATGTCGGCTCTCTGAGAAATTGAAAGAGAAAGGAATACATTAACAGTGTGAAAAACAATTTCATTTGTGCCACATCAACTTGCCTCAAGGAAAAAAAATAGATGCCTCAGGCAATATAAGTCTTTTTACATAAACTGAAAAACACTGCAAAGACTTCTTACAGAAGAGCCATATGTGAAATTTGCATTTCTTACTGAAAATCTTGCCCCACTAGAGTTAGACAAAGTACCTTGTTTATGTTATCAGTGCATGTAAAATCAGTGAAGAATATTTAAGACACTGGTAACACAGGGAGAAAATTATCTTTTTTCCTGGGTCATTTTTATCAAAACCACCATTAATAGTAAAGGAAAAGCTTATACTGGAGATTCCTTTCTAGGAACATGTTCCCAAGATATTCAGTATGTTCTTAACATGTAAATTATTAGGTAGGTTATTTAGAAACGTCAACATGGCATTTTACCTTTGGTTTCTATTTCTCTGCATAGAAATTTATAGTATTGGGCTCTAAACAGATTTGTTAGAGTTTCCACAACACTAAGTTGTCATATGCCAGAGGTCACTACTATGATTGTATTGCATAAACTTCAGAAACATTTTAATGAACAATTAATGATTAAGGAAAGAGAATTCTTCTTGGAGTAATAATCCCCCCTTTTAATGTGTCTTTTTAGATTCTCAGTGATAGTACTCTTAGCTACAGCATATTCTATTTTGCTTATTTAAAACATAACAGAATCTCAGTAAAGCGGAGGGTAGATGATTTCACATTTAAATTGCATATGATGATACATATTTAAGTATCTAAAATATGTATCTTTGCTGAAATAATGATCTTCAGCTGTGATTAAAGCTGCAGAATGTCCCTTCCAGCCAAACACAAACACTAATACATTATTTATTGAACATTTTCTCATTATTTTCCTTTTAATTGTTTCATGAAAGAAAATGAAAACTTGTTTTATAGCTTATGGGGACAAAACCCAAGAAAGACATGAAAAGTAACATGCCTAGTGGAATGCTAACCAAACTTGGATAAATCTAGGCTCAAAGTAATAATGCTTTAAAAAATATTCTAGCTAAAGTTAAGCAATGTGGGTATGTGTTTGTATGTTTGTGTCTACCACGCTCATATATTTGTTGTGAGGTCCAGTGTTAAATAGTTAAGTAATTATTTTTTACTTAATCCTTACAATGAGCTATGAATTATGTGTTTTCCTCTTCATTTCATAAGTGGAGAAACTAAACCTTAGAAAGTTTAAGGACATTGTTCAGATCTCAGTTAATGAGTACAGAAGCCAGATATTAAAGCTATGTTTTTCTTATTCTGAAGCTTGTGCCCATAATCATTTTACCATATTGCAGCTATCATTCATTTTCCAAATGAACCATATAATAAGCACTCAGGGTAATTGGTTCTAGGAAAATTTTTATATTAAAAGTGTAAAAATTTGCTGTTTTAAAACTGCACTATTTACATTGTAACAAGACCATATTAGCATATGTACCATGGATCTACAATTATTTACTGAAAGGTATTAAACTTAATAACACTATATGAAAATGAACTTGCAGAAAAATATTGCTTTTAAGTTCATATATGTATTTAATTTTTTATAGCAAGATATTGGGAATTGGGTCTTTTCAGATGGAAAATCTAACCTAGATCTTTAGCTCCCTTGTCCTGTATTTTCTGAGCTTTAGTTTATCTCTTTGTGAAATAAATGTAACTGTTTAGTACTATTATTGTGAGCTAACTCATTTATCTGGATCTTAATGATGAATAAATAACTCTCTAAGATTCAATTAGGCTCTCAGAAGATGCATTTACTTTTTCAGGCCATTAAAGTACTATGGATCGGTAATTTACTAATTGATCACCAGCGACCCAAAGCATTTAATGACTCAACCAAAGTCAGAAAATTCCACCTGAGCAGGAATTTACTGACAACATGTTGATAATATGCATTAAATGTTCATAAATATTTTTCTAGTAAGTAATTACGTGTTTTACCTTTAAACGATGATAAATTAGAATGGTTACTTTACTGATTTTAATAATGGATACTTCTAAACATCACAAAGTGAATTTCTAAAATGGAAAACAAATATCTAAAGTTTTTTACTTATTTAGGAAAAGGGAGCTGATTATTTGCATGTGCCAAACTATTTATTAAATTTAACAATTACTTGTCATGTATCTATAAACAAATTCCTAAATTTTGGTCTATTTTCAACAGTTGGCTATTCTTGGCTATTCTATTTTCAAGGAGAAATTTCTAGCCTTTCCATGGAAGGCATATCAGAATCATATAAAGACCTTTTTCTAACACACACACAACACATACACACACACACACACACACACACACACACACACACACACACACACTTTCCTGTCTCTGAGTTTTGTATAGTCCTTCCTAAAAAGGTGCTTCACTCCATCCTTCAGAATCAATGATATAGCAGCCCACTGTGATGGTTAATGAGCATGTAGTAGTCCTTTCTTGTGTTAGAGGTGCTGCACTGAAGCAAAAAAATTGCGAAGGACCACTAATTCAGAAAAATGGTCCTAAAACTTCCTAAATATTAATAAGCAACAAAATCAGAAATAATCAAAGACAATCATTTAGGTATTTATTTATTTGATCAACTCACTTGTACACTTTTTACAATGACTTGTCATGTCTTTACTCCCACTGTTATTATATAGAGAACACAGAAGATATGAGATTAAAATTCATACTTATTTCTATGTTCCAACCTATCGCCCATACCCAGTCTACTCTATTTAACCCCTTTTACAATACAGGTGTTGTCCCCCTTCCTCAGGCTAACCCTCCATCAGTAAACGTATCAACCACCCTCCATTTCAGATATTTAAGTTCCCGTCTTATGAAATCAACATCATCCTATTAACTAGATTTCCCATTAAAAGATTATTTCTTTGTTGTTAAAATGAAATCAAAGAGATTGAGCCCTTCCCTGTATCCTCTCTATCCTTTGGTTACTCTGTGTTACCACTTTTTCTCTCTATTTTTATACATCCCAGTCAGTCTGAGAAGACTCTTTTTTCTCCATATTGTTGAGTACCCTATTTCTCATGGAAAAAAAGTACTTTTTAATTATTATATTGTGGAATCAAGTGGATACACCTCAAAGCTCATCTGATCAGGTTTCTTGACATCATTTCTCATTGATAATTTCTCCCTCTATCACAAACAAAATTTTCCCTTGAATTTCATGACATAACATATACCTCTTTCTCAGTTTCATTTTCAAGCTCATGTTAGCAATTCTCTGAACTTGGGGCTACATCCTTTTCTCATTTGAGATCTTCTGCCTGGGCAATCCCACCCATGACTAATACTGCTATTGGCCCCATGTACACACGATTTTACAAATGTATATTTCTAGATGTGTATCTGAGCTCTGGAGTCTAGCCTGATTTATTCAACTACATAATTGACATTTCTACTAAATGTCTCAAAAACACCTCAAATTTACATTTAACATGGCCAACATCATACTCACAATATTCAACCAGTCTGCTTCCAACATCTCTTGCTTTAATGAATGGCGTCTTTTTACATAAGTCATAAAACTTGTTAGCCTCATTATCTTCTCCAGCCTATGTCCCCTGTCAAATCTGTCACTATTGATTTTACTTCCTGAGAATCCTAATAGCCATTCATCTCTCTACTATTTCCAGCTCTCATCATTGTTTTCCTAGGCTCCAGCTCCTTGTAAGACTACCTGAAATCCACCTTTCTTCCTCTTCAATCTCCCTACTGTAGCCAAAGTAGTCTTTCTGTAGAGCGTATCTGATCCTGTCTCCTGCCATGCTTTAAAGGTTTGCAACGAATTTGCATTGCTCTTAGGAGAAAGATGAAAACCTTTAACATGGTCTACCCACATTTAGGTAGACTATCCCCAACATGCTTCAATATATTCATACTGTACCATTTTCCCTTCCAGCACTTCTTCCTGATGCGTGGTCTTTGTACATGCTGCTCCCACAGTCTGGATTGACCCTCCTGAAACTTCAAGTAAACTCTCGTTTACATTCGTATGTCAGCTCAATTTTCATTTTCACAGGGAGCTATCGATTATCTCTTTGATTAGAATAATAATTATTATTTACACTATCAGAAGGCTGCATCCCCTCCCTTTCCTAGTCATTATGACAGTTGTAATCTTATATACATTTATATGATCTTTTCAATAAGGTTTGATTCCTCTACTAGGCCATAAGCGCCATGAAAGCAAGGATTGTGACTTTTAAAAAATTACCTACCACATTTTCTGGCATAGAGTTCATGGTCAATAAATACTTGCCATGAATATGTGAATAAATGAAGAAGGACCCCTACTAAACTTTCATTACCTAATTATTATAAATCTCTTCCATCTTTTTGTCAGCATTCCCAACAGAGAGTTATTTAAAAAAGAAAATTGCTATATGAAAATTGACTGTTTCATAGCAATGATAAAATATTAATATCCTGAATAATTATGTCAATAATTAAAGTAGGTTCTTATCAGCATATTTATGCTTATGTTATTTGCAAATAGCTAAGATAATTAAACATCTACTATAGTAAATATAATATATTACAAAATACTATATGTTAAATATTTAGTGTAAAATGATTATTTAAATTTTGATTAGGACTAGCACTAAAAATGGAATATAAATACTTTTTTCTAATTATTTTAATTATATAGTCATAACATTTTCCTTGGGAGAACATATAAGATTTACATTCTCTCAAGTCATGAAAAAGAGGTAGATGGATGATACAACGGAGCATGACTAATAAGCAATATAATCACTGAATCTTAGCAGCTTAACGAAATTGAAATACATTTACTCCAAATTTAATCTGAAATAAATTATTATATGTAACAAGTAAAAATCTAATTTATTTTTGAATGTAATGCTAAGAACATTATATTGGTATTAATAGTTATGCAATGACTTAGTGTTTGCTATATACCAAGTGTCATGTTATGTGTTTTGCATACATTTTAATATTACACCAAGTCCAATTGCTTTTTCTAAGATGAAAAATTTACACTTGAAATATTCAAATTATTAAACTTTGCTTTTATAATAAATTAATACCTCCTTCCCTACACTTTTTATGAAATGTCTTAGTTTAGTCATCCATGCATTATGTTATCAATCTAAATAGATCTACCCTATGACAAGCTTTCAAACCTTTTCCCAAGATATGATTTTCTAGCCCTCAAAATATTTGTCATACTCCTGTGAACATAGTCTAAATAATCAGTTTCCTCAATTGATATAAATGATATACTTTTTAAATAAAATTGGAGCCGAATCATTTTTATTAGGTGATTTTTAATGCTCTCATATGCTAAATTTAAGGTCACACAAAATTTTAAAAATATTATTAAACAAACACTATCAAACTAGTAGCCTACATAGTCTTATGCAATTGAAGCAAATGTTACATTTTATGTTTGTATCTTTAATTTCATTCTTTGCTTCTTTTGCATCTTTCACATCTGCTGTGATGTTTACTTCTCATTCATTATGTCAACGTTTTTTTTTCCAGCTTTGAGCCATTTAGAAGTTTGAGAAACAGGCCTTTAATTCTTCATTCACATTACTAGTAAAGTATTGATGAAATGTACATTGACATGTTCAAAGCAACATGACCCTAAAGTTCTATGCACTTTGATGATAGCTCACTCGTTAACACTTTAGATACGGCTTTTCAATCACCTATAAATATTCTTTCTACTCTTCCATCAAGTCACGTTTGTCCATAGGGTTTTAAGTGCTTTGTAAAAGGCATTATTGAACTCAAAATACATATGTAATCAGATATTCATCTGCTCATGAATAGCTAATGCTATCAAAAAATGAACTGCTGTTTTAATCATCTAAAACACAACTGATTAATCATCCATTCTGTAATTTTATCCGAAAATAACATCAAACTCACTGCTCTAACAGAGTAAACATTTCTTTTCTGATTTTGAATATGACAATTCCAAACTAAATAACACCTTTTTTTTCATGTTGTGTACATATTGTTTGTAGTAATTCACATATCACCTCAGGAAATGCATCCACTCCTACTTTAAATATTTTTTGCACAAAGCAGAAGCAAAATATTTACTGAAGAGTTTTGGCACACATTTAGCAACTACTAGGTCTACCTCTGCCTATCTAACTCTCTAAACTATTTGTTTCCTTCTCTCTTCAAGAGAATGAATTTTTGTAAATATGTGAAATTTCTTGATAGTTTTCTCTTTAATATTATTTGCTTTTCTTTGGTTTTCAAATAATATTACAGTGTAAAGATTCCAGGTTTGCTTGGGGGAGAAAGTAACAATTGAAGAAATGCTAAAGGAAGAAAGAAAGGTTGGAAGAGAAAGGGAGGGAGAAAAAATGGGAGGGAGTGGAAGAGGAAAAGGGAGATGGAGAGGGAGAGGGAAGGGAAAGGGCAGGGGGAGGGGAGGGGGAGGTCAGTTTTGGAAAATCATATTTTTCCAAAGATATTATCAGTATCGCTCAGTTTTTCAAATTTATTTGCATAAAGATGTGCAAAGTAATCTGTTCTAATTTTTCCCCTGTACCAATCAATAATTATGACTCCCTTGTCATATCCTACTTTGCATATTTGTACTTTTCCTGTTTCTACTTGATTAAATTAGCTAATAATTTATCTCTTATATTGATACTTTCTTTAAAAACAGGATTTATTAATTTGATCTACTTTTTCTGGTATTTATCTTATTGTTTTCTCTGTTTATTTTTATTGTCTTCCTTGCGTTGTCTTTTAAAAGTTGTTGTACTTTGTTTTTAGATAGGATCAAATCTATTTATTTCCAGTCTTTCATTTTTATTATATTTTTTTAGCCAGAGTCTGGCTCTGTCTTCCAGGCTAGAATTCAGTGACATGATCTGGGCTCACTGCCACCTCCCCCTTCTGGGTTCAAGCAATTCTCATGTCTCAGCCTCCCAAGTAGCTGGGATGACAGGCATGCACCACCATACCCAGCAAATTTTTTGTATTTTTAGTAGAGATGGCATTTCACCACGTTTGTCAGGCTGGTCTCGAATTCCCAACCTCAGGTAATCCACTCACCTTGGCCTCCCAAAGTGTTGGGATTACAGGCATGAGCTACCGCATGCAGCCAAGACTATTTATTACTCCTTTAACTGTTCTTGACAGATTCTGATATATAGTATTTTTATTATCATTATTTTAAAAATACTTTAATTTTTGTTTCTTTTTCTCTTTTCTATAGTTGTTTAACATAAGAATTTCTTAATTGCAGGTGAAAAGCCTTCTCTTACTATTCTTCTAAATTTTTAGTTTTATTGTATTTTGATCAGGGAATATTATTTGTAATAAATTACCTAAATGAAACTTAATAGTGTTTTCTTCGAGGTCAATGAATATATGACTTCTGTCAATGTTCCACATATGCTTGAGAAAATGGTATATTACTAGAGCATAGTGTTTGATCCATATTCCAAAATGTATCTTATTTAATCTATTCTTTATGTTATTTGTTATTGTGTAGATTTTGTTATATTTACTATGTTTTTCTATGTAGTGTGCTTTCTTTGGTATTTTTTAATTTTGCTATCTAGAAAAATTTGCAGTTTCATTATAGTTTTTACTTCAATATTTACAACTTTTATAATGCCTTTACTCTTTTTTCCCAGTTAACCTTTTTTTAAAAATTCAAATAAAATCTGTTATTTCCACTTATTCCCTCAACTGCATTACAATATCCTATTTTCCTCTACTTTCCCCTTTTCCTCTGATTTTTTAATAGCATTGTTTCATTTTTAGAGCATATGACGATTTCCTATTATTATCTATTATCTAGGTCTCCAATTTTGCTTACTATTAGTCATTTTGCCAAAGATTCTCCTGTTATCTTTTGTTTGAATAAAGCTCATTCTGTATTAAACCCTATTTGGTAATACTTTACTATATTCAAATATGCTGATGGATTAAATATAAAGAACGTTTAAAGATTTTTGGATATTCATATCCAAAAGAATTTTGTAAAAGAATCCACACACTTACTCAAGTGACATTGGATGTTTTTCCTTTTTTGTATATGATTTTATTGTCAGCCATTTTTTTGGGAATTACTCTAGCTTCTCAGAATTATGAGTAACTGTTATGAAATGTGTTAATCATTTGGCCTATTCTTTCCTGAAATGAAGAAAAACAGGTAGGGTATAACATTATTAATTTGCAAACAAATTACATTTTTGTCATATTAGACATATATTTATTTATTTTTTCTATTTTTCCTTAAGTAAATTTTGATGATGGGATGTTTTTCCTCGATAATAATTCATGTCTTGAGTTTTTGTTCAATATAATTAGCATAAGTTTGTACTTACTGTTCTATCATGTTTGTGAAAATTTTTCTTAATTGGGATATACACACTCTTTTTTTATAGTATTATTTATGCATTTCATTTTCTGAAACCAGACATGCCAAAGGCTTTGTTTTGTTTTACATCTTTTCAAAGAACTGTTTTTTCTCTTCAATTAACCCTATTGATTTATGAATTCTAAAATATAAATTTTAATGCATTTTAACTTAAACTTTAATGGCTTTATATTTTGTTTATTGAGTTGAAGTCTGATTCATTATTTTAATTTAGTAATTAAGTAGTTTGAACACGAGCATATTTCTGTAAGCAAAGTTTTAAGAACAATTTACATGTTGTGCTTTTGTTATCATTATTTTCTAAATAGTCTATACTTTTAGTTTTTATTTCCTCTTTGCTCTAGGAACAGTATAGGAGAGTTTTTGCTCGTTTGCTATTTTTATTTCCAAGTGGTTTGAGATTTTGTCTTTGTTTAAAATGTTATTTATCTTAATTTTATTGTATTTTAGTCAGGTAATTTGTCAGGTATTTCTTATGTTGTATATAAATTTTGGAGTTTGGGGGCACATTATATATTATCAATATTTATAATTAACCTTTGTGCCCTACTCTCTGTAGGATACAAATTTACATAAAATTTATATTAATTGTACTATTTATATCATATTAAATAAAGTTTAAAAATGTTATCCTTTCAGTCTTCTCTACCAAAACTCACAAGTTGATGGTCCATGGTTCAAAAGTAACTTACAGATGCGTTTATGTTCAACCAGTTTTAAAATACTTCAGACACAATTCAAACTTAGTAGATTCTACATAAAAATTCAAACGTACAATTTCATGTTAAAATTGTTGGAGTCTGTTTCAGCAACTTGCTGAATCTGAGAGACAATGCCCCCCTTGGAAAGTTCAAGAGATCTTCAGTTCACTTTAGCTCTTACCATTCAAGCACATTGTATGCATAGGTACTATATCCAACTTTACTTTTTTATCTTGACAGCCTCATCTCTATTAGGAATTTGAATTTATTATCCTTCATTTTCCGTCTAGCTGATCAGCACAGCAGATTACATAAGATACCAACAAAGTGCTTCTTATTCTGGTATACCCACCCCTTTGCAATATACTGTTCAGCTCTTCCAACAATTGGTGCAGTCTATTTCTCTATCCTTTAAACCTGGGATTAGTCAGGGACTTGCTTTGGTCAATGGGAAAGAAGCAATGTGATACAAATAGAGCACTGGAGGGCTGGCACAATGGGCTTGCCATCTATCTTGCTGTGCCAGGAACCCTGGATCACCATGTGAATGAGTCCTAATTCGCTTACTGATGAGTGAGAAGCCATGCAGAAGATAACAGAAGTGCTGCTACTGAGCCACAACAGCAAACTGGCAATAAAATGTGCTTCCTGGTAAGCTCCTATCTTTCTCTTTTCTGCAGTTTTTACCCTTCCAAATTGCGACAATTAGTGGATTTTTTCAGGGTCACATAAAAAACAATTTCTTAGGAGGGTGCTTCTTTGAAATCTGCCAGTTCGTGGTTCATGGAGGGCATCCTTACTTAATTTAGAGTACTGTTTTAAAATTTCCTCTAATTTCCTATTTATTTGTCATATCATATGAGATCTAAAAAGGGGAAGGTAGATACTTATGTTTTCTTCAACATCTTAACTAAATAAATATCTCAAAAATTTTTAAAATTTCTATAATGAAATCATTTGTAAAAATGTCTTCCAAGCTCAGTAGAGACAGGAAAATAAATATATCAACAGGGCTTAAACATGAGAAGTAAGTGAATATTAATTTCAAGTATTTATAATGTTATTCACTTCCAAAGTTTTAGGTATTAAAAATGTGGAAAAGGAATTTTCTAACTTGGATTCCCAGTGAAATGCAATACTTTAAATTAGTTGAGTCTATTTAGCAGAACATGGAAGTTAGGCCAATGTAAAAACACAACATAAAAGTAAAACTTTTCTATACCACAGAATAGGCTAATAAGTTTACCATTTATAAAACTAAAAATAAAAAAGTTTAAACACTGAACTGTAAAAATTGTGTATGAATATATTCTAGTTTTTAAAGGGCCAAATTATATAAAATCAGCCTATTTTCTTCCTGCAGGTAAAAGAAATGCCCAAAATATCACTGGCTTAAAAACTAACATGGAAGAAGTTCCCTGGCTGATTGTCCAAGGTTGATCAAGCTTCCAGAATTAAGAACCAAACTTATTTTCTTTCATTTCTCTGTGCTCCTCAGTACGTAGATTCCAATTCATGTCTTTAGAGGGCTACTTGAACACCAGCCATCCTATTAACATTCCAGCCAGGAGAAAGGAGAAAGATAAGAATAAGGATAACAATCCTTCATTTAAGAACATTGCTCAGAGGCATCACATGATATTTCTGCTTAAATATCATTGGCTACAATTTAGTCACATGATCACACTAGCTCAGGAGAGAAGCTGGGAAAGGCATATTGTGGGAAGTCTGTATCTGGCTATTATGATTCAGGAGCTATATTACTAGGAAAGGAGAGAACAGATATTTATAAACAACAGTCATTGCTGCATTTCCTCATATGTAAACACTGTTTTGAGATTGAAAAAGTTCTTTTAGATTCTTTTCTATTTTTACATATACACAAGTATATAAATTTTTTCCATGAACCTTATCATACTGTAATATAATCTTAGAGAAATACACATGCTTATCCCTACTCAATCTTTCTAAATACTGCACAGAATTTTGAGCAATAATTATTTTTGTCAATTTTGTATTTTTAACACATGAATAGCACATGAATGGATGCTCAATAAGCATTTATCGATTATGAAGGTACTCTGATTAATTTACATATTTTCCCTTTGAAAGATTTTTTTGAATGTTTCCTTTTTCTTACTTACTATAATTAATAGATGTTTGATCTTACAATTTGAGTATATTCATTTGTTAAGTGTTTCTTGGGTTTTGCCACACTGATATTTCTCAAAATTAGTATTTTTCATTATTTCAACAGATTTTTGTCTCTGACAGCACAACAGTGACAAAAACATGATTATTAGTTTAGTTTCTGTGTTGTTAATCTTACTGCTACACCGTTTCTCAGAAACCACGTGCTGTTCCTTCTTCTAGCTCCCTCTTCAGCAGGTCTCCATGCCTACTCACATGCTGATCTAATTTTAAAGTCCTAGTAGGAACAGTTTAGTTTTCAGTAGTCTCTGAACCAGCTTTTCTCTCCCAGCCTGAATATATATACTGAAAAATACCTAGTTTTCCTTTTCTAATGTATTTTCACCTGACCTTGTGACATTTCTTCCCTAGAGTTTACAGTCATCCTTCCTTTATCTGTTTTGCTGTATCTCTTCTGTAGGACTTATCCCATAATATCTGTTTTATATTCTCAATTTTAATATAAACTTCTTGATGTAGGTGTTTTATCTTTGTAGTCTTCTCTCTCTCTAAATATTTTCATACTGCTTTGCTTATAGTATTTTTCTGAAAATGTCCTACAAGAAAGATTTATCTCTCTCTCAACTTACTTGCTCTGCTTGTTCTTTGAAATTTGATAGTAATAAGTGTTTTTATACAACCTTCAATTCTAGCATTCAAGAAATAGATTCTTGACTATATACTGCCTGAAAAAAATGTTTGTCTCATTTTGTCATTGACTAAAGGCTTTTTTCCATATGAAGCTCTTAGCTAGGCCTTCTGACCTTGGTAGCTTGGGTTCTAATATTTTCTGCCCACATATGTGGGGTAAACCTCCATAGTTGCTAGCTGTAATACAACCCTGCACATGATGTGTCACCACCCTCACTTTACTGAGGCCAAATCTGAGACTCAGATAAGGTAAACAGCTTGCCTGAGATTATAGGCGAACAAACTGTGGGGTTGGCCATGTCCCCTATACTATGCTTGGCAAATTTGATTAACTTTTTGCTTTATGGTTTCTGTATAATCTCTTCCTCCTGATTACTTTCCCAGTATTTATTCATTGTTCTATTTTTTTTTCAGCATGTATGTCCTTTTTAATTCTTACTGTTTTTTTTCTGACTTCTGATTTATGCCTAAGCAATACTTATACTGGGGAAGTAAGAGAAAGAGATTTCACAGACATGGTGGTAAGTCTATATGTATATAAGTGAACATGTACTATAGGAAATTATGTAAATTTGAGTTAAAGGAAAACTATTGGAGGATTACAGGGAGGGTGTGATGTGATCTGACATTTTAAAATAATCACTTTGGCTGCTCTGTTGAAAATAAATTATAGGGAAAAGAGCAGTAGCATGGTGAGTAGTTAAAGAGCCACTGAAGTAGTCCTAAAGAGAGAAAACAGTGGCTTTCAAGTGGTGAAAAGTGATTACATTGATGGTGTATTTAAGGTTTATAGCCAGACAAATTTGTTGATGCATTGTATATGAGGCAAGACAGAGAGAAGAGACGTCAAGGGCAACTTAAAGGTTCTGCACTGAGTAACCTGAAAACTGGAGTTGCCATACACCGCAGCAGACTAGGATCCAAGAAGAGGGTGAAATCAGGAATTCAGTTTTGAACACTTAATGTTTGAGGTACTCATTAGAAATGGAAAATGCTGAATGCATTGTGAGAAATACAAGTCTGTAGTTCAGGTAACAGATCTGGGTTAAATAAACAATTAGAGAAGTGGTCTACTTATAGATGATAATTGAATCCATAAGATGGGATGAGTCCACCAAAAGTTGAAGTACAGATAGCAAAGCAAGTGGTGGAAATGTTTTGGATTTCTCCCTCCTCTCTCTCTCTCTCTCTCTCTCTCTCTCTCTCTCTCTTTCTCTCTCCCTCTTTCTGTCTCTCCCTTCTCTATATAGCTGCTTAGCTCTTGAAGAACAAGAACTCCGTGTTCTATATTTTATGTATTCTCCAAAATTCCAGCTACATATTAGTCCCTGATAAATGCTTATTGAATGCTGAATGGGAAAAAAGGTACAAGTTATTTATAAATTACAGTAGTTTAGGAATTATCTGTAGCATTAGAAGAGGCTTAAACATATACCATTTCTATAATTCCCAAGAGATAATGCTATATCTTTGAAGAAACAGACCATCAGGAAGACTTTTCCAGTCATGTAGAGACTTCTTCAATTTTCTAAGAGGCCATCTGAAGGCTGCTTATGGGCAGATAATATAGAAGCACTCTCTGACTGAAATGCCCAAACTGCAAATACACATTTCAGTAAAATGCAAACCAAGGATAAAAGACCTAGAACTGAGTGAATTTTTATCTTCATTGCAGTAAAACTTTCAGTCACTGTAGAATTCACTTAAGGAGGCTATTATAGATGTTTTGGGAGCTCTGCAGGGGAGGGGAACGTAAGCCCTTTGTTAATAAGAAGATAACTAGCTCCCAGAAACAGTTTGTCTCTATGAGAAGTAAATCAATTCTGGCTGTTCACCTAGTGATTCTGTGAAGTATCAAATGAAATATAAAATGAGTAAGAGAGACACTCAGATGACCTCACGCAGCTAGAGGGAGCCTCTGCACTCACCTCCCACCTGGACATAGTTGAGACTTATTAAGTCTCTGGGGTTTTATTTGTTCTTACTCAAGGAAACTTTTACTTATTTTAGAGCCTGCTATCACAACATTACCAAATTACAAAAATAAAGCTCTGAATCACTGAGACTTAAAATAACTAAAATCTAAAGTATCCAAATGGCAGGCAGGAGTAAGCCCACAGTTATCTTTCAAGGTATGGCTCTGCTTCCAAATATTCATTCTGAATATTTATATGTCAAGTTAAAGACAATCCCTTAAATGAGGTTGGAACATTGACTACTAAAGTGAGTGAATATTTACAGGTCCCATTTGTGGTTCTAATGTTACACTAAAGGATGCTTTTATTTCTCTTTAATATTAAAAGTAAACTTTTCATTTAGTAAAGTACTCACCACTGCAAAAACAGAGAAAGAGGAGATAACGTTCTATATTGCATCAACTACCTTGCTAGGCTATAATAAACTTTTATTATTCTCTTTTACTTGTAGCATATTTCTCTATGTTTATAATTTCCAGACTAACATATATTAAAACTGGCATCTTAAATAAAAATGACCAAGCAATCTAAACACAACACCTTATAATTATGCTCATAGAACACAGAGAATTTTGTATCTGAAATGCTCTCTAAAAGTTACTTATAATATCCTCACCCAAATTTGTACCCTCTTATATGACTGGATATTATCTTACTTATTTATCTCCAAAGCATGATCAAGGAGAGATGAAAATCTAGGTAACAGATGGCATTTCAATAGCCAACCGTGGATTTTAGGATTTATCTATCCTTAAGTTATCAGATTTTCTCATCATAGCTTCAGTTGGATAACCTGTAACCTACCAAATCTTTTTATTTGTAATATTTTACTGAATTTTTGTTTGTCCTTGTCTATAAGTTCTCCTAAAATCTAAGAGCCATTCCTGGATGGCATCATTCCCTTTGGCGAATGTTCACTCTCTGTTCTTTAGTTTTGATTCAAGACTTATTATTCACCACTTATCTGTGCTTGCTATCTATTAGGCCAAGTACTTAATGATTCAAGTCCTTTATCTGATTGAATTGCTCCTTGCTGTTTGCAATGTCTGCCAATTAAGTATCACCTGCAAATTTAGAAAATTGCTCCTATAACCATTCACTAAGTCATTTGCATCTACATAATTTATTTCCTTTCACAGATCTCTATCCTTTTCCTTCATTAGTGTTAAAATCCTTCCCTACTAACAACAAATATTTTTGGCCATGTTTTTCTTTTGTACTTATATACAAATGGGTTGTATGATCTCCCACATCTATGTTTCAGCTTCTTCCTATATGCATATCCAGTGGATTGAACACTTACCATTCAGACGTGCAAACATGTATTCTTATGACCACATGTACTTTTTTTGTTTTAACTTCCTGCCTGCGTACAGCTGACATACTCTGGGAAACGCAATCCGTCTATTATTACTTGTTTAGTCTCGTGTAAGAATTAAAATCTTGGTCACTGTCCAATTTAAAGTCTCTATAAGGATTCCCTTCTCTTAACGTGCTTTATCCTGTTTCCCTTTGCAAAGCGATCTTCTCATTTCACAAGTCCTGCAAGCATTTATCACTGGGCTGTCCCTGGCAGGTATGCTTTAGAGGAGAAGCTATTCTTTGGTGGACAAAGTTTTCTTGGTCCACACTATATTTTCAAGACCGGTTTGCAGTAATGAAAATATTTAAGACTCTCTTGTGTGCATGTGTGATCATGGAACATTTTTGATGGCTTTCAGGCACCCAGCGGAGAACCCCTCTTCATTTGCAAGCATTGCTCCTCGTAACAGGGTCTTCTCCTGATCCCAGTCAGTGACCAGCTCTCCCTGCACAAGACAGTCTCTGGCCTTTGTCCTTGCTAGCTCCTCCTGCTTCTCTAGACCATGGGAATCCTTGGTGTTCCTGCCACCCTAAACTTGACTACCTAGGAAAGAGTGGTCAGAATGGTAGGAATTGTACCTCCCTGTAGCATGTTCTGCTCGCACAGAGAGATAGACTTGACTTTATGGGAACAATGCCTGATCCTTCCCAACTGCCCCTGGCATGCCCCTCTCCAGTGTGGGTGGAAAAGGAGGCAGCTCATCATATTCTCAGGTTATCTAAACTCTCTTCCCAAAGTTAACTCTCTCCTCTCTCTAGCTTTTAAATTATTTCCCCTCGCAGCAAAAATAGCTAACACCAGTCCTTCTTACCCAGGCTCAGGCGGAACAATTTAGGACCTTAAATAATCATTCTGTGCATCATCTTCCTATTAACCCAATATTCCCAGTGAAGTTTTTTTAATGGAAGTGATGGAAATACGTATGTTTCCTAAACTTTTAGAATTTCTCGACATTATTCACTTGGGTTCCAGATGCTCACTTACTAATTTTTCCTAGAGAATTCCATGAGAATGCTCCTCAGGTACCACAAAATCAAAATGCCTAAAGCCAAATTCTGTGTCCCTGTTGCCCTTTTCCAATCTGCTTTTCCTTCTGTATCCCCTGTTTTTGTTGTGGAGTGTTAATCTGCTCATTTTCCTCTGCTAAATTTCTCACCAAGTCTCAACCCTTCCTTCTCTTCTCCAAGTTATCAAGTTCTACTATTATACCTTAGAATATTAATTGTTTTCTCAAACTCATTCTTTTTTTTAGTTTCCTATTACTGTTGTTTTACTTTAGATAGTCCATTATTCCTCTCTAGATTGTTGAAAAAGCCATTTGTTTATTCTCTTCCTCACTCCAATGCATTCTCAGGCTATCTTTCTTACACATAAGTTAAATCACATTTTTCTCTTTTGTAAAACCCTTTTATAATTTGCAGTGGCTACATGATAAAGTGCAAACTCTTTACCAAGGCAAACACGCTTTTATAATTATTCCTATTGTTGCCTCTCATACTCCTACTCATCTCCAAGACCTAGCTTAAATTTCTCCTCTTTTGTGAAATCTTTTCAACTTTCCAGGCAGAAGATCTCACTTGGCCCCTGGGTTGCCATGGCACCCTGTGTGTATTACCCTATGGCATTTTTCACACTGTGTTTTAATTATTTATCTACACATTTGTTTTTTGGGTGCACTTAGAGATCTTTGAAGGCCGAGGAACAATATCTTCCACTCTTTTGTATCTATGATGCTAGGCACAGTGCCCAGAATACAACACGCATTCAAAAACATGTGCAGATAAATGGATGAATTTAGGGCATTCTGCTGTGTACTTGGCATACAAAGTAAACATAACCTTAGCCTTCTGGTTTCCAAAACAGGGAGTATGCAAAAAGAAGTTCTCTCTCTTTCTCTCTCTCTCTTTCTCGTTCTCTATACCCGAGATGGTATATATGCCAATTTATAGATACAGATGTGTGTATATATATATATATATATGTAAAGTTACATAAAAATAATTTGAAAAGAAGTGGAATAGGTGTTCTCAGAAGATAAGATTACTAAGAGATGGAAATAGTTTGACAGCCTTACAGGACAAAGTGCGAGTTTAGCGAGGGTTGATAATTTAGGATGATGAAGTGAGTACGGGCAGTCTAGGCAGATTAAAGCTGAATGTCATCTAAATGAAGTGTGATTAAATGCAAGAGGAAAGTGAGATATTGACTGTAGAGTATATTGCATGCCTTTCTGAAAGTTTTAATTTTTTTATGGAAAGAAGACACAGGTGTTTGAGAAAGAAGTGTGATATTTGAGAAGTTTAGAAATGCAAATCTTTTACATCACACCCCAGATCTTTCTCTATATAATCTTAGGTTTTGTCTTCTACTCATACTCTATCCAAACTCCTATCTCAACCTTCTTCAAATATGCAGATTAAAAAAAAAACAGCTCTGAACTGTTTGAGTATTGTTTTTCTCACTGACATGTAACTAAATTTATTTAAATGCTTTGCAGACAAGACTTATATTAAAACTCCGTTTTTCGGTGAAGAAGTTAATCACTTGGATTTTGGAGCCAAACTTCCTAAATTTGAATCATTAATTCTCTGCAACTTGGCTATGTGGCCATGGGCAAGTTACTTCACCTCTCTCTGTCTCATCATCTGCAACATTGGGATAATAGTAGTACTTACTGTTGTGAGTACTGAGAGGTAATAAATACATAGTATGTGAGACTGTGACAGGAATAAATAAGCTGTTTATCAGTGCTAGTATAATTATTTGGTCAGTTTCAAGCTACGCTTTAAAATTCCTTGTGAGTTTTATGTTAATTGCAATGTTGTCAAGTCTATTACTAATGACAAATATGTCATCAAATTCTGGTGATTCTCTACTTTATTATGAAATACAGCATATAAAATAATTCCAAGCATATATAACACAGAGTTATAGCTTTATAAAAGCACTAACCAATCATATTTCATAAACTTAACTTTAAAAAATTATTAATTGCCCTTCTTCATTACAATAGATTTGCTTTTGGATTTATACTACTTACTAGTTTCTCCTTTTGAAACTCTAAATTGATACATTTTATATCGTTATCCAGAGGGATCTTAGTATTTTCTTGTTGATTTTATGACTTCTTCGTGCAGTAGTGAAGCAGTGACACAAACAATTCACCAGTACACTTTTACAAATATTTTCCAACATTTTGTTTGTAATTTCATTTAGTTGATTATGGCTTTTAATTACTGTTGATTGAAATTTTTGTGTACATGTAACTATTAGTAGTTTCCTTGTAAGTTATTCTATTGTTTTGAAGCCCCTGAAGGATATCTTTTGTTTTTCCTGTTTAGTATCTACTTTTCCTTCTTCTGATAACAGCATCCCACTTTTCCTTGGGAGTCACTGCTCCCCTAGGCTTGCTCTATGTGTTTTGCGTGTAACTAATCCTACTCCCAGCACTCCATCTGGGCTAGTGGTGCAGGCCTGGCATTGACAGCACTGCCTCCTCTTGGGCGCAATACTTCATAGTCAGAGCCAGTGTTAAAGCTTGAGGCTCTGTATTGGAACTGTTGGTAAAGAGAATCTATGTTTATATTGGGATAGACAAGAGGATGAAATCTAAGCCTAGAGTTACTAAAAGTCACTTTACTGCCAAGAGAGGAGAGCCTGCCTGAGAATTGGGGTAACACATAAAAACAGCACAGCTGAGAGACGGAGCAAGCGATACCAAGGACTGATGAAAGGAGCCTGGATCTTATCCCTGAGTAGGCCGGTTTTGTGAGAATTGAATTATCTTTTCACTTCAATTGGATTATCATTTGCAACCAAAGATACCTAATTAATTTAGCTTAGAATATATGGGAAGGTTATTTTTAAGGTAGAGAACACCATTTTTTAAGAAATGAGGATGAAGCAAAGAATGTGAAAGAGATTGAAAATAAAAGAGAAGTAGGGATAAAGAAAGATAGAGGGGCAATTTAAATTTCATCTATATGCAGATTGGCCTCAAATGAATATGTCCATTCCATACCCTTACCTGAACCTCTACTCCAGACTCATATATTAGATTACTTATTTCATTTTCCATTTAGATAGCTCCAAAGAGGTATATCCATAGTTGTTAAGAGAACAGAATCAAACAACTTAAGCTAATATCCTGGTTCTTCCACTTATTAGCTATGTGACTTTGAGCAAGGTATTTAAATTCTCTATGCCTTCATGTCTTAAATCTACACAATGGGCATAATAACTAACTATTGCATCAAATTATTGTGAGCATCTAAGGAGTCAATACCTATAAAGCTTTAGAATAGCTTCTGGGTATCATTATTCATGTCTAATATAGTTTTGATTCCACATTCAGCAACTCCTGCCCAAATATTTTCTTCATTATTTTCCCCTATGCCAATCAATGGTACCACTCTCAATTACCTTGAAGTAAAGTGAGAGTGGCTGAATATAACAAGCTGTGTAATTGATGGACAAAGGATTTAAAATAATAGGAACAAAAGCCCAGTGTAGTCCTTCAACAAAGATGAAAACATTTTACATAAAGTCGAAATTTAGTAGGCTATAGTACATTAATTGTTTTTATTAAAGAGCAATGAGATGCCATTGAATGGTTATAAATTAGGGGAGTGCTATTATCTAATGTATGCCACTTGGCCACCATTCATTCTTTTATGTACAAATATTTTATAGATATTGAGGCTTCAGGAGTAAACCAAATATTTGAAATCTCTGCCCAACTTAAGCTTACATTTTACCAGAGGAAGACAAGTGAACAAGTTGGTACATAATAAAATAATAATAAGGGTTATAAAGGACATTAAAATAGAATATGAGAGATAGGTAGTGCAAAGTGTGGAAGCTGTTTTGCTGCCCTTTGGGGGAGTCCTCGCTAATAACTTTTAAGTGAATGTTGAAAAAAATGAGGCAGTGAAATATCAGGGGGAATAGCATTTTAGGCAGACAGAAGAGATGGAAATGCAAAAGGCCAAGTTCAGTGAGTATGAGGAAGTACAAGGGGCACCGTAAGCTTGGAGCATGGTGACAAAGGGAGAGATAAACAGGTCACAAGAGGAGTTGGTTGGGCAGATTATGCAGACAATTTTAAGGACAGCTTTTACTCTGAGTGAAATGGAAGCCCATCAGCAGAGAAGTCTTTCAGCAGGGAAATGACTGGATCACTCTGGCTGCTGGTTAAAATATATTGAAGGCAGTCGAGTAGAAAGAGAGTAACTGAACCTCTACAGCTGCAATCCAGAAAAGAGATAATTGTGGCTAGGAGCAAGATAGTGAGTGGAGCTGGGGAAAATGGAAACAAAGGCTGTTTTTTGTTTTTGTTTTCTGCTGCTGTGGCTGAAAAGACAAAAATAAAAAGCCTTGAGTTTAGAAGAGATTATTGGCTTTGGTCTTTTTCTCACCTCCCCATCAACAAATCCTATCAGTCTACCTTCCAAATATGTGTTAGATTTATTACATTTTCAAAATATAGAAGCTGAGGAAGATTTTACCAATCTATCTGAGTCAACAGATACAGCAAGGTCTATTTGTTTTTCCTGCAACACATTCTTGAATTCATTTTCTTGGTTCATCTTCACAATAGCTCATTCCACTGATGTGGACACCGTGACTCAAAGAGGATTTTAAACTCTTTTAGGCTCACCTGGTTATTAAATGTGTTAGCAGTGTCTGTAACTAATATCATTGATGTCGCTAAGGATGAGAGAATCATGGAAAAATTTTGAGGTTGAATACAAGAAAACAAGGGACTCACATTAGATTTTCATAGCTTTGCAGTAAACCATGAACTTTAACAACTGAAAATGAGGAAAGCATAAAAAATGAAGAGACTGGAAATCGAGACTTGAAAAGTATGGAAAATGTTTGGAATGGCCATGGAATATTTAAATAAAAGATAAATATCTAATGAATTAAAGGACACTGGAAAAATCAGTGAAAGCTCTATTGACATTAGCTACTAGGATATTGAAATGAACTCCATCAGCCAAGTGTCATGACTGGCTACATCAACAACAAACAATCTGTGTGCAGGATCCTAGACAGGAGGAGTGGGGGATGAGCACAAGAGGCACAGAAAAAGAGCAAGAGCTTGAGCAAAAAATGTACTTATTTTGAGCCAACATGGCATGGGAGTTCTCTTCCATCATTTTCATTATTTACTAGAGGCCATGGAATTTTGCCTTTCCTAGATACTCAAGGAATCTGTTTTTTGTTCTTTATTAATGAGACTCTACATATGCTATCTCCATTCTTGTTTTGTCTTGTTTTGTTTTGTTTTATGTTGTCAATTACATGTGCTTTTTGAGGTCTTAGCACCTCCTTCTTTGAAAACTTTGAGGCCTGGCTAAACGTTTCTCTTCACACAAAAACCTACCAACCTCATGATAGATTTCAGAATCAATGTAGATGTTCCTTACAATAATCATTTTTGGCCATGATTTAGATAGCATTTATTTTCTAAAGTAGTTTTAGGTTTTCAGAAAAATGGAGCAGGAAGTCTGAATTATTTCCCCTTTTATTAATATGTTGTATGGATGCAGTACATTTGTTACAACTAATGAACCTTATGATCAATATTGGAGAAGAATCTCACTCTGTCATCAAGGCTGCAGTGCAGTGGTGCCATCATCGCTCACTACAGCTCAAACTCTTAGGCTCAAGGGATCCTCCCACCTCAGCCTCCCCAGTAGCTGGGACTAGTGGCATGCACCACCACGCCTAGCTAATTTATTTTAATTTTTATTGTTTTGTAGAGGCGGGGTCTCTCTATGTTCTGCAGGTTGTTCTCAAACTCCTGGCCTAAAGGGATACTCCCATCTTGGTCTCCTAAAGTGTTGGGATTATAAGCATGAGCTACCTTGCCTGACTAATGAACCAAAATCAATACATGATTATTAACTAGAGTGTATAGTTTACATTAGAGTTCATTCTTTCTATGGGATCTGACAAGTGCATAATGTCAGCAATGTAGCCATCATTACAGTATCATCCAAAATAGTTTTACTGCCCTAAAAATCTCCTATGCTTCACCAATTCATTCCTCCCTCCCTCACCCCATTGTGAGCTATTTTAAACTCCAGTTTCTTTTATCTTCTCTAACATTCTGCCATGAACCTCAAGGTCAGACTCTAGAAGTTACATATTTCAGTCTCTGGTTATCTCTTTCTGACCTACTCTTTCACATCTTTAGTCATACTTCACCTGTTTTTCAACTTCATTTGATCTTCTGATTAATTTCCAAATTAATTTTCCAAAATTTTGTCCAAGTCTATGTCTCTGATCACGGCTATGCTTCCTTGATCATTTAAGCTCTTCTTTCATCTCACTTAATTCCCTTACCAAGTTTATTCACCATGTCTCAACCTTGATATGAATGTTTTCATCTCTACTCCTAGACTTGGGCATTCAAGCTCAGCTGAAGAAAATCACACTGTTATGCAGACTAGCAGCAGTGAAAAAGTGTCAGTTTCATATAAACCTCAGCTCAGTCTTTAGTGCCACTGATCTATTCTTTTTATCTATTCTGATTTAACAGTCACTTTCCCTTTCCTCAATGTCTATTTCAATCTTCAACACTCTCCCGGAGACTGTTACATAATACATATTCCCACCACTGTCAACATACTTAATCTCCAATTTTTTATGAAGAAATTTGAAGGAATAAGAAAGTACCTTCCTAAATTTTCCAATCTCTTGCCTATCTATTATTAACACACACATTCTCATCATATTATTTTCAGTATCAAAGTAACATCTTTACCTCATCAAAATCAATTTTCAGTTTAATCATTTTTGACGGAGTAGAATCTGTTCTGGGATATTTATCCTTCACATATTAACTGGCTTTCTTATATTAAATTTTCCTTCTTTCTTTTTCTTCCTTAGCTTATAATTTTACTCAAGTCTCTGTTAACTTAAAAACAAACAAAAACTACCCAAACCCATGACCCTTCCAAGTATTATCTCTTTCTCTCTTCCCGTCTCCATCTACAATCTCTGAAAGAATAATACATATGAATGTCGTTTTCACCTTTTCACATCCAAGTTTTTCTATCAGCTTTTGCAGTCTGGCTTTTTCTCCCACTATGCTACCAAAAGAGTTCTGGCTTGAGTAACCAACAACTCCCAAATGGCCAATCTAGTGAACATTTGGCAGTTCTTATCAACATCTCAAATAGTTCTGACATTGCTTGTCATAGCTTATTTTCTGAAACTTTCTTTTTTTTTCATAAATTCTCTTCTTTTGTCAATTCTTAAGTGACAGCTTTCTTCGACTTTCATCCTAAGATTAGCCCAGTGATCCTCTAACTCCATGTGTTCTTTCTGGCAATCTGATGCACTTTCATGCTTTCAACTACCGCCCACAGGTTGCTGACTCCCAAATGTATATACCTCTTATTGTACTTTCACAGTGAGCTTCAGAGTGCTACAAATTCAACTCACCCGATTCTAAACTGTCCTCCTCCTCTAAATCTTTTTCAGCAATTAGTTACACAACCATCCTTTTATGTATTTGTACTATGAACCGATGAGTTACCCCGGACTCCTCCCTTCTCCATACCTTGGTCAGTAAATTTTGTTTATGTACCTCCTTTTCATCTCTAATTTCTTATCTTTGTTTCTATTCACCACATTAGTATGGGACAACAGATTCTTGTCACTTTTTGCTTGGAGTGCTGCAAAATTCTCATAAATTTTGTCCCACATTCCATGCTATTTCTAACCTTTCTACCTTTACTTCTACTCTTGTGTCAGTCAGTAGATGTCCTTCACTTTCTGCCAATCCCCCTTTATCTAGATAATTACTACTTGTTATTTTGTCATCAGGCTACATTTTTCCTCCTTCAGGAAATTTACTTTTACTCTACCTTCCTTGTTGCTTTCTTTCTCCTTCATTGCACCTAGTGCATTGTATTATAATTATCTAGTTTAACCTCTGTGTTTCTCATTAAGACAAGATCCCTTCAAGGGCAAGAACCATGTTTATTTCTTTGCATCTCCAGTGCCTAGCCCAGTACATAGCACATAGAGGCCATCAATGAAATGTTTTCATGATCAATGTCTATGTCTTACTCACACTTGCATCCCTCCATAGTGCTTTGACCATGCAATGAGATTAACACTGTTAAGTGGTGTATGTTTTAAAATATTTTAAAATATTTATAGGCAGGGTGCAGGTGCTAATGCCAGTAATTCCAGCGCTTTAGAAGGCTGTGGCAGGCAGATCACCTGAGGTCAGGAGTTTGAGACCAGCTTGGCCAACATGGAGAAACCCTGTCTCTGCTAAAAATTCAAAAATTATCTGGGCATGGTGGCATCTGCCTGTAATCCCAGCTATTTGAGAGGCTGAGGCAGGGGAATCGCTTGAACACAGGAGGCAGAGGTTGCAGCAAGCCATGATTGTACCACTGCACTCCAGCCTGAGCAACAGAGTGAGACTCCATCTCTAAATAAATAAAATAAAATAATAAAATATGTATAAGCCTCCAGGTGAATATATGTTTTCTATTGTTAATATATTGATGAATTAAAATATCCATCATAGAAATTTATTTACCTAGTAAATCTAAAGAATTGCCAGACTTTGTGTCAACCATGAAAAATGAGGAAAGCTGTGTAGCCTGGGCAGCTGATTTATTCTGTTTAGTCTTGGGAGCATTTTATTCAGCAGAAAATGACATTATTGGCATTATAATCACTAAATAGTATTGTATTATACTCCAATATTATATGTCTACCTTCAGAAACAGTCTTTACTCTCGTGAAACCACGTGGGAAGGAGCAGTGACAAAAAAGCCTAGAGTTACACTAGAATTTTAGAAATTGAGAGATAGGACTCTCAATGGTGCAGTATTTTAACATGGAAACATCACTATTAATAATTACATGCTAAGTATAGTACTTTTTCCTAATTTTACAGATTTACAATTTAGTCCATTATTCTTCCTTCTTTTCCATTTTCCTGGGTTCTGGCTTTATTCCGTTGTTAGATCTGTTTTCCTTGGGGAATAAACTTCTTTTCATGTAATTCAGTTTGATAATCAGTTAGTATGTTGATATGAAGAGATTTAATTTCTAGGTGGCTGAAACTCCCAGGTAAAATTACGCTGAAGGATTATCTACAGGTTATTATTCAATCCAAAACTACCAGTCATGTTCTTTGTGTAAAATAAATCTTCCATTGTATTAATCATCAAGCTTCTTTTTCCTTCATATAACTCTCAAAGGAATTTTTTATATATGTACCTCTCCACATTTATAATTGACATATTAATTTTGCAATCATTTAGACAATTGTAAAGGGTGCAATTTACAGACAATATTGATCATTACCTGTTTTCTCTTAAATCTATACCTACCATTTTCTACTCTGCTATATACTGTGAGCCTTACAGGGATGGTAATCTGCAAACCACATTTCCCAGGCTCCTTTGCCATCTAGCTTCTCCATAATTTCCACCAGAGGGAAACCATTTAAGATATCAGACAGGAAAAGAAAGAAAAGAGCCTTCTGCTTTAAATGATTATTTCAGTGGCTGCAATAGTAGTGGCAGTAGGTGATTCTTGATTTCAGAAGCTAGGGCACAGGCAGCAACTTTTTGGCAACTCCAGTTCTGACCAAGGTGCATATGTCTGGCAGATACAGTCAAATGGCACATTAGTAGCACTAGGTATCTGTGTTTTACTCTTTTCTTTTTGCTTTTCCAATGTCCTACTCTGTTCTTCTTTTGCTCTTTCATTCCTTCTAGCACCTTTGTGATCAATCCCCCATATTAAATTCTCCTCTTTTCAAAATTCTAGGAATGGTTTTCATTTTCCTGAGTGAACACGGGCCACTGACTTATGTTTATTGTGTTGTAAATATTGACAATTTAAAATAAAATTGTCAAGTCACTTTCAAAAATATATCCGTTAGAATCCAAATATCATAATAGTTTGACCTCATGCTTTAATAGGTAGAATATTTATATCATTTTATTTTATGCTTGAACCATATTTATGTTTTGTTCCACTCTCACAAAATTGTAATGCAAATACAATAGCAATGTATGTTTGAAAGTCTTTTCTTGGATCACCAAAGTATTTTTGCATAAAAAATATGCATGCAAATTAAAATTAAAATCTTTATTAAATAACTGGTGACTATAAGGTTTTAGGTATAAAACATGTTTTTTGGATTAAGTCATGATTAGATTAGTATGTAATCTATTGATTCAGTGTCTATAAAAATAAAATTTTATTAGAAATGCAGCTTACAATGTTTTGGATAGAGCTTTGTTAAAAAAATAATTTAGGCATCCATGGATCAATGCTAATTATGGTTTAAATGAGGTAGAGTTTTGCATCAAGATATAATTTCTGTATTTTTTTACTTCATAGAAATCTTTTTCACACAAATGAATATATGAAAAAGGAAGCTTTTAGTTTCTATTTCAAAATGTCACTCAACTCCTTGAAATTTTTTTTTGCTAAATATACTGGCATACCCCTTGGAAAGTCTTCTGGTACCCCTAAATACTTCACTTTAAAAGCTGCTGACCTTAAAGTTACCCAAAGAAGAAACTACATCACAAAACATCCGACTGTATCTAACTCAGAGTTATCTTTGTTTTAAATTTTATTTTTTGGTACTTCTATTCCAAACTTGATATGCTTGTTATTTCTTATATAAAGTTCTCTGTGGGCCTCTCTTCCCTTCTAAACTAGGAGAAAGTAATTTCTCAGTTACATTAACTCACCCTAAACAATTTCTCGTGTGCTAAGCAGAAGATATCTCTCATTTATCTATTTCACATATTTTGGCCGGATTTCTGTTTTCATAAGCGTTAAGAACAGATTATTTGCAGAAAATTGTAAAAGTAGTGAGGCAGAGAAGGACACAGGATACTTTACTATATTATTAGTTTTTAAATAGACTCCATATGTACATCATATCAATCATTCACTCTCTCTCTCTCTCTCTCTCTGACTGTATTTTCCTCTCTTAAAAGTATGTATTTACTGAACCACTGACTTCTGGTTTTATTGGGAAAGCTCTCTAATTTGAGATTGACACCACTCTGAAGCTCTAGTTTCACCCCTGGAAATTACTGTGTAACAATCATATGAATTCAGAGTTCACTTTGTATCGTTACTTCTTTGACTCTTCTTTAATGTGATGGTTTGTCCATAATCATTATGACATATAATTTCACTATGTGAAACATTATTTTAGTTTTGGTAGGCCCTTAGGCAAACATGAGTTGATCCTGTTATTTTTTAACGTCTTATTATCATGTAAAGAGATATTCATTGGCAATATTTATTTAAAATATACTTAGATTCAAAAAATATGTATATTATTAGAAGGTATAATAACAATACTAAGCTTGCTTTTCTGGAGCTCCATCACAATATTATTATGCCATTTCAATGGGGTCTTTTGCTTTATAGGGGCAAATACACCTCATAAAGTTGAATATCATGAATTTTCTTGGAAAGCTAAATTATTTTATGGTGTTTGATTAAAATTTCATTTATGTAATTGAATTAATATTTGTAATTGTTAAAAATTAAAACTACCTTTACTGATAACAGTCAGAATACAGTTAAGGGAATGTTATGTACCTTTATACTGATAGTCATTTTCTAATGTTGGCTGCTCTTTCCTTCTTGAAATGTTATTTTCTGTTGGCATTCATGCCACCCATTTTCTTAATTTTCTTTTAATCTCTCTACCTACTCCAGCTAAGTCTCTTTTGTAGATTTCTTCTCCTCTACCTGCTTAATAGTTTTCCCAAAGCCTAGTCAGTGTGGCTAAATATCTGCTTGAACAAAGTAAGAACCTAGTTGCAATAAACAGTTTTATATCTTTTTCTGTCTAAAAATCATATATCAGTTTCTTTAAGCCTCAATTTTTTGTTTGCAAAAGGACTCCCTCTAAACTATAAATAAACACACAGTAATGACATGATCTTACATGCAAAAAATGATGAATTTTTTTGTGAAGAACATGCTATTTCTTGTGTATGATTGTTATACAATAAACTTATATTTTCAAAACATTGTAGTTGGAAATGATCTTACCATTAACATACTTGGACTCCTTACTTCATAGGTGAAAAAGCAAGTCTCCAAAATTTAAACTAACTAGTGCAAGCTCATAAAACAAATTAAAAACAACACCAACATACTAATTTGAATGCATTTTATGTTTAATTTGCATCTAGCAAGTGTGGTTTATTAGCATAATAACTCATTAAGGATTTTAACCACTATATAGAATAAATTTGTATAACGCCTTTTCTTTACACTGATTTTAATATAATTGCTAATCTGGGTTCAGATCAGGAAAGAGCCCTTAGAAATATAAAGGTAGAACACTGAATTTGGGAGTTTTTGTTTGTTTGTTTGTTTTGAGACAGAGTCTTGTTCTGTCACCCAGGCTGGAGTGCAGTGGCATGATCTCTGCTCACTGCAACCTCTGCCTCCCAGGTTCAAGTAATTCTCCTGCCTCAGCCTCCTGAGTAGCTGGGACTACAGATGCACGCCACCATGTCCAGTTAATTTTTGCATTTTTAGTAGAGATGGGGTTTCACTATGTTGGCCAGGTTGGTCTCGATCTCTTGACCTCATAATCCACCCGCCTTGGCCTCCCAAAGTGCTGGGATTACAGGTGTGAACCACCATGCCCAGCCTGTGAGTTTTAAAAGAAAGAGAAGATAAAGTGGCATGATTTTAATAAGAAGGATGAGGAACGAGTGATTGCCCATTTTCTATTAAAAATAATGATATTAATGTTTTTGCAATAAAATTCTATATGTAACTTATTTATTAAATAGACCAAATTCAATAGGATTCTATAGAATATAGAAATAACTTTGTTATTTTCCTACCACTGCCTTAAGAAACCTTTTATTCTACTCATTTCCATTCCTTACAAATGATTTAGGTTAGCTCCTCTAGGTTTCTGAGTTCTTTAAAGCATTTGAGAAATTATACTAATTCTAGCAATGATTGACTAGTTTGTATTGGACTAGCCCTATAAAAATGAAAATTGTAAATTCAGGATCAAATTGAAAAAAAAAAAAAATAGAAAGGACTGGAGAGCAACCCAAAGCAGGCAGAAACTACAGGGTATTCGGCACTTGAAAATGGTATGTGCACTGGGTGGCGCCCTCCTTTGTAAGGCTTATTCATTGAGAACCTCCCTCAATGGGGTGGACAGAGCTCAAGTAGAAAGTCACTCTTGTTAACTAACTTGTAAAAGGATGGAGTTTGAATCAGCTAGGGTCACCAGAAATTGAAAAAGGAAACACAAGAAGGAGGATGTCACAGAAGAGTGAGCCCCAAAATCTGTGTATAAACTTTCTAAAATCCTTAGCTGACCGCTAAACTGCACATATACAGGAGAGATCCTAGGAAAATTAGCAAAAAGTAATGACTAGAAGGCTAAAAGTGCTGAAGAGGGGATTACAATAGTTGCCTATGACAGGGAAGATACAGACTGAATTTTCAGTTCCTCTAAGTCGGAAAGGCTTGAGGAGAACCACAGGCTTTCCCCAGAAACTCCAGAAGGCTCTTGTCTTAGAAATATATGGATTACAAAAACCAAGGGATTTGCCCTAGGAACTAAGACTAAATTAAATAGACCTGCCTTAACAATGTTTAAAGCTAAATTTCCACAAATTCAAGAGGAACAGATAGTGATTTAACTACCCACTGAAACAAAAATCAATCTTTTTCAGAATATACAATCTCAGAGACATAAACACAAGTCTTAACAATGTATCAACCACAAGCTCCAATATGTAATTAAATATAACCAGAAATGTGAAGAACCAGGAAAATATAATGTATTCTGAGATAAAATGTTGAAATTTTAGCAAACAAGAACTTTAAAAAAGCCATTATAAATGTGAGCACAGACTTTTAAGCAAAGATAGTCATAATTGATCAAAGAGATAGGAAAACTCAGCAGAAAAATAAAAAAATTATTTCAAAAAGTTGAAATTCTAGAAAGAAACAATAAGCAATCTAGAATGAAAAAGCTACTATGAATGGACTTAACGAAAATTTTGAGATGGCAGAATATCAGTAAACTTGAAGGCAGATCAAGACAAATTGCCAAATCGGAAAGTCAGGGACTAAAAATATCTTAATAAAATAAGCAAGGCCTCAGTGACAGGAGACAACATTAAGTGATCTAACCTGAATGTTCTCTGAGCCTCAAATTAAGAAGAGAACGAAAAAAGAGTAAAAAATATTTTAAGAAATGTTTATTAATGTAACATATCCTAGAAGATTAGTGAACTCTCAGCACAATAAATGCAAAGAAAATCATATATAGAATATCACAATTAAATTTATAAGCACCAAAAATGAAAGAGAAAGTTGTAAAATGGCTACCAACACATACAAAAATATACAATATAAAAAGAATCAGGATACAGATGATGGCTAATTTCTTATCAGAAATAATATATGGCAAAAGATGATAGAATCACACCTTTAGAATGATGAATATTAAAAAATCCTGCAAATTCAGAGTTTGATGTCTAGTAAGAATGTAATTTTAAAATGAAGGTTAAAAAAGACATTTCAAGGTAAACAAAAGTTGAGAGTATATGCTCCCTACATAGGACTGTACTTCAAGACATTCTAAAGAAAGTTCTTCAGGTTGAAGGCAAATGATACCAAATGGGAGCTCAAATATTTGTAAGGAATAAAGAGCCGAGACATGGTAGATAAGTAATTAAATCCCAGCAACTGTCTTTTTTCCTTCTTTTTATCCTTTAAAAGACAATAAATATTTAAATTAAAAAGTATGATATTTAGTGTGAGGTTAATAAAACATAAATATGTGACCACAGAGCAAAAAGGAAATTGTATTGCTGAAAGTTTATTACTTTTTATGTGAAGTAGTACCATATTAACTTTAGATAGAATGTGGTACATTAAGAATGCATATTATGACCTCTAGACTAATCATTAACAAAAATACAAAGGGAGACAACTAAAAAGGCAATAGGAATAATAAAATCAAATACTGAAATATATTTAATTAATCCCAAGAAAGGCAGGAAAAGAAGCAACAGAGAAAAAAATAGTATACATATAAACCAAATAGTAAGTTATCAACCTAAATCCAACTATTCAACAATTTATGAGAAAAACATAACAATTATGAATGTCTATGTACCTAAAAACAGAGCCTGAAAAAACTGAAGCAAATTCTGACAGGGCTAAAGAAAGACATAGAGGTTTTAAACACCTTTCTGAGAATTGAAAGAACAAAGAAAAATATATGTGTATATACAGACTGAAAATTATACATTAGATCCGAAAACTAAATGATTAGTTTCTAAGTGGTGAATGTTTTAATTTTTTTTCCAATAACATCGTATTTTTTTAAAAGAAAATAATAGTATAAATTGCATGTGTAAATTACATTGTGATTTCATCATGTATCATACACTGACAAAATGTTTTGAGGGGGTAAGTTGGACAAAGAAAAGGCCTTCTTGTGAACCCTTTTCTATTACAGGATATATTTTAACATTTAGGTTTATTTTGTCATCTACTTTTCTTTCCACAAAGTTTGTAAAATAGTGTTAAGTGAGGTTTTGCACTCAACTACACCATCACCTAATTACATCACACTTATTTTATATGAAATCAGTTTCAAGGTGTTACTATTGAACCTTTAGGAATGAGACAAATAAATAAATAAATTCTTACCTTAAAGACTAGTTCTCCTACCAAGCCATTCCATGTCCCATCTTCTTGTGGGCTTCCGTATTTGTGATCCGGTGCTACATAAATTTCATAGTTAAAACCCAGGTAGTTAGATAAGGCATCCAAAACGTCGATGGAGAAGCCCTGGTATTTCTTCGGCTTACCCAAGACATTTTCAGAGACCATCACAAAAGGTTCTTCCTACACGGAAATAAGAGAAATTTCTGATGTCAATCCAAATTGCTTTCTAAAAGCAAAGATTAATTCTTCAAAGAGTTTTGCTTATTAAATCTAAAAATTGCTTTATACTTTGAAAGAAACAACTCAGGAATATAATTCATGCATTATTAATAAATCATACTATTTAACAATGCTTAATCATCCAATTTCTTGTCATCTCCCTTTTATTTATTAGCATATCAAAAATTAGATAAAAGTGACTAAAAACTTAGGGTCCATGAATTTGTTTTCCCTGCCATCTGAGGACAAGTCTGAGATTATTCAATAATGAAGCATTCAACAAACTATAAATTTATCATAATTAGGCATTTATTGTCTATAAATCACATAAATTACATACAATAAAATTATAACAGATATAATCTACATAAAACTCTCTGAAAATATCAAAAAATTCTAAGAACTTATAATTTAGCTGCAATTAATAATATCACATTTACTGGGAGTTATTCACTAAGCAATTTTGTGACTTTGATATAAACACATATTTCACTGCAAAAATAGCTTCTTTATGACTGCTATGAGAAATTCACTTACCTTTTCAATAAACTGTCTAATTTAGTAAATTTAGCAAATTGGTTTCTGCTTCTACTTCTTTTATCTTTTCCCATTTTTGTCTTCTTAAAGTTAACAAATAGGCCCCTTTCACTTTTGAGAACACCTGCTGTTAAGAGAGCTCGATTGATTTGAAACATGCTGGCAGACTACAGAAAATTAGATAATCTATTCCTTAATTTTCTACACTTGTTCAGAAATCTTTCAACAACAGTAATATTTACAGATAACCATTCATAGTCTGTCCAGCCCTTTGGGCAGGCTAAAATCTCTCCTTGTATATAAGCCAGAATACCCAAAGATATTTTTTGTTTGTTTGTTGAATTATTTTTCCTCAGGGACTCACAAAATAGCCTTCATAATGCTTTCATTTTGGCTTTTATTCAAAGACACTATAAGTAGCTTATAAAAATCACTGCACCTGCACCTGTTATAGGAATATTATCAACCATAATATACAGTTTTCTCCCTAAAAATTACCATGAGATAAATTTTTGTAATTGTTCAGGGTCAAAGGGCTTCATTTGCCTCAGTAGCGTATTTTTCAAAATGATAAAAACAACGTGACCAATTATTAAGGTAATGCTTTTCACTCTGGCTATCCAAAAAATCAGTACTAAGTTTGATGTTCATCTATAACTATGTTGATACTATGGTATTTATAACATTTATTTAATCTTGGTTATCTAAAGTACTTACATTTCCTAATTTTGAAAACATTTTTGTTTCACTGTGTATATGTTATTTTAGAGTAAAATGAACCAGTAAACGGACAGTTAGTAGAGTACGTTACTGCTAGTTGTCCTCCTGGGGAGTTCTTTACTTCTTTAATTATAATTCTTTAAAATTTTTACCACTATGGAGAGTAAAGACAATCTGTAGTCCTACTTCATGCAAAGTGGCTTGCTTCATGGCCATGTGAATAATTCTGGCCAATGTGATATAAGCACAGTGGTTTGTGCAACATTCCTTATTGTTATTTCTGCTGTCTGCAAACTAGAAAAAGCACACAATGGCTGGTGCTCTGGTAACTATCTGAGACTACAAACAGCAGAGAAAGAAGTCCATGTCTCTGACAGCTAAAATGCCATACAACACTTGGGTCAACTTGCTATAGCTGTAGAATGAATGAATGAAAGAAAGAAAGAAAGAGAGAGAGAGAGAGAGGGAGGGAGGGAGGAAGGAAGGAAGGAGAGAAAGAGAGAGAGAAAGAAAGGAGGGAGGCAGGGGAGGGAGGGGAAGGAAGGAAAGGGAGGGAGGGAGGGAGGGAGGGGGAAAGAGAGAGAAAGAAAGAAAAAGAAAGAGAAAGAAAGATATTTCCACCTTTTTTTGGTAAGCTACTCATTTTTTTCCTGTTATAGTAGTAGTTTATCTTAGGGAATACTGAAGATCATTAGACCCGTAGATGAGAGGTTTTCAGAATGAATCAAATTTCTAATAATACTGACTTGTTTAATATAAATGACATCATAAAACAAGTGAAAAGTGAACAAGAAATCCTTTAATATTAATTGTAAAATACAACACATCTTGATATTTCAAATATTCATATATTTAAAGTACACAACAAAACTTTAGGCAATTGGCAGAATTTGCTACATGTCATTTGGTTGTTTGGATAACATATAGACCTAGTCAATGACTATGCAGTGTATAAATACACTAAAGTTGGTCCTGAGATGATTAGAATCAGAATGGATTAAAGAAATTCTAAAATAAAGATCAAATTCACAGAGCATATAAATAAGATCATAAAGTTCTATAATTAATACAGTCTTGAATGCCTGTATTGTGATATATGATGGCAACAGAAAGCATGTACTGATTTTCTTATATGCAACTCATTCATTTCTAGATTTTGAGCATCTATCAATCAGCAAACTGATTTTAAGAGGATTCATGGAAGATATTATTTGACTGGCTCTTCTACCAATAATTGAAAGTTATATGCATTCTCTATTTTTCAGGACCTTCGAAGCTGAAAAAAATCAGCTATGTTTTTCAGTTTAAATCACCTGGGAGTTGAATAACACTCTTTGATGTGATACTAAAAAATTCTGAACCTAACTATTGTATAGATAAATGATAGATGTGGCAAAAATACTGTCTCAATGTATATGTTGGTAAAAAAATCATTATTAATTCTTTTTCGTTTTTAACTCATAACCCTCTAGACCAATTTAGTATTCTAAATGGTTATACTTTCTTTGGTATGTTAAATTTCTTTCTTGAAATGACTTTAAATCTACCTTTATAAGTAAATCTCTAGGCAAACAGATCTCTTGCACAAGTCTGTTGTCAATATCTGTTCCTAGGAATGTCACCTATAATTGGGTAAAGTTACAGAATAGAAATGGTTATACTAAGGGCACTTTTAAAATGAATTATTGATGAACATGCCTTTTAAATTTTATGCCCTAAATAAACTTTTATTTCATCCTATCATTCTTCATCTGGATCAATGTTTTTAAAGCTTTACTTTTAAGCTCTGTTACAAATTTGGACCATTATTCATAAATTGTAACTCAGACTAATACTCTATGGGTACAACCAGCCAATATATTGGACAGGTAAACATAGCAAAGGGAATTTAGTTGAAGCTCTGTGTGGGAACTATAATAGAAAAGATACTTGTTCCTTCTCTGTGGTAATACTTAGTTTGTTTTGTTCACTTTTATCTGTGTACCTACCTCCAAAATGTATTCATTCTTTGACTTATCCATTTAACGTTCACTGAGCAGCTACCTACAGCATCAAGGTACTACACTCAATATAGTGTGAGATATGGTAAAAAGTCATGGATATTATCCTCGAAATAATTATACCCGATTAGTGGGGTATATATTCAATCAGTGTGCTCAAAAAATATATATAAAGAAGAAAAAGCAACACACACCATAACTGGTACTGACAGGACAACAAAGAAATACAGTAGAAACTGTAAAAAAAAAGAAAAAAAAGAAAGAAGAAAAGAAAAGGAAAATCCCGATTCTGGGGGTTATCAGCTATGCACTTTTTTAATAGACGAGAAAACTTAGGAAGCATCTCAACCCAAAGTCACACAATATGCCACAGCAGAAGGAGGCATCATAATCTTCCTTACTTGAAGCTTACCGCCGTGAAGCTCAATTTTTTTCCACCTATGGATTAAAATCCAGGACTGCATAGTTTATCTCAAATTTCAACACAATTTATAGTGGTACACTGGGAGAGGCTCCAGATTCCTGACAGAGGAAAACACACTCCTCTCTAGAAAAAAGTATCATTACTTTAGGTATAACACGATTCTTTCAAAATAACTTTTTGAATACAATGTCCAAAACAAAAATTAAAGTAATGTGGTGAAAATAAACATTAGATTGGTGTAAAAGTAATTGCAGTGTTTGCCATTAAAATTAGTGGCAGAAACCTCAGTTACTTGTGCACCAACCTAATAATTCTTCAAAAATAGAACCTGCAGAAAAACAAAGAACAGAAATAGATGTCTCAATAATTTAGATATTAGAATTCTCAGATTCATATTACAAATATGATGTTAGTGTTTGAAGAAATGAAGGAAGGGCAATTTTTTTTTTGTCAGGAAACTAGAAACTACAAAAAGTGTTGTTACAGAGTTGAAAAAGAGCCAAACAAATTTAAGAATTAGAAAAGACAGTGGCCAAAGTTAACACATGATCGAGTCATTAGCAGATAAGAAACAGATGAAGAAAGAATTAGTGAATTGCAATAGGTCAGAATTAATATCCATGGTGAAAGAATAAACAAGAGGATAGAAACTCCCAAAGCAAGAATAAATACAGAAACAGAAAGTGAGGTAGTCTGATAATCCCAAGTATGTCAAGCATATAAAAAAATAGAAGTGCTCCTGTTAGAAACAGGAGTGAATAGCATTAAATCCTGCTGGATATATAAATTTAAGACCTTTTAAAAAATATTTCAACTTGCCTAGTAGCATATAGAGCTACTTATATACAAGTTAATATTACTTGGTTTTAAGTATTACATGAATATTTATCTAGTATGAAGATATGTGTGGCTACGTCCTAGAAATTCCACTCCTTGGGTACGAAAACAAAAGAATACTGGGCACCAAATTACATGTCCAAGAATGTTTATAGCAGCTTGTCTGTAATAGCTCAAATTTGGAAACAATCTAAAAATACAAATGCCCATCAACATGGAAAAGATAAATATATTGTGTTACATTGATGCAGTGGAATACTAAGCAGCTTAAAATTGAAGTAACTGAAGCTGTACCCTAATATGAATGAAAGTTTAAGAGAATAATTTGAGTGAAAAAAGCAATAGCCAAAGAAAGCAGAGTTTCATTCCATTTACATAACATTCAAAAATGGGTAAATTGACTACATTATTTAAGAATTCACACTTGGCTGGAGACTATCGAAAGAAAATAGAGGAAGTGATTCTCTCTGGGTGGTTAGCTCTGGGATGCTGGGAAGGAGCTGATCAGAAAGATACACCAGAGGAGGTGGTTTCTGTGGTAATGACAATGGTCTGCTTTTTGCTCTGGGTAGTGGTTCCTGGATGTTACTTTACTATTTATTAATTAATGCTTCATGCTTTTTTCTGTATACATGTTATATTGCAATATCAAATAAGAACAAAAAATATGTTAACTGTGAACAGATAATGGAGGGCAACAAAGCCATATTAAAGTGTCTGCTATTTATCTGACAGGGAATTGAAGCTTTTGTGGAAGGGAAATAGGATAATAAGAAAGTAATTTTAAGAGTAGTAGAGTGTTGAATGGATTGTGGCAGAATAGAGGATTAGGGGTCCTTTGCAACAGCCCAAATCACAGGAGATTATGGCTTGTGCCTATTTAACATATATTTTCAAAGTGTAAGTAGATAGCTTTGAGTCTTCCTTTATACAGACAGAAGGCAAAATAATAAATGATAAAATCCTGCCATTAAAATTCATTTTCCAGCAATTAGTTTCAAAGAGTATTAATAGGACTTGAGTCTAAATTGGTGAAAACTTGTCTGCCTATTAAATGAAAACAAATTGCAGATTATGATTTGCTGATCATTTGCATGACAGATTCTCTAAGCACAAGCTTCAGCAACTGGAACAAACAAAGCTTTTACAGAATGCCTGTGGTTTATCAATCTAAGTGCATTAGCATGAGGATCCATAGACCTGCTTGTAGAAAGGGTGTTTCAGTGGTTGATAATTTTCGTATTAGCAAGGATTTATTCACATCACTTGTTGGGTTACTAGATAGTAACTTCACAATTATGAATTTGTATTCAGTCACTTAAAAAATCTCATGCTAATTGCTTAGTTGATTTATAACACTGTTTGCAACTTGCAGATTTTGCTGTTAATTCCTATATTTTAATAACTATATAATATTGTTTGCTAGTGATGGCGTCGGAGAAAAGCATCTGACATTTTTGATAGGTATGAGCTACAAGTTGTACTGCCAAGGCTTTACTGAGAGCTGTTTAGAGGTTTTAATATGCATGACTACAGAATGCTGGAATGGCCAAAACTAAGAATGAGACACTGGAAATTCTTTATAATTCTGCTCACACATGCAGCTCAAAGACATTAAAGAAAGAAGAGAATATTTTTAATGGCCTGTTTAAAATATTTTTTCCCTAAAACATACTCCTGACTGAAGCAAACAATAATTGTCTTTATGCATGGTGTGAGCTTGTCTTTTGCTCAGGGATGACACATTCCATTTTGATATATGCAGAATAGATGGCCACCATTCTTCTTGGAAAAACCTCATTATTTTTTATAGAGCATATATGAGTATTAGAGATGTTTACAGGTTAGGAAGGCCAAAGGTATGGAATTTGTTATAAGGAGATATCAAGACACCAGGATAGAAAAACAAAATAAGGAACAGCAAGAGAGGAAGAAACAATCTAGGTGTTGTAAAGAAAACTGATACCTGAGTTGCATGGAGAGAAGAAACGCAGATCGTAGGGATATACAATGAAAACATTTTTTAAAAAAGGTTTTGCAGGAAGATTTTATGAGGGAGCAAATGTTTAGAAATAATGCATTAAACTTAGTTTGTACTCTTTCCTTAAATGTTTTTACCAGAAAATAAAATTCACTTATAAATAATAAAAGTAAATAAAAATACTTAGTCATCCTAACTTCTGAAATCCTTACATCTTATATATTATCTTATATATTATTTCTGAGTTGTATCCTGTAAGTAATTATTTAAATAAAAATATTTTAAATTGATCATAAACTTAGAGCTATTAATATGCAAGATAATTGATTTTTAAAATAAAATGTTTGATTGTAGACACTGCTTTCAACTAATGAAATGGTCACATCTTAATGACTTAGAGGCTAAATGGAGAGTGGACAAAACAATTTTTTTTATACAAAGGAATTTGAAAGAAGCGTAAGTTTCTAAAACTGGGAATACAAGGTCACCAAACACATTAGGCAATTACAATAATCCTAAGTAGCCTACTTCTCATTTGTTGGCTTTCCCTAGCATTCATTCAAAAATACATTTTGGAGACTAAGATTTTATGGACCACATGATCACCCTATAGGAACTGAAAAATACCAAACTCTCAGACTGCTTTTTGAGTAAGAGTGCTGGATAATGGTCTTTGCTGTTTGTTTGGTCCAAGTTTTTATTATATCACTAAATTTGACACTTAAGTGAATCTTACAAGTGTCTATCCACATGCCAGAGTCAATTATATTCTATAAGTATTTGTTAAAAGCTTTCTAGGCACAGAGTACTTTGTAAGTGCAGTTATCTTAAAGAAAACTATCAAGAAATATGTTTGAAATACAACACATTGCAGCTGTAAGGAGTGACTGGCTGTACCAAATGAGAGAAGTCTGTAACTATTTAACTAAAGTATTTGGCAACATTTGACTTCAGAATGGTGATGATATTTACAAACACTGGAGTTGATAAATTATATTTCTGTTAAAATATTGTAAAAAATAGTAATGTTAATAAATTTCAACTGAAGTTTATGACATGACATTATCTGGACATAGACGCATTTAATAAATGTAAACTAAAACTAATTAAACATTGGAATGTAGCAGACAGCCATATAAATATTAAAAATGAAAACCATATAAAACTGGAAAATGTTTTAGGATTAGTGGTATTTCTATCCAAAATAATATTACTTACAGGGAAGTAGCAGAAATTCAGATATTTATTCAGTCATTCAAGAGTTTTAATGCCAGGCACACACTAAGAATACAGCAGTGAACAAAACAATAAACTTTTCTATTCTTCTAGACCTACATTCTAGTGGGAGTGACAGACAACAAACTAACTCTATATATATGCTATACGTGTATATATATAACATAACATATACATATATTTTCACAGTTTACTAGACAGTTGACATATATATACACATGTGTAACATACATATATACACGTAACATAACATATATATGTTATGTCAGATGGTGATAGGTGCTGTGAAGGGAAATTAAACAATGAGAACAAGGCATATGTGTGAAATGATTGTACCTTCAATTAGAAAGCACCTCTGTAGAAAGAGCATTCAGACAGAAGAAGGAATAAGTATAAATATATCAGTTAAGAGTCTCTCTGACATGTTTAAGAGACAGAAGAGACACCAGTGTGGCTGGAACCAAGGAAGCTAGAGCCAGATATTAGGAAATATCTAAGAGACAATGTGTTTGGGTGGGGCCAAGCTTCACTAGAGAGTCTTTAGGCCACTGTGATGTCAGCTGTTACTTTGACTGAGATGGGAAGTCAGATGGACTCTGAGCAAAGGAGGGACAGGATCAGATATATTTTCACAGTTTACTAGACAGTTGACAGTTACTATTGACAATACACTGGAAGGGGCAAGGAAAGAAGCTTGGAGATCAATTAGGAGTCTTTTGCAATAAATCAGAAGCGACTTGGCAGTAAAATGGATTTAATAAGGTGTAATTGGATTCTAGGTAATTTCTGAAGGTAGAGCTGATGAAATTTGTTGATATATCGGATGTGGGGTTATAAGAACTTAGAAGTGACACAATGCTATCTCATACTTCCTAGAGTTGCTCAGTGGAGGCATCAGTCTTTGGAAGAGCATTAACTGCTGGGACTGTCCTTGACTTTTTATTTGGAATATGTATCATAATAATTCTATTAGAGGAACTAAAGCTTTCAATCAATAGACTAAAGTCCTCAAGGTGAATGTTCAATATGGAACCAAAGACAGCATTCTGTAAAAACACTGCAGCACTGAATACAAAATTAATACACATTCAAATTTAATGGAGGAAAGTATTAAAATGCATACTTTCTTTTTTATACCTGCATAATTGTGACTCAGAATTATTTAGAAGAGAAATATTATTTATGAGAATAAATAATAATCATTAAAGTCATAATCTTTAAACCTTAAATTTTAAAAGGACAAAGTTTAACAGCAACCATTGAGGGTGAATTATTTATTTTTGCTCTCTTAACATACCTTTGGGGAATACAAATTAAAATACCAAGAATTATTTAACTTATTGCTTATCTGACTGGCAAGGTTAAAAATGAATGTTAATATTTATCAGCAAGGATGTGAGAAAGCAGGCTTTCTTATACACTACTTATGTGAATCAAAATTGGTAAAAATTTTCCAGAAAACAAATTCACAATATAAAAGTGAAAGCCTCAATCCCATCAAAAGGTGGGCAAAGGATATGAACAGACACTTCTCAAAAGAAAACCTTTATGTGACAAATAAACATATGAAAAAATGCTCAACATCACTAATCATTAGAGAAATGTGAATCAAAACCTCAATGAGATATTATCTCACACCAGTCAGAATGGTGATTGTTAAAAAGTCAGGAAACAATAGACGCTGGTGAGGCTGTGAAGAAATAGGAATGCTTTTACACTATTGGTGTGAGTATAAGTTAGTTCAACCATTGTGGAAGACAGTGTGGCAATTCCTTAAAGATCTAGAACCAGAAATATTATTTGACCCAGCAATCCCATTGCTGGGTTTATATTCAAAGGATTATAAATTATTCTACTAAAAAGACACATGCACATGTATGTTTATGGCAGCACTACTTACAATAGAAAAGACTTGGAACCAACCCAAATGCCCGTCAATGAGTGACTGGATAAAGAAAATATGGCACATATCCACCATGGAACACTATGCAGCCACAAAAAGGAATGAGATCATGTCCTTCTTGGGGGACGTGGATGAAGTTGGAAGCCATCATTCTCAGCAAACTAACACAAGAAGAGAAAACCAAACACTGCATGTTCTCATGTAAGTGGGAGCTGAACAATGAAAACACATGGAAACAGGGAGGGGAACATCACACACTGGGGCCTGTTGGGGGGGAGGGGGTAGGGGGCAAGGGGAAGGAGAGCATTAAGACAAATACCTAATGCATGCGGGGCTTAAAACCTAGATGACAGGTTGATAGATGCAGCAAACCACCATGGCACATGTATACCTATGTAACAGACCTATACATTCTGCACATGTATTCTGGAACTTAAAGTAAAATTTATAAAAATTAAAATTAAAAGTAAAAGCCTCTAAATTTTTATATTATTTATCTAATAATTGTACATCTACATAATCATAAATGAACATAAATGAACAAAAGTATATATTTTGTAAATGTTCATTGCAAGTTATCTAGAAAGAAGATGAAAACAAACTAAATGTCTTATAATTAGGGATGGATTTTGTTCTGTTTTGTTTTAAGCTGTGGGGTCTTGTTATGTTGCCCAGGTTGAAGTGTAGTGGCACTATCATGGCTCATTGCATCTTCAACGCTCTGGGCTCAAGCAATCCTGCTTCAACCTCTTGAGTAGCTGGGAGTACGGGCAGATACCATTATGTCTGGCAGTTTTTTTTTTTTAAGAGATGGGGCTCACTATGTTGCTCAGATTGGTCTCAAAGTCTTGGCCTCAAGTGATCCCAAAATGGTGGAGTTATAGGCATGAGCCACAGAACCCAGGCCTGGGATTTTTTAAAAAGTCTATCTGCATGACACAGCACAGCACATTGGCCTGTCAACTTCAGTGCCTCAATGCCCTGTTACATAATTATCTACACAGAGTTGGACCACAGGCCATTGTTTTAAAAAAAACAAGAATAGCATTTTGAAGTTTGGGACTGGTTTGTTTCTCTCTCTCTCTCTCTCTCTCTTTATTAAATAGAGAGATTTGAAAATATCTCTGTAAAGACATTAATTCGCATTTCAACATAGTTCAGTGAATGAGAAATAAAACTGTCAAGTTTCAGTTAGAAGGCTGTGAATTATGTACAACCCTAGATAAATTAATAGACATTTGAGGTAACTGTAGAAATTACTAAGTGGCTGAAAAAAAACTATTAATCACATTTATTAAAAAAAATCTATTCACATTAAAAATACTCATTTGTATATTGCCAAATGGGAAGAAAATGTACAAAGCTATCCACAGTGTGTACATGTTTAAAATTAAAAAAAAAAATAGCAGCAAATATTCATATGGGACTTAGTATGTACAGGGTGTGTACTTTTAAAATTTTATGAGTTTGGGACCTCAATTGCCTCCAATTCTATAGATAAGGAAACTTAGTTAAGTTTAACTACTGGTAGACATGAAAATATTAGAAAGTAACGTTTTGATGGAAGAATTATTAATGATTTTGTTGTTAATTTTTGTTTACCACATTTTTTATTTTTTGTCATTGAATATAGAATACTTTTTTCAATAATACTTGTGGATAATGAGTATGAAGCAGGGGAGAAAGGCTAGGGTTGGAAATAAAAATTTGTTTATAACTTTCAAGAAAGAAAGGAAGTCATTCAATAAAGTATAGTGAAAGCCAGGAATGAAACTCTGGAAGAAGAGAATCCAATGAAGGAGGTAAAAGGAATAGAGAGGCTGGGCGTGGTGGCTCATGCCTGTAATTCCAGCATTTTGGAAGGCTGAGGCGGGTGGATCCCCTGAGGTCAGGAGTTTGAGACCAGCCTGACAAACATAGTAAAACCCCGTCTTTACTAAAAATATTAAATTAGCTGGGTGTGGTGGCACATGCCTGTAATTCCAGCTACTAGGAAGGCCGAGGCAGGAGAATCACTTGAACCCAGGAGAAGGAGGTTACAGTGAGCTAAGATCGTGCCATTGCCCTTCAGCCTGGGCAACAAGAGTGAAACTCTGTCTCAAAAAAAAAAAAAAAAAAAAAAAGGAAGAGAATCAGAAGATGTCGGAAGATGCAGGAGAGAACAGGGCTTCTGGGAGTAAATTGCCAGTGGACTCCAATGGAGGTGGAGAGGTCCAGGGAAGTAAGGCCAAAAGCATGCATTTCATTTGTCATATAGAAGATCATGAAGACATTTTGAAATGAATTTTTTTGAAGAAGTGAAAATAGAAGATAAATTTCAGTGATCTGAGGATGAAATAGATGACAAAGTGAAGACAATTGTCATGAGACACTTACATAAGAAAAGAATTAGTAGAATAAAGGAGATTGATAGCCAAATAATGTTCTTTACCTTGAACATATTTTCAGGCTGAAGGAAGAAGTAGATAAAAACAACAAAAAGCTTACTGCCTATCATCATCCTTATCACTTTAAGTTCATTATCTCATTTAGGTTTTTTGGTATTGTTATTGTCATTTACAAAGGAGAGAACTGAAACTTGAAAGTAGAGCAGATAAATAACCTGCAAGTATATAATATAGTTTACATAACTTGGGTTAGAATATTGTGAAATTTTCTAAACAAATATTGATTTGATTATGGAAGCCAATCTGCCTGTTTTTAAAATATCTTTGAATTTGCAAATGAGTCTGTCAATCTCGCTCTAAAATTCTAGAGACGAGTAGTAAATCTGTTTTTCAGAAGTAAACTATATAACACATCTCTGAAATATTTACTAGTTGTTTAGTCTAAAAATGCAGGTTCCAGCTTCCAAAACAAAAAAGCTTGAGGTTACAAAGCTCATAAGAAAGACTGAAATTTGAATCCAACGCCATCTGGTGCTGAAGTTCATATTCTTAACCATTAATTTAGACTGCCTCAATCAGTATATGGGTATGCATGTGTGTATAGAGCAGGGTGCAGAAACTACATGTTTGATAAAGAACTTGGGCTAGTCTTAGTCTTCAACATGGTCATGTCAAAATCTCTCTCTCTCTCTCTCTGTGCGTGTGTGTGTATATGTGTACATATGTGTCTTTTTCTCTCTCTCTTCTACTATACTTCAAAAAATAAAAATGTTTTCTATCTACGATAAAGCTATTTATACTTTCTCTTTTTTCCAAACCACACTTCAACTTTCATCAGTATACTGAAGGAATCACAGTTTAGTATGAAGATTATTTTATTGAAATCTTATCTGACTTTCCCTTACCTAACTAAAGCTGACACTTCCCCAAATACAGCTGCTATTAACTCTCCTCCAAGGGTGTTCGATTAATTCCAGGAAGAAGACCAACTACACATTGACTCCGTAGCCACTCTTTCCTTTCTTTTTTTAAGTTGCTATACCAACCTTTCCGTCTGGGTATTCAGGAAACTACTCATTATTGAGTGACTTCACATGCATGTGTAAATTGACCTTTTAACTTCTCCTGTTAATCTGTCTATTGTCAGTTAATTTGCAGGCCCCTAAACATAGGAACCTAAGTGTGTGGAAGAAATGTCTCCCTCCTATTGGTATTAACTCATTTTCTGAGCAGAGTCTCTTCCCCAAAAGATGTGGAGAAAACAAGGTACATAATTATTTTGCTACCCCTACTCTAAACCCTTTGTAGAAACTACCCTCACTATTTCAGCCATTGGCTTGGCTGATCTAAGGTTTTAAGAATAAGGTGACAGATTTTCTATTTCTAGTGAGATGAATGCTTTCTGAGGGATGTACCTTTTTCTTTTGATTTTATTATGAAGTGCTGTGGGAAACTTAAAAGAAAAGATCTCCTGCACAGAGGGCAGAGACATGAGAGTAGAAAGCAGAAAGGTGCTGATATTTAAAAGCAAGAAACAAATCTGCAGGGATTTACAAAAGAATGTGGAGACATCTGAACTTAAAGCACAAAGGCTTTAAGTTTCTGTGTTTCACAATGATAAGCATATAAAGGAATATTACTACATGTTATTAAAATTAATAATAAGGTACATAAAAATGATCTCTGCGTCAGCTCTTATCAGAAGAACTGTGGATCTGGACTGTAGTATATTAGGACACATATAAAGAAATTAAAGGGAAATTCCTGTAATTTTCTGGAAAATATAAAGATGTATATTTTTGTTGCTATATTTTATCACATAATAAATTGAAAAGCTTGACCTAAAATTAGCCCTTACACTTACCCTGCCTATAAGATCCTGCTTTCCTGCCTAGATGAAACAAACGACACTTGTGAGTGATACAAAAAAAATGAGCATTGGTCATATTTATTCTTGTATTCCTCAGCAAATGCTCCAGGAGTGTTACCAAATGAAATATCACATGTATCGAAATGTATTTTAATTACTGAGACTGATAACCAAAGGTCATTCTTAAAATTATGAAAAGATTTGTAAAACAAAAGAGGGATAATTTTCTAATAGTTTGTTTTTGATAAGTGATCTTTTAAAAGATTCTCCTTCACTTTTAAAAAAGTAAAAGACTTTGCTTTCAAATGCTAATCAGTTGCTTCTGTGTTCCTCAATAGACTTCAGACTATTTGGCCTCAATACTTCATTTTCTTGAGTGCTTTACTGACCACAGTCTTGGAGATTACATTTGGCTCAGAACACCATAGTAGCTTGTTATTTTTAATTGAAGTGCAAATTACATTACATAAAAATCATTGGGAAAATATTTAGTCTGAATATTTTGTTTTCCCAATTCAAAAATCATACCACTAGCAATGGTTAAAAATAAAAATGAAGAAGGAGGAGGAGGAGGAGGAGAAGGAAGAGGAGGAGGAAGAGCAGACCTTCCAAGCATGCAAAAAAACAATTCTGAAAAGTTTTAAAGTTCATTTGCTCATGCTAACTTTCATCACCCAGGGAACCTGCAATTCCTTGCTGAACAATTTGAAACATGCAAGAACCACTAATTCAGTTTCAAGCATGATGGACTATTTGTTTTTATCCAGGTTAACGTAATACCTGGAGGTTTACATGGAGATGCTGTGAAAATAACATCTTAAAACCAAAACTTCTGTATTTTTACTGATCATTATCAATCCCAAGGAGTATACTATAAAAAGGTATACATTTGCCATCCTTCCCTTGATCAACTTTTCCATTTCTGCGACCTCCATGCAGGATGGTGGGTCTCCCCCTTGATTATCTTCCCACCTCCCAGAAGGAGCTGAATTTTAATAGCATGTTTACTATTCCAGAAGCTGATAGATGATAGCCCCAGATTGGATGCTTTTTGGAGATATCTCTTCTCATTTCAGACTACCCTAGATAGAGTACCATTTAATGCAGTGGATAGTGATTAGATAAATGATTCTCTCTTGGTCAAAACTTGTTACTGTGCTATTGAAAGAATCCAATTTCCAGTTAGGGACTTAGCTTTCTCTTTGGTAAGGCTGCCATCAAAGACTGCAGCATTTTGGGAGGGACTGGAAAAGCATATGTGACTTTGTAAAAATTTATTTTCTTTTTGTGAATTGAAATCCAACATTATGTTGTAATTTTAAAGTTGCCTTTTTTTTACTGAGTAGGAAGATTTCCAAAATGTAAACTAGAAAAACTTGCTGTGACTTTTTTTTCATTTGTTTACCCAATGCTAATTTATGTCAGCTATGAAACAGCAACAACGTCAACATGTTCTTGGAGCTCAGAAGCGGCAGATGAGCGTGCATCTTCCTAATAAAAAGCTGGACATTTCGGGAGGTCAGGGAAACATGTACAACACTGAAATAGCAAGGTGTGTAAGGGTATCCTACTTTACATCTATCTTGATATTTAGATATTCACCTAAATTTCTATAGATTACTACACAACTCCAAGATAAATACATTCTTTCCACATTTTCTTTTGAATTCTTAGTACAGTAAGATTTCCCCAAATGAAACCTTTCTCAAAAGTCTCTACATCATATGTGAGCTCTGGAAATTGTTCTGACTCCTGTCATTCTTTGCCCAGGCTTGTAGAATTTCTCTCCAGCATGGGTGGTCTACTACTCAGGCAAGATTCACTTTTCTGCAAATATTTTCTGGCACAGCTTCCTCTCATTTACAACTTATCTCAAAATGAGATAATGTGTACCAACTACATCAGTTTCTCACCCTCTGATCTCTACTTTGTAAACTCAGTGAGGCTGACAAGTTCTGTTTTTGGATCCATATCTTTATGTCTCCAGTATGGAAATTGCCAGCAGCAAGGAAGCTGGGATAATTGTTGAGATCATTTAGTTGTTTCCAAACCTTTAGGTATCAAAGTCCATTTCTACCTGTTGACCAAAGTCTAAAAAAGTTTTTCCATACTTGTCTCAGTTTTATAGTTCTTTGTGGCAGGAAATTAGGCCAATCCTTGTTAGGTCATCATGGCTGGAGGTAAATTAGACAGATAATGATTCAATACTTATTTTTAGCATATTTGTAACTTGAAGAAGTTATTTAATAACTCTATCCTAGCCATATCAAGAAAATACAAAAAAAAATTACTAACAATCTTGAAGGTTCAGTAAAGATTAGAGAAAATACTAACAATGAGATTTATTAGTAAGCTAGTTGGTAATGTTATCTGAAAGCTCTAATAGTTACTAATATATTCCTTTGTAACTCTAAAATGTAAAATCTATTTCAGTAGCATCTCTCCAAGTTTTTATATTTATAATCATGTTCATTTCTGAGGAATTTTGTGTGGAACTGGTTTTGTCTTGTGACTGTTGAAACTACTGCATTGTCAAAAAATGACTTAAAGCTTCAAGGACATCTTAATATTATGTTTTTGTTCAGATGCAGTGGTACACTGCATTTCTGAAAGTATATAATAGAGTTCACATAACTTCAGTTAGAATGTTGTGAAATTTTCTAACCAAATATTGATTTGATTATGGAACTCAATCTACCTACTGTTTTTATATCTTTGAATTTGCAAATGGCTCTGTCAATCTTTCTAAACTTCTAGAGACAAGTAGTAAATCTGTTTTTCAGAAGTAAATTAGAGAACACATGTCTGAAATGTTTACTCAGTGTTTAGTCTAAGAATTTAGGTTCCAGCTTCCACGTGGAGAAAAGTAGGGTCAGGTAGGCTACCACACATGCAATAGCAATACTCACACATGTCGGTTTCACTATCGTTTCAAGAATTGGTGTGATGTGAAAGAATAAGAAATTGTAAAGCCATTGTCATGAATCAATTTTTATGATAATTTTTTTCAGTCAGCACCGAAGTGAACCCATATACCAGGATTGCTCTAAATTACATCATTTGCATAGGCCATTTTTCTTCAAGTGTCTGTATATAAAAAAATCACATTTTCCCCATTGACATAAGATAGATACAATCAGAAGAGACAAAACAAAATATGTATATAACACAGAGCTATGTCTACCGATTACACTGTTTCAATAATGAAAATGAGTACTATTTTATCTAAACTTTAACTGGATCAGAATTGTAACAATATTTTTAACTTGGTGAATATTATTTACCTCATACAATGTTACCTTCATTGTCACAGAGAAATTTCTTACTGAATTGTCTTTAAAGGAACTCTTAAAAGAGAATATGTTACACATAGGCTGCTGGAATTTTCTGTATTTCAATTTCTCAAACTTCAGATAACATGTGAGTTTACTTTTAAGATCCTTTAAATTCTTGATAGAATATCTTATTTACATACTTTCGCATATACGCTTTCTAATGCTGGATATCCCTTCCCTCTTATCTATGCCTTGATAATCCCTGCTCATCTTTCAAGACAAATTTAAGTATCAACCTTTAAGCCTTGCCCACTGCCTTACCCAAAAGTTAGATGCTTCTTTCATGCTCTCCCTTAACAGTCTGTTCATTAGAAGAATGAACACATACTGCACTTTGTATGTGCCAGGTTCTGTTAGTAGGTCTTTGTTCTTTGCATGTACTAGTTCCTTGAATTTTTATAACAGCTTTACGAGGCAGATAATTTATTTTATCTCCATTGTACAGATGAAGAAACAGAGTCATGGAGTTTAATTACTTGGCCTACATTCACAGGTAGGAGTTGTGGGGATTGAAACATAGGAAGTCTGGTTCCCCAGACTCTCTCTTTTTAAAAAGTAGCTTTATTCAGATATACTTCACATAATACACAATTTATCCATCCAAAGTGCACAATCCAATAGCTTTAGTATATTTACAAATATGTGCAAACATCATTGTAGTCAGTTTTAGAACTTTATTACCAGCCCCCGCCTCAAAAATGCAACTCTTGTTAGCTGTTGTCTCCCAATCCCCAAATCTTCCCCAGCCCTAGGTAATCACTAATTACTTTCCACCCCTGTAAGTCTCTGTAGACTTGTCTATTCTGAACATTTCATAGAAATGAATTGATATAACACATGATCCTCTGTGACTGGCTTCTTTCACTTAGCATGCTTTCGAGGTTCATCCATGTTGTAAAATGTTATCAATGTGTAATTTCATTCTACTGCCAAATAATATTCCATTTTATGTGTACTACATTTTATGTATCCATTCAGCAATTGATAGACCTTTGGGTCGTTTCGATTTTTGGCTGCTATAAACAATGCTGCTATAAACATTTGAGTACAAGTGTTCATATGGACATATGTTTTCATTTCTCTTGAGATTATATATACAGTGGAATTGGTATATCATATATGATTCTTTTAATCATTTGAGGAACTGCTGGATTGTCTTCTGAAGCAGTTATACCATTTTACATTCCTACCAGCAATGCATCAGCATTCTGATTTTTCCACATCCTTGATAACACTTATCTGTCCTTTTGAATATAGCCATCCTAGTGGGCTTGCAGTCATAGATTGTTGTCGTTTTGATTTGCATTTCTGTGATGGAAAACTGTGTTGAGTGTCTCTTCATTTGCTCACTGATCATTTACACTAATATATCTTCATTGCAGAACCCTTCAGATCTTTGCTCATTTTAATTTAGCTTATATGTCTTCTTCATATCGAGTTATAATTTTTTCATATGCTTAGTATCACTTACCAGATATATGATTCGCAATTATTTCCAGAGAATGTAAAATTTTCTGTTAGTGTTGTTTTTTGTTTGTTTCTCTTTCATTCTTGACAGATCTGCTTATTTTGCTGGGTCCACAGAACTCCTCATTTGCCACCCCAGAAGTGAAACTGCTCCAGGAACTGTGCTCTTAACCACAATGCTTTCCTGTGCACTTCCATCGTGGGATTATTAGATGGCACTTATCATATTTCATTGTGACTTTCAGTTATTTTAGATATCATCCCCTGGAAATTTCCTCAGCCAGAGTTGTCCTTCTTGCCTGGAGCCCTGAACCAAACCTTGTTATTTATTAACTCCTCCAAAGGAGGCCTCTCCAGACATTGCTGTGGGAGCCACCAGAGCTTGCTGTCAGCTCGCTTCCCAACTCCTTGCTGTGAGGGCTTGCCCAGTGGAGTCTCTTGTCAAGTTGACTTTCTCAACCCCTAATCTTGCCTCCAGGTTCAAGAGGCTCAAATGCTGAGACCTCAGAAAATCTTGAACTTTGAGGAAGTGATGAGAATTTTGAAGGTCTCTAAGTAGCAAACACTTGGACAACATCCTTAGCAAAAAATTTAGAGACAATGACTTTTCAGAACTATCACTGGAATAATTTTTTTAAGTTATATATTAAAATATAGAATATATTTAAAGCTAGCCTGGAGCCAAACACAATTTTTATGAGACAATATAATCGACATATAAACGTTTAGATATTTTTGAAGATCATAATTCAGGGTGCTTTTGTTTTTGGTGCTAGGTGTTTTTTGTGTATTTTTCCTCTAGAAAGTACCAGCTTCACTGGCACAAGTGTTCCTGTGGTCCTCATTAGCAGGTTTTCAAATTCAGGTAAGAGTGACTGGGCCTAAAATTCATTATTGGAATGTGTAGGTGTATTTAATGGAGAACAACTGCACTGCAATGTTTCAAGACTATTTTAAAGGCTTTAGAAGATGTCTTGCTAGAACTAAACTCCCTGGTGGGTGTGGTGGCTTGTATCTATAATCCCGACACTTTGGGGGATTACTTGAGGCCAAGAGTTCAAGACCAGCCTGGGCAACATAGCAAGCCCCTGCCTCTACAAAAAATAAATTTGCCAGGCATGGTGGCATGCACCTGTAGTTCAGCTACACAGGAAGCAGAGGTGGGAGGATTTCTTGAGTCCAGGAGTTTGAAGCTTCAGTGATCATGATCATGCCACTATACTCTAGCCTGGGGTGACCGACAGAGGGAGACCCTGTCTTGATAAAAACAAACAACAAAACTCTCTAAAGTCAGGATCTTTGTCTGTTTTGTGTGAATTCATGAGTGAATGTATGTTCATTAGAGATGTAGCATGTCTGTTTTAAAGCCAATCAAAGCAGGTAAATAAGAATTATTCATCATCAAGCTCCTCCCAAATGCCAATACATGTTTCTCAGATATCTTATGCTTGTTGCAGCTTAGCTTCTCATGCCTTTCTTTTCATTTGTCACCAATTACTTTCCATTTCATTATCATAAATATTATGATTATATTTATAACTCAGTGATTTTCCAATGGTGTTTTTGTGAATCACAATGAAAACAATGGAAGGACTTAATTGGTCATCTATCACTATCTACATTGTATAACTCAGGAAGTTAAAAGGGAGAAAACCTTCATAATTGCTTTCTAGTAATACAGTTGGTCCACTTGGTAAGAAGTAAAGATCTGTGGGCAAAATATGGAAACAAAGAGATTAGAAGAGACATCAAGCAGTGGGGCCTGCTTTTATTCTCATTCTTTCTTTTCTTCCATTTCTAAGACATATTTCTGTGGCTTTGGTGATGGTTGAACAAAAAGCAGTCTATATAAGAAGCAATTTAGGAAAATTTTTCTAAGTCATTAATCCAATAACATATGCAATACTCTCATCTCAATAATTATACCAAATTTCATTTATACCTAACATGAGTTCATTCTGATTCTGAACGCAGAATATCAGAGTGATTAAGGACATGGCCTGTGGAACCAGGATCTCTAAACTTGAAATTTTATCTCTGGCTTCTGCCAGCTATATGGAGTCAGAAATTTAGTTAATTCTTATTTAGTTAACTCTTACTATTTTAATCCTTATAATGTAATTAGTATATCTTATATAAAATTTTATAAGGATTAAATAAGTTAATATATATAACCTTCTTACAATAGGTCCTATCAAATGGTAGATACTGGTGTTGGCTTTTCCCTGTTTCCCTTCTGGATGCACTGAGGGCTTCACTACCTTGCTTTGTGTCCAGGAAGGCTGACTTTCATGGTCTTCCTTACTTGGGCTCCCATGACCTCTAACTCCTTGTTAGATTTGCAGTTGGGACAGTGAAAAGAATAGTCAAGAGGAGTGAGATCAGGGTATCCCTTATTCTTAGTTCCTCATAGCCTGATTTTGGTATTGGCAGTGATTTTCTTTCTTTTTCTTTATTGTAGCTCACTGCTACTATGAGTGGTGGTCTCTCTCCCATGGCTATATATATTGCTTTGTCTGGTAATATTGCTTCCCCATGCCTTATCAGTCTTCATGCAAGTCAAGGCTTTCTGTGCATCTAGGTCCTGGTGCTTCATCACTCCTTGTTGATTCCTTTAACACTATTTACATCTTTGTCAATAATTCGTCTATTTAACTCTTTAATGAACCTTCTGAGAGTACCACTTATTTGCCCATGAAATCATAAACAGTAGAGTACTAAATTGTGAAGTTTAAAATAAATATTAGGTTATTTCCTTCAACTCAATAAAGCATCAAGAGTCATAAGATTGGGAATTTCAAAACTTTACTAAGAAAAATCAATTTTATTAACTTTTCTTAATCAATTTTATTAAAGTTTTTAATAAAACTTTAGTAAGAAAAATCAATTTTATTAAATTGATAGCATAAAATTTCCTAAGAAAAGAGGGAGTGGATAGAGCTGAGACTAGATTTCAGTTTCAATAGAAGAAAGGAAGAAAGACCTTCTTCCTGAGTCTGTACACATTGGCCCTTTCCCTTTTCTCTTCTGGGAAGTGTTGGACGTAAGTACTTGGAATGTAAGAGGGTGGGAGGTTATGTTTCGGTGACATCAAGTTGAGTATACATCAAATCCTAGTTTCAGGATTTAGTGAGGTAAAGCATCAAGATTTGGGAGTTGTTGGGTGGGATAAGGGGAGGGTGATTCTCAGTGTTGAGTAGAAGTTTGCCAGGCCATATAACTAAGAGCTAGACCTGAAAAGGCACTTGTAGAAAATAAATAAGAAGGCAATGACTGGTTTCAATTCTCATAGTAGTCACAGAAAGACACAGGAAGCATGTAAAATTATTAAATACAATGATTGTATATTGTAGGAATGTAATAAGTGTAACAACCTGTTACTCAACTGGCACCCAATTGATAAGTCCATCACAGAAGAATTAAAAAAAACAGACCGCTTCCATATCTCCATTCACTAACCATATTAATAGATGTGTGGGGCTAAGCTTGCAGGAAATAGAGATTATTATGAGTCATGAAGATGAACCTGGAGTATGTAGGCATTAGCACTGTGTGAAGTGCTACTATTTCATGAACAACATAGTAATTGTTTTATTCAACCTGGAAGTGAATTTAAAATAATTGTACCTACAAGCCTTCCCAATAAAACTCATTTTCACCTTCTTCAGACTTAAGCATTTTCAACTCTCAAGTGAAACAAAATTCTATAGATACGTCAGTTCTCACACTTATCACAGTAGAACTGGAGAGAATATAATTTATCATTAAGAGGGAAAGGGTTAAGGTCTAGAATCAGACTTCCTGAATTTGAATCCTAACTCTGCTAGTTACTATCTGTAGAACCACAAAGCTCAGGTAATACTAGAGCAGTTACCACATGTAGAACCACACCATGCATGTCATTCTCCAATTTCTTGTCGGTTCATATATTTATGAACATTATACAGATAGTAGGAGAGTTAGAGTTCAAATTCAGGAAGTCTTAACCCCTTCCTGCTTAATGATACATTGAAAACACATACATGTGTGTGTGTGTGTGTGTGTGTGTGTGTGTGTGTATGTGTATATACATATATGTATGTATGTATGTATCGGTTTTCCTCTTCCCTATTCTTGAGATCAGAATATTACCTATTTCTTGGAAATATTGTGAGGATGAAGTAAGACAACACATGCAAAAGACTTATTAGAGTAGCTTGCACATAGTAAGTACAGTTAGCACTCCATATTCACAGGTTCTGCATCTGGAGACTCAATTCCATAGATTCAACCAACTGAGGCTCAAAAATATTAGGAAAAAACCCAATAAAAATAACAAAAATAAAAATAATATACAATTCAGTAGAGCAACTACTTACATACCGTTTACATTGTATTAGGTATTAAGAGTATCTAAAAATCCTTTAAAGTATATGAGAGGAGGTACATAGGTTATATGCAAATACTATATCATTTTATATCAGAAACTTGAGCATTTACAGATTTTGGTATGGGGGCTTCCTGGAACCAATCCCTCACAGATACCAAGGGTCAACCATATTTAATAAATCTGAGCTGTTTTGCTGTATATGCATCAACCTAACAAGATTCTGTGCATACTTTGAGGACAGGGTCTATATATTATTTATCTTAGATTCATTACTGAGTCTGTCATATAGTAAGTACTAAATAAATATTTGCTTAAAATTGATTGAAGTTAATTTGCCTTAAAGATTTGTTTTCTTTTCTCAAAGAAAAACAAAGCACATGTACTGTCTTTCATTGCAATCATCACTGGAGTTTTTATGTGAATCACTAGAAGAAAGACTATTAATAGTTTGCTGTACTTTAAATGTCTTTCTTTAATATGAGCGCATCAATGTAAATACGTATCTACACCCTTAGGTACATACAGAAGCAAATTCCCATTTAAGTTGTGAAGTATTTATAATTGTTTACCAAAACCAATGAAGCCCTTTTAAAAATAATAACTAGGAATAATTTATGGACCACAAAAAAGAGGAATAGGTTACTCACTTGAATGTCCTTTCATAGAGAATATTCACAAATACATTTTTTGACAATAAAATTACATTGCATCTATTTAATTTGTAGTAGACAATGAACAATGGGCAGTAGTTGGTTTATAAACTCTGATGAACACCCAATTAGCATCAACATATCAAAAATACTTCCTCTCCTATTTATTAATTCTGAAATTTACTTAGCTATAGGAAACTATTTTTCACACTTAAAAACAAGTAGGGTTTTCTGAAGAAAAATAAAGTTAGTAACTGTGGACTATTATGTTTTGAAACAGTCTATAAACAAGTACATGGTTAAACACGTTGAAATAGGAAAGGAGAATGTATGCCTTCATAGTTTATTGCTATTTAGACAGAGCCCATTTGAGTATTTTACTGTTTGAGAATATTTCTATTAACATCTTATTGTATATGTCTACTAGGAGAGAAAACATTAGTGTTTCATTGTTTTCTAGAATTATGATAACAGTTACCATTTATTTTCTTTAATAAGTAAACGAAATTGTAACAGATCTTTCCCATGTATACACTAGTCTCCCCCTTCTCTCTGGTTTCTCTTTCATCAGTTTCAGTTATGCTCCCAGTCAACCATGGCCCAAAAAATATTAAATGAAAACTTTTAGAAATAAGCAATTTATACATTTTAAATTTAACATTGTTCTAGGTCGCATGATGAAATCTCACACTATCCCATTGACACGCCCTGGACGTGAATCATCCCTTTGTCCAGCATATCCACACTGTATACCCTACAAGCCCTACACATGTGATTGTGTTGGAAGAAAACATAAAACTATCCACAGTTTCAAGTATCCACTAGGGGTCTTGGAATGTGACCCCACAGATAAGGGGAGACTACTGTAATCCTATTCAACATTCACAGAATCACTAGATGACAGGCTCTAACAAGACAGAATTATATCTGTCTATTTTATTTGTCAACGTCCTCAGTAATCAGCACTGAGCCTGGAATACAGTCCACAACAGACACCTATTAAACAACACATAAGCCTTCCCTTTGAAGTACATCCTTACAAGAAAAAGATTCTTAGTTTGTTAATATTTCACTACTATGGATGTACATTTTACCAAATCTACCATTGTTTGGCATGGTCAGGGTTATGTTTATTTACTCGTACTACAGTTTCAATGAAAGAAGGCCTGAGACATACCTTTGCTTTATCATGTGTAGAAAACTAGAAAATTGAGACTAAAATGTCTAAGAAAATTCCTAACACAAGCACTATAATTAAAAGTCTGCAAAACCGTGATCCTGATTCACGTAAATTGAAGGCTGTAAAATATGACCATTAAAAGTATCTTAGAACGTGTATTAAGAATTTGTTAAAAGCTCCTTTAAGATTATGTCATCCGTTGTTAATAAAACAAAGAAATGTCAGATAAAATAACCTCCAAAAGTCAAAAACACAAGGCTCAAATAATACTTACCAGAACAGTTACCACACGTAGAACCACTCCACGCATGTTATTCTCCAGTTTCTTGTCAGTCAGTGATCCATTCAGACCTGTGACAGGATTCCAGCATCCAAGCTGAAAGATAAGACAGCTCTGGTCATTTTTTTTCTGCCTGAAGAACAGTCCCATCACCTTGGTATAGCCCTATGGAGAAGCATGTGATAGCTCTTAGAATAATTGGTATAGAAAAAGTAATGCACAGGTTTTCTTTTTAAATAGGAAATGAGGTTATCAGAAATGCCATTTCCTGCTTTTAAATGTCATGCTTATCATGCTTTAGGAGGCTCATTGAGGACATTTTACGTAATGAGGAGTTATATATACACCAGTCACTCAGTCCCAGTAATACACTAACTGGAAAAGTAATAGCACATATAATTCTAACATAATGTCTCTTTTACTATCTCAATTACTGCATAAGTTAGATTCTCTAATAGTTTCAATGGTTTTAATTTGATCTTCTATGGCTTTTACTGGGAAAAAAAGACAATATTTTTAATATGGTTAGAAGGGCAACTGCTTTTATTTGAAAAAGAAAACGTGTATGGCTTTGTTTTCAAAGTATTCATAGTACATAAAACAATATAATTTGCCTTTTTGTCAGTTTTATCAATTTGCTTGGAATATTTTGGTAGCAGCCTTTCCCTTAAAGTTTTGCAATGACTCACTGCTCTTTACTCACCCAAATAGTAGTTTAATTTTACATTCTTATGTCGGTCTTATCTCTTGTAATATACAAATCTGAGGGCTACCAGTTTTTAAATGACTATCTATAAATCTCAAATGGGATAAAAATTGATGATTCTCCATCAAAAATAGGGAGAAAAGAAAGAGATAATGTGACTTGAATTAGCAGTTAGCTGTTTATGGAACAAGGCTGCAGAGAGAGAGAATGCTGTAATGCACATCTTGGGAAGAAATGTCCCGTTATTCAACTTGAAACCAGCTCCATGAGCCTTCATGTTTGGGAACATATTCTGCATTTGCACTTAAAAATGTAATAGACCTTCAGTCATATTCAGAGACTGTTTTGATTAACTGAATGGTCATAGGGGGAAATGGTTAATTGTGCTATTTCCTCCTGATGATTGTGATTTATTTCTTTTTATTGCAGTTTGTGGCTTCCAAAGTCATCTACATACTGGCTGGCAAGTCTTCCCCACAAATAAACAATTTAGGAGCTTCCTATTAAAACCCACTTTTCTCTTTGAGCTTCCCAAAAGATGTTTAATTAAGAAAACTAAAATGTACATAATATATCTTAAGAGAAGGGAATGTCACAATACAAACAGTAGAGCTAGCTTTTTCCTTATTAAAATAATTTGGAAAAGGCTGCTAATTGTTGGTTTCAACTGTAAAAGCACATTAAATTCATACAATGATATGTCATTCTTAGTTACATAAAAAGCCTAATTAGAACTTAGATCCAATTAGCAAATCCAAAATGTGTTGAAAGTCTAATTATCAGAGACATTGTGGTCCTCTTGCCAAATTTAAAACTTTATGAAATTTCTTTTGAGCTTTTCTCTTCTGAGGTCAACAAAAGTCTATCTTCAATTACATTCCCTGATGTGTGCTTTTTCTAATTACTTCCTCAAGAGGATTTTATTTTCCTAGACCAAATAATATTGGTGGAAAAAATCATCCATAACATTAAGTGAAGAGCTATTCCACTGTGCTATCTCCACATATTACAACCATATAACTTAAATTTAAGCTTAATGGACACCTTTTAGGATATGATCTTGTTCATGATAAATATGTCTAAGCTGCCAAAGCAAACACAGTAATTTCTTCTCTGTCCCCCTTAGAGTTGTCTCTTAAATTTGGTGAGGCTATTATCAGTTTGTGTAAATAAATGACATCTATTAGCACCAACTCGACTGTGCCATTTGGTGTATTGAGTAGTAAAAAATATCAGCTATTGGATTAACAGTGAAATGAGCCATTTGTTTCAACAATGCTATGGACAAACATTTATAAATATATAATTTTCAGTTTCTTCAGAATGATGTTTTGTTTTAAACATAACTGAACTTGGTCAACGGTTTAATAATTCCAAAACATTCTAGTATTTGGAGGTTCCAAATAACAAGATTAAAAAAGCATTTGAAGTAGGTAGAATAAATATCTCTCACGTTCTGATCTAGGCAGTGACTTAAACATTATTTACACCATATACAATATTTCTATTCATTTCTAAAATTTTTAATGTTTGGCTAGACTCTCTCATATGTATTACAAGACAATAATTTCTCTCCAATGCTTGACAAAGACTTTTCGCCTTTCTGTGTTGTTTTTTTTTCTGTCTGACACATATGTCCTTTGATAACAGCATTTGGACAGTTGTTCCTCTTCTTAATAACAGCAGTCTAGAGTTTAGGATTGGTAAGTTGCTTTTACTTAACTCAATTTTTTCTTCATATGCACAAACTTTAATGTTTCCTAAATATTAGCTGTGGATGCCAAGAACTAGGATGCCCAAAGACTGAATTTAAGGGTAAAGAATGTTTAGGATACAGATTATCTGAAAAACTAGAAATAAAATACATTCTCCTATCACATATCATAATGGGGTATAACTAAGAAAGAACATTTTTGGACATTGTTTAATACTTTCTATGTGTCATCCATGGTACTGAGCTTTTTACACATGTAGGCTTCACAATGACCATATGAGAAGGTGCTATTACCATTATTATTTAATAGACAAGAAAACTCAGAACTTCATTAAGATCACATATCTACTAAGAGGTGAAATTAGTATTTAATCCAGTTATTTTTAAAGTCTAGATTCAGCACTTTTCATTGAGGTGTTGTTTTATAGCTTATGAATCCTTTTCATAAATGTCATCTATTTAAGGTAGGTAGGGAAGATATTTCTATTTTATAGTCAACGACATTGAGACTCAGAATTGCTAAATTTGGTTTAATATAATAGCTAGTGAATTCGCATCTTGGTGATAAATTTTAAAAGGCAAAATCATCATTATCATCATCATTATTTTATAACAATTATTATAACATTTACATAGCACACAGTAGGGCCAATCATTGAGAGTTGTACTTTTATTAACTTATTTAATTTTTAAAGCAACTATTTGAGAAGGGTGACTACTATTTCCATTTTACAGAGGGGAAACTGAGGACTGAGAGAATCTGTTCTTTCTACTGTGTTTGTCTTTCATCCACTTAGGCATTCAAGAGGGTGGGTAAAGGAAAGTAGTAGAAAATGAAGTGGACTAGAGATTTTCAAAAATATTTCTGAAGCTGCACTTTGACCAATTTAATAAAGAAATCATGGAACATGTTTCATTTATCCTAAATCCTGACACTACGCCTTAAAATGTATACTGAAGATGAATGAGAGATTAAACAACAGCAACACAAAGAAGAAATGTTGACTATCCACATCCTTTTGAAGGATTTATCCAGTGTTGGTTTTTGTTTATATTTTTTGAGATAGGGTCTCACTCTGGCACCCAGTCTGGAGTGCAGTTGGTGCAGCCATGGTTCACTGCAGCTTTGACCTCCCAGGCTCAGATGATCATCCCACCTCAGCCTCTTGAGTAGCTGGAACTACAGGTGCATGCCACCTTGCCTGGCTAAATTTTTTTTTGCATTTTTGTAGGGACAAGGTTTAGCCATGTTGCTCAAGGTTGGTTTTGTTCACTTGGGCTCAAGGGATCCTCCCACCTCAGTCTCCCAAAATGCTGGGATTATAGGTATAAACCACAACATCCTGCCTGGATTTCTCATTTTAACAGTCCTTAATTTCTGCTCATATCCACTTATCTCCCTGAGGTTCACTTCAAGCTTTTTTGTTTGATTGCAATAACCTTTTTCAAAAATAAGCAATAAAGATGAGTTAGATTCACATAGATTCAAATTGAATTTGTATCTGCAACTGGCAATATTTCTTGTTGCACAGCAAGACTGACAGGCATAGCGTTTGATAAAAACTAGAAGAATTTCACTTAGGTTCAAGTGTGAGGCTGATCTAACAACTCCTCTGGTTTCAATGTCTGAATTCTCATTAATTTGACTTCTCTGGCTCTGTGGAGATGGTTGTTTTGTCTGCTGTGTCTTTGATTTTGTTTCTGTTTTTTGTTTTGTTTTGTTTTGTTAAACAATGAGTCCAAGACTAGTAAAGATAACACACACACAAATCTCATATCTATTCAGCTGAGTGCTTCCTAAATAAAAAACAATAAAGGTGGCCCCTGCAGCACATGAGACTTATAGAAAGTCACACCGCTGATGGCAAAATGAGATTCACTATCTCCTGTGCTCTGGCAGTCTAAAGAAAATTTAGAAGGGATAAAAAAAAGTAAACCTAATTCAATTTCCTTTCAATTACAGTATATTGATTTCCCATAGTATTTTCTGGTTATTGATTTCCTATAGTATTTTCTGGTTATTGCCTAAAGTCATTTTTAAACCTTAAAATGCTTAGTGCTTTAATTATTTCCTTCATTGGAGCTTTGGCAATAATCGTCTTGTAACATTCTGTTAAATTCAATGTAATATCTGTGTTCAACAAACTGGGTTGATGTATTTGCATGAGCACAGTAGCATGCTCCTAACATTATGTGTACTAATGATCAAGTTTTATATATTTACTCTTCCTTCCTCAATGTTTCTACTTCTTATTTGTCCATGGGCTGTAAGGGATGACTCGTGACTCTTGGGTTTTACATCATTATTTTTTAGGCAGTGTTATGTCAAGAAGAGCTAAACTGCTCAATTTTAATTTTGTGCTCAATAGTTTGTAGTCTTCAATAACAGGAGTCAAGAGAGCTCTTAATTGAATACCAAATGGAATTCTCTCCATTTATTAGCTTGTATTCATATGGAACAAATGAAGCCTGGCTATACTAGGAAAGCTCCAGCTGCTGGACACAAAATGTCCACAGCATTGAGGGCTGTATGCTACCAGCCACAATGTTTCGTTTACTTGATTTCTCAGCTTTCTGACAAAATGAGGGAACAAAAAGTCATAGGCAAAGCAGCTTGAAAGCCAGCCACTTAGAAATGTGCAGCATTTGTTTGGTAGATATTACTTCCATAATGGGATAGAAAGTGTAAAAAATACGTATAGCAAGTTGACTCAGATACATGTTTTATAGAATTAAATTAGAGTGTTTTCCACTTTGACATGTGAATGAATGCAGTGTGCCAGTAATCTCTCCAATAATAATTTTCTTTATGGTATTTCCACCTGTAAAATAGGTTCAATTTGTAAGATGTGCTCCCTAGAGGATGATTATATGCTCCTAAGATTTTATTACTACAGTTTGGTCATTACCATAAAGTAGTAGTCGTTCTTAAGATTATGTGGAATAGCCTTAGCAGTTGAGTTTCCTTCAGGAGAAAATGTCTTTCAAAGACATGTTTTTCTGACTTTTCAAAAGTGAGAAAAAAAAAATCACATGGTTCAACCACTTTTATCTCCCTGTTTCAGTACTGAAAACAGAATCTTTATACTATATAACAAGATGAACTTGTTAACCGATTCCTACGAATAAACATAAGCAGCAGCATATCTATATATACACACATATACAAATATATATACACATATATCTATATATAGACATATTTGTATAAATATATACATATATATGTCTATATACATATATGTATAGCCCAAAAATGTTTTATGCAGTCACAATGATCACTCTATTATCAACTGGCATTTAATTGATTTAATGATATTCTAATGTTTTTATAGGTTTTCCTTTCTTTTAAAATTCTTCTGGTGTAAAATTACCATTACAATACATTTAGAGGCAATACATCATAGCAGTTCAGATAAGAAGCTCTAGAAGAAGACTGATTAAGTACCTGCTCTAACACTTACTTGGTGTGTGCTGTTGGGTTTCAGTTTTCTCATCTCTCAAATGGGAACAGTAAGAGTGACTTCCTCATATGTTTTTTGGGACCATTGACTGATTCAAAATATGATAAGTGTCTAGAAGTGCCCATGACACACCAAGACTGAAGAAGTATTTGTTATTATTTTTCCTATATAATTAGAATTATTTTTGCTCATTCTTCCGGTGACTTACTAGTTTGAGTGATAAAACATGCCCTTAAAGCTGTCCCTTTCAACGTTTGTTGAATATTAGAATCACCTGGAAAGCTTTAAAAATTCTTATATTACAGCCAATTATCTGATATTACCAGGACAATTAATCACCAGGAGTGTAACCAAGGCATCAGTAGTTTAAGAGACTTTCCAGGTGATTCAGCCAAGGTTGAAAACCACTGCCCTAAAACTTGCAGCCAAAGTTGAAAACCACTGCCCTAAAACTTGCTTCAGGCCAGGCACCATGGCTCATGCCTGTAATACAAGCACTTTGGGAGGCTGAGGCGGGTGGATCACCTGAGGGCAGGAGTTTGAGACCAGTCTGGCCAACATGGTGAAACTCTGTCTCTACTAAAAATACAAAAATCAGCCGTGTGTGGTGGTGCATGCCTGTAATCCCAGGTGCTTGGGAGGCTGAGGTAGGAGAATTGCTTCAACCCGGGAGGCGGAGGTTGCATCAAGCCGAGATGGTGCCATCGTATCCCGGTCTAGGTGACAGAGCAAGACTCCGTCTTAAAATAATAAAAAAAAGAAAAAACCCTTCTTCACCACACAAGGAATTCAAACTCATAGAATGGCTACTTAACCTCTTTGAATAAAAGGATTGTTTTGATTGGTTTCCTTTGTGGAAGCTAACTAGGGATATTCTCTCAAATAAACTATTTTTAAAATAATAAATATGAACCTATAAATTATATGCCAGAATAATGACTGCTTTGTCCACAGTTGTACTCCTAACTCTTATTATAGTATTGTATTGGTACATAGCAGGTCTTAATAAACAAATCTATGAATTAAAACTCCTGCTGTCTTCTTTATTCTTCTTTTTGGTTGTCCAGTTCAAGCTGAATGAAAAACCAAAATGTCTCCAACTAGAGATGGTGTCCTAATACGATGTTGCAACCCTGAGAGTTTTCACAGTTCTTTGGAGTCATTCCCCTCCCTCAAATTCTATAAGCTTTCCTTTTCTATCTGATCAGAACATTATTATTTTTTCTAATAATATTTTTGTATTTAATTATTACAACCTGATAAAAGTTGCTGGATTTTATCCTCTTCTATTCCATTCTACCTCGAGACATTTTAAGATGTTCATTTAAAAATCACATTAAATTCTCACCGTTTTTCCTATCTCCTCCACTAAGGTCAGGGTACCATCTTATTCATTTTTGTGTCTATTATGGTGCCTATTACCATGTTTTGTAACAGTAAAATAATTATATTTTATGAAACTGGCAAGGTTAATGTAAAGCATCTCTACTGCAATTTAGATCTTTACTCCTAAACAATAAAAATCGCAAGCTCAGCCATCTCATTGTATTTCACTATCACTTCACTGTCTCTGCTTAGCTACCTCTAAGGGAGATCAAATGTCTCTAAGATTAAGCTCACTGTCTACCTTTACTATCAACTCAGTCCCACTAGCCAGAAATCAAGGTGTCAGTCTTATCACCTCTCAGATCCAATCTTTTGCCAAAGTCTGCCAATTTCACCTCTTTAAAAAGATCTCCTGAATCCATTTAACTCTCTCCTTCCTACCATTCTAGCCGAAGCTAACTTCATAGCTTCTCTTTATAGCTTTTACATTGCAAACATAAATTCAGAGATTATAGCATCTGCTTAAAGTCTTTCCATAGTTTTCCAGTATTCTCAAGATAAAGGTCAAACTTTGGATGTGGCCTACCAGGATTTGTATGATTTGGTATTATTTATATTCACAGATTCATGTCATAAAACATTCCCTCTCATTCTTTGAATTCCAACCACAAGTCTTCCTATGGTTTCTTGAATAAGACATAATCCTCCTACCTTTAAAATTTAAACATTGTCACTAAGGTATATCAGTACCACTACAGGAGTTATAAAAAAGATTCCAACACCAAAGCCACACCCCATGCCAATGAAATCAAAATCTCTAGGTGTGAGATCTAGGCATCAGTATTGTGTAACAAAGATGATTCCAAACTAGTGCCAAATTTGAGAACCAATGATTTTAAATATACAGTTTTCCTTGATTGGAACAGTCTTAAGACACATGTGATTCTTCAATGAATTACTAAAGCCCCTTTTTCTCATCCTTTAGATCTCAATGTAAACACATGTAGTTTTGGGTAAACTCTCTCTGATCTCCTGCCCCCACCCCAGGCTGCCTCATGTCACTGTAATACAGAATCACGTCCCTCTGTTTTACAGTAATATTGGAGTTGTTTGTTTAATGTATATTTAATATGATTAATATTTATTGCAGCAATTATCTATGAATTTCCATGTGTTCAAGAAAAATTACTGTTTTGTTTCCTCTCCCCATGTATTAAATACATAATTCTTGGCATAAAGTGAGACTTAAATTTTTACTGGATACTAAACAAATTTAGATGATTTTAAAACAATAACCTTAATACATTTTACAGTAATGGTACGTCATTTCTTTTTTCTTTCTTTTTTTGTTTTTGAGACAGAGTCTTGTTCTGTCACCCAGCTGGAGTACAGTGGTGAGATTTCAGCTCACTGCAGCCTCTACCTCCAGGATCAAGATTCTCCCCTAGCAATTCTCCTACCTCAGCCTCCCGAGTAGCTGGGATTACAGGTGCACTACATCATGCCCAGGCAATTTTTGTATTTTTAGTAGAGATGGGGTGTTGGCCGTGTTGACCAGGCTGGTCGGTCTCGAACTCCCGACCTCAGATGATCTACCCACCTTGCCCTCCCCAAGTGCTGGGATTACAGGCATGAATCACAGTTCCCAGCCTGTACATCATTTCTTACATGATGCTTTAAATGAGGATCTTAATATATAGCCAAGACACTGTGCTACCAGCTATTAGCTGAGATTTTTCCACCTCTTTTAATTTTAGATAGTACATTTCCAACTCTCTTTCTTCCTGAGAGCAGAAAGGTTAAACTCTATATAATAAAAACTAAGGAACATTTTTTCAAAAGCCTTCAGTATAAGGAATAACAATATTACCTAATGCTGGAGAGAATAAAATAAGTTGTTTTATTGGAGATATAATTTGAACAGTTATATACCAGCAATCATAGCAATAGCAATAATAAGAGTAATACCTAATCTACGTTAGATACTTTTCTTCTATACTACATCTCACTAGAAAGAGAACCACCAGTATACCAATGAAATACAAACTTGAATCTTTTGGGGAGAAACTGCTAGGATAAATCCTCTGAGGGAGCCAGCTCCAAGTCAAAGACCTCTGTATGATTTTACCCTGCCCTATGTAATACAAAGGTTTTCCCTGGCAGCCATTCACAGAGGAAAGCTTCCCTCCCCTCACCGGTTGGCACAGACAATGCACTGCAGTCTCTGAAGGCAGTTGCAGTCAAGGACTTAGGACCCCTGGCCAGCCATATTTTATACATATTTGCATTCTCAGCTCAGAAGCCTCTATTCAGAGGTTTCTTTACTGGGGACTCTGAGATGAGGCATTCCCAGGAGCCTGTGGCAAGACCTGCTTGTTGGGAGGAGTGGGTATCCTGGAGGACACTTTTCTCCATTCTAACTTAGTACTTAGTACTTTCACACTCCTAGATCTTCCTCTTGCCTCCTTCCCTGCCCCTAGGTCTGTAAAACAATAGGAGCTTTTTGTTTGGGGTTTCCCGAGCAGTGAGGCAGTTATACTAAACTATGCTAATGCATCTGACCCTTGCCTGGTGCCATTTTGTGGGGATAATAAAACATAGGTGAAACTGGCACCTTCTTTCTGGACTCTTGATTATACTATCACAGTGAGTGCAATAAAAGCTTGATTGTTACATTCGGTTTGGCTTCTTGTCTTAATTGACTACTCCCATATCTGGCAGCTCAGACCTGCCCAGCTCAGCTCAGTTCTTAACACCTCTTATTAAATAATGATAGTTTATATTTACTGAAGACTTCCTATGAAGTAGGTATTGTGTCAATCATTAGATAGTATTTAATTCCTTTTTTTTTGCTATAATCCTATCAGTATTATCCTAATTATAACTATGCTCATTTTAACAGATGTGGAAATTGAGAATTAGAGAGATTAATTTGCCTGTTCCAGGCTACTCAGCTAACAAATGACATAGCCAGGATTTGAACCTAGGCAGTGTAGCTCCAGAAACAGCTGTCATTTTACCTCAATCAATGAGATACTATTTCAGAGAGGAATTAAAGCAAGGGTCATACAGACAGTCTTAACAGTTTTGAGTGCTCAGTCTCAAGTTCAGCCTTGTGTTTTGGGGCCCTTGAGAAATACATTTTTTTAAAATAATAAACCCTTCTTTTTTGCTTCAGCTATTCCAAAGTGGCTTCTTTCATATAGGGTCAAAAATTTATACCTAACATATATGGACAGTATGGTAGATTTTGTGAGTATACACCTAACTCAACATAGAGAAAGGAAGATATTTTTGTAAGAGAGATAAAGAAGTAAAGAACATTAGAATGGGTGGTCAGAACATAAATTAGCAGGAAAATCAGATTTTTAAAACTCTTAGTTTCTTTATCTGATAATGAAATGGTTTGTTAATAAAAATTCTAAACTCAAAACTCACAGCTTATTAGTGATTGGGTTTATTTTGTGAATTTTTTATATTATCAGGAAAGCAATGTGAAATATGTAAAATTGTTGTATTATTAGTAAAGATTAGTAATATTTATAAAGGGGAAGCTTATAAAATTATTTATGTCCCCTACTAGACTGCAAGTTCCATAGGCAAGGATCTTTGCCTCTTGTGTTCACTGATGTATGTCAAGCACATGGAACAGGCCTAGTATACAATTCACACACAATGAAAATTTATTGAATAAATAAATGGATCTTATTTTTCTCAAAAAATAAATGAAGCCTCAGCAGCATAGAAGAGTTTTGTGGCACGTAGGTTTTATTTCAAGGTGAGGAATAAATCAGTTAATCTCATAAAATGCTCTTAGGCTTTGTGATTCTGCAATTGTTTAATATGATCGGATTTATACCAAGGGTCATCCCTGTGATGAATAAGACAGGGTTTCTTATTCGGTTTTTCTAAATTACTCTCACTAGAGATAGTACAATCAACCACTGCAATCAGTTTATCTGATGCTAACACTCACACGACACTTGTCTAGGTCACTGTATGATTCTTCCTTTCCCGCTTCCTTGACATCAGATGCCTTGCTCTTGCTCAAAATGGGGATGGAGTTCTTGGGTTTCACTGGTAACTATGAATCATCAAATGAGTAAATACGCCTCTAAGCATTTTTACCAACTTTGAAGATAATTTTTATTTTATTGCAGAGTATTCCAAACATTTAAACAATTGAAACTCCCAAAAATCATGAACTCTTCAACAGATATGTGGAAAATGCTAGCATACTTCAGAAAGGAGTCATTTTTTTTCCTTGTGAATTTGTGTTCTTCTCATTACTCTTTTGTTAATCCTCCTAAATATGCTTCCCATATCTATGTCCATTGGCAACCCTTAGCTATAACCACATATATAGAATAAGCATGAGAAAGGCACGGTATTTGAAAAAGGAGGTCAGTACTAAGTAATTATAATCTGTATGATATGCAGCAATAAATAACCTATTGGATAATAATACAACCACTGTGCATTAGTGTAAATACATTATTCCCCCACAACTTAAAATTTATAATTAAGAATACAGTTATTTATTAAATACCTACTATGCTGGTTTTATGGGGTAAAAGGAAATACAGAACATGGTCTTTAACCTCCAAGAGTTTGTGATTGTTTTTGAAATTACAAAACACAGAAAAATTTTAAATTACAATTAATTCCACTAGGCAGTATATGACTAATTCCCAAATAACTGATATAAATAACAAGTGCTAAGTATTTTACAAGGGAGATATTTGTGAGAAAGGATCAGATGTCATCAAAGAGGATCAGATGTCATCAAAGAAAATGATAAGAAAAAGCCCAGCATTGTGTGGTAGTCTGTCTGCAAGATAGCCATAGATAATTCCTCCTATCCCTGTGCACACATACCATCTTCTTTCAAGAGATGGAGTCCACTTTCTTTGTTATGATCTGAATATTGATGTGCTCCAAAATTTACATGTTGAAACTCAGTTGTATTAAATATTTAAGAAAGTTATTTATTTATGAGGGTTCTTCCCTGGTGAATAGGATTAGCTCCCTTATACAATGAACTGAAGCAAGCTGCCTTCCCCTTTGGCCATGTGAGGATACATGCAAGAGGTGCCATTTGTGAAGCAGAGAGCAAGCCTTCACCAGGCATTGAATCTGCTGATGCATTGATCTTGGACTTCCCAGCCTCTAGAACTCAGAAATAAATTACTACTATTTATGATTTACCCAATCTGAGGTATTTTATTATGGCAGCTCAAAAGGTCTAAGACAGCCCCCTTCTTGAATCTGAGTTGTTCTGTGACTTGTTTTCTGTACTATAATGTGGCAGAAGTGATGATGTGTGATTTTGGGGCCTGAATCTTAAGAGATCTTACAGTTTTTATTCTCTCATTTTTGAAAGCCAATCACATAAGACAAATGAAATTTTAAAAAATTTTAAAAATTTTAAAAAGGATTGTCCAGAGCAGGAGAAAACCAAGGTTGCAGGTGAGATGTGAGCTGTGTAGGGGGTAGTGACATCCCCATCCAGAAGACATTCCTTACAGCCATAGTCCACTGACAACAAAAAATAGAGTCAAAGCTGGTTCTCCACAGCTTTCAAGGAGAGAAACAAGATTAGAAAGGAAGAATATTCTGGGAAGTTTGTCAAATAGAAAGCACCAGAAATCTGTCTCCCCATGTGGACAACAATTGCACTGGCAGAATCTATGTGATGTAAATATTCCAGAGTTCTGGAGTCTATTGAAGGCTTGAAACTTCCAGTGGAAAGCTTATAAGGTCAATCATGGTCACTTTTGATCAATTTAAGCTCTTAAAACAGCACTAGTTACCCATCCTGATGCTTAGTCCAATGACAGGCAGCCATGCATGTGTTCCAGGAGCAACTTACATACAGTTCACAGAAGCCAGCATGGGCAAAAAGGACATTGTACTCCAAATATTGGAGATCTGTGCTCTGATTTCTTACTGCTGCTTTTTATCACAGAGGTGTAGACAAAAAGCTAGGCAGCCACTGTCATTGCACCTCTCTTCCACTGTTGCATGCCCCTACAGAAATTACTAGCCAAAGTAATTTCTGGGGGATTTAAATGGTCATGCTTCTCACCTTCATTTTTGTCTTTTCCTCTTTTTGGAGGTAGACATTAAATACTAGGACATTTAAAAGCAACAACGTACACATGGGAAGTGAGAAAGTCACTGTGCATGCTCAGGGGAAAGGTACAGGCTCAAAAGAGACTTGAGAAGACCTTAAGTTTATATCTCAGATTGATCCTTGGCACAGAGACAGTCTACAACATTTAGAAGAAAGGGGCGGGCGGGGGGGAAACCTGGGAAACCTGGAAAATAAGGACAATCTGATTGCCAGAGTTACTGCATTACTACAGTCACATGTCTAATTTTCAACAAAAAAACTATAAGGCATACAAAGAAACAGAAAAGAATGGCCCATTTAAAAATAAGATAAGCCAACAGAGACTGTCACTGATAAAAACATGATGGTAGACCTACTAGACAACAACTTTAAAACAACTGTAATAAAAATGCTCAAAGAACTAAAAGAAAGTAGAGAAAATCAAGAAATAATACATGAATAAAGTGTAAACATCCATAAAGAGACAGGAAACTTAAAATAGAAAGAATTTTTGTAGCTAAAAAGTACAAATGAAATGAAAAATTTGGTAGGGGTTTCAACAGTAGATATAACCAGGCAGAATAAAGACTTAGCAAATGCGATAAGACCATAGAAATTATCAGTCTGAGGAACAGAAATAAAAAAGATTGAAAAAAGTGAACAGAGAATAAGGGACCACTGGGACACCATCAAGTGAACAAACAGATGCATTATGGAGTCCATAAAGAGAGAGAGAGAGAAGAAGAGAGGATATTGAAGATATAATGGTGAAAACTCTCCAAATAGAATAAAGCACACGAATATAAACATTTGAGAAGCTCAATAAACTCCAAATACAATGAGTTCAAAGAGATCCACATTATCAAACCTTCAAATGATGAAGACAAAAAGACAATATCAAAGCATCAAGAGAGAAATGACTCATCACATACAAGGGCTTTTTGATAAAATTATGAGCAGATATCTTACCAGAAACTTTGGAAACCATAAAGAAGTGGGCCAATATATACAAAGTGCTAAAGAAAATAAACTTATCAAGTAAGAATCCTATATCTAGCAAAAATGTCCTTCAAATTGAGGGAGAAATTAAGACGTTCTAGATATACAAAAGTTGAGGGAAGTTTGTTAACACTAGACTTGTCCTGCAAGAAATGTTAATTGGAGTTCTGAAGATTGAAATAAAAAAGACACTACACAATAATTTGAAGTCATACAAAGAAATACAGATCACAGTAAAAGTAAGTGCATGCACAATTATAAAAGCTACTATTATCATAACAATGGTTTATAACTTAACATTTTGTTTTCTACATAATTCAAGAAACTAATATATTTAAAATCTGTTAGTTTTTGTTTTTGGACCTGCAATGGGTAAAGGTGTAATTTTAGGATATCAGCAACCAAAAGAAGTGGAGATGGAAATGTAAAAGAGAGTTTTGTATATTATTGAAGTTAAATTGGTATAAGTCTAAATTAGAGTGTTATAATTGAAGGATATTAAATGTAAACAAAATAGCTATAGAAAATATACAAAAGTCAATTATATAGGTATATAAACATTTCATTACAAAAATCAGCTAAACACAAAATAAGACAGTCATGCAGAAAGCGAGGGGCAAAAATGCTATAAGCCATATAGAAAACAAGTTTTTAAATGATGGAAGTCTCTCTTTATAAATCAACCTTACAAAGGTTAGAAATTCTACAACGTGGATGAACGTTGAGGACATTATGCTAAGTGAAATGAGTCAGTCACAAAATGACAAATACTGTATGATTCCACTTATATAAGTTTCTTGAAATGGTCAAAATCATAGAAACAGAAAGAATAGTTGTTGCCAGGGGCTGGACAGAGAGGGAAATGGGGGAATTACTGTTTACTGAATATAGAGTTTCAGTTTTGCATGATGAAAGGAGTTTTGAAAATAGATAATGATGATGGATGTAAAGGAATATAAACTTTCTTATTACCATTGAACTGTACACTTAAAATGGTAAAGACAGTATATTTTATGTGTATTTTACCACAATAAATTTTTTTTAGAGGCTGGGCTAGAATATTGAGTAATAAAAGGCTATGTTGGGAGAAAAGGGGCTAATAGGAGTTACCCTTGAGTAATGAGAGATTATGTGGAGAGAAAAGGGTAACTAAAGCACCTCAGCCAACAACCAGGACCAAAGCCCAGAGATATGCAAGTTATACCGTCTTGAATCCTCTTTCCCTAACTGAACCATCCCAGTGAGTGCCATGTAGAACAGAGGTAACCTATCCCCACTGAGTCCTGCCTGAATATCAGATTCACAGAAGCCTTAGTAATAAAACACTTGTTTTAAGACAATATGCTTTAGGGTGTTTGTTATGCAGTATTTAATCATTAAAACACATAGTTTGTCGATGGTCAGTGAACAGTCAATGATAGCCTTCGCCTCTGAAATTGACTGGACAGCTGAGGCTTCTATTAGGCAGTAAATAGTTGTACAGGTATGAAGGATATTCTCTTGTTTCCTCAAGACTTTCCTTTATATCTTGAAACTTTTATTTTTTAAATGCAAAGTGTTTCCCTACTGCAACTCAGACATTTCTGTATGCACTTGCATTTTGTGGTATCAAATTGAAACTGAAAATTGTTTATGCTTTGGAAAATAAGGCAAACTAGATCACGACTTGTTTTCAATGGCTGCCATAACAAACTGCCCCAAGGCCATCTGCTTAAACAACAAAAATTTATTCTCTCCAAGTTTGAGAGGACAGACATGAAATAAAGGTGTTGGCAGGTCTCTATTTAAGGGCTCTAGGGGGATAATCTTTCATTGCCTTTTCCAGTTTCTATTAGTTTCAAGCATTCTTGATTTGTGGCTGCATAACTTCAATCCCTGTCTCCATTTTCACATGGCTGTCTCCTCTTCCTTTTCTGTCTCCAATCCTCCTATTCTCTAATAAGGATACTTGCCATTAAATTTGAGGCCCACTTGAATATTCCATAATGATATCATCTTGAAATTCTTTAAAGTTGAAGCTACAAAGATATCTTTTCCCTGTTTGATCACATTTACATGTTACAGGGATTAGTTCATGGACATACTTTTTGTTTTCTTACAGGGGTGGGGTACCATTCAACTTACTACAGATCACAATTTATAAATTCTCATTTTAGTGTCAAGCTTTTTATGACGTCTATTAAGTTAAAACACTATCTCTTCAGGGAAATAAGTAGTTTTATGCAATCCAAATCCAATGGAGAGAATTGTTATTTTTTGTGTATCTCACTTGACTAAAATTTATTCAAATTAGAGAAAGCACTTACCAAACAGTTGATGAGTTTGCTACTACAGCATCTCTCAAATAAATATCTCACTGTACTTATTGTTTGAAATATTATCCTAAGTTTCAGCCACTTTACCTATTTCTCCTAGTAGAATTTTGAGCTTTGTGATGGCTGAATCATCTTTTTCATCACAATATCTCCCCCCACTTTTGTATGCAATCAACCATTCATAAGTGGTTCTGATTCAAAGTATTTATTTCATTTTGGTCAATATGTTGTAATTGGTTTAATAAATATGTAGTGGGCTTATTATCCCTTAGACATTTATGGCTGACATACTGGGATGCATTTCCAATCTACCTTTTAATGTGCTAAATGGTAGGAAAGATCTCTCCCTTTTCTACTCCAATCTATGTTTGACTTTCTAAAGTCAAGTGCAGAAAATGGAGGGGGACAGCATAAGCTAGGTGTGATTATCTACAGTCAGAGACATATATAGTAAAATTAGAGTGAGCAAAAGTGCACCCCCTCCTCAAATATTTTCAAAAAACTTTTACAACCTATATTTTATCAATATATTAATTCAGTTAACATTTTGCTTGTTAACTCAATTCTTTTATATTTAAATATATTAGTTGTTTTACTGATAATAGCAAGTAAAGTGACAGAATAAACTTGATTAGACAATGAATTTTAGCTGAAAGTTGATTTTTTTTTTTTAATAATAAAGCCTTTACAATGAAAACACGATATTTTTCCATAGACTTTCCTTAGCGGCAAATCAGATCATCTATATGAAGCATGCAGATTTCTTAAGGCATATTTTATTAATGTAGAGAATAAAAAAAAACAGGTATCACTCTTGTCTTGCCAATATTAATTTAGATCACAGGTGACTGAAGATAAAATCATTAATCAATCTTGGACCTCTATTACATAGCAGGAATTATACAGCAGATAATACAGGAAGTCTGTACAGGGATGTTCCATCCAACCGAGAAAATAATTTTCAGTTGGGACATCATTCAATAACTTATTCCTCCCAGCAAAAACAAACTGTAACCTTTCTCCAAAGTCACAGCAGAATAGAGCACCAGATGCACAGAGGTTTTAAGCCAAAGAGTAAAGACATAGATTCAGATGAGACACTTGGGCAATATCAGAAAATTTGGAATAAAAATTTGGAATCTAAAAAGATCAAAACCAGGACCATTCTCCAAGTTAATCTCACTGAGGAGTATCTCTATTTCCTTAATAAATATCCACTTAAATATCAATAGCAGAATCCTATCACAGGTGTTTAGAAAGTTCATGAACCATATAATAAAATGTATGAGATTTTATTATAATTGTGGTTTACTTACCTAATAACTTCCTTTATTAAATTAATAAAATCCAGAGTAAATGAATCTAGGAGAAGCTAATTAACTTGTAATAGCAATTATAGAATCTTTAGTAGAGAAAACAGATAAGCACCTTCCCTTATAGGATGGAGATTTAACAAGGTTGATTTCCCAGGAATATTTACTCAATCATTATAATAGACCTTTCTGTATAATCTGTTAGCAGAGCTGATATTAGCTGCTTTACTTTATGTGGAAACCATTTGGGGGATTCATTGAAATTTAAATTTAAGATGTATTAATTTGGTTAAAGAAAGAATTATTCTTGGAATTTAAACATATTAAATTATTTTCAGAGCAGACAGGCATATAAAAATAGGATTAAAGTTTTGTTAAAGGTATACATTTTTGAAACACTCATTGTAACTAGCATCTTTGGAGGGCTCACTACACTCCTGGAACTGTACTGAGGAATTGCATCCATTGTTTTCAACAAAATCCTACAAGCTTTGATTTGTTAAATTAAACCTTATAAAATTAGTTACATTTTATAATTTTTTGACCTAAAAGATGAAAAAATATAAAACAGATACAGGTCAAGATGTAGATGTAGAATCATTTTACTTAGTTTCTATTCTTATTCTTTTGTTACACAATCAGAAGATTCATTTTTTTTTTTTCCTAGAATGCTGTTTAAAATGCAAGGTTTACTGTGGTAAGTAAAGCAGAAACTGTCAATTTTGAGATTCCTTTTGATTCTGGCAGAGATGTTCTCTAATCCAGAGGGAAACACTTCAAATATCATCTCAATCCTCAGAAGTGTTATTATAATATTTTAGTCAGTCAAATTAACAGCTGGATTGGACATATTTTGAAATATATTTGGTACAAGAGGGTAAAGACAAGCACTATTATGTGAAGTCTGAATTTATTGAGATGAACATGATCAGAGAAACATCTGGACAGGTTAACACAGGTGACTAGAATACTGTGCTAATGTAGGTGGCTTTAAAGTTTAATAATCAGAGAATGTAGTTAGTCTGTCGAGTAGAAACACTGTCCTTCAACCAGAGCCTGCTCTCCTAACTTCAGCCAGCTCTCCAATGCACCCAATTAACCTTACAAGGAAAACTCAAGAGGCAGCCTGATTGACTCATCAAAGCTCATCATAACTCATGCGAAACAACTAAAAAGATGTATCATCTTTTAGTGAGCATTCACAAAATTTAAAATGCCAATATAAAGTGTTTCAACTTTTAGTATAAATATTTTCAAATATATAATTATAATTAAATTATAAACTCAAATATTCATTACCCTACTGAAACAATTATCAACTTATTATCAATGAGTTATTTATTTTGCACCTACTCTTTCTTGCCCCCACTCTGGCCAGATTTTATTTGAAACAAATGGCAGACATTATACAATTTTATTTCAATTCTGGTATATATCTCTAAAAATTAAGAAGTCCTTCAAAACATAATCCTAACACCATTATCATACTTCCCAAGATTTAGAAAAATTTATTTTTATTTTTAGTTGTGGGGTACATTTGCAGGACATGCAGGTTTGTTAAAAAGGTAAATGTGTGCCAAGGTGGTTTGCTGCACCTATCAACCTATCACCTAGGTATTAAGCCCAGCATGCATTAGTTATTTTTTTCTAATGCTCTCCTTTCCCCTACTCCACCCCTGGAAAGGCCCCAGTGTGTGTTGTTCCCCTCCCTGTGTCCATGTGTTCTCATTGTTCAGCTCCCACTTATAAGTGAGAACATGTAGCATTTGGTTTTCTGTTCCTGCATCAGTTTGCTGAGAATAATGGCATCCAGCTTCATCCACCTTCCTGCAAAGAAGATGATCTCATTCCTTTTTATAGCTGCATAGTTAGAATAATTTCTCAACATCATCAAATATCAAGTCAGTATTAACATTTTCTTTATTTACTCAAATTAGGACCCATGTTTTATGAGTTCCTGTGTCTCTTGAATTGCTTTATTTATGGGTTCTCTATTCGTCTATCTTCATTAGTTTCTTCAACTATGTGTCACAAAATGGGTCATTTTTTTTCTGTAGTTTCCCAAGATATACTGAGCAGACTGACTCCCCCATACCCCTTAACATGTTGCTCTGTGGATTGCTTTATTTGCAAATTGGTAAATCTAGAAGATTGGCCTAATTCAGTTTAATATTTGTCAATAATTTTGTGTTGCGTACTTCAAACAGCAGGTATATAATTGTTTGTCTCCTTTTCCGTAGTCATACAATCAGTCATTTTCAAGTATTACTTTCATTCATTTAATGAGCTGAATTGTGTTTCCCCAAATTTATGTGTTGACACCCTAACCCCCAGTCCTCACAATTTATTTGAAGATAGGGCCTTTAAAGAAGGAAATTAAGGTTAACTGAGATCATATACGTGGGCCTCAATCTAATCAGACTGTTGTAGTAATAGGAAGAGGAGATTAGGCCATAAAGAGAGACATCAGGGTACAAAGAAAGACCGTGTTAAGACAAAGGGAAAAGCTGGCCATCTGCAAGCTGAGGAGAGAGGCCTCAGGAAACACGCAGTCTGCTGGCACCTTGCTTTTGAACTCCCAGCCAAATTTCTGTTGTTTCATAAAGAGAGACATCGGGGGTGCAAAGAAAGACCATGTTAAGACAAAGGGAAAAGCTGACCATCTGCAAGCTGAGGAGAGAGGCCTCAGGAAACACCCCAGTCTGCTGGCACCTTGCTTTTGAACTCCCAGCCAAATTTCTGTTGTTTCAGCCACTTGGTCTGTGGTATTATGTTACAGTAGCCTCCACAAACTAATATAACTAGTGATGGTAAATTGTTCATGTTTTACTTTTACCATTTCTTCTTCATTCATGAGCTGAAATATTTGAATAGAGAAAAAAAACTTTTCTTCATTATTTGATTAACCTGAGGTAGAGTTTGTTTTCACACAAAAAATAAATCAATATTCTACAGCATCCTCCAAAAAGGTGTAACTCATGTTTTAAACACTGCACTGTGACTCGTGATTTAAACAAGTGTGATGGTGAAATAGCAAGTGCTCTAGATTTCTCCCTTAAAATCGACACTGGGGAAACTACAGAGGGAAACATACATTTTAGAGACTTAGTACAACATCCTGTGAAAAACTCCTGGGCTGGGCATAGTGGCTCACACCTGCAATCCCAGCACTCCGATGCTGGTGGATCACCTGAGGTCAGGAGTTTGAGATCAGCCTGGCCAACATGGTAAAACCTCGTCTCTACCAAAAATACAAAAATTAGCCAGGTATAGTGGCAGTTGCCTATAATCCCAGCTACTCAGGAGGCTGAGTCAGGTGAATCATTTGCACCTGGAGGTGGAGGTTGCAGTGAGCCAAGATCGTGCCATTCCACTCCAGCCTGGGAGACACAGCGAGACTTCATCTGAAAATAATAATAATAATAATAAATAAAATAAAAAAGAAAGAAAAAACTCCCGCAAAGGGGAAAGATATCCTAAAGTGGCTGCCTGGAGTATGTGTGGCTGCACTATGAGTAGAAGCAGCAGAAAGCTGCAGTGACAGGTTAGGTTATCGTTCATGAAATTCAGCTCTTGCCTTTTCCATGTGTTGCTTTGGAATGCTATTCCCTGGTCCTTCCCTGTACAAATCTGATGTCGTTATCCAAATCACTGATTAATGTATTGGGGTAAGGCAGAGCTAAGAATAATAGAGAAGCACTAAAGTTCTTTTGGGAAATAGAATTGAAAGTAGAGACAGGTTGACTGATTTAGTCTCAACTGATTAGAAAGAAACTAGTAAAATTTACTGGAAAATAAATGGAGGGAAAGTGCAAAATTCACACACTTTTAATGACTGCTAACTCCTAACCACACACCTTCCTCCTTCCTCTTTCATATAATTGTGAGGAAAATTTTGTTACAAATATCTACAACACGATTTTATCTTCTAGGAATTTATTCATATAAACAGAATGAAACCACCAATTTCTAGTTAACGTCCAGGATGAAGAATGTAGATCGGGATGCATTTGGGGGAGGGCTCTGTGGGAGGAATTTCAATGGACTCAACTGTTAAAATTATATACTTATTTAAAAACAGTTAAATGAAGAAACAAAGTAAGATATCAGCTGGCAAAGCTCAAATGATTAGTTACAACATACTAATCAAATAAGTATTGATCTGGCTGCAGTTCCATCCCTATAGTTTAGAATAAATTTCTTATCATACCATTTTCTCAGCCTATCCACCAATTATTCCTTTGTAACTGATCAATACCGTGAAGTGTTGTTAGGCTTGAAACAACTGGGTTATTGTAAACACCCCCTGCTATTGCTGTTTCCTCACATGTGCTCCATCATTATCCTGCACTGATTCTGAAATGGTGAAGTGGTTAATCAAAACATGCTATACTGATTGCAACCTGAATCTGAAGAGCTAATATGACATATCATTATTGCCTTTTTTAGGTACAAAGAAAAACACATTTTAAAAATGATATCATTTAAAAAGAATTTTCTTCATCTACATGAAAACATCTGTTGGCATTATAATGACCTAACTTGACAGTGCAATCTACCTGTCTTAGGCTTTTAAGTGGAAAGTGACACATAACAGATGCATGCTGGGTTTTAAACCAAGAATTGGCAGGGAAACTACAATGTGCCACTTAAGACAATATATAATAGTATCAATATACCCTAATAAGCCTTCTGTAGTGTAGCTAAATCTTTGGAAATTTAGCACTTATTTCAAGTATTTCCTTGCAAATACTTTTATAATTTAAACAAAAGCAACTTGCTACCTACTCTAGCAGTCTTTTCCAGCTGGCATTTCTCAGTGGAACTAGAAAAAACAAAAATGATTTTAGTGACCATTTTCTCAGTTCTCCCAAGAATGGGACATAGCCAGTACCTCTCAAGATGCATAGGAGAGAAGTTAATTAATCACATATAGTGGCTGCTTTAGATGTTAAGGCTTCATTCTCTGTATTAGCAAGGATGCTGGGAATAACTATCACAGCAAACATTCCGTTACAAATGAATTCACACTCTGTATGTAAATTCCTGTTCCAGGAAAATAAACACAATCCATTAATAATAATTTTTTAAAAAGTCACTGGGGTATAAAGAAACATAAACTAGGATTCCTGTGTATGGGTGATAACATCTTGTTCTTGTTGGAGAGACAATTAAAAAGAATAAGATAATCAGTAGTAAGACCACATTATACATAATTGCACTATATGCTGATATACATGGTTACTATATTTTAATATGAAGTGATTAAATTGGTAAATCACATTACCTTCTGACACTGTAGAAACTAAATTAAAGAAAGGAGATTTTTTTTTCCTAGGTTGTCCTGGGGGAAAAGAAAATCTTAGAGAAGAGATGGTATTTGAACTAAAAGAAGAGAGTGGATAACAAGAGATGGCAGAAAAATTCTAGTTTAAAGAATAGCATAAGCAAAAACATATATTTAAGAGTGATAAATAATAGCAAGTTCTGGGGTAAGAAAGAAATTAAAGGGCCAGCAATAGTTCCTGTGGGGAAATGATAGGAAATAAGACTGAATAAAGAAGTTAGGAAAAGATTGTAAAGGCCTCTGACAGCTTAGGAGATGGGTTGCAGATTTGAAATCTGAGACTGGGTTTTTTAAAGTGAACACCCATATCCACCACCAAGTTCACTGTTGGTCATGGGCAGAGGAATAATACAGATACCCATGAAAGTAGGATCTACTTATATATTATACACCTATCTAGGGTTAGCACTGGTGAGAGTAATACATATGTTGGACACATTTTCGTAATTATCTTACAAATTGGGCATTAGTAGTGAGACTCTCCGAAGCTACTATCTTCTCATGGGCATATAACTGGTATGTGGTGTACCTAGTATTGTATGGTACTTAAGATCTGTCTGATTCCAGTGCTATTAAAGCACATATCCATGATGAAAGCAATATTTATAGAAAATTAGTTTGGATGCAGAGTGGAAAATAGACAGTGAAAAATGGAGTCAATTAAATGAGTTCTCCCAGGAATTATAAAGGCAAGGAGGGAGGCCCAGAGAAAGAGAAAAGAGGAAGCAATGAGAGGATTAAGGGGTAAGGAATAAAAAGCAAAAGCAGGACACAATGTCTTGGAATACAAGAAGGGAGAAACCAACACAGGGACATTGTAGTAGTCAGAGAAACTGAATGGAGTGAAGAAGTAGAATAATAATAAAAAATGTATTGCTATAATCCCTACCGTCATTTGTGCATATATAGTTTCATTTTCCTGGAAAGTCCTCTCTGTCTTTTCAAATTCTTATATTCTTTGAAGACTCAATTCAAAATTAATTTGCTGTTGTGAAAAATTTCTTTGCCATTCCTTAGAAGGAATAATCATTCCCGAGATCCTTAGCATTTGATACGCATTACTATTTTATTGTTACCTTTGTTGACTTGTATATCTTTAATATTATTACAATGAAGTCTCTGAAGGCAGAGGCTTTTCTTATATCTACATCAAAATATAAAGTGTATATGTACTTTGTAATTACAAAAGAAATAGTGATGGGTCAGGCGGGGTGGCTCATGCCTGCAATCCCAGCACTTTGGGAGGCTGAGATAGGCATATCATGAAGTCAAGAGATCGAGACCAGCCTGGCCAACATGGTGAAACCCCATCTCTACTAAGAATACAAAAATTAGCCAGGCGTAGTGGTGCGTGCGTGTAATCCCAGCTACTTGGGAGGCTGAGGCAGCCTCACTTGAACCCAGAAGGCAGAGGTTGAAGTGATCCAAGATTGCACCACTGCACTCCAGCCTGGGTAACAGAGAAAGACTCCATCTCAGGGGAAAAAAAAAAAAAGAAATAGTGATTATGTACATACCAATATACAGAAAAATATAAAGAAAAGCACATGTGATGTATGGAGTATTTTCTTCTAGTCTTTTAAAAATATATAATTTGTCTTTCCTAGTTTGAATTGTAACATTATTTTGCATGTGAATCTAATCCTGAAAGATCAGACTTCATTTTCTGACCAGAGTAATCGATTCAAAGAAATGTAAGTCGTCCACACAAGGCCAATTAGAGCTTTCCCTTCATTTGCTAGATAGTTTCTGGAACAATTGAGTAAAAGGTATCACCCTTTTGCTGGGATTGTTAAATATGAGTACAGTATCTAGGGTTATAGTCTTGTTACCGCATCAGTAGAATATGCCAGAAAAGGAAACTGTAAAAAAGGAGTAACAGACGAGAGTAATGGCTAAACATGGACAGCTCCATAATGGCATTGCTTGAGCATCTGAATGCAACTGTACCTGGTGCCTGCTGGTCTCTTGAACTTACCAATTGTATCATATAGCAGAAATTTTTTTTTTTTTTGCTTAAACTTTGCATTAGTTTACTTCAAGCAACCCTAATAGTCTCAACAAATATGATTTTCTTTTCCTTTAATATTAAACCATAATTTTTTAACAATTCTATTTTGGGATTTTTAGCCTTTATGCAGTACCTATAGTGACATAGTAAGCTCTTTCTGAATCAACAATTCAATGCGTCTTTCTTTCTTACCATGGAGCTACTCCATATTGAGTCCCTGGTCCTAGATGTATTTTGCTTAATTTGTTAACTATAATTATAAAACAGATATAGGTAAATTGTGGCATTTAAATATATTGATGACTTGTTTTAAATTAATTTAGTTCATCAGAAGTTTATGAGCATTTTGCCGTGTCAGGAACCATGCAAACAACTAGGAGATACAAAGACAGATAAGACCCAGTCCTGTCTTCAAGATGGTCATAGTCTAAAAGACAAATCATACAGAGAAAATAAATATGATAAAATATGTTGTACACAGTAATAGAGTTACATGTAAGGAACTATGAAGATGAGTAAGAATCAGGAAAAACTACAGCGAAAATATAATAGCTAATTGGGTGAAATGTAATAGCTGTGCCAAAAAAAAAAAAAAAAAGTAGAAAAAAGAGGGAACAGCACTCTGATATCAAGAAATAACATAAGCAAATGCAGTTCATGATTTTTTTCAAGAAACAGTGAACCACTCTGTGTGACTGGAATATCAAGGAACTCTCTCTCTCTCTCTCTCTCTCGTGTGTGTGTGTGTGTGTGTGTGTGTGTGTGTGTGTGTGTGTGTGTGTAGTATTATGAAGCAAAGAGAGGAATGTTAAGTGATAAAACTGCAGATAAGACGGGGATCAGAAATTTAAAAAGAAGAATTGTATGCCCTTAAAACAAGGTTGCTTTTCCTTTACGTATCTGAAAGTTAGACAGATAATTAAGTAGAGAATACAAGAAAGTCTGTTTTGCAAATGCATGTATTTGCTGTTTGCATGGAAGGAGAAGGATAGCATCAAGGATTAAAAATGGAACATCAATTAGAAAACAGTAGCCCTTGGATAAATTGTTTGGGGTTAACCTAAGGGAATTTCAGTGAGGATTAGCAGGAAGGGGGATCATTTAAGGCCCCATTTCAGAGACAGAGTCAATAGGCTTCAGTGCCAAAATGGGGAGAATCTTAGGGATAATGTGCACTGGGAATATGACTATATGAACCCTAACCTGCAACAAATAGTGAATCACATTTTTATAAGCCTCTTTTCCTAAAGTGGAAAACAACTTCATTGTGTTAGAGATGCTCTTTGTATTTGTAAAATAATTATTGGAAGAGAGAGAGATGGCCCTTTGTATATGTTAATGCAGCAATAGAAACCTAATTTTAAGTCTGGCACAGTGGTTCATGCTTGTAATCCCAACACTTTGGGAGGACAAGGCAGGAGGATTGCTAGATCTCAGGAGTTTTAGAGAAGCCTGGTCAACAGAGAGAGACTCTGTCTCTACAAAAAATGAAATATTAGCTGGGTGTGGTGGCACGCACCTGTCCTCCAAACTACTTGGGAGGGTTAGGTGGAAAGATCCCTTGAAACTGGGAGTCTGATGCAGCAGTGAGCCGTGATTGTGCCACGGTACTCCAGCCTCCACGACAGAGCAAGACCCTGTCTCAAAGAAAAAAAAAGAAACTTAATCTAAGCTGCTTGATAGAAAATGCCTTTGTGGTAGGTTAAATCATGGTCACCCAGAGATATTAAATCCTAGTCCTTAGAATTTGGAAACAAACATTGGTTTATTTGGTAAAATGATCTTTGCAGATGTAATTATGTTAAGTATTGAAAGGGGAGAGTATTCTGGATTACATGAGTATGCACTAAACCCAATGACAACTGTTCTTATAAGACTGTGGTAGAGGGAGTCTTGACAGACAGAAGAGGAGGAGGCAACATGGCTGTAGAGGCAGAGATTGGAGTGATGCTACCACCAATCAAAGAATGCTGACAGCCAGCAGAAGCTGAAATGCCCAAAATGGTTCTCTCTCCTAATGACTTTAGAGGGGGGTGCAGCCCCGTTGATACCTTGATTGTGAACTTTTGGTCTCCAAAACTGTAGAGAATAAATTTCTGTTGTTTTAAGCTAATCAGTTTGCGATAATTTAATTACAGTCAAGGAACAAGTCACTCTGTTTTAATGGTTCGGGACCGCTCACAAAACCAAAAATAGTGCACATATAATAAATACATGTTGAATCGATAACTAAAACCTTTCCTCTTTTTTTAGATGAAATCAACATTTTATTTTAAATTAAAACTTTGCCAACTCACTACCACTTGGTAAAGAGGATTCTTTAAAATTTTCCAAGTTATCTTATTCTTTTTGCATGTGTGATTTATAGTAAGACTAATCCCATTTTATGATTGTGATCATTTTATTCTTATTTCAATTTACCTGATCTAATCTAATTTACCTCTTGCTGACTAGTTTTTCGTTAGCATTAAAACACCTACATTGAAAAAGTTTATTGTTATACATAACTAACATTTCATCTGGATATTTTGAAAAATAATCTTCAGTTATTTGGAGTCTTACCATATCACCATAGTTAAGAATATAACTTAAGAATGTAACATAGTTAAGAATGTAATTACTTCCCCTTCCATATTTTTTTCTCTCTCTCTCCTGTGGTGCCCAAGAGCTTCTAAAGATTCCTGATTTTCTAAATATTTTTCATATTTCTGGTAAATAATAATTACACATTTAATCATACCCTCTAGCTAAGAATTGACTATCATTTTATTGGTTGGGATAAAATGTAGCTACTAACTGCATTAAATGATGTTCCTGCCTTACTGAGATGGTTAATTTTGTGTTCTAACTAGTGTTGAGAAATTCTGTAGTTTCAAGGTCTTTACGTATCGATACTTCATAGGAATCCCTTTTGTGATAAAAAGATGGACTCCTTAAGTAAAATTATATTGTTTCACTGGTTTTTCTTGGGATAAATTCATGTCTTTATATAGTTTTTCTATAATCATTGGTGTCTCCTGATAAATTCTCTGTTCTAATTTAATCAATCCTATGTTATTTTTTTCAACAGATAATAAAAATAATTCAACCCAACATTCACACTCCTGACATTTAACTGGAGATATCACTCATTTGTTCATTGACATTAATCAACACTCTTCTCTGTATGTCTTTTCAACCAGCTTATATTTCATTTAACAGTGTTTTCCAAGCCAACTCAAATTAGTTTTGCAATCAAAATTTCACACAGCATAGTCTCCAATACTTTGCTAGAAGTCAAGATACATTATGTCTAGTCTACTCTGTTCATTTACTAAGGCTGTAAAGCTACCAATAAAGCAACCAGTTTTGTCTGTCACAATTTTCTCTGTATTAATCTATTCTACTTATTTCTCATGACAGTGCTTTCCTTTTGCAGGTTATTTTAAACCAAGGATGTGGTAATTTTTACAATAACATTTCCTTTTTAAAAATTTTTACTTCAATCAACAAAATTAATTACATTTAAGAAAACAATTAGTCATTTTTGTTTAAAACATTTATAAAGAGTCCAATAGATTGGGGGAAAAAAGTATTAAATTTAAGCCAAAGAGAGAGGCAATTAAATTTGATGATGGCATGACTGGATGGTATTATTTTAAGAGTGACCAGTCTGAGATTTAACACTAGCTGGCTCTGATATACCTCCTCCAATCTGTTTAAAAGTTTCAACAATGGACCAAAAACACTTAAAAAAAAAAAAATAAAGCCACAGGCTCCATAATTCAAGTTAGAGAAGGATAAATGATAAATTATCAAATAATTTGTATTGACTAAATTGAGATTGGGGGATAGATTCAAAAGCATACATTTCCTCTATGTATTTAATACCCCACACTCATAACCAGAACAGGACAGATTAGTCTGAGGACACTAAAATGTACTTTGATTCTCTTTATGTTGTATAATTCCTTTGATTATGTATAACATTGGGGCTTAATAATTATTTTAAATGTATGTAGATATTATTTAAATATATGTATATTTTAAATATATATATATGTTTATCAATGATATGTATTCCTTTTCAAATTAGTACAAGGAAGGTAAAACTATGCTTTGAGTCTCCCTTTGTAATGTATTTCCTTTGACTATGCCTAACTTTAGGTTGTAAGAGCTTTATGGCCCAGTAAGCAGCAAGCTATCCTGAACTACATGAGAACTATCTTTATTAGTATCCAGAGAATTTGTCCTGCTCTTATTCACTACCTGCTGCCTTCTCAGTTACGCTCTTTCACAAATATCCAAAGACTACCACTCAAAGCAGAAACCACTGTAAGGTTATGGAAGTAGAGAGGGTTAGATGATAATAATTTTTATTTTGGAAGATTTAGTCATTGAGTGATAAATAGTATAAACAAGATGGTGTCTGGAATAAATGCCCTGTCATAATTAGGCCAAATAAATTTAGTAAATTTCTGTCAAAAACCTATATATGGAATGCCTACTAGGCATGGTAAATTTGATTAAATGTTGAACATACCTATTTGATCTTTAACTCTAGGTCTGAGAAAGAAAAGCTGAATTTAACTAAATGGATTGTAGAGGAAGCAAAAGATGCTTCACTTTCTTTGTCTGTTGACAAAATAAAGATTAGGCTTGGATGGTTTATAGAAACACAAACAAACACAAAAACTCATTACACCCTAAACAAGTCAGAGTATTACCCTGAAGTCTCAGAGGCAGAGAATACCTCACATAAATTCTGTCCGCATTCAATAAAAATGTTCCATTATGCCTCTAAATGTTGATTAATGCCTCTAAACAATGCAAATCTAGTGAAACATCAGTACAGAACCAGGAAAGAGAACAGACTGAAAGGAAGGTAATGATATAAAAGATGATATGAGTAAAGAAAAAAGAATAAAGACAAACTTCTACCGCAGAATAAAAATAAAAGTTTGGAGTAGTAAAGAATTCAAATAATATATTAGGATTATTTAATTGGTTACACAATAAGTGAATTTTTAAAATTCTCAAGATGCAAAGAAAAGGCCAAAAAGAAGAGAATAAGAAATATGACCTATAGAGAGACAAATGCAATCTAAGACCTTAAGATTTTCCAGAAGAAGGTTAGGTACAGTGGCTCACACCTGTAATCTTATGGCTTTGGGAGGCTAGGGTGAGAGGATTGCTTGAGCCCAGGAGTTAAACATTACAGTGAACTCTGATCACACCACTGCACTGTACCCTGAGTGACAGAGCAAGACTCTGTCTCTAAATATAATTTAAAAATAAGATTTTGCAGAAAAAACTAGGTCAATAAAATCAGATTCAATACTTAAAGAAATATTGGAAGAAAAATTTCTAACAAGAAAGATAGTTTATACATTAAAAGGGCTCACTAAGTCACAGGCAAAACTAATTTTTTTTAAAAAAAGCCAATTTTTAGAACTAACCTTGTAATTGTTTTTTTAATTCCCACATTATAAAAACTTTTCCATATGTGTCTAAGCACAAAAACAGATTATCTGCAAACAAATAAAATTAGCACTAGTTTCAGATTTTTTGTGAAAAGGTAGCCTCAGTATTTTTCTCCTTAGCAGAAGACGTCGTTGAAAATGTATATATTCTTCAGATTTTAGAAAGAAAAAACAAAGAATGCCAAATTGTTATTCCTCAGAAAAAGCAGTAGGAAAACATTCTCAAACTGCAATGAATACAAAACACATTTTTTTCCACTCTTTCATTGTCAAGAGGTTATAACTGAGATGATTGAGATGAATCAAAATATGTAACTGAATAACACAGAATATAAAAGTATAAAAGGGTTGGAAGCAATTATATATGTAAAACTAGGCCTAAAAATAATATTTTGGATGACTCTCTCTATATATATTTTTTTCTATTAACTAATATTTTTCTCTTAAGATAGCTTTGAAAGAGAATATATGAAGAGGAAGTAAAGGGGTGCCTTAATTTTCATGCACAAAGAAAAACAGATTGTTGTAGTATTGTTTTTCATAATTAAGGCATATTAATTTAAGTACATATTAAATCAACTTAAACAGATTCACTAGAGAAATTAAAAACAAACTTCATGTGTTCTGTGTCACAAAAGAAGGTAAATACATACATTGCAAAAAATAGAACATAAGTGTGCAAGCACTCATAAAAGAGTAACAACAAAACAAGAATTAGAAAAAAAACACATATAACATTAACACAGGTAGTTTGATTGTTTATATATTTCCAGTATCTGATTAGGATGTAGAAGTCTGGAAAATAACATTAATTCCTTCTTAGCAAAATAAAAAAGAAGCTGGGTAATGGACAAAATCATAACTCATCTTAATCACATCGGAGGGCTGAGACTGCAGGTTGATCTCATAGCCTGAAATGTAAGGAAAGACAGGCTCCTCCAAGGACAAAGAGGGACATGGTACTGACACAGCTGGAGTAGATAGAGCATGAAAGGAGAATGAGGTCCTGATGAAAGTAGTTAATATTTTTTTTTTTTTTTTTGAGACAAAGTTTCACTCAGTTGCCCAGGCTGGAGTGCAGTGGTATGATTTCAGCTCACTGCCATTTCCATCTCCTGGGTTCAAGCAATTCTTCTGCCTCAGCCTCCCGAGTAGCTGAGATTACAGGCACGTACCACCATGCCTGGCTAATTTTTGTATTTTTAGTAGAGATAGGGTTTCACCGTGTGGGCCAGGCTGGTCCTGAACTCCTGGCCTCAAGCAATCCACCTGCCTTGGCCTCTCAAAATTCTGGGATTACAGGCATGAGCCACCATGCCTGACTGCAGGTAAGGAAATTTTAACTTTTAAAATAAATTGCCTAACCCAACTATGAGCCTGAATGAGTATAGAACTTGGATGACAGTATGGCATAGGAATACATTCCTAAGAGTAGAGAATTGCTGGGAGTCACAGGCACAAAGGCGATTTACACTCAACTTGCAGGCTATCTTTCACAGACCTCATCGTGTGTTTACAACGGAGACTGGAGGCAGAGTCAAAGACCAAAGAAAATTTCTCTCAGTGGTGCAGGCCTTAGAAGAGGAACAGTTTCTGTTGCGAGAAAGGAGTAAAACATCACCCAGATTTTTCTTCCCTACATCGCTTAGTGAACAAAAAAGCCTTAAAGGACTATGAAAGGGAAAGCAAGTCTATTATCCCAGGAAACAGTTGAAAACCCATTGAAACTAGGGAAAGGGAAAAAAAAAAATGCAACCATTCCAAAAGGGGTAAAATCTCCCCCAACCATAAGACCTGCCAAAGATTTAAGACGAAATATGACTGCTATGAGGAGGATAGGTAGGATCATCGAGAAAGCCAGATCCCCAATCCAGGGACACACTGCCTGCCTAGGACTAAGAACTGTCCACCCCTGCACCTCCCCCAACCCCCCACACACCCACAAGCAGACTAGTAAGTGTTGTGAATAACAAGTTAATAGCGTTCTACCACTGAGAGGTAGGCAACATTGCAAGCAATATACTCACTGAGGCACAGGCTCACAGGAAAATCTAACATTGAGAAAAGTTACAAATTCTCTTTAGTGACTCAACACTTAACCTGAACATAAGATTTCATTAGAAGACTTGAAGCTTGTGGTACACTAGGTGTAACAAGCAACAACAGTGTAAATCAAGATTGACTCTTGACTGGATTGATTTAACATACCATCCCCCAATAAAAACACACACTGGGGCCTGTGAGGAAGGCTGCAGTGGGGGAGGAAAGCATCAGGATAAATAGCTAATGCATGTGGGGCCTAATACCTAGGTGGTGGGTTGACAGGTGAGCAAACCACCATGGCACACGTTTACCTATGTAACAAACCTGCATGTCTTGCACATGTATCCTGGAACTTAAAATATAATTAAAGAAAAAACAAAACAACTAGCAGCAGGAGAGGCATGATTGTTTCCACACATTAATACTATTTTCTTCAGTCTCTGCTGTCCTTACATAGTGTCTGACTTTCATCTGAAAATTATAAGACACATACAAATCCAAGAAAATAACACTATTAGGACATAAATTAATCACTGAACTAGATGCAGATATAATCCATATGTTGGAATCAAAAGACAGGATATTTTAAGGAATCATGATTAATACAGTGAAGGCTCTACTAAAAAAGGTAGACAACATGCATGACCAGATAGATAGGAAATTTCAGCAGAGAGATAGGCTCTAATAGAATCACATGGAAATCCTACAAATAATAATAATTACAGAAACATTTAAAAAGAGCCTTTGATGGGCTCATTTGTAGACTTCATATAGCCCTGAAAAGACTTAGCAAACTTAACAAGAAAGAAAAATAGATTACTTACTTCTTACAAGACCAAATAGCATATTTATAAAGAAGCAATAGTTGCCAAAACCTCAGTCTGGAGACAGAGCACTTGGGTTCAAATTTCAAGTCAGTTACTTACTAGCTTTATGACTTTGAAGTACTTACATAAATTCTTTCTTCCTCACTCAACTGTAACTCTCAGTAAATGGGATGATAATCATACTTCATAAGGTTCTTGTGAGGGCTAAATGAATTATTGCATGTAAAACATTTAGTAATTATGCATGTCCCACTATAGGGGTGTCAATAAGTGTTACCTATTATAATGAAAAAAACAAAAAGAAGAAGCCAGTATGGCAATGGTTATATTAGATAAAATAGAATTTGGAGAAAAATTATGGAAAATGTTATCAAAGTACACTTGAGGCTGGGCGCGATGGCTCACACCTGTAATCCCAGTACTTTGGGAGGCTGAGGCGGGCAGATCAGGAGGTCAGGAGTTTAAGACCAGCCTGGCCAATATGGTGAAACCCCATCTCTACTAAAAATATAAAAATTAGCCAAGGGTGTTGGTGTGCCCCTGCAGCCCCAGCGACGCAAGAGGTTGAGGCAGAAGAATCGCTTGAGCCTGGGAGGTGGAGGTTGCAATAAGCTGAGATAGCACCACTGCACTCCTGCCTGGGTGACAGAGCGAGACTCTGACTCAAAAAAAAAAAAAAAAAAAAAAAAAAAAGAAAAAAAGAAAAAAGTGCTTTTGTTAAAATTTTGTGCACTAAAAAAAGCAGCACAAATATACAACGTGAAATTCTTAGAAATACAAAGAAAAACAAAAAAAATATAGAAAAAAGAAGTATAGAAAAATATAAACAAAAATTCCTGTGGAATAAAAAATTAAAATGGCACTAATCATCTATAATTGATAATAGGTAAAAAATTAAGTATATGAAAAATAGCATAATATAATTGAATTACAAATTATAAAACAGATTGTACATCCCAAAGAGAATACAGCATGCTCTTACATATTGATGAAACATTGACCTTGTATTAGCAACAAACCACATGTAAATATTCTGAAATTCTGAGCACGTTACAAAATAAATAGGAAAGTTCACCTTATCTGACCACAATGCAATACTAGAAATTAATAACAGATATATGTATATATATATAAACTACTGATAAAATATTTAAAGATTTTCAGCAAAGAAATAATTTATTTAAAAAGAATATCTCTATATTTAGAAAACAGAAACATTGACACTACATATCAAACCTATGGGGTAAAGCCAAGTTAATTTCAGATGAATTTCCAAGTAATTAAAAAATATCATTATTGAGTACAACAAAATTAAAATAGATGAACTAAGTAATCCATTCAAGAAGCTAGAAAGAGTAGAATATATATTTTTTGTAAGATAGAGAATGGAACACATAAAAGCAAAAGGCAAAAGGAAGAAATGAATATATCAGAAAAAAAGAAGCATAACGCTAATATAAAGAAGTCAAAGAATGGATTCTTTTAACACATTGGTAAAGTGAACATGTTTCTTATAAGACCAGTTAAGGGTAGAAAATAAACAACTGTAGAAATAAAATATTATTGCAGCTATAAATAAGTTTTCTCATTAAGAAATGTCTAGTAATGAAGTTCTGTTAATGAATTTTAAAATCTATTTTTAAATAAGATTTACATGTCAAGCCTTTAAGAAGACTTATGAAGTTAACATGGAACGGAAAATTCTTATGTTATTTAAAAGATCGTGAGACTACAAAAGAAGTAATGATTCCAATGATGGCTTAATTATATTATTGACCCCATTTTTTTTTTTTTTTTTTTTTTACAAATTTTGTATCTATGCCCTTTTGTAATGCCTACTGCATTCCCATACTCTGAGCTTGGCTATGTTATTTGCTTAGCAAATGAAACAATAGCTCCATTTCATTTGGAGCTACTGTTTCATTTGCTAAGCAAATAACATAGCCAAGCCCAGAGATCATTATGTTGGGTGAAATGAGCCAGGCACAGAAAGACAAACATCACACATTCTCACTTATTTGTGGGATCTAAAAATCAAATAATTGAATTTATAGAGAGCAGAAGGATGGTTACCAAAGGCTGCGAAGGGTAGTAGATGGCTAGAGGGTAGTAGATGGTTAATAGTTGTAAAAAAAATGAATACGACCTACTATTTGATAACACAACAGGGTGATATAATATAATATAATTAAATATATTATAATTATAATATATTTATATATTATATATATATATAATAAATATATTAAATATAATAAATATAATTTTTATATATTTAATATTAAATTATATTTATATATTTATTATTAAATATATATTTATATATTTATATAATTTATATATTTATAAATTTATATATTTATATAATATATAAATATATAAATTTATATAAATTTATATATTTATATAAATATATAAATATAATAAATAATAATTTCGTTGTACATTTTAAAATAACAAATAATGTAATTGGATTGTTTGTAGCTCAAAGGATAAATGCTTAAGGGAAAGGATACCCCATTTTCCATGATGAGCTGATTTCACGTTGCATGCCTGTATCAAAACATCTCATGTACCCATAAATACATACACCTACTATATATCCAAAAAATTACTTTCAAATGAAAAAAAAAATAAATAAAACAGTAGCAAACAAGTTTTAAAAGGTAGGTTCGTGGTTTAACTTTATTGGACCCCCGATGCCACCGTGAGAATGTGTGCCTGAACTCGACTGTTGGAAGGATGTCAGAGACACATTTGAAAGAGGGATGAATTATCTCAGCTAAGGGTATCCCAGATACGCTCTCTTGGGTGAAACTGCTGGTTGACCATAGATGATAAGCAAGCTGAGCTGAGATGAGTGAAACCTGATCCAGATCAACAGAACAACTCATCAACCATAGACTCATGAGAAATAATGAATGGTATTGTTTAAACTGCTAATTGAGGGATGTTCTCTTACACAGGATTATGATGGCAACAGTTAACTTTCTCCTGAACTGTTAAATACAGACAATAAAAACAGACTTGAAAACTGACAAAAATAGCACAAAACAAAATATTAACCTCCCTTATGTAAAATAACTGTATTAATAGTAGTAGCAGACTGAATTCAATGTTACTTTTAAAAATAATACAGTAACTAAGTCTTATTTATACCAGATATGATTCATTACTAGATCAAATAAGAAAAACCTGGGTAGATGCTAAAGCAGAATTTGATGCAATGTAATCCAGTCTTTCCTTAAAACTTCGAGACCTTTATTTAAATCTTTTATCAACAATTTTTTTGTTTCTTTTTAAAAATATGTTATTAGTTTCTAATGTTAGTGCATTGTGGTCAGATAATGTGAATTTTTCCCATTTATCTATTTTGTAACATGCTCAGAATTTCAGAATATTTATGGTTGTTTTGTTGACTAATATAAAGGCCAATGTTTCGTGAAATGCTTACCAACATGCTATATTCCCTTTGAGATATACAATTTGTTTAATAATTAGTATTTAAAAATAGAAGTACAATTTCTTAACTTATTAAAATGTACCAATTTAAAATAAATGATGATTTTATGCTGAAGCAATTCTCATTAAAATCAGGAAAAAGAAAAAAGAGTTCATTTTGCTACTGTCAATTAATAGTTTTAAAGTAATAGCTAATAAAGCTTGATAAAAAAACATTTAATATAGGAACTAAAGTCATAATTTCTTATTGGGGATATAATTGCATATCTGGAATGGTTAGTGCCCTCTTTCTAAATTAGAGGAAGAAATACTTTGAAGATGTCGTTTTCTCCAAAATTTATCTACAAATTAGTTAAGTCCAATGAAACTATCTTAAAGCCTTTTTTGTAAACATCATTAACAATAAAGCTCCTTTAAAATAAAAAATAGTAAAAAGTATTTTGAAAAAGAAAACTATATTGAATTTACTTTACCAAAGTTGTAATTACAATATATCACAAAGTTTCTATAATAAAAACTTTGTATGATTTGCATCAAAATAGGCCAATAAAACAAAATACATAGCCCAAACACAAAATGAACTTGTTATTATATAAAAAGTTGGGAAGCAATGGATTATTCAATAAGTAACTTTTGAATAACCAAGTTTTGACAGATAAAATAAAGCTGGTTTCCTACTTCATACCTATATCAAACATAATCAATATCCTTTACATATTTAAAGAAAAACATTTTAACATAAACTATATTGCTACAGAATAATGAAATATTATATTTATATAAACTTGAAAACCAAAAGAAAGACCTTTCTAAATATGAGAGCCAGAGCAGAAACTGTAAAAAGGAAAACTAATAGGCTGATAACATAAAACATTCAAAACGTCCCCCCAAAATAGGAAGAATTAAAAAAAAAACTAAAAAATTGAGAATATTTTTAACATACAAGACAGATTATTTTTTAATTCATAGAGTTCTCTTGAATGAATAAGAAAATTATATATAAATAACCAAACAATTAGCTAAGGCAAAATAATCAGTGGCATTAGTAATCAAAGAAATATATATACTTTTCAACCTACCAGTTTGGTAAAAATTAAAAAGCAGGCTAATACAGTTTGATAGGTGAGAAAAGAGACATTTTAATTCTGTGTTATTGGGAGAGTAAATTGTTATAACCTATAAGAAGGAAAATTATTGATTAATGTCCAAAACCTTCAAACTTAAATATCATTTGATTCCTAAAATCCTACCTATAAAAACATAAAAGAATAATTTGAAAACAGGCCATATAAGAATATACATACAAATATTCCAAATTATTTTCGTTAGTGAAAAAATTAAAATCAACCTTAATACCTTAGAGATAGACAGTCATTTGTCTTTATAAAGAAATAAAAGAAATAAAAAGACACAGAAAGCACACACATATTTGTTGTCATAAATACTATTCAAAAATGCTTATAAGTTAAAAAAATGCAAATAGTGTAAATGTTTAATCCCGGTTACTCAAAAATATGAACAAGGCAGCTGATTGTGATGAAAAAAATATTTATCAAAGTTATAGAAAAGGAATTTCAGTGATTTTTGTCTTATTTGTATAACTTTTTTCATTTAAACATGTTGGTTTAATAAAATGCAACTATAAATAATGTTGTACATAATTCAAATGAATCTACAACATATAAAAATATGAGAGGCAGCCAAGGTTTTCATAACAGTTAAATTCATTTTATAAATGCCTTTATGATTAGGAGAGTTAGAATAAAAAGAAATGAAATAAGAATTCAATTCAGTAATTGAGAAAAAAAAACATAAAAGCACTTTCTGTAAATAAAATAAATGATAATAAAAGCAGATACCAAAAATTAGTGGTTCTTAAAGTAGAATAAATAATTAAAACCAAAATTTATTCTTTGAGAAAAATTGATGTTAGAAAAAATATGCGTAAAAGAACTATGCCAAATCAACAAGAACAGCAAGAAATAAAATTGCTTATCCTAAAATGAAGCTGGAGAAGTGGCCCAGGGCTCTTGTTGTTTTATATTTTATGAAGCATGTTAAATATTCTGTACTTGATAACAGTGGCAGAGGGACAAAATTAAAGTTGTATAATTTGTGGTGGCAAGAAGTGGCACAGTGTCTTACCCATAGGAGGTGCTCAGCAAATGTGTGGAGTTAGTGAAAGATGACAAGTAGCTAAGTTTATATTTACATAGCTTTCATATGTTTATGATTTTATGTGATTTTTAAACAGTAATGACTATATTTTACAGTGCTCTTTTTGTAGCTTGACAAGTCTATCATTCTTAACTTCTGTGACTTAATCTTTATGCCTCAATAATTAGTCAGTTTAATGTCTAAATAGCATAAGATTCTTCAACTGATTAGTGCAAGTTAGATTATAAGAAATTATGAAAAATAAATGAGATTCTCTTATGCAACATGAGTTCAACAAAAATAAATTATGCCAGATAACCTCACTGAAAAGGCTTAGTATTACTGGACAGGTAGATCTTGGGAAAAAAGTTACCCTCATATTTAATATCTATTTTCTGTTCTCCATAATAGCAGAAAGATCATCAACTTTGTAGGGTTGCTTTAAAAAGTAAATACGCATAGGCAAGGACTTCATGACTAAAACACCAAACCAATGGCAACAAAAGCCAAAGTAGACACATGGGATCCAATTAAACTTAAGAGCTTCTGTACAGCAAAAGAAACAATCATTAGAGTGAACCAGCAACCAAGCCAATGGGAAAAAATTTTGCAATCTACCAAAGGGTTAATATCCAGAATATACAAAAAAACTTAAACAAATCTACAAGAAAAAAAACAAACAACCCCATCAAAAAGTGGGCAAAGTATATGAACAGAAACTTCTCAAAAGAAGACATTTATGCAGCCAACAAACATGAAAAAATGCTCATCATCACTGGTCATTAAAGAAATGCAAATCAAAACCACATTAAGATACCATTCATGCCAGTTAGAATGGCGATCATTAAAAAATCTGGAAATAACAGAAGCTGGAGAGGATGTGGAGGGCTGGGAATACTCTGAACCCCTCTGTGGTGACTGAGCAACCCCAAGCTTCTGGAAGAACTGGCAAAACTCAACTTAATAACAAGAAGAAATTGTTGTTGATTTTTAACCTGCAAATTCTCTTAGAATTTGGTTTCCCTGAAATGAGTTATTTGCTTTGTGATGCTTGTTACTTACTGTATCGATTGTATGTGAGAAAATGAAGGATAATGTGAAATGCTGAGATGTGACTTGTGACTTTGACTCTGCTGAGCTGCAACATGTAACTTTGGTTCTGCTAAACTGTTCTGGTAAAAACAGGAACTCTGTGAAAGGGACTAACCACATAGCTTGACTGCCGGAGAGAGAGGACAGCGCGTAATAGGCTTCTCGTTGCAGAGAGCCTGTAAATGGATGTGTAATGGAGACGCATATTACCCCAGATTCCATTCCCAGGAAAGGCATATTGATTAGGGCCCTGGAGAGGGAATGCGACCCTCATGGAGAGCCTATAAACAGATGCATGAGGGATGTCTGTCTCTGTGGTTGAGATAAAGATGTAACAATCTTTCTTCTCCCACTGCTCCTCCAGGCCTGCATGGAGGCCCCCTCCTCTTGCAGTTTTTGTGGTCAGGCTGGTTGTCCAGTGTCAGACCCCGTTCCCCATATAGCTGTGAGCCTAGTATGTTCTTGCTGATAATCATAAGTTTATGTTTAACCTATATTCTTGCTAAGGTGTGTGATTTCTATGCTGACACACAGAAAGTTATCTTTACATTGTTCTGCTTTTATAATACCACGTTGTGATTTTTGTGCACCAGTTTTTGCAAATGCATTCTTTTTGTATAATTATCACTGAAACTTTGCGTAACCTCACTCCCCCTCCCCTATTGAAAGAGCACAATAAAAAACTCAGGTTTTCAGGGGAATGTCAGACATCCATGGAGCAGCATTATGTGGTGTCTCCCCCTGGTCCCAGCTTTAAGGAAAACTTTTTCCTTGTCTCTGTTTCTTTTCATCCGACCGACCACTCGATCACTTTGAGAGATCTTAAACCCATATTGATGTATTGGGAGCTGGTCTCGCCAATAGTGGAGAAATAGGAACACTTTTACACTGCTGGTGGGAGTGTAAATTAGTTCAACCATTGTGGAAGACAGTGTGGCGATTCCTGAAGGATCCATGACTAGTAATACCATTTGACCCAGCAATTCCATTACTAGTTATATACCCAAAGGATTATAAATAGTTCTATTATAAAGACACATGCACACATATGTTCATTGTGGCACTGTTTACAATAGCAAAGACTTAGAACCAACCCAAATCCCCATCAATATAGACTGGATAAAGAAAATGTGGCATATATACACCATGGAATACTATGCAGCAATAAAAAAGGATGAGTTCATGTCCTTTTCAGGGACGTGGATGAAGCTGTAAACCATCATTCTCATCATACTGACAAGAACAGAATACCAAACACTGCATGTTCTGACTCATAAGTGGGTGTTGAACAATGAGAACACATGGACACAGGGAGAGGGGACATCACACACCAGGGCCTATTGGAGGTTAGGGAGAGTAGGTGAGGGATAGTAGGGGCTGGGAGGATTGGGAAGGGATAACATTAGGAGAAATACCTAATGTAGGTGATGGGGGGATGATGCAGCAAACCACCATGGCACGTGTGAACCTATGTAATAAACTTGCATGAACTGCACATGTACCCCAGAACTTAAATTTTTTAAAAAAAGTAAATAAGTTGATCATTGTAAATTACTTAATACAGTGCCTGTCCTATGTGTGTGTGTGTACATGTGTGTGCTTGTGTGTGTGTATATTTATTCAATAACATGAACAAACCATCAATAATTCAACAATGTCTATTTCAAGTCCTGACAATAATACTGGATGCTATCAAAGTTAGTAGGTACTCTTATACATGGGGCTCATTTTCTTGCTACTATGAAGATTATCTACTATCTAAAGAGGAAGCTAAATGGAGTGGAATAGTGCCTACTGCTTTCCCTACGTCATTTGTTAATATGTCATCCTCAGCCCCAAATAGCAGAATTTCCTCTTTTTATTATCCTTCTTGTATTAAGCATGACTTTTAAAATACCTTTGGAATTTTTCTCAATTCCATTCTTGCTTTAAACTCATTGTCAGTTTTCTTAGGTGTCTATATTATTCTTCCATTATCATTCTTACTTACACACCTCTACTCTCATCATTTTTCCATGTTCTCCATTTATTGCAAACTCCTTGGGCAGCTGCACTGATCTCTTTAGATACTCCAACATTTTCTTTATCAGCACTATTTGTGATTGTGTGGTCTGAAGTCTATTTTGACAGTTTCCTTTTCCTTTTGTGGCATTTTCATTTTATTGTTATGTGAACTCCTAGCCATTCTTTCTCTAAGCTTTCTGTAATGTGACTTTTTATATCTAGCTGAGTTTCCGATTCTGTGTGCTGTTTTCCCTAACTGGCTTTGACTACAGGGCAACATGATTAATTTTTCCTGAGTTCCTGGTACTTTTACTTCTTTAATAGGTTCATCTCTGTTAGTAGAAGTTAGATCTGGTGACAGTCTTCCTATTAAGTTTAGAATTGATTAAAACGTCTAGTTTCCACAGAATCTTATGTATAAACAGTGGAAGTCCACAGTCACTACTATGTCTTCCCTCTAACCCAGTTTTACAACAAGAATACCTGAGTCATGTCTTCAGACTCACCTGGCTCTCTAAAGCACATCCTATCAGGGAACTGTTTCTGTTTGAATGTCACCCAGACACTATCATATTTTCATGACTTCCACATGTAGCTCTTCACAACTCTGCATTATTTCTGCCCTTCTTGTTTGCTTCTGTTGACCACAATGTATGTTTGTTATGCATCCTCAAATTTCATCAAACTGATAGAGATTGAGTCTTAAGGAGGCAAGACTGAAATTAGGGTAGCTAGTCAAGCTTTGGTCCAAGCATCTCCATTGTACACCATTGTACATCATCATGTTCCAAATAACAACAACAACCACAACTACAAAAATAATCTTGCTCTTTAGGAATACATTTACTTTGTTTCATTTTTCTTATCCGTATATTGGGGGAGGCATTCTGCTACCCATGGATAAATATTTCTAGAATGAAATTGAATGCATCAGGCCATAAAACTAGTCATCATTTCCTATTAAGGTCATTAAACAGTCAATAGAGTGTAGGACTTTGGAGCCAGACTGCCTGGTTTATTTAACAGGGACATCACTTGCTAGTTGTGTGACTGTGGGCAGATTATTTAACTTCTTTCTAAGCTTACCTATCTAGGAAATGTGAATACTTTAGACTCACACTGATTGGATTGTTACGAACTTTAAAATAGTTAATACTGATAAAGTGCTAGAGCATGCCTGGCATATAATGAGGGCTGCCATTACCATATGACAAGAATACCTGGCTTTGGAATTATAACATACAGCAAGAGAATGACTGCAAGCTTCAAAGTCAGGAATTAAGTGTTCTCAAATCTTGCTACTTGTCAGCAATATGGGCTTAGATTTCATATTTGAGCTTTTGTCTTATTTTCTGTAAAATGATGGTAAGAGTATCCACCTCACAGGATTGATATGAGAGAGTGAATCACAGAGGATAATTGAAAGTGAAAGTCACATGAGAGAGACTCCTCCATTGTGAGGTGTTAATGTTGTTAAGATTCTCCCTGACTTCAAGGAGCTTATATCATGTTTGGTAGGCAGCACTGAGTCATGATTAAGATCTATTGCTCTGAAGTTAATTTAGATTTAAATTTAGATTTAAATTCTGGCTCTGATCCTTACCAGCTATGTAAATGTGGGCAAGTTGCTTACACTCTCCGAGTTTCCTATTCTTCATCTACAAAATAGATATTCACATAACATTGTGAAAACTAAATAAAATAATGCAAATATAGAGTTTAGCAACATGCAGCTTAGCACAATGCATGGAGCTATGTAGTTGCTCTTCCTATTATCACTAACTTAACTCCACTGTCCTGAAACAAATTTCTGACTGTAATTTGTAGATTTGCCTACAAAGAGAACGTGTAGCAAATAATGGCCATAAAATTTCTGGACTGCTTGATAGTTTTATTTCAAATTGTAAATGAATAATTCTGAATTGCATATATCAGACTCTTATGAATGGTCAATAGCCTCGATGAGTCTCAAAGGCTGATCCACTTTGTTTATTACAAATTTCAGTCATAAGATCTGCAAAACTATGGATCAGATGCTGGGATTCTCTGACAATTGTCTGTGTGCTGTCACTCTGTGAGGCCCTATTTGCATGGAGAGCCAAATTTTCTATAAAACTCTATGCCAACTAAGTAACTATTTGCTGTGAGAAGAAGGTTTGAAAATAGTTGTATGTATTAACATGAATGCATGATCTATGTTTTAAAAAGGTGATTGGTATGGTTTGGCTGTGTCCCCACCCAAATATTGCATTTAATTGTAATAATCCCCATGTGTCAAGGGAAGGGACAGGTGGAGACAATTGAATCATGGGGCAGTTTATCCCATACTGTTCTTGAGTGAATAAGTCTCACAAGATCTGATGGTTTTATAAATGGGATGTCCCCTACACACACGCTCTCTTGCCTGCCTCCATGTAAGACATGCCTTTGCTTCTCCTTTGCCTTCTGCCATGATTGTGAGGCCTCTACAGCCATGTAGAACTGTGAGTCCATTAAAACTCTTTCCTTTATAAATTATCCAGACTCAGGTATGTCTTTATTAGCAGCATGAGAACAGACTAATATAGTGATAAACATTAAATAATTTTGAAGGTTACAATTATTTCAACAATAACTGGGGTTTGGTTTCTGGTTCTACTGATTACTAAGTATGATGCTTTACACTTAACTTCCTGGTCTTCACAAAAGACATATTAGCATCTAGGTCTTAGGATTATTAGAAAAAATTAAATATGTTATGTGACTGTAACTAGTATGTATGTGTTACCTAGAAGATATTCAAACAGACAGGGAGGGATTTTTTTTTTTAAATAGCTCCCTGACTTATACTATCTACTTCTCAAACTTTTTGCTGATTCCCCTACAAAACAATTTATGAAGCTTTAATCACAATCTGCATGTTATCTCCTGACTAGAGTTTACTGATTTTGCACTTAATGATGTTTCCTTTTCTTTATATTCTCTGCAATATCTCTGTAATAATCTATCCAACGGAAGGAATGCCATATACAATGATAGCTTCTGGGAACTGAAAGTTCTTGAAGACACCTAAAGTGTAGGTTCTGTTGAAGTGATTGGGGAGAGAAGCAACTGGGCATGTTGGGTACGATTAAGGAAGGCTGCATCGATAATGCTAAGAAGTTTGTCCTTTATTCTGCAGGCAGTGGTAATGAGTGTTTTACAGATAAATGACAGATGTTTCCTGAAAGCCTTAAACTTTTGCTGACATCTCAGCAGTCTTTAGGTAATTTCCTAAAATCCTCTGGATTTTTCTTTAAACAAAATGGTTCTACCTTCCTCTGCACAAGATGTAAAATGTTCTGAGCACTAGGTGTGCATCACATGCCACTGACACTTGGTCTTCTGTAAGTCACCATACAACAGATTATGGATATTAACCCTTCACACTTTTTTTTTTAAAGAAACATATATCATTTTGTACCTTCTCTCCCACACATACTGTTTTCTTACATTTATTTATTTCATCATAATTAAGGTATAACTTTTGTTTGCTTATTTGAGTTTAAGACATAGAGAAGACATTTTTATTGTTGTTGTTCCCCTAGGATTTTTTTACTTTGTTTGCTTCCTGTTTAAAATAAAAAATAACTTCACTAGAAATAATCCTGCTCTGGAACACTGAGAGTTGGACGCTCATTCTAATCTGTGAGTTTACATTAAAGTGACTTCTGGCAAAGGCATTTACTATATATAAGCTTACATTTTCTCTTGTGTAAAATGAAGGAATACAATTAGGGAACTGTGTATGACTCTTCCATCTTTAAAATTTTGTTTCTCTACTATGTGCAAAACTCCGCTAAATTCTATGGGGCTAGAAGGAGCAATGTTCTAGTATAACTTTTTTTTTCAGCATGCTTTCTTCATTTAAGAATAACCTTAAAATTTCCATGAATTAGAGAGAGAAAAAACAGAAAATATTTAAAATACTTGAATGAAATGATTTATCATTTCATTCAAGTATTTTACCATGGATGGTAAAATTTTAAAAAAAATGCAGTTGTGTTACCTCTTGAGATTATTCTGTTGAAAATACAGGTTTAGAGGGCTCATTTTATAGAAAGCCCCAAGTAATGGAGTAGATGGCTAACTACACATTAGACTTTCATTCTCCTGTGTGAGATAAGACATATTTGTCATGTGAAAATAATATATGTACATGTGAACATATAATCTGTGACATCTTCATACAATATTCACATGATGTGAAAATGTGCCTGTATATATAAAGAGGCATTAGTATTCTCCTTGAACTCTGATAGTTCTTTCTCTCCTGAAATTCTGACATCTATCAAGCAAAGGTGTGAATGGAATTTGCTTTTAGAAGCAGTTTCAGCAGTAAAGAGAAGAATATCCAAGCTAATAAATAAATAAATAGCCAGCCAAGAAGGCAGGCCCCTGCCTGGGTCTGCTTAATACCTATTATTGTTCATTCTGTGCTGCTTTCTATGTAGATTTGATTTTTAAAACAATTTTTTTTGCAAACATATACTAGGAATAGAAGGCTAAATTTACTGCTTTATAAAACCAAGCATCTTTTTATATTTTATTGGATTGTTTTCCTTCTACTTGTAGTTGGGTCTTTTGTACCCATGCTGATATATACCAAGAATATGCTTAGCAGAAGTCTAGTAGAATGATGAATGACCCAGTTCTTCTGTGGGGGAGCAGTTTATGAGTGCCAATGTCCCCAAAATCCTAGAGGTAACACCAGCACAGTCTGGGGCCTCATCTTCTGAAGAATAATTTCCAAGGAGGCCATTCCAGGAAATGGCGTTTATTCATTTTCTAAAGCATAGGTGAAGGCCATGAGCCCAGCAGTATTAGTTATGATTTAAAAACTTTGCTTCAGACATTTTCATTAACTGCATTGACACTAACTATAAATTATTCATTTTATTTGTACTTCATTGCACTTCTAATATGTAATCATGGCATACAAATTTGAATTCAAATTTAGGAAGCTCATCTTTACAAACTGATGTTTCACTTTCAGCTTGGGTTCAAATATATGTTGCTATGTATTTTGCAAAATGCTTAGTGTATAGAATAGAATAAACAGATATTACCAGGAGAGAGATCCAAGATGGCCGATTAGCAGCAGCTCAGGATTGTAGCTCCCACTGAAAGCGTGGAGAGTGAGTGGACGCCACACTTTCAGACGAATTTTTATTGCCCACGGACCAAGAGATTCCTGGCGGAGGAGCCCCACGGGTCGCCAGCGCGACTTTTTTGGCCGGTGCCCCGGCGCGGCGGTTCTCACTCCGGAGTATACGGGACTGAGTGCCCTTTTGGTTGGCGTTTGGAGCTCCGGGAAGGCAGAGTCTCCCATTCAGCTGATTGAAAAGCGGACTGAAGTGGGGGAACCAGACTGGGAGATTCCCGGGCAGAAAAGCCCCACGAATCTTAACGCCTCTGTTTCAGCCGGTGTAGTGGGTCACCGCAGGGGAAGGCTGGTCCCCCCCCACACACAAAAAAAACAGCAATTGGAACTGCTGAGGATTGAGAGTTTCACAGCAAGTACAGCTGAACCTGGGAAGGTCCAGCTCTGTGGGTGAGGGGCGTCTGCCAAAGGAAAACTAAGAAACAGAAAAAACTTTACCACCACCAAGCTGGACGTCCACTCAGAGACCTAATCTGAAAGTCAGCAATTACACAGACGACAGGTGGATAAATCCACAAAGATGGGAAGAAACCAGTGCAAAAAAGGCTGAAAACACCCGAAATCAGAATGTTTTTCCTCCTACAGAGGAATGCAGTTCCTCATCACCAATTGAACAAGGCCTGATAGAGAATGAATGTGAGGAATCAACAGAATTAGGCCTCAGAAGGTGGATAATGAGAAACTTCTGTGAGCTAAAAGAACATGTTCTAGCCCAATGCAAGGAAACTAAGAACCTTGAAAAAAGGTTTGACGAAATGTTAACGAGAATGGACAATTTAGAGAAGAATGTAAGTGAATTAATGAAGCTGAAAAACACAATACGAGAACTTTGTGAAGTATGCACAAGTTTTAACAGTCGACTCCTTGATGACCTCTCGGGGGGCCTTTTGATCAAGCAGAGAGAAAGGATTTCAGAGGTCGAAGACCAACTTAATGAAATAAAACGAGAGGACAAGATTAGAGAAAAAAGGGTAAAAAGGAATGACCAAAGTCTCCAAGAAATATGGGACTATGTGAAAAGACCTAATCTACTTTTGATAGGTGTACCTGAATGTGACGAAGAGAATGAATCCAAGCTGGAAAATATTCTTCAGGATATTATCCAGGAAAACTTTCCCAACCTACCAAGGCAGGACAATACTGAATTCCAGGTAATACAGAGAACACCACAAAGATATTCCTCAAAAAGAGCAACCCCAAGGCACATAATCATTAGATTCACCAGGGTTGAAATGAAGGAGAAAATATTAAGGGCAGCCAGAGAGAAAGGTCAGGTTACCCACAAGGGGAAGCCTATCAGACTCACAGCAGATCTCTCAGCAGAAACCCTGCAAGCCAGAAGAGAGTGGGGGCCAAATATCAACATCCTTAAAGAAAAGAACTTTCAACCCAGAATTTCATATCCAGCCAAACTAAGTTTCATAAGTGAAGGAAAAATAAATATTTTTTACGAACAAGCAAGTACTCAGAGATTTCATTACCACCAGGCCAGCTTTCCGAGAGAAGCACTATATACAGAAAGGAACAACCAGTATCAGCCGTTCCAAAAAACCCATCCATAAGCTGCATCCAGACCCATCTCACATGCAGGGATATACAGAGACTCAAAACAAAGGGATGGAGGAGATTTGCCAACCAAATGGAGAGCAAAAAAAAAAAAAAAAGGAGTTGTAATTCTCGTCTCTGATAAAATAGACTTTAAAGTAATAGAAACTAAAAGAGATAAGGACATTGTATAATGGTAGAGGGATCAATGTAATGGGAAGAGCTAACGATCCTAAGTCTATGCGCACCCAATATAGGAGCACCCAGATATATAGGGCAACTTCTTGGTGACTTACAGAGAGACTTGGACTCCCACACAATAATAGTGGGAGACTTTAACATTGCATTGTCAATATTGGACAGATCAATGAGACAGAAGGTTAACAAGGATACCTGGGACTTGAACTTAGACCTCGAACAAGTAAACTTAATAAACATTTGCAGAACTCTCTACTCCAAATCCACAAAACATACATTTTCTTCAGTAACACATCATATCTATTCTAAAAGTGACCATATGGTTGGGAGTAAATTACTCCCCAGCAATTGCGTAGCATTTCATAGGTTTAAATGAAATATTGGTTGGCTGTTTGTTTGTTATTTTCCTCCCTTATTCCTTCCTGTCTCCATTATATAACACAATTATTAGTGTAAAAGAGCTTTTCAATACCCATTTTTAGACTGCATTCTAGCCTAGGCAATAGAGCAAGATTCCCATTCTCTCTCCCTCTTTTTCTTCTTCGTTTTCCCTTTCTTTTATTCTTTTTTCCTTCTTTCTCTCTTTTTCTTTTCTTTCTTAAAAAAAAAACAGATATTACCTTTCATAACATGTGTATAAAATGAGTAATGATTTTTGTCAGCATAGTTTGACCTTGTGTTATATAAAATAACTTTTGGAATAGTTTTACTTAAATAAGACAAGCAAGACAGTAGATATATGGTTAGACAATTTTATGCATCAATACAACCAAAATGCCAGTATCAAAGATGCTTTCTTAGCAAATCTTTCTGCTTTTACAGAAATGTTAATCAAAGTAAGCATCCAATTTTCTGGTTTATGGATTGAAACATTCACAAGTATATAAAGACTCAGATTTATCATGACATGTTAAATCTCCAAGAACTGTGCTCCCCAAAAATGTCATTGACCCATATTTTAGAGACACAGAAGTTAGAAAATTTCTCCAAATCATAAATTTTTGATATTGTTCAATGCAGCATTCAGCTTTCATTTTTCAACAGAGATGCAGTGTAAGGTAGTGTTCAAGTTGCATACCCTGGAGTGCAACTGCCTGAGACTGAATCTAGCTACTTTTACTAACTTGATGACCTTAAACAAGTCACAAATATATTATATCTCAGTTTTCTCATCTGTAGAATGAGATAACAAATAATAATTACCTTATAGGGTTGTTAACTAATACATTAGTAAATACGTAGAAAGTGCTTGTAGGAATAACTGGCATACACCAGACTTAACAAACTGTTTGTTATGATTACTATTATTATTTTAGTGTAGTGTTCAAGTATAATGCCAAGCACTATGATGAAAATCATAAAAAGAATATAATTTTTTACAACTACCACTTATAAAGATATAAAAATCTCTGCTTTTTCTCCAAGTCTAAAAATAAAAGTATTACATATCATCTGTTCCTATAGTTTTTATTTTTGCAACAACTATTTTGTATTTACAAATAAAGACATGAAACTCTAAAAGGCGTAATAAAATTGTTTTGATCTACTTACATATTAAATATGTTTGAAGGAAAAAAAGAGTATCAGAATATGAATCCTGATGGTTGATTGCCAAACACCAAGAAAAATTAGTAAAAATGCCTAAATGATACTATTTAAGTACTTCAAAAGTGATTAATTTTTTCTAACAACTTGAGATGTATTCTGAAACAGTACAACATAAATACTGCTTCCCATGGCAGTATGAGAATTAGATCCCACTCATGGTGTGAAACCGAGCAGAAAGTGAGTGTGAAAGCTGAGTAGAGGCTGGTAAAGCGCCTGCAAAGCCAGTTCCACTCCAGGCAACTCTGCACAGCAGTGGTGAGGCAAGGGAAAGACTGAAAAATGCTGCTAGGTTACCAGCAGCCCTGAAGATGGTCTCTGATAGGAGCAGGGCAGGAAAATGGGAAGGCAAGCACACCAATGACAGCTCAGTAAGCTCCCTGCAGGGATATTATTTATCAACACTTAGCAGGACTCCTATTTTTGAATTCTTAAACAGAATAGTAAAGAGGTATGACAGGTTTGTAACATTCTAACATTTACCCAAGGCTTTCTTAATCCAGTCTATTCAAATCTCTCTAGCATTGATATACTAAAACTCTGTTGAGATGAGATTCGCTTAGGAAAGTTGAGTTATTTCCGAGTTTCAAACAAAACTCAAACATTGAACATGGCAACTTCCAAATGAGCATGGAAAGATACTTTAAAAAAGAACCAATTTTCATGGCCACTAAATTATAGAACAGGCTTTGGTGGAAACATATGGTTTAATGAGAAAACAATGAAACAAATTTTCCCATCTCATCTTGCCCTCACTCCACATAAATTTATCACCTTTGTGCTACAATTAGTGTGGAACAAAAATAAACAAATAAAAATAAAAATGTAGAGCGATCAGAGAAGAGGGAAAAAAGAAGATAAATTGTGAGAGAAAGGAGAAAATGCTTCTTTGGCGTATTGTGCTGAAGAGGGAGCAGGAAGTCTAAGCCTCCAGTCCTGTTTGCTCTCAGTTCCACACACCTGTATAACCTTGAGGCACTACTAAAAATGTAATGGCAATGGGAATTTCGACATCAAATATAATTTTCTCTTTGCTTTCATTATATGATTGTAAAAATATGTTGTTATAAATAAAAAATCACAAGTTTCACATTTGAAATCAAACTACTAATTTTAAATTCGAGGTAACTGGAGAAAAAAGAAAAATAATCCTAAAATTTGTATGGACCCCTAAAATACCCAAATGGCCAAAGCAATATTTGGGAAAAAATAGCTGGAGGCATCACACTACCTGACTTAAATATATACTACAAAGCTATGGTAATTAAAATAGCATGGTGCTGATATAAAAACATACATATATAGACAAAGAGGACAGGATTAGCCCAGAAAAAAAAAATCCATACATATACAGTCACTGATTTTTTTAAAAAGTTACCAAGAACACAAAATAGAAAAAGGACAGTCACTTCAATAAATATGCATTGGGAAAACTGAATAGCCACATGCAGAGAAATGAAATTGAATCTTTATCTCACACTAAAAATAAAAATCAACTCTAAATAGGCCTAAACATACGATCTGAAACTGTAAAACTACTAGAAGTAAAACATTGACTTAAGGCTTCTTGACATTGACCTGAGCAAGGATTTTTTTTGGCTATAACCCCAAAAGTACAGGCAACAACAAACAGACAAATGGGATTACATCAAACCAAAAAGCTTCCTTAAGCAAGGGAAACAATCAACACTGTGAAGAGACAACCTACAGAATGGGAAAAAATATTTGCAATCCTTACAAACTATTAATATCCAAAATACATAAGAAACTTGAACAACTCAATAGAAAGAAAACAAATAAACTGATTGGAAAATGGGCAAATGACCTGAATAGACATTAATCAGAAGATGACATGCAAATGGTCAACAGAGATATGAAAAAAGCTCAACATCATTAATCTTCACGGAAATGCAAATTAAAACCACAGTGATACATCACTTTACACCAGTGATAATGGCTACTATTAAAAAGACACAAGATAACAAGTACTGGTGAGAATGTGAACAAAAGGGAATTTTATACACTGTTAGTACAAATTTAAATTAGTATAGCTATTATGGAAACAATAAAAATTTTCCCCCCCAAAATTAAAAACAGAACTACCATATGATGCAGCAATCCCACTTCTGAGTAAATGTCCAAAAGAAATAAAATCAGTATGTTAAAGAGATATTTGCACTCTTGTGTTCACAGCAGCATTATTTACAATAGCAAAGATATGGAATCAGCCAACCTAAGTGTTCATTGACAGATGAATAAATGAAGAAAATGTGAGCTACACACACACACACACACACACACAGACACACACACACACACACACACACACAGAGAGAGAGAGGAATACTATTCAGCCTGTGAAAAGAAGGAAATTCTGTCATTTATGATCACATGGATGAATCTGGAGGAACTTTTGCTAAGTGAAATAAGCCAGGCATAGAAAGATAAATATTACATAATCTCACTTATATCTGGAATCTAAAAGATAGCAAATTCACACAAGCAGAGGGGAAAATGCGAGTTGCCAGGAGTAGAGAAGGATGGTGGTGGAAATGGAGAGATATTGGTTAAAAGGCACAGTTTTACTTAGATGAATAAGTTCAAGAGATCTATTGTATGATATGATGACTATATATTATATTTATATATGATGACTATATTTAATAATATATTGTAAATATATAAACTATATATAACATAAAATGTATATTTTAATATATTGTAAAAATTAAACATTGCTGATAAAGTAGATCTCCAATGCTCTCATTACAAAATATGGCAGCAATAGATGTTAATTAGCTTGATTTAATCATTTCATATTATGTACATATATCAAAACATTGCCTTGTATATTGCAAATATATACAATTTTTATTTGTCAATTTTACCTTAATAAAGGTGAGGGGGGGAAAAAAGAAGCCACCCGTGGCTTCAGTCAAGCAATCACAAGTAAATACATAAATTCTATGTAATTGGAATTTTCTGCTTAATGAGGCTATGGTTTACATGTTCCAGTTATGTCCACCTCCATAAAGTCTTATTTTTATGGAATATTTGGCCATGCAACAAAGTTAGGTATACAAATACCACATTCATGACAGTGTTAACAATAAATATGGTTCTGAATGTTGATGACCAGTCATGTAAGGGCTATGAGGGTGAATAAACCTTTCTATTACCTCTTACTTCTGAATTTACTTGGAACAAGTAAATTATAAATTTAGTTATAAGTAAAAAGACTTATAACTATTACTTTGGATAGGTCCTCTTTTAAATTTCAGACAATGTTACAGCTACTGCTCTGAAAGAAAAATGTTGGTCTAGGCATTTCTAAAAGAAAGATAATCAAGCAGGATGTTATTAATCTGAGATAATAATGGATAATGATGAACCATCATATTCTACAGATTAAATGTTCAAGAATATTACAAAATAAAGGTACTGTAGACTGTACTAATTTCTAAGCTTACACATTCTATATTCTAATATTTTTGTATGTTGTACAGTGACCTAGAACCTGAGAGTTAGCCACAGGTCAGAGGTGGGCATCCTCTTCAAGATGAGGTAGAGCTTTGTATCTTTAACATAACATTTGATTCCCCAAACCTACCTAACATTTAAAAATTTTTTTGATGAAAAGAACAAAGGAATCAATGATATCAGAAAGATAAATAAATACCTATAGACAAATTTACATGGAAAGGTTTCTCTTTATATTATCACTAATTTAACTTTTAGAGACCATTTTCAAGACAAAGAACTCTAAAGATCATTGCATATTAAATATTTTCCAATGCTCTTTCTCACAGGAAAATAATGAATGTCTTATGAAGCATACAGTTGAAAGTGGAAAACAAGTTGAGAAAGAAAGGTTATCTTTCATCTGGAGGAACTCAAATTTCTTACAAAACTTATGCAACTACTATGACATTATGCCCCATCTTTTCTTTTCGTACAAAATAACTAAAGAAAACACATCCCAATTCAAATAGATGTGAGTGAAAATCAGAAGATAACCCACATAGCTGGTTCTATAATATCTCTTAATATTAATTTTATAATTATAAGGGAACTTCTAATATGATCCAATACACACCCCACACCACACCCCACACAGTATCTCTCTCTCTCTCTCTCTCTCTCTCTCTCTCTCTCTGTCTCTCTCTCTGTCTCTCTCTCTCTCCTCACACCTGGGAGAATAATAGCTGTAAAATTGGAAAGGCAAGAACTTACTTTACGGGCCCTCTTTATTGTCCTAAATATTTATCTTCTCTCATATTCTTGCACTTTACAATTCCCTTGTACAGAAATGCAGTGTTAAAATACTACAGAAAATCTGACGTCTCTTGCACTTAAGCTTCATGAATATTTTACTTGATACTCTGCCCTCAGGGGCCTTGCATCACTAGAGCATTATACCCTTTTCTTGATGCATAAATTATTCTAAAAATGCTTCCAATTTCAAGCAAGGTCAGCCTGGAAAAATCTGAATATAAACAGGCTTAATTTAATGGAGTTTGAATATAAAAATATACAAATTAAGAAAGAAATGTAATAATTTGTAATTTGTTTTTCTTTATTTCTTTGCACCATAGTTGATTTTGATCTGCATAACCAGTTATCACTTTTTCCAAAATAAAATTCATTCCAATACTAAGTTTTATATACAAATCATTCATTTTAGTGCCTATTCCTCTTTCATCAATTATTTATCACACACTTGTTTTGTCCCAGAAATGATGCCAGGCACAAGGGATACAGTGATCAATGGAAGACTTGTTTCTTGCCCTCACCAAACTAACAAATCATTACAAATTGTGAAGAGTATGATTAAGGAAACAATGGATTTAGGAGGGGGAATGATAAGTGTTTTGTTTTGTTTTAAATGAGGAAATGGCTTTTAAGGTACGTTCTGACATAATGATCCCTGGGAAATGCAGAAGAGAGAGACAGGCTTGGCAGAAAGACAGCAGAAGCAAGAAAATTTGGTATATTTGAGGGAATAAAAAATGACCATTGTGGTTTTAGCAAACTTAACTGAGTGTAAAGGGCTAAGATAAGGTTGGAAAATTAGGCAGGGTTTAGATCATGGACTTACAGGTCTTGGTAAGGAGTTGGATTTTATTATTGCTATCACTGAAGAGTTTTTAGTAGGCGAGTGATATAATTTGATTTGCAGTATAAGATGCTATCTCCCAATGCCATACAGAGATGGATTATAGAGGGGTAGGATACCATACTGCGTCCCTTGGACCAAGATAATAGTAGAGTAGAAAGAGAGAAGATTCAGATAATATTTCAGAAGGTAAGAGAGTAGATCTAGATAAAATCCTTTGCTCTATTCAGTGGCAAGAATTACATCTACAATTTTTTGCAAAGATATATTTAGAAGAATAAAATATTTCTATTTAAACAACAGAATCACAGTCTGATAAGAACATAGATTTCACCCAGTCCAATATCTCACTTCATGATAGAGAAACTCAAGGTTCTGAAAGCTGAAATACCTTGCCCCAAATTCCACAACTCCTAGGCAAATCCAGGATTTTCCTAGCCTGTGGCCATTGGTCTACTGCACTTTATTCATGTCATGTTGAATTTCAGGATGAAATCTCAAATAAGATGCACACATAAAAACCATTACTAGAGGTTGGGCACAGTGGCTCACACCTATAATCCTAGCACTTTGGGAGACCAAGATAGGTGGATCACTTGAGGCCAGGAGTTCAAGACTAGCCTGGCCAACATGGCAAAACCCCATCTTTAATAAAAATACAAAAATTAGGCAGCTGTGGTGGTGGGCACCTGTAATTCCAGCTGCTCAGGAGGCTGATGCATGAGACTTGCTTGTACCCGGGAGGTGGAGGTTGCAGTGAGCCAAAATTACACCACTGCACTCCAATCTGGATGACAGGGAGAAACTCTGTCTCAAAGAAAAAAAATAGAAGAACCAAGAGGCTACAAATGACAGTTGTTTAAAGGAAAAAAGTCTAAAAATAAGCAAACTGGAAGATATTCTGTTTTTCATTTGGTAATATGTAGTATCTACTGGAATTTTGGAACTTTTATCTTGTTTACTATAGAAATTTTAAATTATATATATTATGCCTTTATGGATATGTTTTTTATCTTTTAAACAAACTGAATTAAAATGTGCTTTGAAGACAGAAAAATTTCTGTATATCTGGCTCAAGATTTTAAACTGCTGTTTATCTACTTTCCCTACTGAGATTGTGTTAAAATGAGTGCTAGAATACAAAACAGAATAAATTATATAGACTTACAATATACTCTGAGAAGCCCAAGGACAGGTTTGGGCCCTTGGAAAAGCCAGGCATAAAGAAGGGTGCAAGTTAAAGACGGAACTAAACACTGGAGTATTAAATGAAAATCTATACAGGCATAGTTAAGACTCCCACCTCTTTCCCCACGTTGCTGCCAGGTATTTACCACTCAGGTTTCCTCCAAAGAGAAATCTCTGAGAGCTCCAGGTATAAATGTTACTGCTTCTAAGACAAACCCTTTCGCCTTCAGGATATTAGGTGACTCTAGCTTAATAGTGAACCTCTTACCTCTCCAACAGTCAGTAAGCCCATAGCAATACCAGAGAACAGTGTGTAGAATGTTACTCTAAAGAGGAACTAGTGTCACCAGACACTTGAGAAAAAGAGGCCACTATATTAAATGCAAAGAAGAAACCAAAAACTGAAAATAATCTGGAAACCAGAAAACACTTACACAAACAATAAAAAAAACTCCCCCTCTAATTAGCACTTCAGAGAGATTCAAATATATGTGGCCTCCCTAAAGGAAAGATTAAAATGAGCATATGAAAATTAAAAAGAAATAAAACAGCAGGAATGAATTGAAATTTTAAATGATTACCAAATTATTTAAAAATTAATAGAAAGCCTAGAATGACTATAAAGAACTTCAAGAAAAAGAGAGACAGTCAGAAAAGGGGTATAGTGGGCCAATCGAGGAGCTTCAGCAATTTTTTACAGAAATTTAAAAAAATAAAAAGAAAAAGGAGAGGAGATAATGGGTTGAAGTTATCAAATTATTTCAGATAATTTTCCAGAGTTTAAAAGTTTTCATGTGCCAGAATATTCTAATTACATAGCACAAGGCACAAAAAATTAAAAAGGAAAATTGCAGTTAGGCACACCTTTGGGCAATTGCAAACAACGAAAGATAAATAGAAGGCTTTATGGTTAGGCTTTGTGTTCCCACCCAAATCTCATCTAGAATTATACTCCTTATAATCCCCACATGTCAGGGGAAAGGCCAGGTGGACGTAACTGAATCATGGGGCTGGTTTCCCCCATGCTCTTCTTGTGATAGTGAGTGAGTTCTCACAAGATCTGATTGTTTTCTAAGGGGCTTCTCCCCCTTGGCTCAGCACTTCTTCCTGCCACCTTGTGAAGGAGGTGCCTTGCTTCCCCTTCACCTTCCGCCATGATTGTGTTTCCTGAGGCCTCCCCAGCCACGCTGAACTGTGAGTCAGTTGCACCTCTTCTCTTTATAAATTATCTAGTCTCAGGCAGTTTTTTATAGCAGTCTGAAAACAGACTAATATAGAAGGAAAGAAATTTTTTTCCAGAGAGAAAGAAACAAGGTCACTACATTTGTTTCCTAGGGCTGCTATTAGAAAGTACCACATACTGGGTGGCTTAAAAGACAAATTTATTGTCACACGGTTCTGGAGGGAAGTTCAAAATCAAGGTGTGGGCAGGACCATACTCCCTCTGAAACCTACAGGGGAACCCTTATTTGCCTCTTCCTAGTTTTTGGTGGTTGGCTGGCAATCTGGCATTCTCGGCTTGCAGCTACATAACTCCAATCCCTGCCTTCTTCATCACATGATATTCTCCCTGTGTGTCTGTGTCTTCAGCAGGCCGTTCTTACAAGGACATCAGTCATATTGGATTACTGGCCCATCCTTTCCAGTGTGACATCACTTTAATGTAATTAGCTAAGATACGAGTGGACACTATTTCCAAATAAAGTCACATTTTGAAGTACCAGTTGTTAGGACTTCAACATATCTGTTTTGGAGGAGACATAATTCAACCCATAACAGGCACTGACACAGAAATAAGAATCAGGTCGGCATTAGTAATCTTATTAGCAACAATAAATACTAATAACACAAAAAGATGCCTTCAGAGTAGGTAGGAGCTCTTGCTTGTTGGCAGAGGGCCTCAGTCCCTCACCACATGGACCTGTCTGTAGGGCTGCTTGGTGTTCTCACAACTTGGTGGCTAGCTTCCTCTAAAGCAAGTGATTCAAGAAAGTAAGGCTAAAACCGCAATGACTCTTTCATCCTAATCTTGAAAGTCACATACCATTATTTCCTATCAGTTACACAGATCAGTCATTCCATGAGGGAGGAGTCTATACAAAGAGCTGAATACCAGAAAAAAGGCTTTTTGGGGGTCATACTAGACACAGGCTACTACAGAGAGAAAAAAAATAACACAAGTGAGGCAAATTTTCATCTATTATTGCAGGATATCAGAAGATAATGTATAGAATTGATAAATCAAAAAGTAGTGGTTTGCATACTGGTTTAATATGGAGGTAGTCAGTGGTGTGATAGGACCAGTTTGTACAAGCTCACAAGATCCAAATGTTAAATTTTCAGGAGTTTTCTGAGCTGGTTAATAAACATAGCCTTGACTAAAAATAAAACTATATAATCTTATAAATATAAAATTTATATTATAAAAATTACATTCAAACTCGTCACTTCCAAATTACTACCTTTTACTGTTATCTACGTTCTTGAGAATGATTCACACCTACTGCATCCATACGGCAGCATGCTATACAATGGTGTGCTACTGCAGGGGCCCCTCCCCACTGCATGCTCCACAATGGCAAGTTGGCAACTTGTAATCGAGAACATTTACACCACAGAGATCATCCAACACCGCATATAAGGGCTTGCTATATTGCTTTGCTGATTGAACTTGGGAAAGTCATGGAGAAACTATCAATAACGGTGATTCCATTTAAACTTGTGTGATTTGTATGGCCACTAAAATGTAAATAACACCTCAAAAATGAGAAAATATGCTTCCTGTTCAAAAACTATTATCGATTGTAGCAAAAAAAAAATCACATCATTGATGAAAGGTCAAATTTAGATATATGCTTCACTATTTAATTTGTATCTTATATAAACAAAATATATCAACGTTGGTATTGGGACAAAACCTAGAGAGCTAGCTGTTAATTTACCAACACATTACTAGAGATAACAAATCAGAAAACTAAAAACTAAAGAGTTGAAAGTGTTTACTTCTGAGGAGAGGGGCTGGGGAAGGCAAAGGGTGGAGCACGGTGTTGTTGCTTTGTATTTCAAGCCATTCTTTACAATTGGATTATTTTTTGAAGAATATACAAATACTAGTTTGAATGGAAAGCTTTAGTTTTAAAAAGTTTACATGTAATTTACAAAATTCAATGTAAAGCAAATGTTTAAATTTACTCATGTATACATTTTTATTTGTCCAGCCACAAGTTTTGAGAGATTAGTCTTCATTTGTCTCATATTTTTGTGTATCTTGTCAGCAGAGGCCATAACTACTTTTTTTGTTTACAGCTAGCTTTTCAAGGATGATTATATAAAGAAGATCATGGAAGACAGGGATAGTGCCTCCCTTCAAAGCAAAGAACAGGTTTGCTTGCTATCCAATATAATAAAGATAGTGTCTTCCTTCAAAGCAAAGAGCAGTCATTCTTCCTGCTTATTATAAAAGATTGGGGTTGTCTAAGCTTGGGGTTCCCCCAGCTATAATGGGAATCTATGATGTGTTCAGCATTAGTGTGGGCTCCTCTGTGTCACCTCGAGGTGGTGATGGAGAGGGGCAGGGGAGCTAATGCAAATATGAAACTCATGCCACTTCCATAGACAAGAATCTCATGTCTCTTGTCAGTATTTAGGAAACTTTGGAAGGTTAACTTCTTGGCCTGCAAGTAGAGTAAAATTCAACCATTTAAAGTGTTTAAAAATAAACCCCTGAAAATCCATCAAATTATCAAGAAAAAAATTATTTACTTTTTTTAGCATTTATCTCAGACAACATAAGTAAATCCTCTTTCCATATTTATTTAATTTTCCATGGAATGTTATAAAATTACAAGAACTGTGGCTTAAAACATAATACTGAGATACGTGAGAGGTACGAGTAATATAAACTGAAATAGTCACTTAAGAACCCCCCCCCCCCCCACCAGGGATAAGTAAAGATTTGAATTGCTTCAACACTTTTTTGGATGCTACATCCTTTATAAAATCTTTACACTAAAGTTAAAATTTATAACTGAAAATAATCAATATTAAAATATAGAAACAACTACAAATAAAAATAAAGAACCAAAGATATAGAAAACAGGACTTTGAGATATAAAAAACAGCAGTAATGGCTAATGAAATATAAAATGACGCACAAAGTCTTCACTGATATTTCAGGGGGAAGTAAAACAAACGTTATATCATTTACAATCATACCACCTTTTTTACTTGGACAATACCAGGAGCTATTTAGAATGATGCAAAATAGGAACTCATATGCTACTGTTGGGAGTGACAATTGGCACATCACCTTGGGAAGCAATTGTCAACACCTAGTGAATTTGCAGATGCTCATACCCTGTATCGGTAGCTATACTTAGAGGCATTTATCCTAGAGAATATCCCACACATACACCTGAGGACGTATATACCATGATGTTCAACGAAGTATTACTTGTTTTAGTGGGAAAAAAAATCTAAATAATCTAATTATTCCTTGTAGAACCACATTACCAGAAAGCTGTGGTTTATGTGGTTTATTCATCCAGTGAAATGTCCTATAACAGTAAACATGACTGAAATAGAGCTATATATATTAGCATAAAAATATGTTCAGAGAAAAAAAGAAACATTTAAAAACATAGAACATCATTGCTATAAATTCTTAAAATATAGAATATAATAATGGTGTAAATTTTGGGGTAAAAAATTGGAATACAGTTCAAAAGATTTGCACAGAAATTATTTACACCAATTTCTGGTCTTTAACTGCTGTTTTTCATAAATAATCATGTTACCTTTTTTCTAATGTAGGCATATACTAATTTAATTGGTGCTAGCCAGACACTTCTGATCATTTTAATCTAAGATGTCAGTTATTCACATTTGCAAAGAATATGTGTATGATTTATGTCATTCACTAGATTTAATAGGTCATGATTTTGCCTAAAACTGTACAGCTTTCTTTAGGAGCAAGCATTTTTGTTTGTTCTTCTTAAACTTAGTGCTGTTAGATATTCATACTATCAGTGTCCAACATAACCACCAGATCCTTTTTTCTGTAATAGATATCCATATGGCTAAAGGGACAGAACTAATAATATGTCATAATTTCATAATATTTTATGGCCAGTTTAGTGATCCTTATACATTGCCCTAGAGATCTAATCATGTTATTTAGAGAGCAGATGCTGCACAAAAAGTGCAAGTTTTTTTTTTTCACAATAAGTCTCCAGTGAACTTGACTTACTGCTATAGGGTTCATCTCTAGGGAGATCTGACATTCAGTTTCAAAACCATTTAGAGTCCTAACGCTGCCTTCAAGGGCGTTAATGATGGTGATGATTTGCGTGGTGTGGGTACTTGTCTACAGTGAACCAGACTGAAACCATTCTATACTTCACATTAGCACTAGAGCAGCTGTTGATGTTAGCAGTATTAATCACAACCAACTTGGGCTGGATTCAAAGTGACCTAGAAGAGCTACATTCTACATCTTGCTATCCATTCCCCAGGGCAAAGACATTATGTGGCACATGTCCACATTAAAAGAAAGTATATCCTTTCATTATTTCTTATTCCAGAAGAGTCTATGACAAACAATAGAACTGCATCTCTTGTACTAGCTGTCACTGTCTGAGGTGGAACTTCAAAACTGAAAAAGGTAAATTTTCCTCCACAAGAAATTATGCTATTATTATAGGTACTGGGTCAGTGAATAACATTTTTTTGAGGTTCTACTTGTATAAGACTTAAATGCAAGATAAAAAGAAGCTTTATCGACTCATAAGTAAACTTCCAGATTAGGAGAAATAAAACATAAAAGTGCAAAAACACAGAAGCCAGGGATGTTTCTTTGCTAATTTTCCCATTTCCTAGGTGAATAATAACATCTAAGTTAAATCTGAAAGCTAATGCTCAATGGCAACGTACTCTTCTATGCCTTTACAATCACACATAAGGAAATAGTTTGATTTGCTCGTCCCAGTGGATATTTAAGTGTTGTCTTTATAAAGGATACTATTAGTGGTATGAGAACCATGCCTGTATGACAGGGCTTCTTTGTTTCAGTTCTCAGAAGGGGGAGGGCAAGAAAAAGGTTTTGAATTTGGTACTGTATGATTTTTTAAAAATGTGTGGTAGGAAGTTGCTCTTTGTAAAGGAGAGACACACTGAAAAGTTTGTGACACTTTGACATTACATTAGAGCACTGAACAGGACCGGTAAGTAAGAAATCCTCTGGAACTTGTTAATCAAAGTGCAGTCTATAGACCAGCAGCGTCAGCATCACCTAGTATATAGGGATGTAGTATCCCAAGCTTCATTCCATACTTTGTAATTCAGAATGTGCATTTTACAATATCCTGAAGCAATTCATCTGCACATTAAAGTTTAAAAAGTGCTACTCTAGAATGAGTTAAAGATCAGAAGGCTTTCTAGAGAGCTGTTTACTTTCCTAGAGGGACAGACGGCGGGGATGCCTACCTGTAATTTGTGTCAAAAGCTAAAGAAAGGCTTAGAGCACCCAGAAGCTAACAGTCAACCGATCTTATCATTATCATTATCATTATCATTATCATTATCAAATACATGATGAATGAAGAGCCTAATATTCTAGGAATAAAGCATGTTTTATCAAAGCCAGTTCGGTTGGAGAAATTGCCACTACATTTAGTTGTGACTGGTGGTAATCGCAGCACATCAAAAAGGGACTGTTTCAAGCAAAGTCTTCTGAAGAGCATGTGATTAATTACCTGGGGGAGAAGCAAAGGCCACATAAAGAAAGGCCTCTCATTAGGAGTTTAGTTTTAGTTTTAGCCCCTAGATCCAAGAAAACAAGAAAGCTATAGCTTTCTGCTGAACCTAGAGAAATGGTTCTCAAAGGAGAGTGTGGAAAAAGTCCATACCCAAGAACATATTCCTGCGCCTCTTAACTAATTTATATCTCATAGCATGTCTTATAACAATGTGACATATTATTGAAATGTCTTTTACTAATATAACATTATAATAAAGTTCTTTATTATTCCTTAATTTTAATATTATTAATCCTAGCAAAACATATGGTATGTATTAGACTCCTCTAGTTGTAGGTAATAGGAACTTAACTTAAAATTCTTTGGAAAAAAGAAGAGCAATTTATTACAGAAAAGAGATTAATCGACTTACACATATGTATGACAGGATGCAGCTAGGACTTAGAATCAACTGGAAGTAAGAATGCAAACATTCCCAGTTCTCGCTCTCTCTCTTCTCTCTCTCTCCCTCTCTCTCTCTCTCTCTCTGGCTTTTAACTTCTCTTATCTTTGAGTGGGCCTGATTGTCTTTCTTTCCGTAAGTCAAATTTTGTCCATATATTCAGAAACAAGACAGTAATTCCACTCGAGTTGTACTTCTTCTTGTTACTATCATTGAAGTTGGTTGGCAATACTTTCTGTCATCTGAAGTTCAAAATTTCAGGCAAGTTTTATATTTCTCAGTTTAAGTTAGATGCTATATGTAGACCAATTAGCTTTCACCCTGGAGGGGCTCTTGTAAGTACAGAGCTTTGACACTGAATAAAATGAAAGCTATTAGGGAATAAGAACATGTCAATTTTATAGAAACTAGTAGCATAGGGGGAAAAGAACAGTTCTCTAAAGAGGAAGAACTGACCAGAAAAAAATAACTTGTGTCTACTTAATATATAAATATAGTGGCTACAAAAATAGGCTTAATTTGTAAATTACTTTTTCAGAGAGATAGATAGATACTATCTTTGAAATACTGTCGCTATAGCTTTAAAGGGAATGCTCTTATTTAAAGTATATAGAAAGGCAAATTATATTATTAAAATATTGTTTGGATTTTTGTTAGATTATGTTACAAAAGAAGTAATAAAAACTGGAGACCATTCAAATATTTATTATTAGAATGGCTAAATTATTACATATAACTACAGTAGAATTTTATATAATTATAGAAATAATTAGTATGTAAATGCTAAAGAAATGGAATAAGCACTTCAAGATATTAAGTTACTGAATAAATGAGATCTACATGTGCTGTTTAGAAAGAAAAAAATCATTTCACTGAGTGCAAAATCAAGTCGTATAAATAATATATACAGCATAATTCCATTTTATTTTAAAAATGGTACACTGTATATGTAATAAAAAGTAACAGTAATAGTAAATATTAATTATGTACTTAATATGTTTCAGGCTCTATTCTGTGTTCTTTACAATTACTACCTAACTGCTAACTGAACCCTTTTAAGAACCCTGTAAAGTAGGTTTTAGATGCTTATGAATCAATTATTATTTCTATTTACAGCTGATAATTGACAGTCTACCAGTCTGACTCTAGTTCCTGTGCACTAATGCATTTTGCTATATTAACTCCTATATATGTGTATATATTCATTCATTTATTCTACAAATGTTTGTTGAATGGCTGCTATTGCTAGCCACTCTTCTAGACTCTAGGGCTGCACTGATTAAACTCATATACTTGTGGAGATTATATTCTGGTGAAGAATACCAGATAATACACATAACACATAGGTACAATATATACTATCTGTCTTGTATGTGATCAATGTTACAAAAAGAAAGAATCAGGTTGTGGTATCAGGAGTGTTGAGGCCATGATTGCTGCTTTTAATGGGGAGTGGAAGTCTGAGTCCACCTTACCGAGAATGTAATAATTGAGCAATGACTTGAAAGAGGCTGGGAAATGAGCCATGAGAATGTCTGGGAGAAGAATTTTCCAAGAGGAGAGAATAACCAATGCAATTGTTTTTGTGATCGTGTCTATTTTCGCAGAGAGAAATATTCAAAGAACATAATATCTCTGGACTCTCCAGAATGAAGTGGAAAAGGCAGAAGCAGAGGATATAATACTGGAGAGATAATGAGTAGGATGGGGGTTCAGATCGCAGCAGGAACTGAGGCTGTTGTATTATTTTTGTTTTTATTCCCAAAGAAATGAGATTTTGGAGAGTTTTGAACAGAGAAGATACATGATCTGATGTACCTTTTAAGAGCATCTTTCTGGCTACTCATACTGGAAAGAGACAAGAATAGGGAGACAGCTATAAGAATGTGCAGAATGAAGTCAGGTATCTGACTTCAGGGGAGCAAAATCAATCATTGCCCCAGCTGCTGTGTTCTGAAATCTATCACTACCTGTTCTGAATCCTCTTCCAATCAACACTTTAGAGAAGGGCAATAGATTAGAAGATTTGAGAAGAAATATTTGAAAAGAAAGAGAAGGGTGAAAGATTCTTCTGACAGGGCTGTCTATATGGAGGAAATGGTCTTTCATATAGGTTTGTATGGAATTGTGTGTATACAGACTCATATAAACAGATACATGGAAGACAAAGTGAAACCCTTTCACAGTAGCAATCCAGGCAGGGTAGTGTTGAAGAGTAGGGTAGAACTGAGGTAGGACTCTTGGTTTTTATTTTGTAAATTTCTATTTTATTTGATATTTACAATAAGCTGGCATTACTTTATAAATTAATGTGTTAAAACAAATACTAAATAAAATATGTTTTAATGAAGAAATGAAAATATTTGTTTCAATATGTATATATGGCAATTAACTAAAGATATAATCAATGCAGATGTTCTCTCTCTAATCTAAGGACACTGAAGAATCTCTCCTGCTCATCACCCAGATGATAGGAGGGACAGATCTGAAGCAGAGATGGAGTCTCCTGACTCCTGATTCTTCTTTCATTTCTGGGGAAGTAAGGTCTTCCCCCTCACTTTCTGATTTTGATTTCAGAACTAGGAGAGATAGGGTTTTGTGAAACTCCCCTAAACAGAATCACATTCACTTCTAGCTATGGTATTTTAAATGATAGTTCAAGCATAAATATAAAGGAGCAGGAGCAAACACTTTTGTTTGTTCTTCTGAACCTAATGCTATCAGTTATTAGTATTATCAGAGTCCAACACAACCACAAGATACTTTACCTGTAATAAATGTTTATATGTGGAAAAAGACAGAATAATACATCATAATTTCATATGTTATGACCAGTTTAGTGCTCCATATAAATTGCCCTAGAGATCTAATCATATTATTTAGATGCACAAAAAGTGCAACAGGTTTTTTTTTTTCCACAATAAGTCTCCAATGAACCTGGCTCTTTTCCTATCCCTAGCAGAATCCTACGTTTGTAAAGACTATAGCAGCTGTGTTCTGCTGGAAACCCAGATACCCCAAGTCTTCCCAAGATATTTGCATAGTAGTCAGCTTTAAGTAGCTACCCTTTTCAGTTAAGGTCTGAGTCCTTAAAAAAATATTTAACAATTGTACTTAATGTGCTGCCCTCTTGAGATTTAACTGTTGTAATTCTGCATTTTTACTATGACTGCTGCAAATTTGGGGACTTAGTCACAAATTTTCCATTCTTCGACATTCAGTAATAACAGAGTCATCTCTTCATTAGTTTCCAAATAGTTATTTCATACTACCTTTCCAAACATTTAATTAGGATCTTGAGTAATTATTATTAGTTTTCTTTCATGATAGCATGACCGAATGTATTGATAACATGACTCAGATCTTGAATTTAAAGAAGAATCTTAGATATATTATTATTAATCGATATAAAAAACTTAGAGACACTCTTCAAAACTAGGAAATGCCAGCATGCAATGAAGGGAACATTTAAAGACTATATACTCAGGGTGTTTACTGATATATATGCAATATATTAATATTAGCATAGAGACAAATGTCTTCTAATAGCCATTAATGTCAATGCCTCCAGTTACTGCTTTGCTTGATATGTATAATGAATTGTACTGAGACCTTGTCTTTTTTGACTCTTCTGTACTTTTTCAGATTTCTGACTAGTTTTTCCTTCTTGAAACCCCTTTATTGTCTAGTTTCAATTAACTCATACTTCCTTAGCTCTCCTCTTAAGTCTCTAATTGCTGCTTTATATTCCTTTTAGTGGGATATTTTGTCCAATATTTAATTCACTCAATTATTAAATTAGTCAAATGTATTGAACATTTCCTATATGAAGGACTACACTAGGTACTAAAACTGCAGCAAGAAAAAAATTCAACATGGTTTTATCTTCAGAGAGCATAAAATAAATATTGGTCTTCTCTAGAGTTTTATCCTTGCTATGCTATCCCTGGATGATTTCATCCAGTCCAATGAATTATTGATGAATTCATGCCTTTCAAATCTGTAATCCAGTCCAGATGCTTTCCCTGATATATATTTTTCCCACATAACCTGCTGACTCTGAGCAGCTTCACCTGAGTATTTGTCCTTCCTTCCATCCACCCATTCATCCATCCATTCATCCATCCATCCATTTAATCAGCATATATACAGGCCATAATGGTAAAGAAAATAAAACCAAAACCTTGCCTTCATGAAATCTGGAATAAATTTGAAAATACAGGCAACACAAAAGTAAACAAATATGTAATAGCTTTAGATTGTGATAGGCGTCATAAAGGAATTAGATGTACAAGATAACAGACAGCTGTATAGGAATGGCTATTTTAGACAGTGTCATAAGGAAATACCCCCAAAAGATGACATTTGTTTAGGATCAGCATAAAGTACTGGAGTGGGAAAATCAAATAAGTGAGGAAAGAGTATTCCAGATGAAATGGAATGGACTTTGTTTTTCACACAAAAGCATGTCAGTGCAGCTAGAATGGGGTGTGCAAAGGGGTAGATTCAAAACATATCACAGATACACTGTAGATATGCTGCAGCGATAAACAGGAACTGATCACATAGTTTGCAGTTCATTATAAATAAGATGGAAAGACATTGGAGATTTTAGCTCATAAGTGGCATTGTCTCATTTACATCTTTAAAAGTACACACTGGGGTCTGTCGGGGGGGAAAGGGGAGGGATAGTGGGGGGGTGGGGAGTTGGGGAGGGATAGCATGGGGAGAGATGCCAGATATAGGTGATGGGGGAGGAAGGCAGCAAATCACACTGCCATGTGTGTACCTATGCAACAATCTTCCATGTTCTTCACATGTACCCCCAAACCTAAAATGCAATAGAAAAAAAAAGAAAAAAAAAAAAGTACACATTGCTTGCTAAAGGACGTTTTTAAAAAGGAGAGTAGAGAAGAAACTAGTTAGGATTTTTCAGTCATGTACTTGGATTTCTATTAACCTATTATTGAAGCACAGGTACGAGATGATGGTGGTTGAGACTAGCATGGTAGTGGGAAGGTCTGTTTATTTAAATTTATGGGGTACAAGTGTAATTTTATTGCGTGGATATATTGTGCAGTGGTGAAGTCAGGGCCTTTAGCATATCCACCACCAGAATAACGTACATTGTACCCATTAGCTAATTTCTCATCATTCCCCAATCAACCCCCACCCTTGCAGTCTCCTTGTCTGCTATTCCACACCATGTCCATGTGTACACATTATTTAGCTCCCACTTAAAGTGAGAACATGCAATATTTATATTTCTGGGTCTGGTTTTTTCACTTAAGACAATGGCCTACAGTTCCATCCATGTTGCTGCCAAAGACATGAATTCGTTCCTTTTTAAGGCTAAATGTATTCCATTGTGTATATATACAATAGTCTTGTATATTGACTATACAAGCAAGAGTCATGAAAAGTGATTCTACTTAGGATAGAACTGACAGGATTTGTTCATGGATTGGATATTAGAGAGCCTGAAAAGAGAATAAGATAATTTCTAGGCTTTTTTATGATTAACTGAATACATCACTGTATTGTTTACTGAGGTGAAAAAGACTGAGGGAAATTCCATTGGGAGTAGGTTGGAGGAATTAAAATTTCTATTTTGGACCTTCAATGTCTGTTTGAAATGTCTTATAAACTTCTAGGTAGGAATATAATGCAGTCCTTGGATAAATGATCTGGAGCAAAAGGGAAAGGTCTAACTTGAATATATTAATTTGGAAGTCACCAGCATATAAAGATGACATTTTAAAAATAGTATTGAATAAGGCCATTTAGGAAAAGAATATAAATACATAAGAGAAGGAGCCTGAAGACTGATTCCTAGGAAATTCCAATACTTAGTGGCTGGGAAGAAGAGGGATTAGTAAAGGAGACTAAGAAGTACTGTCCATTGAGATATCAAAAAATACAAAAAGAAAAAAAATGGCCTTAAGACATAGTTCCACATTTAGCAAACAGATGTTATAAAAACCCCTTCCATATATTATAAGCAAAACTCCCAGATCCATTATTTTAAAATATCTTCTACATACACAATTGAGCTTGACAAAACATAAAGGGGTTCTAGGAAATCTACATTTGATAGGAAAAGTCAAGTTAATAAGGGTAACTGAATGCTAAAGCCAGTGACTTCCTTGGTCAATCCTAGAGATTTAACCACTTAAGACAGACAGAAGAAAGTAGCTGGGATCGAAAGCATATAAAGAAGCATGAGGTATAACACTAACAGTAAAGTGGGCGGGGGGGGGGGGGGGTGGTACACATGCCTGTCTATACCTTGGCTTCACATAGAAGAAAAAGGAGAAAAAAAAGTGATGAACAATTGGATTGGCTCTCTCAACCCTTCAGTTTACTCTCTTTCTATTGGTGAAGTTGAAAAGCTAAAAGCTATATTTTTAGATTCCCTTGTAGCCATGGTCCTATGTATCAATTCATACCAGATATAGAAGACAGAAATGAGGCACTCTTCCTATGGCAGATGCAGCATTCACACAAGCTCCAGGAATAGTTGCAGCAATTGGTGTCCATGTTTAAATGTCTAGGAATTAGCTTCTTGAGGATAAGGTATCTGTAGCAGCCCAGTGGTGGGACAATAACAAAAATTATTCAGGAGCTCTGCATCATAACCATGATGGGGCGATTTTGAAAGTCTAAGCATGCCCCCTGATTTCCACTTCTTCAGCACTTCCAATAATTTTCTAAGCATCTAGTTCCATTTATTATATTCTTTACTACTTGAAATACAAGGTATTTCTTATTTCCTCTACTAAACCCTGACTGTTAAAAACTGTTAGAAATGCCTATTTATATTATGCATACCTTATGGTGGGGAGCTGGACTTAGCAACATCTGTGCATCCAAAAACACAAGCCAAAGAAGTTTTAAGATTACCCAGTTAATTGTGACCTCCTCAGGTGAGGAACAGAAGCAAACAAAATGTGTCTCTGAGAACTCACTTCAACTTCAGCCCTCAAATAAATCCACAAAAATTTAGATATTTTTAGTTTAGAAATTAAAAATCTCTAAAACAAAATCAAATCTATGACTGTGAGTGATAGCCAGGAAAAAAACAAAAGTGAAAAAAAGAATCCAGTATCAAAATAAAAAAGAACATTAATATTGGTTTCATCAGATAAGATCATATAGTGAGCACATTTAATAAGATTAAAGAAGAAATATGAGGAAATTGAAGTATGACTAAAGAATAGTATACTATCGAAATTTACCAGGAATATTTGAAACAGAATAAAAGTTAGAACTTCTAGTATTGAAAAATGTTATAATTAGAAACCATAGTTTAATTAAATAGCATAATACATATAACAAAATAGAAAATTAACAATCCATATTATAAAATTAAAGAAATTACCTAGAAAACAGCAGAGAGAGATAAGAAATGAAAAATATAAAAAACAGGTTAAGAGGTGTAAAGGATAGAATGAATAGTCTATCATAGAACCAACTGGATTTCCAGAATTAGAGCAGAGTAAATGAGTCAGAACCAATACGAAGTAGGTAATGTTTGAGAAATTTTTAGAATTGGTAAAACATGCAAGTCCTCAGAATTAGAAATCTTAATAAGCTCCATGTAGGAAAAAAGAAGCCACATTTGAAAACATCATGTTCGAATTTCAGAACACCAGAGACAAAGATTTAAAACGCCACTCTTGGCTGATGCAGTTAGATCACCTGAGCTCAGCAGTTCGAGACCAGCCTGGTCAACATGGTGAAACCCTGTCTCTACTAACAATACAAAAATTAGCCAGGAGTGGTGGTGCACGCCTATAATCCCAGCTACTCAGAAGGCTGAGGCAGGAGAATCCTGTGAACCTGGGAAGCAGAAGTTGCAGTGAGCTGAAATCACGTCATTACACTCTAGCCTGGGTGATAAAGCACGACTGTCTCAAAAACACAACACAAAACAAACAGAAAAACAAAAACATGCAACAATTAAAGCTAGAAGATGGTAGAATATCTTCAGAATGCAGGGAGAAAATATCTGTTAAACTAATAATTCCATACAAAGGTAAGGTATCTTTCCAGAACAAATGCAAAATAAACACAGTTTTAGATATCAAATATTGAGAGAGTTTACTACCAAGGACTGTCACCAAAGGAACCTCTAAAATATATTCTTTAGAAATACAAAAAAATATCCCAGAAAATGCAGGAACAAAGATTGTTTAATTAAAAACATTAAACTTTTGGATAAATCTAAACAAAGTATTGATTATATAAAAATAATAAAAATAATATTTAAGTAAAAATTAAAATAATCACTGAATAGAAATTACTTATAAGTAACAATGGTTTAATTGGAATTAAAATATTCTAAGGTCCCTGTATTGTTTGGGAGGATGGTAAAGAAGTTAAGCGCAGAATTGAGTTAATCACAAATGTGAATTTTCTGATTTCTAGAAAGAATCTGTCACTTCCATCCTGGTAGAGGAAAGAAATTTAGAACAAGAGAAATGAAAATCTGGAGAATATAATATCCCAGAAGTGAATTAAAAACAAAATGTTTAAAAGAAAAAAACCCCGACAACTATGTGAGGTAAGAATAGTTTTAAAAGGTTTCAACTATTGGCAATCTTTCTAAAAATAGGGCCATATCTAAAATGACACATGAAATCATGTATTTTTAAAATTTGTTTTGTCTTTATGCAAATACATCAAACCCTACACATTGACAATTGTACACATCCTCTTCCCTAAAAATATCCTTGTTTCCATATTATTATCTCATTAAATTATACCATCACCCATATGACTAGTTGCTAACTGGTTTCAAACACATTTTGAAAGCAGGATCTTGGTAAAATATTTTGAACAAATTTGTAGATATTAGGCTTTTTTTTATAATTAGGGAAATGCATTTTAAAATAAATACATCCTGCATATTTACAAGCTAGAAATAGACATTTGTTGTAGACTCTGTGATATGCAGTCCTGACCACCCCTTCTCAGGAATAAAAGTCTTATTCTCCCAGCTGCAAGGAATTCTGTGGAAAGAAGGTTCTCAGTGGACATCCTCCACTGTGGATTGCTTCAGATAAGAAAAATTGCTTCTTTCAAAGAGAGTCTACCTTCAATTATAGATCACAGTAGGAATATAAGGCCAAATCAGCTTGCCTAACTTGGGGGCAACTATGAAGGGTGACATCTACCTTGGGAGTGTGCCACAGCTCTTTCTGCAAAATCATCCTTCCTTCCTTCCATGTGGATATCAAGAGGACATTCTAATCAATATCCTATATATTAATACATGTCTCAAAGTCTGCTTCCAGGGAAATCAAACCTGGGACACTATTAAAATATTACAGATATATACCTTTAAACAGTTTATATAAGATTAAAAACTATATTAACGAAATAATGCAGCAGAAATTTTCATTACAATAGGAATCATGTTCGGTGCCTTCCATTGTTTGACTTTTATAATATTCTTCATTTTTGCTGTAAAAAACAGCAATATTATAATTCAGCTAAGGTTGACTCATGTCTTCTTCTTACACTGGGAAAGAAGAAATAAAGAAAGGGAGGGAGGGGAGAGAGGCTGTACATTCTAGAATAGCTTTAGTCCATAGACAGTTCTTAGATTTCTGTGAATTCCGGAATCCCCACTAGTGGACCTCAACCTTGGCTGCACCTCAATACCACTTACAAAAGTTTTTAAAAAATCTAGATGCTGTCACATACGCCAGAATTTCTGATTCAGTTATTCGGAAGTGCTATTCCGGTATTCATTTTAAAAAATGTCCTCTTGGGTTAAAATTCCCCAAAGAGTTGAGAATCATTTATTGACACAGCATTTTAGATCTTCATCAGTTTGTCAACCTCAGCTCTTTGACCTTACTTTTTATGACTCTCTAATACAATCTTGCCTGTCTCTTCTTATATCTCCATTACTAAGGTTTCTTTTTTATGCCAATAATCACCACTCACATGATTACCTGTCCACCCTTTATCCTCCACTTACTTCATGTTCCTTACTCCAATTGTCTTCTAATAATTGATTTAAGACTTAATGTTCATTAAAAGCCTTTCTTTCAGTTTATTCCATACAGATCCTTTTGTTCGTTCAGATGCTTGTAGTGCCAAAGTTTATTTAATACACCTCCATATAGGTAGTTATGTTAGCTTTTTATTGCTGTATAACAAATTGCCACACACTTAGCAGCTTATAACAATACTGATTTGTTATCTCACAGTTCTGTAGGTCAGAAGTCTGGGCAGTCTTGACGGTTTGTTTGTTTAGGGACTCATAAAACTGAAATTAAGATATTGGGCAGGCTAGATTCTTATCTGGGATTCTAAGAAATAATCCACTTTCAAACTTATTCTAATGGTTGACAAAATTCTGTTATTTGCAGTTGTAGGACTGACACCATGTTTTCCTTGATGAATTTCAGTCAGCAGTTGGTCTGGTTCAACTAGAGCATTTTCTGGAGGCTGCTCTGAGGTCCTTCCCACATGCAATGCATGCCTCTTTTGCATTGTTTCTTATGCTTTAAGTCTCTCTGACTTCCTTTTCTACTAGTCAGAGAAAATTATCTGCTTTTAAAAGAACCATATGGTAGGTCAAGCCCACCTGGGTGATCTTCCTGTTTTAAAGTCACCTGATTAGTAATTCCAATTGCATCTGCAAAATCCATTTTGCCATAAATATAACATATTCATGGGGCGGTGGGGGGGGGAACAGAGGTGAGTGTCGTAAAGGTCATCTTAGAATTCTCTAACCAAAACAGTTTAAACTTTCTCTATTACTATTTTTAATGTGTCCATTTGAGTTTCTGAGCTAAATTAAGAAACAGACAAGGAACGATAGCCTCTTTTTCTTATGAAATAAAATATTAGAGTAGTCTCTAACATCTCTGCGCACAAATTCTTATCTACTGAGTCATTAATTTATGAAAAACCACATTGAATGGTTCTGTGTTTAAGGTCAATAAGATCTTTGAATGAGAAACAAGAGGATAGAAGGAATGGTTGAAACATTCCATATGTACACTTTAAATGAGTGAGTGGTATGCTCTTGAATTATATCTCAATAAAGCTTTTATTTTTGAAAAAAAAAAAAAGATTCTATGTGATCATTCCTGCCATCCCTGCTTCCTAGTCTTCCAGAGCAGTTCTGCTCCCTTCTGTGTTCAAGGCTTAATTCTTGAGACTCCTAATGAGTCCAGCATACATTCAGCAAAATACTTTTTGCATAAAGTAGCCAAGGTCTTTATCTTGTGGCTTGCAAGTTAGAAAAACTCACTATATAATATTAATTTCAAGTCTATATTAATAACAATGAAAAAAATTGCTTATTTGGAAGTAAGCTATTTTCAACATAATCTAACATTAATTCACAAACTGGTAGTATATATTTGATTATCTATCATTATTCCAGAATTCAATTTTGTAAGGTTATGTTATTATTTATATTTTTCTAGGTTATAATGTATTTTAGAATGATACTAGTTAAATTCTCTAAAAGCTAATTATTTAACTCCTTACTAAAAAAATTCACACTTATCATTTAAATCACTTGAATCACTGGAAAGTTTACAAGGCTCACAGAAAACAGAATATGAAATCATGTAAAATTATAAATTATATTGTTTCTATTAACTGGATGTTGACCAGTCTCAGATTAGATGCTTTTCAACAACTGCTTGAAGAAAGTAGTAACAGATACAAAAAAAAAAAACATATAAAATTCACTTTTAAAAAGAAAGATAAAACTGATTTACTGCTGAGAATTTAAAATGGAATTTTGAAATCCCATTCTTCCAATTGTTTGAATATATATTTATTTAGTGAGAGGAAATTGTGTACTTAACATCAATACAGGAAACAGACACATAACCTCTACTCACTATTAGAGGAGATAAAATAAGAAGGTGATTGTCACACTAGCAATAAATGTCACCCAGAGGGTATACTCCCTTTATGAAGAGATGACTCACAGGAAATATAATTCTGCTCAGTCACAAAGAAAATAAAATGGAATGTGATGCAAAATGTGTAGACATTCACATTCTTCAACTGATGTGATTTTAAAATAACAATGGGAAATTAAATGCAGCATTGCAGTTTTGGGATAAATTTCTGAAAGAAATTCTATTTAATACATAGAGAAATTTCTCCAAATTTCAGTATTATTAGAATTGTGACAGACAATTCAAATTTTATATGGCACAAAATCATAACGTTCTCTTCTATAAGCTGTCCATTGTGTTTGTTTGTTTTTTAAACAGCTGTCGACATGTTCTGTATCATCAATTCTGGTAGTTCAGGATTAATTTTCACTATTATCAGTGGCAGAACATTATGATACAATAAGCCAAAATGAGTAAAAGCATTTCAAGGAAAAAAAAAAAAACTGAGGAGAATGGAAGAGAATCTCTATACGCAAGCTAATCCCTTATGAACAGCAGATTTGGAAACTGCCTGCAGGTAATTACATTCAGGTAACCCCATCTGAAAATGCCAAGTTCACACAATGGTTCATTTAATTCCATCTGGTGTACAATAATACATTCTTTAATGGACACATTGATTTAAAAGAAAAAAATCATCTCAGATATAAAAAGCCCACATTCTCTCAGTAATTAAAAAATATTAGATCAAAAATTAGAATCTCAAAAATGATCCTGCAATGCTTAATCTATAAAAAAGGAAATTAAGGTAATGAGCTTTAGACTTCTCATACCTAAATCCCTTCTTAGTTACGGTCTGGTTTCTTAGTAAAGAATATATATGTTAATTTGAAGAACTGAGTCAGGACTTCTGATATCTTGGGAGGAAAAATAAATTGGTTTAGAACATATTTACATCATTAAATGTACTCAACAATAGTTTTAAAAGGAAACACTGGCTCTTGGAATGGTGCCACCTGTCATCAGGATAGAAATGGCAGAAATACATGTAAGCCTTTAACACAGCCCATTGTTGCTCTCCTTTCAAATCTGAAACACAGCCAGGTAACTTGATATTCTAGACTAAAAAAATCACAGGTGACCAAAATCACCTTGATGGATAATTTATGGGAGAAAAGACATGTATTTGTCCTTTTAAAGAATGTGAATTCTGCCTTTAAATGCTTTTTTCATCAGAGCTCTAAGCATGTGCCTACTTAATCCTCCTTTTTAATTTTCTCTTCTTTCACAGAAGGGAGCAGGGTAGATGAACCTCTTGTTTGTGTAATTGTAATTTTTTTTCCCTGTGGTTGATATCTGTGTTTCCCATTTCCTAATAAATTGACAACAAAAGGTTTTTTTTTTTTTTTTTGAGACAGTGTCTTGCTCTGTCATCCAGGCTGGAGTGCAGTGGTGCGATCTCAGCTCACTGCAACCTCTGTGTCCCAGATTCAAGCAATTCTCCTGCCTCAGCCTCCTAAGTAGCTGGGACTATAGGAGTGTGCCACCATGCCTGGCTAATTTTTGTATTCTTAGTAGCGATGGGATTTCACTATGTTGACTAGGCTGGTCTCAAACTCCTGACCTCAGGTGATTCACCTGCCTCAGTCTCTGAAAGTTCTGAGATTACAGGCGTGAGCCACGGTGGCTGGTTGTGTCTTCATTCTTATACAATAGTTCCAAGATATAATCCTGTGTCAGTCTAGTGGGGCTCATTTTGAGGCAGGTAGGCTTTTTACACATGCTGGCTGCTTATGTATAGGGCTGACTTTGCACAATCTGTGCATCAAGTCAAAGAGCCATTACAGTCACAGCTTATTTGACTACCTCTGGTAGGAATTCTAAACAAACCCCCTTACGAAAATTGCAAGAACTTAATCTGTTTTTGGTTTAAAGTTTCCTCTCCTTCTTTGCATAATAGCTTTGGGGATATCTAGTAGCATCTCATAACTGATTATCATATTACTTTAAAAATGTTTCTTTACAGTGAATTTAATGTTGAAGGCATACTCCATACTAGTACTTAGCATAAAACAAAATTTGAGTCACAGCACATCCTAAGAATGGAAGTATGTTTGAACATAATTGTAATGTGTTGGAAAACTCTGATTTCTTTCCTCTGGTTAATAAAAGAGTAAGTTTCACATAGTAAGACAGACTTAGAGCTGTTGCTAACAATGAACTTTATTCTCTCCTTTAGAACCCATAAGGCACTAGGTAAGTATCCTCGTGGATGTACAGAAAAGACACACTTAGTCATTTCAACTGGCATTATTCCAGGAAGTTTTGTTCTGTGGCTGACTGCTGTGAAGAGGGAATGGTGATTGTTACTTCAAGCTATTCCTCTGCAGAAGGACCCATTTGAAAGCATGGCTACTGAAGGAGAAAAGAGTCACAGCTCTAGAGGGGCAGTTCTCTCTGCTCCATTCTGTCCCTTTTGAAAGCTGTATAGTTGTGAAATCTGCAGAATACAAGGCATTTCAGGTTATGTCAGTATCTCTTTTTCCTGCAGATTTGTTTTTCATTTGCCTGTTTCCAAACAGCCTTATGTGAAAAAAAAGTGGTATATAACTGATGGAGAAATACAACTTTAAGACAAATATCTTGGCTTTTCTCAATAAATGATAAGCCATAGTGTAACTTAGTATCTAAGCATAAGTTTATATCCTGCTGTAATTTCTTTTTATATGTCTGAGCTATAAAATACATTTTAAAAATTCCTATGAAACTCTCTATTTGAGCGTTTGTCTTTGGCATATATTCTTTTATACAAATTACAGTTTTTAATGAAACTTCCACACCTGCCTATACACTTTGGGCTTCAAATGCATATTTAAATATTAACAAGGCTCTGATTAAGATGCAGAAACATAGGCAGTGAACTAATGGAAACACTTTGCTCTTGTCTTGTCTTGTTTTTAGATTATATTCATCCAAATTCCAATTAGCAACATGAGAATGCATCATGACTTCCTATGTGTATTCTAGTTCACTTATAACTCCTTTGGTTTAAGGGGTTTGGGGAAAAGAAATATTTTAGCATTGAAATGGAAGCAGATTTCGGTGCCTTGATGGGTTGAAATTTTATTTCCTACCCTCAACTTAGGCATTTACAATTAATCAAATAATTGATGTTTTTCTTTTGTTTGTTTGTTTCAGGCTTGTACCTGCTGATTCACTTGAATGCTTCATTGCACAAATGAGCTCTAGGTCAAAAGTTTTTGTCCCTGTGTATGCAAGCTATGCCTGGAGGAAATTTAGTATAGAGGCTTCAAAACACAATCCAATTTTCAGCCAAATACTTGCATTAGAAGGCAGTGTAACTCATCATCTTGGAGTATAACAGAACCACTCAAACTTAATCTGAATTGATACTAATTATGCAATAGCAAGGATAGGATGTTTATATATTTATTCACATTTTCCCCAACATATTGGCCTACTATGAGTTAACTTCTGTAAGTTCCTTAGGACCATGGTCTGTCCCTGCTGTTTGCGGCATATAGTCAATGAATGAATCTATACATGCAAGGAAGGAAGGAAGAAAAAACAGAGGAAGAAAGGGTGTATTTACCTTTTTCTTATAAGATTATGAAGTGATAATGGAAGCAGAGAAAATACATATATTCAAATCTCTCCTACCTAAAAATTTTACTTCTCACATTCCTACATTATGAATTTATCATTTTCTTTGCTTTCTCAGCCAAAATTCTTGAACTACCTTTGATTGTTTTAATCCACTCACTACTTTTCAACCTTCTCTGTTTTTTGCTTCAATAACTTCATTAAAACAGCTCACACTAAGATTAATGATGACCTTGAAGTTACTAAATGAATATTTCAAAGTCCTCATATGATCTGAACAGAAAGCATCATTTGGCCTTGTTGATCACTCTTTTGTTCTCGAAGTACCCTGCTTACCCTCTCCTGTTCATCCTCATACGTGTCTGACCACTTTACAATCTCTACTGAATGCTCATCTGCCTACAACGAGCTGTTAAATGATGAAGTTTCTCAATACTCACTACTAATCTATTTCTTTTCTCACTGATGCTCTCTCCTGGTAACCAGTACAACCAATTTGCTAGTTTACTTTAAAAAGTAACCTCTTTCTCATTTTGCTTTTTGCTATGAATATATCTAACTACCTTTTTGCTTGAGAATTCCAAACGCTAATCTTAAAGCAACCCAGGCATAAAGTGGAGATGGCAGTTAAGGTTTTCTCCCTCCTAGAAGAAATTGGCGCACAGTTAATCCATACACTGACCCAAGCAGGTTGACACCAACAAGGCCTCCAGATGGTTCATTATTCAAGATAGCCATTGGAAAATGACAACCAGACCTGCAACCTCCATCACTCCTCAACATAGTTTCCATGCCACCTTCCTTTTAAACCCCTTTAGCCAGCCTGAGAATTTGAGGTGGCTTTTTGAGACTTGACTCCAGCTGTCTCCTCCGCTGCTAACACTTAAAATAAACCTCTTTCCCTCCACCAACTCTTGATTCTTGTGTCTGGCTTTTCAAGCAGGGAATGGAGTTCAGCCATATAGGCATTCAGTTCCATCCCTTGGTAATCTTGAACAGAACCATCTCCGGATCTTTTTTATAATCTATATAGTGATTACTCCCAAATTTTATACTAACCCTCTGAGCTTCTATTATTTATTCCGCATGCACACATAGAGGTCTCAAAAGCTACCTCTGAGAACTGGGACCGCATATGTCAATTGTCTTGTTTGTTACAGTAAACCTTTACACAGAAAAGATAAGACTGTCATCCTGTAAATAACTCTGTTGTTTTCTTCAGAAAATTATTGCAGATCAATTTAGAGACAGCAGTTTGCCCACCTGAAAGTCTGCCTTGAAAAACCCACCGTAAACTCTTTGATCCCAGACCCCCAAATTTAATAAAATCTCACTTCTGACTTTCCCTTTTTGGGACAATAAATCTCTTTCCGGTGGTTTCTGAATGCAATTATGTTCCAATACATTTAGCATTGCTTTATTAACAGGTTTTTCTTTTGTAATTTGGGGAATTCAAGGCTTTCAACTAAATTTGTCGAACAAATTTAATGATTTTTCCACACAAACCTGCTCATCTTTCAGTGTTCTCAATTTTATTTTATTTTATTTTATTTTTGAGATGGAATCTTGCTCTGTCGCCCAGACTGGAGTGCAGTGGCACGATCTTGGCTCACTGCAACCTCCATCTCCCAGGTTCAAGCGATTCTCCTACCTCAGCCTCCCAAGTAGCTGGGACTACAGGTGTGCACCACCATACCTGACTAAATTTTATTATTATTATTTTTTTATATTTAGTAGAGACTGTTTTACCATGTTGGCCAAGCTGGTCTCGAACACCTGACCTCAAGTGATCTGTCTGCCTCCATCTCCCAAAGTGCTGGGATTACAGGAGTGAGTCATTGTGCCTGGCTCAGTGTTCTCAATTTAAATAAACCCATAAAAACATTTGACTTTGGAAACCAAAAATGTGTAGGATCCGTCCTTTACTTACTAATTTTTGAATCTACTAAATAGTGTTGCTTTGCCTTTCTGGTAAATATTTGTGGAATAAACAAACAAGATAAAATTGGTAATGCTTGTTGTATCAAAATCTCTCATTCTCCCCCTCTTCCAGTGGAGTATGGGGGGAGCCAGAAGAAGAGGTATCAGTGGAGAGCTGTGTCCTACCCCACCTACACAAGGCAGTAAGCATATATACTGTCTGCGTAATATGTATAAACAATTAATAAAGTCCATCAATTTTATTATCATTATCATTACACCACAATAATTGCATACAATTTTAATAATAAATTATCTTTCTCACAAGGGGAATAGGCCTCATGCTCTCTTCCTGCACTTACTTTGGCATTAATTTCAACTCAAGGAGATTGTTTTTTGAATCTTTAAAACTGCTACTCCCACAATTAGGAAAGCTGCCAGTAGGTAACACCAGATTTTCTTGATCCCCTGACTCACTTCCAAATCTAGTGCTTTATTCTAGAATTGATAGATAGCTTTTATTCTTTGGAAGAGAAGTATAAAACTTCAGGATTCCCTTTGCAGTGGAATCTCCAGTTTCATTCATTAATTCTTTATTTTTTCTTTTCATTTTTTTTTTTTTTTGTAGACAAGATCTTGCTATGTCGCTCAGGCTGGAGTGCAGTGGCTTCATCTTGGCTCGGGTCACTGCAACCGCCACCTCTCATGTTCAAGCAATTCTTGTATCTCAGTCTCCTTAGCATCTGGGACTACAGCTGTGCCTACCATGGCTGGCTAAATTTTGTAATTTTAGTAGAGATGGGATTTTGCCTTGTTGGCCAAGCTGGTTTTGAACCCCTGGCCTCAAGTGATCCACTCACCTCGGCCTCCCAAAGTGCTGGGGTTACAGCTGTGAGCCACTCCAACTTGCCTCATTCATTAATTCTTGAAAAAATGACCGACACAATTATATGCCAGGTCCTATTTTAGAAGGTGAGGAAAAAACAGTGAACCTAAAGGAAGACATCTTTGTCTTCAAGGAGCTTATAGTCTGGTACAAGATTCAGAAAACCAACATGTTAAATACATGACGTATTATGCACACTTACTGCAAGATAAATAAAATATTTAGTATGGAAAAGTAAAAAAAAAAATAAAGCAGAGAAGGGGGAGAAGAGGTGTCTGTGTGGAGGAGGGTTGAACATTTTAGATAGGGTGGTTGTTGCCTGAAAATCTGTATGCAGCTTAGTAACTTCTTATTTTATTTATTTCAGATAAAAACCTACACCCAATTTTCCTTCACAGGGAATATTTTATACTCTGCTGACTTCATTAAATGATGTGAAGAAGGAAGCAACACTTCAGCTGCTTAGAGTTGTGAGAACAATTTTTGGCAAAAGTCTTATTGCACTGGTGACAGCCATTTTGTGTACATTGTAAGAAATTATGGTTTTCAGTAAAGTCTCCAAAGGATTCACAAACTACTTATTCTATTTTTCTTCTTTTCCTTTCTCATTACTGCCTTTCTCCATTATGTAGATTTATTCAATTTTTTTTTTAGCCCGTTGAAATCCTTTACTAACATGTGGAAAACAGAGACCTTTCCTTGTTTTCATTAAGTAAGGAGTGTTGAAACTGCAGCTAAAGCTCACTTCTACTGAGTTTACAATTTGTGTAACAAGGAACAGTGGCTTGTTCCTGGAGATGTTCAATCAGCTAGGATCAACACTCAGAAAAAAAAAAAATCACTGTTTTATGAAGACCTTAATACCATGGAAATGAATGTGAACTATGGAAACAGGAATAGAATTGATTTAGAACCGTAATGGAGTCACAGGTCATGCTAGACACTTTTGAAACCACAAAACACAGCTTTGACGAAACAATAAAAATAGGTTAAGATGGTCTTTGTCAAAGGACTTGACAACGAACCATCATTTCTGGTCAGATCCTCTTTCTAAAGGAAGGAAAGGGCATTTGCAGAGCAGCTGTCTTTCCTCCAATCAGAGGAGCACTGAGGGTGGAAAGTCCATTTTTGTTATTATGGCTATTTACATTATTTTCTCTGATCATAAGCTGTGGAATTTAGGAAGATTTTGCATCTTGATGGATCAGTTATGCATGGGCAGTACATAGATCACTCTGTTGAATTGGTATCTGCCTCACAGACTTGATGTGTAATATGAACAGATCTCTGGTAATAAATGTTTTTTAAATAATCAGAAATAAATTAATACAATAGGTATGTGTTTGTGTATGTAAAACTATCCTGAAGAAATCAAAATGCAGCTGGAATTAAAAGTGGTCATAAAGTCAAACAGTTTATCCTTTTCATTGTGAATGCTCATTACTGTATATACTTTAGGGAAGAGAATATATAAAATGGTTTGGGTTAATAATATCTGAAATATTTGGAATGGAATTATTGGCAGTTTGGAAAGTTAATTATTATCTGTAAGTTTAAGTTATATTTAGGGTAAACTGTGTTCTTTTTGAGAGGAGGGAAAATTAAAGTTATTATATGCAAAATATTTTTCATTCTCAGGTTAAAATATGGAGGTACTGATGGAAGAATCTGCATCAAGATCCCTGCATGGAGGAGTCTGGGGAGAATCACAGACAATGCAAGGTAAAAGTCAGTTCAAAGAGGGATTACAAAAAAACAAACAAACAAACAAACAAACAAAAAAAACTGTGAAGAGCTGTGAGCTACTATACATTTTATGATTGCTTAGGTCAAATTTGTAAGAAAGGAAATAAAATGATGTGATGAAGGAAGCAACATGACAAGAGAAATAATGACAAGAGAAAACTTAGAAGCTAAAGCAATTTGCTGCTTATTTTCCAGATTTAAAAAGGGCATTTAATGTCACTTATTATTATTATTCCCTTTCCTGGAAAATATGATTTTGGCCCCCTTTAAAAAATACACCTTTTTCTTTGTTTCTCCACTATCTCTGTATATTTTTATTTGTTCACTCACACACTGTAAGGAACCTAAAAAACAAGATAAAAAATGTCAATTCTTTATATTGGGTGTGCAAGAGATCTATACTGAATTCAGCATACAAGAGGCTTTTAGTCTAAAATGAGGTCCATTTGAAAAATGAGTTGTGGTGACTTGCATGCTGACCTATAAAACCTGCAGGCTGGTGGGTAGTCACAGCTACTGAAATTCTGAATCCAAAAAATATCTCAGTAGGCTATTTCTTATTTTTTATTTTATTTTATTTTTTTTTGGTGGTTGGGGGACAGAGTTTCACTCTGTAGCTCAGGTTGGAGTGCTATGGTGCTATCTCGACTCACTGCAACCTCCACCTCCTGGGTCCCAGTTGAAGCAATTCTCCTCCTTCAGCCTTCCAAGTAGCTGGGATTACAGGCTCGTGCCACCACGCTCAGCTACTTTTTGTATTTTTAGTAAAAAAGTGGTTTCACCATTTTGGCCAGGATGGTCTTGAACTCCTGACCTCATGATCCACTCACGTTGGCCTCCCAAAGTGCTGAAATTACAGGCGTGAGCCACTGTGCCCCGCCCCACAATAGGCTATTTCAAAGAAACACTATTTAAATTTAAATTTTATCATATAAAATGTAAACCTTTGTTATACTTACCAAGAAGTCATTGGTTTGGAAACAATCACAAAAGAACATCAGAAAGAAGAAGAACCCCCAAAAGGGAAGAAACATTTTGCCAGTTTGTTTCCATAATATTGATTCTACCAACTCAATGGGCATGAATGTGTCAATGAATCTGCTTCTCCATATTATTTTTAATAATGGTAAATAATCCCCATCTATTAAATGTTGAACAGCAATTTTTAAAATAGCAGCTTCAAAGTGTACACAATTATCACTCTGCTGAAGGTGTTCCTACCTTTCTTTCATCTCAGTGCCCCTCCACCAACACAAGTCGTCTTCTCCAGAAAGGTTTTGTTTAATCCTATTCTTTGGTTACATTTTGTTGCTAATAGCACTTTAAGAAAATATCTAATTTTCTTCCACCTTCTCTTCCTCTCCCATGTCATATTCCTGTCTCCAGATTGCTGTATTCCAGAAGTGAAAATCAATCTCCAGTATAGTGTAGGGGAATTTATAACATAAGCTGTTGAGATGAATGAATGAGCAATCTCACATCTGGAAAATATTTAATAAATGAAGAAGTTTCCTTTTAAGATCACCATCCTGTTTCTGCCTAAACAGAAAAGCCCTTCTCTTAGCCCGGACTTTAGAAGTCAGCATTCTTTTGGTAATCTCAATCCATTTTTATCTCTGGCTTAGCCCGGGTTCTCTCTGTTTCAGAAAAAGAACATTGTGTTGTTGTTGTTCTGTTGTGCTTTAGTTTAGCAAACTAAGAAAAAAGTTTGAAAAAAAAATCCTAACATTAACAAAGTTTCCAACTTCATGCTGCAGACCTGTACATAATCAGGTAAGAAGTGTATGCTGATGTAATTTAGTTATGAAAATAGAAATCTAAGGAAAGTTCTACAGGAATTAATTTCAGATGGGGAAGCTTGAGGATGTGGCCGTTGGATCACATAGATTGTTAACTTGTGATTTATAGACTTTTCACCCTGGAAGTAGTCTAACGGATAGATCAGAGATGTATTATGTCAAAGGCAGACAACTTCATGGGAAAATTATTAAAATAATCCAGGCAAGAGGCAATAAAGGCCTGATACATCCTCCAAACTATTTAATAAGAAAGTATGCTGGCTGCTCCTGTTCCATTGACTTGGTTTAACCAGCCTTTACTTGGTCCTCAGATTATTCTTTCTATTTACACTCTATTTTTTTTTTCTGAGATCAAGCATCCCCATGCATTATTTACACTCTAAATTCCAAAAATTCTTGCATTGTTTTCCACATACTTTTTCTGTCCAATATGGCCCTATCCAAATAATTGTGCTATTTCTAGGAATTCTTTTTCATAATCTTACTAGTTTGGTTTGCACATTCTTCAATTAAACCTCTCTTAATGTTGAAAGAACCTCCCTGAAACTATCCTTACTCTACCACAAGCATCATCAGCCAAAGTTGTTCCCTTGTCCAGAGGTTCCTATCCCCTCCACCCTAAATTCAGCTAATCTTTCCTCTAACCCATGGACTTAGTCCATACAGATTACCATATTAGACAAATTCACCCAAATCTCCCCATAGTATGGATTTGACTCTCTTTGAAGCCTTTTAAATACTTCTTTACTTTCACTTTACTACAAGTATTTCCCTGCCCATAAACTTGACAACTACATTTAACCTTTTGTTCTACTGTCAGCTTTAGAGGAGAAAGGTTCTCTTGCTACAGGTGTCATTTCTATAAGCTTTGCTCCATGACTTTCTCCCTGATAATCATGAGGCAAGTCCCCCTCCTTTTGGGGAATAACAGAACTCTATTACTCTCTAAATCTATCAGGTCCATTCAAGCTGTTAAAAAATTTTACTAACATTTTTGCACCCACAACAATTCATCACATTATGAATTTGGACATTTAATCAAAACTGTCAAATATTACATTAAAAGAAAAGCTCAGCAGAACAACAAAGAAGTCTCATTTCATAGATGTCATTGTTCAAATTTAACAAAATATCTCTACTTGCAAAATCTTTGTTTATGTATACATCAAATTGTACTCTCTCTATTCACTCTGACTATACATTTTTACTAGAAGGACGCTATTTGGCCTTCTAGTAAAATGATATCCTCTATGTAGCTTTTTATTTATTGCACTCCTTCTAGTCAATTTAAAAAAAAATATTTGCTACCTATTATATACAAAGCAATTAACATATTGTTTTTAGTTTAATTTTTTGTCCTACCTGTCTACCTGTGTTCTGTTTGTTTTTAAGCAAAAAATATTTTCCCTAGTTTCATAAAAAGGGCCTCTTTACGTTCCTTGTAGTGTGCTTTAAAGTACATAAAACAATGTTCTTTTGCTGAAACTGGTATTATTTTCTTGATTCTCTTTGCAAAAGCAACATTGTTTTTTTCATTCTTATTGAACATCAAAGTACTTATCAAAGGCTCTGAAGTGTGACCAATCTCAATTTTCCCAAAGATAAGCCATACTTTTCCTAAGGGAAAAAAAAAAAAGCACTTCTAGTAAAAATCCTGTATTTGTCGTGTTGTCTTGTCTGTTTGACTAGCATTTTAACTCTCTCGCCACTGCATTCTTTTTCTACAATTTCCTTGTTATAGTAAATTCTGGGTTAATATAACATAGATAACAAGGGGTTCTCATATATATATTTAAAATATTATTTTCAAAGTATTGTATTAATTCAGAAAATAGTTCTAACTTTTAAATTAAATTTTAGATTTTATGAAAATAAAGTTAAGTACACAGGTTTTCTTCTAAGTGAATCAGTATAAGTATTAATGTATATTTTAAAAATTTCCTTAAGAGCTTTTTAAAAATTTTGCTTTACAATATTTAATAATAATTCTGAGGTTGGCAAATGTGAATGCAATACATACATGCAACACGGAGAAAAGAAAAATATAATTCAATTAATTAATATACTGAGAGAAGTATTCTTTTTAAAACTTTCAATAAAATTAGTAAAACTTAAAATGCAATATTTGTTTTATGAGATGGTAACATCATTTAATTGTCATAGCTTAATTGTTGTTTGCTAAAGCCAAAAAGTAAGAGAAGAAACTCATAAGATGTATGAGTAATCCAAATGAGTTCTGTAAGTCATAGCTGATAAGTTCAGATGAATGGATTGTAGTATGTATGTATATATGTATGTATGTATGTATGGTTGGTTGGTGGTTGGTTGGTAGAATGGATTGCTGGCTAACTGATAGATGGATAGGTATATGGATACATAGGCAGACAAATAACAGAGGCAGACAGCTATCCTGACAGGAAACATGAGTCTATGAATTTGAGAACCGAGCATTTATTATTCACACAGCACCTTAGCATTGACTTCTGTGCCCTGATCACTGCAAGGTGATGTGATGAGAACCTGATCTGACACAGGAGAATGAGACTTGAAGCCCACGAAGGGCAGTGGCATATCAGCTCATCCTACCCCTAGAATGACAGAGACACTACTCTACAATGTAAACAACTGTCTGGAAATTGGAGGGGAAGTTCTCTCTCCATCACACTGGAATATAAATGAATGTCTCTGGGAAAGATAAATTTATAAATCTCTCTGGAACAATGTATAATCTGTAGCTTCTAGGACATATTTTGCTATTCAATCATTCTGATATGGTTTGGATTTGTGTCCCCACCCAAATCTCATGTTGAATTGTAATCCCCAGTGTTGGAGGAGGGGCCTGGAGGGAGGTAATTGGATCATGAGGCAGATTTCCCACTTGCTGTTCTCATGATAGTGGGTGAGTTCTCACAAGACCTGGTTGTTTAAAAGCGTGTAGCACCTCCCCCTGTTTTCTCTTCCTCCTTCTCCAGTCATGTAAGGCATGCCTGCCTCCCCTTTGCCTCCTGCTATGATGTAAGTATTTTGAGGCCTTCCCAGCCACATTTCCTTACAGCCTACAGAACTGTGAGTCAATTAAACCTTTTTTCTTTATAAAGTATCCAGTCTCGGGTAGTTCTTTATAGCAATGTGGAAATGAACTAATACACATTCTTTAACCAAGTTTTGTCAGCTTTTGCTAAAAAAGCCCAGGCTCTGCAGAAACATGAAAATATTCATGTAGAACTACCTCCTTACAATAGTAATCATTATAATTAGTTTCTCTTTAAAATACAGTGTAGTTGGATATATTGTTGGTTTTATTAGGAAATAAGCATAAAATAGGAAATAGGCATAATAGCCACTTTCAATAAAGTAGCTTATGAAACTGCCACAGAAATTTGGGTTTTTATACTTAAGTGTATAGAAGACGAATGTATATGAATGGTCAAATTACTTGAAAATGAAGTTTACCTGCAATTTCAAATTTTTTGGTTGTGCTTATGTATGTGTATTATACAAATTAAACATTGTAAGTGGAAAACATGAATATTATATTTGCATTACTCAGTGAGAGTTACTCTGCCTGTTAGTGATGGAGCAGAACTGGAATACAGGTGCTTCTGAAGACGACCCCTGGCTGCTGTATTCATGCAGCCCATGAGGCTCTCAGCCACAATTTGTTTTAAGTAAATGGTATAAAATTCTAGCTTGATTCACTGATTACCTTTATTTATTTCCTACAGAGAAGACAGTATTGCAACTGTTTCAACTGTCTACATCTGGCTTTAGCATATTTTTAGAAGCCTGCACTGTACTTGATAACTTAATAATACTTTGAACAGCATGTATAACATGTTTAATAATACCAAGATAAGAGAATTGAAAAAATCTGACCATCAAAGCATGACTGAAAGCTTAAAACATAAGAACAAATGTTATTATTTAAGGGAAAATACATAGTTTTTCGTATTTGAAAGTAATTTTTCCCTTCTCTGAGCTCTCATAAGAGTTAATTGGTGTGTTTCATAGTTCCTCTTATATACTACAGTGTAATTATCTTTAGTAGATTACAGGTTGCTTAGAGATATCTTTGTATACTTCATAGCTTCTTACAAAGTGCTTGATGTAGGTGACTCTCAAGAAATATTTGTTGAATTTCCTGAGTTTTATTTTTATTTTATCATGCTTTGTTTTCTGGTTGACGATCAAAATGAACCTCCTTTTAGCAGAACATATTTTCAAACAACAACAAAACAAAGAGAAGTGGCTGTAATCACTCAAATTCAATAATAAATAGGAGGATAATGTGAAATATAGTAAATACATCAAATAACTTTGCTGATATCATAACCACAGACCCATAATATATAGGATTATGTAACAAAGGATAAAAATAACTTGTGTGGTACTTTGCTAAACCACAAAATGGAATCTTCAAATTAAACAGTTGCTGTTTTAAAACAAACCTAATATAATGATGATCACCATTTATCTTTTGTCAATATTATCATTAACATCTATTTTCTTAAGTGTAGAAATGATTCCAAAAGACTTGAAGATGTTTAAAACTACACAATGCTTTTAGTCTCTTTACTTATTCATAATTTGTTGTTCTTCATGTTAACTGTTAACAAATCCCAGTTTGAACTTGAAAGTGAAAAATATAAGAAGCTACTTTTTAATTTAGAAAGTCCCACAATGTGAAACTTGTTACTCCCCATATAATGATAGGTTAAATATATAAACACTTTTTAAAGACTAGATAAATTAATAAATGGCATGTCACAAAGAGTTTATTTGGGAAGTAAAGACAGTTTATAATTAAATATTTAACATCTTAAAATGATAACGTTTGTTTCTTATTATAAAATGCTTCCTATATGTTTACTGAATTTTTGTATTATGCGCCAACAGTCCACAAAGTGTAATCCCAAGACCTTTTAGAGTTCTTCAAGGCCAAAAATTTTTCCTAATAATAAGATATATTTGCCTTCACTATGTTGATATTTGTACTGATGGAGCAAAAGCTCACACAAGTAAATGTGCTGCACCTCAGCAAGGCTGGGCCAAGGCTGGGCACAGGCTTGACTGGTGGACACTGCATTCTTCACTTCACTTCAACAGCATGTATAAAATGCTTGATAACGCCAAGATAAGAGAACTGAAAAAATCTGACCATGGGTCAGTGCTTATGATACTTAACATTGCTAGTATAAAAGAAAAAAAAAAAGCTAAGTTCACTTAAGAATGTCCTTGACAAAATAGGAAACATTATTAATTTTATTATATCTTGACCCTTGATTGGGGTGAGCCCTCAGTATTCATAGGTTCCACATGTGCAGATTTAATCAATTAAGGATCAAAAAGAGATATATATGCAATACAACAATGAAAAATATGCTAGGCATGGTGGCCTGTAATCCTAGCAAACTCAGGAGGCAGAGAGACGATTACTTGAGCCCAGGAGTTTGGGACCAGTCTGGGCAATGTAAGGAGACCCCATCATCACACACACACACACACACACACACACACACACACACACACACACAGACACACACACACGAAAGAGGGAGAAAAATATAATACAAATAAAGAACAAATACTGTATAGCAACTATTTACATAGTAATTTAGAGGTGATTTAAAGTGTGCAGGAGGATGTACATAGGTTGTATGCAAATACTACTTCATCTTAAACAAGGGACGTGAGCATCTGCAGATTTTGGTATTTGCAGAGGTCTTGGAAACAATCCGTTATAGATAACAAGGAAAATTTGTATTTACCTTTTAATATTATGTGTATGCATGAAGCATACTTGTATTCTTATGCCTTAAATATCTGGGACTCTTACAGAAGGTACAATACAGCGGAATGAAATAATTAAATACCTTGAAAATAGTTCTATGATTTAAAAATAGAGATTGCAAGAGGAAAAGGCTAAAGAAATCGAGATTTAATTCTTATTGGAGAAAGATAACTAAAAGATCACTCAACTGATACTTACTTTTTTTTTTTCAGTTTTAAATAGCAAAAGGCACTTACATACTCATTTAAATTGAATTGATAAAGTGAAACCTAAGACAGGCAGTTTGTGGTAAATCTCTGCCCTACTTGTCCTGCCTGTAACTTCCTCAGGCCTTGCCTTTCTACTGCATTTATATGTAGATACAAACAGTCTGTATCTCTTTTCCTGGGGGTCTTAACTGCCTGAATGCAGGGCAGGCTAGAAGTACTAGCGAATTAAAAGTTCTGGGAATAGCCCACAACTGACTGCAAGTTGTCAGGTAGATAACCTAAATGAATTTTACACTGGCTTCCAGATTCTCTGTAGAATTACATTCCAATTCCTTAAAGTGGGGACTTGTTTGAAAGCAAATTCTTTATTGACTGCCTTTCTTTTTCTATCATACCCCACTCCTTTCAGTGCTTCCTGTGATCACCTCAAATAAATTGCTTACACTTGAATCCTTGTCTCAGGGCCAGAGATACAGAAACTACCTATATTTTTCATCACTGTTTATTATTCATACTTAAATATAGTTCCTGGGACATAATAAGTACTCAACAGATAATTCTAGAATTAATTCATTAATTTTCCAAAGTAAGTGCTCCTTGACTAGTAATAAAGAATACATTAATACTGAATAAAGTAATGGTAGGAATTAAATAAAACTTAAATTGAATGTAACATTATAAAAACTATTAATAGCAAAGTTAAACTCTTTGTCTACTTAGTAACCATATTTGTATTCATTGACTGGACCAGCATTAAATAAAGATACAAACCTTTGCTACAGAATCTTATGAATTGCCAATATTTTTTTCAAATATGTATGTTCGGAATGTGCCACTTTATTTGCAAACACTTACAAGTGTACAGCTTTCGCAAAATGACCAAATTAGTAATAGAAAGATGGAAACAAAGGTATCGACTGAATGCATATTTACCAAATGCCTACTAGGTGTCAGTCATATCTCTATATCCATAGTTTTATAATATTTGGCTGAGACTTACAATATAAAATATATTTTACATCAAGACTCATACACAAATGTATAATATAGGAATATATAAATATGCTCAGAATTTTTAAAACATTAGTATTCAATATGTATTTACTACATTTTTTCTCTAAGTTTATTTTATTTTAGCCTATTTCATTAAGAAAAAAATACTGTGCATTACCCATTAATCTCAACTGGCATTTTGAAAAACCCTAGCTTCTGAAGATAAAATGATGAGCAAAATCAGACACCATGTATCTTCAAAGAATCTCAGATAAACATAAATCAAATCATTTTAAAAGTTAATGTAAAAATTACCTCTGTAATTGCTGCAAAGCAAAGGTACATGGGATTAAGAAGATAGGTCAGGAAGATGTGAAATGGAGACATGGAGGAGGAACAGCAAGGGGCGGCTTCCTCAAGAAATGGTGAATAAGCTGAAATTTGAAAAGGCGTTGGCGTAAACTCTGAGGATGGCTTATTTAGAGAGAATATCTTTGTGAGAAGTTGGACATGGAGGGTGTTATGTACTGAATGTTTGTATCCTCCCAAAATTCATACACTGAAATCCTACCCACCAATGTGATGGTGCTAGGAGGGTCTTTGGGAGGTAATTTAGGTCAAGGTAATTTAGATGAAGCCCTTATGAATGAGATTAGTCTCTTATAAAAGAGACCATAGAGAACTTGCTAGTCCTGTTACTTGTATTTGAGGGTACAGCCAGGAGTTCGCCCTCTGTAACCTGAAAGAAGACCCTCTTCAGAATCTGAACACACTGGCCTCCTGATCTCAGACTTCAGCCTTCAGAACTGTGAGAAATAAATTTCTGTTGTTTATAAGCCATCCAGTCTACGGCACTTTGTTATAGGAGCCTGAACTAAAACAGAGACTGAGGAAGATGGAGACATCAAGAACAACTGGTAGATTCATGGTTTGGCCCAGTTGGATGGATGATGGTGGTATTTGCTGAATGGAGAAGACAAATGAGGATCTTATTTGGGCAAAGATGGGGTGGAAATATCCTAAATGCATGATTAAACATGCTGCTTTTAAAGTATCCAAGTGGTAAACCCAAGAAGGCAGTTAGATAAGGGAACCGGAATTTCAGGGGCAAACTGTAGGACTTAAATAACTACTGATTATCTGCACATGGAACAGTATAGAAAAACAAACCAAAAGAAAGTGAACAGAATCTGATAATATTGTGTTATTTACTTGCTATGTATACTCCATGTGATTTCTTAAGTGAATTTCAAGGGGCTCTCAAATAAATCTTATATAGAAAATTGGTCAAGTGAAGGAGAATAATATTTATGTATAAAAAGTTAAAAAGACAAGATGTACTATCAAACCTAAATAAAAGATATTTGCCTGTGATCATCATGACAATATTAGCCAAATACTGTATAACTGGTACAACATTTTGGCCCTTTGTATGCATTATCATTATTAATTTTAAAAACTCATATGGAATAGATAGCTCAGTTTTCCAGATGAGGAAATTAAGGAGTAAATACATAAAATAATTAGTCCAAGATTACAAATCTGAAAAAGCCCAAATTAGGTATCACTACCTACATTGAGCACATTGAGTATATCTGTCTCATTTTACACCCTAAATTTTATTGTGCAGCCAAATGCTGTCAGACAAGATCATTGACCATATGCTTTCCTTAAAAGAAATATTCTCTTTTAAGCTGCTACACTACATCAATCCTATGAGTAATTACTTTTTATCTAAAAAGGATATGTTTCTATATACATACCAGTTAAAAATTATGATGCTTGTAAATGCCTTTAATGGCAATAGAATAATGTACTTAACATAAAAGTTCTTTTCAGTAATTTTATTATTCATTTGCTTATTCATTCATCAATATTTATTGAGCACCTACACAGGTATCAGGCACTGCTCTTCAGGTCTGTTATATCTGACAGTGCATGCATAATAGAAATGGGAATTCAGAAGAAATTTAAGTTTCCTTGACCTTGTGATGGATTACAGGAAAAAAAGTAGGATATTATTTTTTTATATCCTCTCTCTTTTCCTTCTGATCTTTTTATACTGTATCCATGGATATGACCAGGGCTTTAATGATTTGGAAAACAAATACAGAGATAACCACATGGGAATTTATTTTTTAACTGGCAATAACAATATACCTATTTTAAAAATGTAATAGTAAAGTAATTCAAAGTTTTGGAGTACAATATAGGGGGAATTACATTCAGATATAAGAGATTTGACTTGTAGGTCAAACTGGACAAATGTATGTAATACTTTGAAAATTTATTGACTGTGATTTTTGAGAACAAAGACTTACCCTTGTAGGCAAAAGTAAAAACAAAGTTAAAAAATTGACAAAAAGTATTTAGACTCATGAACTACCTCTTGCTGGTCAGATTAATTCAAGTTTCTTTTTCAATGCAAAATAATCAAATTAACCTACCATAAGTCCATTGGTTAAACACGTAACAGAAATGAATGGATATACATGGCCAGAGAGTGAAATACATGAAACTGTCATCATGTATGTTTATTTGGAGGATGTTTGTGTCTAAATGAAGGAAGTGCTGTGAGTATGACCAGGAGATACAGTTCCCACCCTTGCCTCAGCTGCTTTTCTCTTTCTTTGCTTACCTTTACAGAAACTTTCTGAAATAGGTACCTTTCCTGGACCCATTTCAGTCCAGCTTTGCCTCTTGTAGTAGGATGAAAGATAGCCACCCAGAGATATCACATGGACTGCAAGTTACTTTATAAGGAAAATAGGTCTTTACCAATGGGATTAAATTAAGGATCTTGACATGGGAAGATTATCTTGGATTATCTGGGGGAGGAGGGGTACCCTAATTCCAATCACATTTCCTTATTAGAGGGAGGCAGATGAGATTTGATACACATAAGAAAAGAGATTCAATGTGAAAATAAAGGCACAAACTGAAGTCGGGCAGCCACCAGCAAATGCACGGCAGCCATCATAAACTGGAAGAGGCAGGTTAGAGGCTCTAGAGGAACCATGGCCTGCCAATACCATTATCTTAGCCTACTGAAACCCCAGTGTTCAACTTTTTGCCTCCAGAACTGTGAAATGATACATTTCTGCTATTTTAAACTACCCAGTTTGTAGTAATTTATTAGGACAGCCTCAGGAAACAAATACAGCTCTATTCAAAAAAAAAAAAAAAAATCTGCTGTAGTCAAATTCGCAAATGAACTAGCAGCTAAATCCAACATACTCAAGGCTGCGCTGACCCGGTTGATCATTCCTTCTTTTTTACCCTTTAGTTGGTGTGATGGTCAGTTTTTACATATCAACTATGATTTAGTCTCATTATCCAATAAAATGCTGATCTCAGTGTTTTTGTAAAAATGTGATTAAAGTCTATAAATAATTAATATTAAATGAGGGAGTTTATCCAAGAGTATCTGAATGAGTAATTCAATTAGTTGAATGGTCTTAAGATCGAAACTGAGGATTTCTGAAGAAGAAAATTTAAGGAGGAGAAGTGGAAGGTAAGAGGAGGAGAAGGAGGAGGGAGGGGAAGAAGGAGGGGAAGGAGAAGGAGGGGGAGGGGGGAGGGGGGGAGGAGGAGAAGGAGAAGGAGGAAGAGGAAGAAAAGAGGAAGAGGAAGAGTAGGAGGAGATATAATTCCACTTGTGGACTGCATCTTATACTTGTGCCCAAGAGTTCCAGCCTGACATTCTTGACAGCCTGCCCTGCAGATTTCAGATTTGCCTCATCAGCCTCTACAATCTGATAAGCCAATTATCTCCATAAATGTCTTAATATATATTTACTACTGGTTCTGTTTCTCTGGTTGAGCCCGGATTGATACATCTGGCATTGAGAATACCACACTTTCCTGGCTTTACTACTCCTATTTGAACAGCTGTTTCTTTTCAGTCTCTTGTGCTCTTTACTCTTCATATTTCTTACCTCTTAATGTTGGAAAATCCAGGACTCCATATTTGGACCTCAATTTTCTCAATTTCACTCACTCTGTGATTTATTTTAATTCCCCTCCTTGTGCTGATCCCTTTGCATTTATTTTTAATCTCCAACATGGATCCCTTCCCTAAACTTTCATTTTATTCACCCAGTTGCCTACATCTCCACGTTTAGGCTTTTACTAGGTATTTTAACATAAGATTTAAAATCTTTAGGTTTATGTCTAAATCTGGATTTCTCATCTTCTTCCGTCTTCTCTTTCTTAGTATAGGACACCTATCCTTCCTGTCACTCAGACCATGACCTTGAAACTGACTTCTCCGTAACATAGGGAGAAGTCATTCCATACTTCAGTTCTCCCTTTATTTCATACCCTATCCAAGAAATTAACAAATAAAGGGGACTCTATTTTTGAAATTCATCACAAATAGGGCTGCCACTTTCTCCTACCCTGTTCCAAAGTACCATGATATTTTACTTATTGCATTAAGTTCTTAAATGTTCTTTCTTCTCTCCTTGCTGCCATGTGAGCATACACACACACATATACACACATACACTCACACTCACACAAATACATCATCTATTCTCAATAGTCTAGTTAGCAATCCTTATAAAACAGAAATCAAATTACAGCCTTTTTCTACTCCAAACCCTCTGGAAGCTTCTTGATTCAGAGTAAAAGCCAAAGTTCCTTCAATGACTAGCCTGATATGGATCACCTGCACTGCTGATTTCAACTCCTGTCACTCTTTTTCTGCCTCCTTGACACCCAAACACACCGGTCCTTTGTTTCTCCTGGAACAAACAAGAAAAATCTAAGGATTCGGAATTTGGTGATGCTTCCTCTGCTCACTTCACCCATGTCCTAGTCCCACGTAGCTTGTTCCTTTATTTTTATCTCAGTCATATGCTCCAATATCACCTCATTGGCAATGCCATTCATGTTCATTCTAGTCAAAATTATAGTGAATTTCCCTTCATGTATTCACTAACCTTTGTCCCTGTTTTATTTTCCCCCACAGCATGATCACCATCTGTGATCCGTACACGATATGTTATGTGTTCATTTAGTTTCTGTCTCCCACCATTAGAATATAGGTGCCTTAATGCCAAGCATTTTTTGTTCGCTGCCATATCATTTGGGGTCTTGTACAGTGCCTAGCACACAGTAAGCATGCAATAAATAGCACTTGAATGAATGGATGACTGAGTGAGCTTCAGTTTATGATTGGGTGGATCCATAAACCAATGTGAAAAAATAAAAGAACTTTTAATAACACATATTGTAATAATTTGTTTTAGTAAAATACTCAAGACAAAAGAATTCACTTATTTTATCTTGAATTCACTTATTTTTGTCATGAACACTTTTATGATTAACTTGGTTAAACTTCTCTTATTCCATAAAGTTTTTTACTTATTAGTAGAGAATATTCCTAGATGTGTATAATTGTGTGGGAGTAGGATGTAGAGCACTGCCCAGCCACGTAAACACTCCTGTGTTTCATTGGTGGAGGACACCAGCACAGCAGTGACTTAGTGACTCCGATGTTAATTGAATGAGTATTTTACCTCACAATTTTTTTTTTCTGACTTGGAGGCACAATAATGTAACTGTATTAAAAGAACATGCTGCGCACCTGGGGAGCATGGGTGGTTAAAAACACTCTAAGGGTTTTCACTGATTGTACTCAGGGGGTGCAGCAGGACTGATTTGCTTCACATGGATGAATAGTTTGACACCTTGTTGCTTAAAAATTGCTTACGTTTAAAGTGCACTCCACAGCTAAAGGGCCATGCAGATGCCACATTACTGAATAGCATATGGACATCTCCAGGGCTGTTAAAAATGATCACACCAACCGTCTGTTTTTACTGGGGCTTACTATATTTATGCAGTTCTAAGAGAGAAGATTACGCCTTACAATGTAGCTCAGGGGACCTATATTAAGGAGAAAAGGAAGCAGAGACAGCACTTGTGAACTTGCAAGACAAACTTTATGTTTCAGTAATGGTCTCTTTCTTAACCATGTGGCAGTTTTAAATCTCAGAAAGATCAAAATAATTTTAAGATAAAAACCCGTATTTTTAAAATTTATAATTTAAGTCTTTAAAACCTCCCACCACGTGCAGTTTGGTGGCAAGAATGGAGTGACTGGCATTTTTTGTTTGGACACCAAAACTCATTTAGTTGCTGGCATAAATTTATATGAGTTTAAAAATTGTCCCCAACTTTGTTGTAACTTCAGAGTTCTATTTGGGGAAGAAAAGGGCCCAAAAGAATAGCTATGTTTTTTCTCAGTAACAGAAGGAAGACTTTACCTTCTGTGACCCCTTACTTCTTAGTTTTGTGTGTAGCCTGTATCTTTTTCTGTTACCATACCTCCAAACGTCCCCTTGTATTTAAATGGTCCACAGTGTCAAGCACCATGCTGAGCACATAGTATATCCTAAGTAGAGCACAGATAATGTGCAAGACACAGGGCTGAGGACTTTGGAGAAGACAGTGCCCCAGCTCCTTATATTTATGCCAGAAGATATGGGGAGAAGGACTGCAGCCATTCCTCTAGAAATTTTTACTACAGTAAACACTAGATGAATTGTACAATGTACGTTTCATTCAAATTTGTCCTCTGAGTATGTAAAATCACAAGTCCTTAATCAAAAGCAAAAACAATTTCTGAGCAGCATCTTGTGGAATGAGTGACTTACCACCATTGTATCAGATGGTGCTCTCTTGGCCCTATTTCAACCATCTTACAAGTAACAATAAAAATTTACACAATAATTAATAACAATATGTTGTATTCCTTTTTTTTTTTGAGACAGAGTCTTACTTTGTCACCCAAACTGGAGTGTAGAGGCATGATCTTGGCTCACTGCAACCTCCGCCTCCTGGGTTCAAGCAATTCTCCTGCCTCAGCCTCCCCAGTAGTTGGGATTACATTCTTGAAAAGTGCTAATAGAGTAGATTTGAAGTGTTCCTATCACAAAAATGATAACTATTGTGTGGTAATGCGTACGTTAATTAACTTGATGCAGCCATTCCATAATGTATATACATTTTAAAACATCATGTTTACATAATAAATACATACAATTTTTGTCAATTAAATTTTTTTAAAAAAGAAAACACATGTACAAACACATACACAAATTTACAAAGGCCATCTTGATGCAGGGTATGTTGACATACCCTGTGACAAAATCTGTGAGTCTGCCACATAACAAAATAAGTATATACTTTGATTTACATGCTTATCAGTTTTAACCTATTTAAAGCATCTAGAAAGTCAAATGATCTTTATCGGTGTTAAAAAGCCACTAGTAGTTTATCTTAGTTGCCACACAATTACATATATTTTTCTTAATTAATTCGCTCTTTGAACCTATTTTTTGGGAAATTATAATTGGGTTAATATGTAATTTAGTGTTTACTATTTGTCAGACACTGTGATGACAACTTAATTCTAACAAAACCCAATAGAAAGTCCTATTGCTTTCCTCATATTATGAATTACAGAATTTATTAATGCTAAATATCTTGCCCAAACTAAACTAAACACATTATATGGCAAAATCAAAATTGCAACCTTGTCCCTTGACCCTAAAGCCTATCCTCTGGCCCAGTGCTTTTTGACATAAGATGAAATAGGGAATGAGAAAGATGAAATGATGCAATGCCCTAGATGTTGTTGCTATGTATATATAAAATATTTTAAAAGTTACTTGTATGCTTTTGAACCCTTTGATGGTAAGATATAAATGAAGCATCTTACCCTATGTGCAGAGTATTCAGAATTGTAAAACACAGAAAATAATTTGAAAATGTTACTAGGTACAAAACATGACTAAGATAGTAGAGGACAAGTTTTATTGACTACTCATTTCGGTTGAGTTTCTCTAATTATATTTATCAGTATAAACACCTGTATATTGATAAAGTTCACCTTTATTCTTTTTCCACCTTAGTACTATAGCAAACATATATATGTGCACATGCTTACTTGGAAGACACTCTTAAACATCGCAACTATTATGATACTAGAAATATCAAATGAGACAGAGTTCCTGTTGTCTCCTGACCTGGAGCTAATACTTGTTCCAGGTAAACATCACTGAGTTCTCCAGAGCACTACAGTGCATCAGACAGGCTCAAAATTGTGGCTAGTGAGAACAGAAATAATTACAAATGTATGTTTAACTTTTAACTTAGAGTGTCCTAAGTTGGAAACTTGGTATTAGAAAACATAGTCAGATGTGAGAATTAGCAAAAAGCAGTTGCATCTCAACTTTTTTTTTCTTGTATAATAATCCATTTCCTACCCTCATAACCTACCCACACCTAGCCCTCCTAGTTATTGTTGCTGATGTAGAATGTCATTGCTGCTGGTAGAATGAAATTGGGAGCGCAGGCTTTTACTAATGGAAAGGTAGTTAACTGCTGTGGTTAGGTGTACCAACTCTAGAAGGATACCACCTGGGCTCAAATCCCATCTCTGCTGCTTAGGCCTTTGAGCAAGTTACTTTACTTTTCTGTGCCCCACTTTATCTCTCAGTGCCCCACTTTATACCTACTCCATATATCATCATAAAGATTAGGTAAATCAATGCATGTAAAGCACAGAAAACTGTGCCTGGCATATACTATGCCTTATATGAGTGCTAGTGTTATTATATTATTATTAATATTACCTCTCCTAAATACAAAAAAGATAATTTATAAGGTAATGTTTTTCAAAATGTTCTATCCCTGTGTAGGTCATGACATTAGTTTAATTGTTCTTGAGTTGAATATACCAATGTTTATTGGAATAAGTTAAATCATAATTTAATGCATACAGGGTAGGTAAATATCACTTCATGAAACAAATATGTATGCACTGAATTATGAAGAAATACTTCATATATGAAAAAGTATTACTTAATGATAGTCATGGCTAAAAACCTGTGAAAAACACTGGCTTAGTATTATCATACAGGAATTATCATAGAAGCGTTGTATCTGTGCAACAGGAACTTTTAAAAATTTTGTTGCATTTATTAAATTTTGTTGCATATATTAAATGTCAAGCATTTAATTCACTCATCAAGTTAACACTTATACAACATTTTCTATGTTGTAAGCACACCACCAGGAGGTAGGAAAACAATGACAAAAAAATTTGACATGGCCCTTGCCCTAATAAAATTTACAGTTTAATGGGAAAACATTCTTTATCAAAACACTGGCTATGAGACATATTATTCCAATTGTTTACAAATATATGGAGACAGGATTATCAGCAGAAATAAATCAATTGCAAATTGTAAATAAAAAGAAAATGGGCTCACGAAAAATTTGACATACAAAACAACACATAAATATGCATAAAAAGCTGGAAACACCTTATACTGTTCCATAATTACTGTTAAAGTTGGGAAAAAGTGCAAATGTGGCTTGTGATTTTTTTTTTCTGGTTAAATGTCTATTTTAAGTTATCATCTTTATCCTCTAGTATTCATTAAATTACCTGTAGTCCACAGAGTCATAGTCAGTGGATAGTAAACCTTTAGTAAAATTTAGACATATCTTTTAAACTTAATATATAAATATAAGGTAATTTCAATGAAAATCACAGTAGACATTTACCAGAAATTGCATAGAATGATATTAAACAGTACATAGAAAACTATATTTATAACTATAAGAAAATTATGAAACAGAAAACTGATAGATGTCTTGCTTCATCAAAACACACTATGAGACTATTGTATTCCAAACAACATTGTGTTGGTAAAGAAAATAATAGATCAAATACATAAGTAGGACTTTTTTTCAGTATATATAAGAAAATATTTGACAAAGATACTAGTAAATTCAATGAGCAGTTATACTTATTTAATTAATTGGTTAAACATCTGAAAGAAAATTAGAATGGAGCCCTTCTTTTCATTCATATAATGAGGTTGTAGATGAATAAAAGTCTTAAATATAAAAAAAAAACTTCCAAAAAATTTAAAAGACTAAGTGCACAATCTAGGGTTTGGGGAATTCTGTCAAAATAACAATGGATACCCAAATTTATAAAGCCAAACATAGGCATTATTTATGTAAACATTGTTGAAACCTTTTACAACAGTAAAATAAGAATCAATAGAAAAAAATATTTCTGAAAAAGTATTTGTAGTTCAGATCACACAAGGAAAAACTTTTGGTATGCAAAGGACCCCTTCTAACTAATAAGAAAAAATCCCAATGGGCAATGAATAAGAACAGATAATTCACAGAAGAACAAATGAAATGGGAAAAAATATGAAAAGTTGTTCTGGTTCAGGAGTAGAAAAAAATTAAAGTAACAATATTTCTTTACAACTATTAGGCACATTTATACAAAGATATATAATATTTTTGCTGACATAGTTGAAGGAATAAAGGGTACTCATATACACTGCTAGTGGAAACATAGAGTTATAACCTCTTAGGTATACAACTGTCAACATCTAATAAATTAAAATTATGCATACCTCTGAGCAATTTCATTTTAGAGAATATATTTCAATTCATTCCAATATGTAAGGGCATTATACAGTGACATTTAGAGTGGCATTTTTTGAAATAACCAAGGATTGTAAACACAGTGACTACCCATCAATAGGGGTATGGGTGAATAAATTGAGATACATTCATTCCATGACTTTATTATACAGTTATTTCAAAGACTGAATTAGAACTACATCTGATGACTTAGAGTCTTCAAGATATTTTTATGAGATAATTTTGAGGGAGAAGAGCAAGAAATAAAAAAATTATGTATAATAAAGTTTTTGATAAAATAAACAATGACCAAAATATTACATATATGTATATCTAGGTATATACGTGTATGTATATGTGTGCATTTACATGTATAAGATAGTATATTAAAATATAGAATTAATAACAACAGGCTTTCGTGTCTTAAGTGGGAAGCCAAGAATAAGAGGTGGGATGCTAATAGGATGAAAAAAGAAAAAAGAAAGAAGAACTCAAAAACCACAACTTTGTGTCTATGTGTGTTCCAGAGAGAAAGAGTGAGAGAATAAATATAAAAATGTATACATAGATGACTCTCACTAAAGTGTTGAAAAATACAAAAACAAAGCCAAAGGTACAGAAAAAGACACATGAAGAATAAATCACTTGATGTCAACAGCTGACATTAAAGATGAAATATGAACATATGTATAAGTGAAGGTTGAGATTTTTAGTGTCCTCTATACATCATGAAGTTACTGCTTTTCTAATTTTGCCAGAGAAATCTTTGTTACAAACTAGAATGTTCTCCTCAAATCCCAGCTCTACCCAAACATCTCTCTACCACAAACACACTCATAAGCAATCACATGGTATAGAATTGTTTCTACTAAACCAAACATTAGTATCAGTCCTTTAGCTACATTGCAGAACTTGAACATGAAATTTATTTTTAACATACTATAAAGACATTGCCATTTTTATGAACTATTGTGAAGTTTTGCCAGATTTTAAACCTTGAAGTGATTCAATGGCTTACATGGTGTGTTCTTTATGAAGACAAAAGGAAACACATTTCTCACAGTTCCAGGAATAATTGTGTCCCTAAGCACTTTAATATACACTGGAAATCACGTAACTGTCTGAAATCTGTCTTGGCTGCCAAAAACAGTGATGTCAAACCATAATCCTAGCTTTATATTTTTCTTATCTTATGGAGTCCTTTACTCCATTTTTTTCACTTATCTTTAGTTGTTTTAACATATGAATGTTTTGTAAGACATTTTAAATATTTCAGGATCAGTGCAGGTTATATGTACATATCCACAAATAACAATAATGGCTTGGGAACAAGTAGCGGACATACCAACATTGACTGTGGGGCACACAGAAGAAAATAGGCCTTAGCAACACACAGTAAGTGTGACTGCTTAGTCTGTGTTGCTAAGAGGAATTTTCAATTGATATTATAACTTACATTCATTGTATATGTATTTTTTTATCTAAATAACCTACATATGTTTTCATTATAAAAACATATCCATTTTTAAAATGATTTTAAATGATCAAAATAGAAAATGTCTCTAAGTACCAGTAGGTGTGTATGCCTGAGCTGGAGGAAACCTAATTAACTATTATAGAATGGAAAAAGCCAGGCAGCCAGCATGCCTTAAGGAGCTCTCCCTAGTGTATGTAGCTCAACAAGGTCTAGTTTTGTCACATGCCCTAATGCTTTCCAACAAACTGCTTTATAGAGAGATAGATGTAATAAGTAGCTATTTGTCTGAATTTGCACTGAATCCAATCTCTTAAAAAAATCAGGAGAAATAAGACCTATTTTCTTTTCTTTGATTTATATTTTTCCTTTCAGAAGTTTATTTGATAGTCAGTATGATAATAGAAGCTTAAAAGGTTGATTATATTCTCATTCAAGCAAAATAACTACTAGTTAATCATCTATCTATGAAGCTTCTTAGCACCAAATTTGCCAGTTTTGTACAAAACACTGCAGGATCATCAATGACCACTTACAACTGACAAACATGTATAATGAATTTATCATTTAAAAAATAGTTGTACCCAATTTTCCAAAAGGTTTCTTATTACATTCCAGCCTTTTGGCAAAATAAGGCATGTTGTTTCACACTTAATAAAACAAATGCTATACATGTCTTGAAAGAAAATTACAGGAAAGAATTTAGAGCACTGAGAAAGATTCAAAGAATAGAAAATGAACCTCATATATCAAGAGAGTGAAACTACTCACTTTAACAAGCCTACTATTCACACAGTAAAGGGAAAACATAAAAATTAAGCATGAAAAACAAAATTATTAGGGAGAATTCAAGAAAAGAAATAAATTTTGGAAACCCACTGGAAAAAGTATCTTCAAACCTTCATAAGAATGTGTCAGAAATATTAGAAACACAAATTTTTACTCCGATACAAAATATGTATGGTTAGCAGCCCAATGAAAACTTATACAAAAGGATAGAGTCTCATTTTCAGCATATGCAATAAAAGGGATACAGGTGAGGAAGTCCAGGAAACTCAGAGTTATGAGCAAGCCAATTCTCTTTGGACAGATAGAGCACCTGAGGCAATTAGACTCCCTTTCTCCTGCAATATGGTGGTTATCTAAGGGCAATGATGGATACACAAAGGCAGGAGACCACCTGTCCATCACCAGCAGCATCATGAATGCTCTGGGCAGTGCATATGAGTTCTGAAGTCTTGGTCTCCAGGCACCAGAAACCTAGCCCACACTTGTTTGAATAGAAGTGCTCTATTTGGAGTTGGCTCAAGTCCACAGTGTAATAATAATTTTAATTGCACTATTATTATTTTGGAACTTTATTATATTTATATCAATCCAACTGCTGCATCATCTCAACAGTATCTTCCTGGAAACAATAATAATACCAAGCTGTGGATGCCTGTTTCTCTGTCTCTAATGTAAGAGGCATTAGATGAAGAATAATCTAACATCATTTAAGGATATTCCAATACAATATAATTTGAAAAGATGGCAAATCTATATTTAAAAATTTATTGGCAGAAACACAAATCTTAAAAATAAATTTTAGGAAAATTTGACATGTGGGGATAATTTATCAAGGTTAGATGGCTCTATTTCTAAGTCATTTAGCTTCAATTATTAGGGAGAGCAAGTTAGGGAAAAGGAGGCAGAATCATGTCCTCTAATTTATCCTTTCATCCTTTCAACCATTCACTCAAAATGCATTATGAGCTTTTACGTTAGTAATATTGACAGATTGACATCAATATAACTGTGTAATGGAGAAATCCCATCTAGGTATTGCCTCCAGAATTGGCAATACAATATCAGACCAATTATCAAGTGAATATAGTGAACATGCTCACTTTATCAAGTGAATTTAGCCTTTCTTAGTTAAAGTATTAACAGAGTCATTTGGCTAAAATGCTGATATCACATGTTTATACATTAGAAAAATATTTTAAAATGTCATTTGAAGCAAAATAAAAAGAAGCAACTGTTTTTTCATTAAGTTAAACTCTTCTAATCCTTTCTAAATTCAGTGTAATTTTTCTGAATTTCTCCTTGTCATAGAAAATGCTCCAAAGACACAGTCTCTTCTCTCAGTGGCTGTGGCATTACCAGAGGTATGATAATAACAATAGAGTGCTTGTTTGCAACTGATTTTTGAGGGTCTGCTTGACTGTGCCTTAGGCTAGCACTGTGGAAACTCTTTCCTCTGCAACTTTCTACCTGCCTGAAGTGAGGCTCCCAGTTCTTCTACTGTCACTGTTGCCTTGGATAAACAAGTAATGCAGGTAAGGCCTGATACTTCCTTCTCCCTACTCTTCTAATCCAGACTTTCTCTCATAGTTTTTAAAAAAAAGACAGAAACACCATTTTTTCCCAACATTCTTCATAAGCCTTTTCAACTCCATAATGATATTTTTTCCCCAATAGGGTAATCAATTACCTGGTGGTTAAGCTTCCAATATCTGCTCACCTTTCTTTTCATTTTGTTCTCACTTAAGATATAGGTAACAGAAGGATAATAATTTTTACTGAGTATCTATCTACTATGATTGAAGGATAATGCTTGGTATTATAAATATTTTTTCTTACTTTGGCTTCACAATACTATCATTTTTCTCACCTAAGAATAAAAGCACTTTAGCTAGAATGAAGTCAAAGCACTGATTGTATATTATTAGTCTATTTTTTCTGTATAGATTTTAGTCCTCTAATTATTAATTTCAGAAGAATGCTAAACTTTATTTGAAAGAATATAATTTGGAAAATAAATTTTTCAGAAGGCGAAGCATAGTCCTATGGAAGGGGCTCATCTAATGATAATATGTAACTCTGATTGGATTAAGACAAATTAAGACAAATTCCACAACTAATGTGGTAGGTCCTTTGAAGGTAAAACACACACACACACACACACACACACACACACACACACACACAAACGGGAAAGCTTTTCCTGGTGGTTGAGGGGCTCACAATTGAGGTTACAGGAGGGGATGGTCTTTGAGAAGGATCTTAAATCACAGAGCGTGTTTTGGTAAGATAAAATTAGTGGGTATGAGTGAATGAGACTGGGGGAAATTGTGGCAAGGAGCTTCCAGGTGAAGTTAATGGCAAGACACAAAGAGACAAAGAAGGGTGATATGAACCTGGAAGGAGCATGCAGTTCTTGAAACCAGAATGCAGATTCAATCTGTAAATAGAAGATAAATTTGTAAATAGTATTAAGCTTGGACATGGGACAAATGAAGTTGTCTGGCAATACTGGGAGCCAGTCCTGTATAGATTTTCTTGGCTTAATCTAAGTTTTCTAGTTAATCCATCCTCCTAATAGGCTAAATTGGTTTATTATTGTCCGGTCAACATTCTAGTTATCTTTATTTATAAATAATGATTTCAGAGAACAACTAGCTGAGAGACTATTTTTATAGTCTATACACGCTTTCTACTCACATAATACTTCTGTTATATTTGTTTTTTATATCAGTCACAACTTACTGAAGTATTTTACAAAAAATAAATGGCATAATCTATCTGCAGAAAAAAAAGATTTTTTTCTGACGTTTATTGCTATTTGAAATTTATATACATTTAGGGATAAATTATAATTTTTTTTTTTTTTTAAGATGGAGTCTTGCTCCGTTGCCCAGGCTGGAGTGCAGTGGCATGATCTTGGCTCACTGCAACCTCCGCCTCCTGGGTTGAAGTGATTCTTTTGCCTCGCCCTCCTGAGTAGCTGAGACTACAGACACGCACCACCACACCTGGCTAATTTTTGTATTTTTAATAGAGATGGGGTTCACCATATTGGCCAGGCTGGTCTTGAACTCCTAATCTCATGATCTGCCACCTAGGCCTGCCAAAGTGCTGGTATTACAGGCATGAGCCACTGCACCTGGCCTATAAATCATAATTTCACTCCAAATAAATTACACAGTTAATTGATACTTAAAGTCTATTAAAATCTTAACACCAAATAATTTAAGTAGACTAAAAATCACTTTTTCAGGATTTTGAAAGATGTCTTTGTAGGTCAAATTCAGACTACAGGATTTTATTTTCAAGCAACATAAATTGCATGATTACCAATTACGTAATCTTATCCCTATAGCAGTAGAGAGATCATTATACTTTTACTGTCAATTCTTGACTTTCATATGACTCCAAATAATCATTAAAAATACAGAATTTTAATTCACATTTTAGCATTTGCAATATTATGATATTGCTAATTTTAAACAAGTTTTTAAAGCCTTCATTTTGTGTTAGACAAATTGAGAGTTTATAGTTACTTTCTCTTTCTTACATAAAATATTGTATAAAAATAGTACACATAGAAAAAAGTATACAATCATCTATGTTTTAAACATCACAGGAATTTCACAGTGTCAGCTATTTACTATTGTTTCTAATATGTCAAATTAGACAGGCAAATTATGTTAAGAGTTGAGATTTAAACATGTACTTCTTGGTATTTCTTATTTTTTAATGCACATGCTCTATTTTTTCCTTTTTCACGATAAAGGTATATATACAGAAAATTCACTATCTTTCTTATGTAGAAGTATAAAATAACAAGAAGCACCTATACATACTTTGCTAAAGGAGAAGCATCAGGGCATATAGGGTTTTTCAACCTTGAAGAATTCTAATATTCTATTAAAAAGTTGATCTTTAAAGGTATTTTAATGCACAGACTCATGCAATGATGTGAAAAATGCCATTCAAGTAATCATGAATTTACTTGAGAAATATTTTTATTAGAAAATGCTCTTGGGTAAACTAGGTATTACCTATTGGATACACAATTGCATAGGATGCTTTTAATTATACCACTTTGCCTGTGATTGCTGATATAGAATGCAAAGTCAGGTGAGATACTGAGAGTCTAAAAGTTTTCTTTGTTTTAAAAATATTAAAAAATTGAAACATCACTGATGTATCATTTTTTCCAGTTCTTTTTTGCAATTAGGTTAGAAGAAATAATGTATATAGCCTTCATTCATTTAGTCACCTACCCACTCACTCATTCACTCATTCATCCAATATTTACTGAGTATCTATATGGGCCTGATGTTGTATGTATAATAACTGATTTATTTTCAAGGAACAAAGTCTCCCTGAAAAGCCAAATATTTACCAAAATATACTAAAATACATTCCCCTCTTATTCTAACTGTATTTTTATCTATAGATTTCATAAATATTATATAATTATATTATTTCCTCTATTTAATGTATAAACTGTCATTATATAACTATACATTTAAACCTTGGTATAATTCTGCAAACAAAATAATGTACATTTATATACTCTAAGATTTCTCACTATCTTCAAACAAAGGTGGAGTGGGGAAACTGAAGATATAACCCTTCTGTTGTAGTCCCATAATAGAAGAAAGGTGATTTTATTTATTATTATATATTTTAATTATTATTATTTTTAACTCTTAAGTCCAGAGGTTAATGTGGAAGTTTGTTACATAGGTAAACATGTATCACAGGGGGTTGTTTTACAGATTATTTCATCACCCAGGTATTAAGCCTAGTACCCACTGGTTATTTTTCCTGATCCTCTCCCTTTCTCACCCTGCATCCTCCAATGTGCCCCTATGTGTGTTGTTCCCCCTCTATGTGTCTATGTGATGACAAGATTTAGTGGTTGGATCTAGCTCATCTAATGTTTTTATTTTATATTTAAAGAAATGGAAAGTAAAAAGAATAAAAAATGTTATGTTTTCATTTCCTCCCTTAGATGGAAAATAATCCAGCTATTATTATATAGGTACATTAGGGCTATAAATTGAAGACTTAAACATTGATAAAAGGAGACAAGAAGCTGCCAGTAAAAAGGTAACAAAAAGTAGAAAATCTGTCAACTTGTAAGAAAAAGAAAATCAAACTAGATGTGAAAAAATGATTGTTAGTGTAAAAGTAATGCACAGTGAAACCTAACTATAAAATGTTTAATACTTGGAACTACATAGTGTAACCATTAATATACTTCTATGACACAAAATATTATAGAGATTGAGCTAGGTCCCCCAGTGTAAACTACTACCCAAAGATAAATTTTGGAATGTTAATGAATTCTCTAAGGCCATTGGAATGTATTTGTTTTCTGAAAGAGTAGTGAAGTTCATTGGTCTCTAAACTCTCAGTTCAGTTTTCCAAATAACCTGAAACTGCTCCCTTCGCCACCTGTGGGGATTTACTTATCTTGAAAAAGCAGGCAATAGATAGGAAAGTCAGTAGCAACATATGAATTATTCTCATTGTACCAGTGTACCATCCTACAGCCCTGACTACCCAAGTTCAATGTACCCATTTCCTGGGACAATAAGGATTAACTGCACCTACACATCCTCTTCTTAAGCTTTATAAAAATTTGGCATTATTAAAATATATATTCCTAGACCTCATTCTCAGATATTTTGATATCATTTCCTGGGTTACAGATCCAGGAATTTGTCATTTTTATGAAATTCTCAGGTAACTCATTTTGAGCAGAGACAGGGCAAGAATTTGTGAGCTGGAATTATATATAAACCCATGTATGTTTCCAGAAAGAAAACAAAGTCCATCTTGTATTTTAAAAAAGCACCTTTGATCAGCAATGACATCAGTGGCCTTGGATATCGGGCCATGTATGATTACATTAATAAAATTAAACAATACATAGCATTTAAAATAGCATCCTTTTCCTTCTCATACATTGTGAATTTATAATATATACACAAATTTTAAAAATGCTTTTTGAAATTAGGTAGGGCAAGTGGCTGTGAATGGACCTAAGAGATTGCCCAAGATTGTGCCTAGAACAGAATTTTGCATATAGTAGGAGTCAAATATTTGCTAACTACTGAATACAATACTTTATGATCCTCAGATAATATAATTGTTTATGCCTGTGCAATAATAATGCTTAAAAACTAGAAAATAAAATGTGTTGCATGGCTGGTAGTGGTAACTGTTAAAAGTGTCGACCAGTGCAATAGCAGGAAGGAAAGCCATCGAAGACTCCTTAAAGAGGGCCTAGTTAATGATAATATGATTCTCCAAGTCTTCCAAAATCTAAATTTCCATTGTTGTTTTGATTGTTCTCTCTCTCTCAGTCTTGCAATTAATAGGTCACAAAATCCTATCACATATACCAGACTTCTCCTGGCTTCCATAGTCTTAAACCTAGCACTCACCATTTTTTGATTGTACTTTTGCAACAACTTCGTAACTTCCTGCCAAACATTAGTGCTTCTCTAAGTCATCCCTCACATTGCTGCCATATACATCTTTCTTTACACTCACAAAGACCTATCACATGGGATAAAATCCAAACTCTGCAGTTTTACATACAATGCCCTACAAAATGGAAACTAATTTTTCCAGTTATATATATTATGCTTGCTTTACTCCTACTAAGATCCTGATAGAATGTATCACAGAGTCCTAAATTTAATGTGACTCCACTTTTTCTAACTGTATTTGTCCAATGAGAAATATTCAGAATTAACTTGACTGCCATTTTTAATACATAATAACTGAGTACATTTTGGAGATACATAAGAGAAAGTAAAGGACTCTGTGAAGTTCAAAGGTCTTTCAAGTTAAATGGAGCAAAATCATTTTGTATCTTAGGAGTCAAAATATCTAAAATTCAAGCAAATATATAAACAAAGAAGTAATTTATACACTCATGTAATTAGATCAGAGATCTGTATTACACAAGTTCTTCCAATTTATAGAGTTATGTTAAAAATTACTTCTAGATCTCAGTATGTTCCAAAATAATGCTGAACAAAAACCTGTCAATATCTTGACTGAGTATCTCTCAAATTGCTTAGGATTAACTACTTTTTGTTTTGATGGATAAGTTTCTTTCAAACCTAAAGAGTAACAGAAATGTTTAAGAGAATAAAACCAAAGGCATTAATATATTGTTGTTAGATATATTGCCATTTTATGTTCTAGTAAAGTTCAGTATTTTGTGTACTCATAATGTGCCTAAAGTGAAATAATATACAAATGAACAATTTGGACATGTAATTTTAAAGTAAAAATTTTATTAATTGTATATATAGTATTGGAACTTGTAAACAAACTTAAGATGCCATATACTTATATATTTATTAGAAGTATTCAAATATTTGGGATGTTTTGTTATTTATGTAACTAGATTGCTTTAAAAAAGTAATCAAATATAATATATAAATGCAGTTTTCATATTTGAAGATGTTTAATCGTTTAAATGATACCAATATTATTCAAAGATTATAAAGTGTGAGAACAATGAGTGGATAGGGGAGAGAGAGGAGAGGCTAGAGGGAGGGAGACACTGAGACTAAAGGTTTATAAAGTTAGAGGTTTAATAAGGGAGTAGATGTTTTGATTTGCATCTTTAATGAATTGTACATTAATTTTTAAGTCCAAAGAAACTCCCAGTTTTTTCTGTTCACAAAAACCACCTTCGAAGACATCAAAAAGTCATTATGAAATAATGTTTAACTTCCTTATGCAACGTTGTTCCTCCTATGACCTTATAATAACATTTTTCCTACATCTGTAAAACTCTTTTTGTTCCAGTTAAAATTCTGTTTTCTTCAGTGGACTATGAGCTGTTTAAAACCTTTTTTGTATATTCATCATATACTCAAATAAGGTTTAACTGAATAAATTGCAGCCTTCATCCTGAAACTATTTTCTGGATAATGTGATGCTTTGTTCTGTCAATAAACTCTTGATTCTCATCCTGTGTCACCATTTCTTCCTCATGCCCATTAGGCATTAGCATTCCCTAGCACTAAGAGCCATTCCTCCACCCCGTGTTTCACCATAACCATTTCTTCTGTTATCTCACCAACTCTCACAGTTTTAACCACTGTCTGTCTCTCAAATCAATACCACTACTTCAGTCTTTGCTTTCAAGCTCCAGGCTCACATTTCTGGTTACCTACCAGACAGTCTAAGGAGGAGACTTGTCTCACTGAATAACATGGCTTTTCTTAAAAAAAAAAAAAAAGTCAAAATTATTTCTTCAAAGCCAAATTATCATGTAGTTCTCTCAATTTTTATCATGAGCACTACTATCCGTCCATAACCTACTGTCGAAACTTGAAATCATTATTCACGTTTCCTGTCCGCATCCATTAGCTCTCATTCTCAGTGAGTCCCATTGATGATTTATTTTTCTATGTGTCTGTCCATTTTGAATGTTCTCACCACCACCATTTCTCCTTTTCCCTTCCCTGGCTTCTGCCACCATAGTTCCTTCCCATCTCCCACACTTAGCAGTTGGCTAACTGGTCTTCCTCCGGGTTGTCTCTTTGTTGTAATCGACCTCATACATTGCTGCCAGGGTGAGCTACCAACCTGATACACATTGCTCCTCTGACCAGCCTTAAGTGCAAATAGAGTCCAAATTCTTTCACTATATGTTTAAATGCTCCGTGTTCTAGCATCATGATAACTCCCTAACATTATTTCCCATTCCTTCCCTTCATAATGTTCTAATCTAGGGGTTAGCAACTCTTCCTGTAAAGGGCCAGATAGTAAATATTTTAGGTTTTGTGGATCATATGGGCTACAGCCTTTCTCAGCGACTCAACTCTGCCATTTTAGCACAAAAGCAGCCATAGACAATGTGTAAACAGAAGTAGGTGGCCATGTTCCAATAAAACTTCATTTAAAAAAAAAAAACAAAAAACAGGTGGCGTGTAAAATTTGGTAGGACCATATAGTGCACATGGCTGTGTCTAATCCAAACAAATTTATCTGCTCATTTTCTTCAGATACAATCACATTTTCACCTCCATACCCTTGTTAATACCTCAAATGCCTTGTCTTTTCTTCTCTAATCATGGAAATCCTACAAATCTTTTTATGTCTAATAGTCTCTTTAGAAACTTAGCTCAATACTCACTTTCATAGTGATCTATATTTCCTTGAAAATTCATGTTCCCACTGTTCATTCATTCATTCATTTCTTTGAAAACACTCTATAAATACTTACTATTTTAGATACCATGTCAGAGACTAACAGATGCAAAGATGGCAGATACTTTAGGAATGACAAATGTGTGAATGGGGTGAAGTGGGGGATAGGAGCGGTGGTTTTAAATAACAGTGGCTTTATTAAATACATGCAATGAAAATATGCATATCATATTTATACTTAACTAATATGTTCATGTGTAGTTAAATTTAGAAAGCAATAGTAAAGAATAATTACATAATAGATATATTTTAAAATAATCACTGTATATTAAAATTATAGTTTTTTTAAAGTTTTCATAGCAAATAGCTAAAAAGTGCTTAAAATGTTAACTGACCACAGAGATATTATTAAAGACAATAAGACAAAGTCTTAAAGTCCAAATGTCTTGTAATTTTTGATATAAAATTAAATTGAACTATGTTTCATAAGTTAAAAAGCTGCTTAAAACATTTAGAGTGGAAAGATAGAGTTTATGAACTGTTAAACCTTTGTTTACAAGTATGCTAACCTTGGCAGGGTCATGTCTCTACTTATGTTTCATTTTGTTACCATTATCACTATTTTGCTAGTAAAATTATAGGACATGTTATTCTATTTTCAAAGATTGCTTACTTAAAATTCTGGGTTAAGCAAAACAAAATATAATAAATTTCTTTCTAAGCATAAAAGGGCAGGTAAACGTACCTTCAAACAAAGTAGATAACTTACTAGTTTCTATTATGCATCAACTATATGGGACCTCTAACACTACATGTAAACATTTATGCATCTATATCACCTTTTCCACTAGATAACAAGCTTATAGAGACTAGGGATAATATTGAATATCTTTTTAAATCCATTTTGCTTTGTACAGTATCTTATTAAAATATTTATTGATGGCTATGGAAGAGAGGGCATTAAGTAAATACTTCCTCTGCTTAAAGAAATGATAAGCTTTGATTAAAAAAATAAAACTTAGGAGTAAAAGTTTTATTAGCTACTCCATTTTTAATTTAAAATTGGCAATACAGTACATATAAAAAACTGTATCTGCTTCATACAGGTTATAGGACACAAGATCAATATACAAAAATCAATTAAATTTCTACCTACTGGCAATGAATAAACAAAAACAAATTTAATAAAAAAGTCACAATAGTATCAAAAAGAACAAAATAAAACTATATTTAACAAGTGTAAGACTTGTACACTGAAAACTACAAAATGTTTTCAAAAGAAATTAAAGAAAATCTAAGTAAGTGGAAAGACATGCTTATGGATTGGAAGACAATACTGTTTAAATGACAGTACTTCCCAAATTCATCTACAGATTCAACACAATCCCTATCAAAATCCTGGCTGCTTATCATGGACATGATCCTAAAATTCACATGAAAATGCAAGACGCACAGAATAGTCAACATGGTCCTGAAAAGAACCCAGCTGGAGGACTCTCACATTATGATTTCAAAGTTGCCACAAGTTATAGATACCAAGATAGTGGGGACTGGTATTAGGACAGACATATGTACTGATGGAATAGAATTAAAAGTTCAGAAACAAGAACTCATATTTATAGTCAATTGTATTTCAACAAAGAGCCAAGACCATCAAATAGGGAAATAATAGATTTTTCAACAAATGGAACTGTGGAACTGGAATAACTGGATGTCTCATGCAAAGGAAAAAACTTGGGCCACTATATCATATCATACAAAAATTAACTCAAAGCAGATCATAGACCTAAAAAGTAAGAGTCAAGACTCTAAAAATCTTAGACAAAAACATAAGAGAAAATTTTTGTGACCTTGCATTAGGTAATAGTTTCTTAAGATACATCAAAAGTCCTAAGTACAAACGAAGTATAGACTTCATCAAAATAGAAAACTCTTATTCTATAAATAATAACATCAAAGAAGTAAAAAGAAAACCTACAGAATGTTGGAAAAATATTTCCAAATATTTCCATAGATCTGATAAAGGATTTGTATCCAATGTGTATAAAGAAGATTTACAACCTAAAAATAGAGACAAATAACCCAATTTAAAATGATCAAAAATTGGAATAGACATTTCTCCAAAGAAGATATCCAAATGGCTAATAAGCACAGGAAAATATGCTTATTATTAGTTATTATAACTATGTGAATCAAAACAATAATGAGATACCACCTCACATCCACTAGAATTGTGGTAATAATAGCAGCAGCAGCAATAATAATACGAATGACAACAAATAACATGAAATAAGTGGTGGTGAAGATGTGGAGAAACTGAACCCTCATATGTTGCCAATGGAAACTCTGAACAGTAAGGTCACTTTGGAAACTAACTTGGTAGTTTCTGAAAATGTTAAAAATAGAGTTAGCAAAGAAAGGATCACTTCTAGTCCTAGGTATATATACAACAGAAATGAAAAAAATTATGTCCACACAAAACCTTCTTCACAAACGTACATAAACACATTATTAATGAGAGGAAAAGTAGATACAACTGAAATGTTTGTAAATTGATCAATGGATAAATAAAAAATGGTGCACCCAGACAATGGAGTATTATTTGTCAATGAAAAGGAATGGAAGTATCAGTTCATGCTACAACAGAGATAAATCTTAAAAATGTCATGGTAAGTGAAAGAAGCAAGTCACAAAATATCACATATTGCATGTTCCCCCTTATGTGAAATGTCTAGAATAGGCAAATCCATGGAAAGATAAAGTAGATTAATGGTTGTCAGAGGCTGAGAAAAGGGGTAAGTGGGCGGTTACTGTTATTGGATGTAGAGTTTCTTCTTAGAGTGATGAAAATATTCTTAAAATAGATAGCCCTGAGTGGTGAATAACTCTGTGGATATATTAAAAGCAGTTAATTTTACATGTTAAAAGCATAAACTTTATGGTATTTGATTTATAACTGAATAAAGCTGTTATATTTTTAAATATATGAACTTGCTTCAGGAAGTAGAATAGGTATTTTCAGCAAATAAGAAACAAAAAAAAAAATTTCAGAGACTGGACTTTGTGACACATACATGATGTCTTTTTCTGAAAAGCTAAATTATATCTCAAGATTCTAACCATGCAGCAGGAGCCAGCCTTTATGCACAGCCAGCCTTCCTACCAAAGAAATATAATTCTTTGAGTATGCTTCAAAGTTTCTTAGTTCCTACCGGCACATGGAAGAAAGAGACAAGAAGATATAGTCTCTGTCACTCGGGCAAATGTTACGTGTCTATGAGCATTTTTCATATTGTACCTAAAACATCATAGAAACGAAAAGTGATATAAAATGAAATTAATGAATTATCCACATTCCTAATTTGGGTCATGATTGTTTACTTCTTTTTTTCTTAATTCTGCCAGTAATTCTTTTGAGAAGTTTCAGTAAAACTGCCTTTCAACTTTTCTCGTTTCCTGAAATCCAATCTTGTGGCTTGAGTTATAATTTTAGGACGGAAAATATAAAGTAATAACAGTAACACAACAATAAAACCCCAAAGTGCCTTTGGTGTAACCAAAGGTGTTGCAAAGTGCCTTGTTAGTAAACAGATGGCATAATTAAGATTTAACGGTATCTAAAACATTTTTAAAATTTAAGTATTGATTTCATTGGTTACTATCAATGCCACTGCAGGTTTTTAATAATATTAAATTATGATAAAAATATGAGGAAACAGTTTTAAGTGCAAATATATTCCAATAACAGCAGGTATTATGTTTCAAAATTGTTACAAAAATATATGAAGTTTAAAAAACAAAAAATAAGGGAAAGTTTATTTTTTCAAAGATGCTAATCATAAGGATTTTAATTTGCATTATAATATCTACAGATTCTGCATTGTAAAAGTGAAATAGCTAAATGAATACTACGGGAGTCCGAAATGTGACTCACCAGGCTAAAATCAAGGTGTAAGCACAGCTATATTCCTTGGGAATACAAAGGAAAATTTATTTTTTGGTAATTGCATTTGTTGGTCCCTTGCAGCTATCTGAGGTTTCTGTTATCTTGCTGGCTTTACACTGACTGAGAGGCACTGCCACCTTGTAAAGGCATCCACATTCTTTCACTCATGGCCCACTCACTCCATCTTCAAAGTCAGCAACTGCAGGCCTTTCTTAGGGCACATCCTTCTGATCTCCCAACTGTCTCCCCCTTTTCCCTTTTAGGGCCCATGTGGTTTCACTGGGCTTACCCATATAATCCTCAATCCCCCTTTTTAATGCCAGATAATTAGCAGCATTTAATTCCTCTTTCCCATATAATTGCTTTTTTTCCATTTACATTCCTAAGGAATGTAACTAACATATGCATAGGTTTGGAGGATTGGAGCATGGATATGTTTGGGGGGATATTATTCTCACTACCACAAAAATATAATCAATATAGTTGAAAAATGAGGGAGGGTATTCTTTTTCTTCCTCCATTAAATCATTTTGCTTTTTAAAAATGAAATCATTCAGATATTTTCTTTAGCTTTGTAATATAGATAGAGATAAGAGAAAGATATCTGGGATATCTTAGAAGTAAAATAAAAGATAAACTATTTCTATTCACTCATATATAATTTTGATTAACTACTTTGTGTCAAATTGTAGACTAGGCATTCCATAAATAGAAATAAAACAGAGAGATATCCTGCCTTCTGCAGGCATAGAGCCTAGTGAGAAAAATGAACAAAGACTGCATAAATACATAAATAAATATACAATTACAATTTATAATGAGTGTTATAAAGAAAATAAATAGCACTCAGTGATACAGAAATCTGCTGACAGGATGACGGTGCAAAGGCAGAGTGAACTACGAAGGATGGTCAAGGGTTATCTTAAATGGTAATGACCTGCAAGATTTCATTTCCAGCCATGGGAGTGAAGAATCCCTGCACATAGCAAACATTTTTGTCATTCAGGCCTCTTTTGTTACAAATTGCACAAATGTGACCTAAGGAAATGCAATATGAGGCTGGTGAAGGACAACCTGCAGAATAAAAAATTAAAAAAGTGGAAAGCAATCCTCTGCACCTCCACTGCCACCCTTGCTCTTGCTGAACCATTATTATAAGTCTCCACACCGGTCTTCTCACTGCTGCCATGGCTTGCTGGCAGTATTCTTACATATCAGCTAGCATCATCTTAAAAAACAAAATCAAAAACAGCAAAGTCAGGCAAAATCACCCCTCTGCTGAAAGCACTTGAATGGCTTCACATAACATTCACAGTGAAGAGTTCATAGTTCTGTCTTTGCCAGGTCTTAGAAGGCCCTATATGACCTCCTCCTCTTCAGACCGTGTACTCCCTTGCGCTAGAACAAGGAGCATGATGCTAGAGCATCATCTCCTACCTAGCACATGTCTTTGCTCACTGCTCCAGCCACAATAGCCTCTTTGCTGTGTGTAATTGCACCCACCTCTGGCCCTGCGGCTCGGCCCAGCTCTCCTATGGTCTACATAACATACAGGAGCTCTGACTCCTAACAGCCTCTTATCTTGCTGTCTTTCTTAACATGCCATATTTATATTTTCACAAAGCTTGTCACCTGACATATCCTTTTATTTGTTCTGTTTGTTTATTTTCTGCCTTTCTGTATCAGAATGAAAGTTTTATGTGAGCAGCGGAATTCTCTGATTTCCTCCCTAATGAATCCCCATCAATGCTGGATGCGTGGTTGAAGGTCAACAGTTTTTACCGAATGAATTAATGAAAACAGCTTTTAGGGAAATTGCAAAGGTTACTTCTTACCTAAGGAGCTGTGCCCTTGGGTATTTAGAGATAGTTGTCTGAATTCTGGTCCTAACTTAAAAACCTACTTCAGTATGTATATAATAGGTCACTCATTACCCCTGATCTTCAGGTTATTCTTCTATAAAATGGAGAAAATTATTTCTATTTTATTCTCAGAATATTTAGGATCAGATAGGAGAATATATCTAAGATTATAAAATGCTACAAAGACATAAAATATAATTATTCATCTATGCATTTCTTAGTAGTTTATAATTCTTGACTTTTAGCTTTGTTAATGTTAGTCTGCATAAGCAACATTCATAAAGTACAATAAATATAATCACATTTTTTGCATATCATAATACTTTCAAATTTTTTCTGCTGGGTTAATTTTTCCTCACTTTTAAAAAAATATAGACTGGTCCTATGATTTTCTGTGTATTTTTTAAGCAATAGTGTGACTTATGATCACATTCTCAATTCAGTAATTTTAAAACCCTCCAACCTTAGTGAAAATTCAAACTCTGGCCCTGGTTAGATATTGAGGCTTCTACCTCCCTCTAATTTTGGCCTTTTGCAGGTGGAAAATCTACACCTAGGGAAATATAGTTGATATTTTTTTCATTATCAGGACATGACTGTGAGTTCTGCTCCCTCAGCTACCTAACCGGGATTGCTGGCTCCCTCAGGACTGGAGCACAGAAAAGTAGAAGAGGAAAATCCCTTTATTTTTCCTGGTCCTAGATTTACAACTTTCAGGTGTTCTTTGGAGACCATGACATTCCCCCAAGTCCCCTCAATGCACACATTTTTATGGATGTTCTCATTACACAGGGTTCAAATCTATTCTACCAGTTTTCTGGCTTCTTCCAGAATACCTGGCATTCTATCAGGTCCTTTAGATTCTCTCTACTGGGGTGTGTCTGTGCGCTTAAGAATGGGACCTAAAAAGACCCAAACAAGAGATATTCTGTCTTCTAAATGGCTTATATCTGGTCCATGGGACACATATATAATTTACTGCATAAACACTGCAAGTTCAAATTATATAATGTAGCCTCAATCTTTCCTTTAATCAGTGGTTAAAGCACTTAGCCAATCATGCATAAATTTTCCAGTTATGAAAAAATCAGTCACTATGCTTCTGAGTCCTCCAACCTATAGAAAATACACATTGTGGGCCGGGTATGGTGGCTCATGCCTGTGATCCAGCACTTTGGGAGGCTGAGGCGGGTGGATAGCCTGAGGTCAGGAGTTCAAGACTAGCTGGCCAACATGGTGAAACCCTGTCTCTACTAAAAATACAAAAATTATCTGAGTGTGGTGGCATGTGCCTGTAATCCCACCTACTCAGGAGGCAGAGGCAGAAGAATCACCTGGATGCAGGAGATAGAGGTTACAGTGAGCCGAAATTATGCCAATGCACTCCAGCCTGGTGACAGCACAAGACTCTGCCTAAAAAGAACCCAACATATTATGTTACCCTATCTCCGTGGTCAAGGTGAGACTGAAATCTTCTCCAGCTCTCCTTGGCAGGTTGGAATAATGTGCTGTAATAGAAAGACTCATAACACATTAAGAGTTTTTACAGAGGAATCGTCTCCCAAACCTCTCTAACCTTTGACATGCTTTTATTTTCTATGTAAAGGCATTTGAGAATAGTATAAGCCGTTAGTGTATCCTCTTTTGATAATTTTTCGTTTTAGAATTTTATCTATTTTAGAGTGTAATCTGCATTGCATCTTGTTGCTACAACTTAAAAATTTTAATTTATCACCCTGTTAACATTTGTATTTTAAAAATCCTGCACCTCGTGTGTGTGTGTGTGTGTGTGTGAGAGAGGGGGAGAGACAGAGAGAGAGAGAGAGAGAGAGAGAGTTTATATTGAAATCCCATCTGCTTTGAAAGAGTTACTATGATGATTTCATAGCTGAACTCTTTGCCTATTGTTTCTCCTTCTTCTTCAACTATATCTTTCTAGCGTCACCTTCCTTAATTACTCTATGCATATAACTTACTTGCTCAGAAAAATTGAATGGTTCCCTTTACTTACTGTAAAAAAATGAATGCTACAGCATCCCCATGGCCTTCCCTTATTGCAAGGATTTAACAGAAGATGATTATGGCAAAGTTATTCCTAAAGGATTATAAAAAAATATGCAAATAGAAAACATGCAAAAAATATTTCAAATGGTCACCACAAATTTTACCCCCTATTTGGCAGTGTGCCAAAAGGCATCCCAGGATGTGATCCTCTTTTTCATTGCCCAGTGTTCAAGAAAAAACAGGATATTCCTTTTTAAAGACTCACGTCTCTGAAGGGACATTTGATTAAAGTTCAGGTTCTAAGCTGCAGTGAATTTCCTGTGTTTGCTGCTTATGACTAAATCTCCCAGTTACTTTTCCAAAGGGAACCAATTAGTAAGAATTATCCCCTCCATGGAGTTCACAAACAGAAAGTCACACTGAATGTGTCCAATCTCCCTTTAGTTCCAGGAAACAATACTTCTCTAAGACCATTCCAAATGTGGGCTGAGACTGTCGGTTGCCACTCAATCATGTTTGATTCCCTTGGACTAATGATTTGTCTTGACACTTCAGTGAGCTTTATACCTCATGTGAAATGGGATGACAAGAATGTGTTGGTCCACACAGGCTGTACCTTCTAATTTCAGATCAAGGAATATAACTAGGTACTGCCTTAGACTATGACTATATTGCTTCTCAACATTAGGATAGTGATTTTCTGTAAAATAAAATTAACCAAAAACTTTTTTTTGGTTAATTTGGTTAATGCTGATCCTATTTCTAGACTCTGATTTTATTAATTTGGGGGTGGGAAACAGACATTGGGTATTTTTTAACAGCTTCCCAGGTGATTTTAATGTGCAAAAAGATTAAGAATCAGTGCATTAAGTTGACCATAATTTTATTCCAGGCATGGATGTTCTAGTCTTCCTAGCATTGAATAAAGTTCTCCTGAAATATGTCTGGATGTGACCCTGAATTAAAAGATACTGACATGTTAAAATTTTTTTGTATTTCAAAATTACATATCTGTAAGACATATGGTTTCAGGAAATGGATTCAATCATTATCATAATTTTATGATGTCTAGTCATAAAACTTGTATTTCTCCCCATCAGTTAAAAATAGGCTCAGAAAAGGGAGACTCATTCACTCAGTACTCCATCAGTCCAACATAATCAGCCATGGGCTGCCAGAATCATACAACAAGCATTTATTTCTTCTTATCTGAATTCAGTTCTCTGAGAAAATAGATGTGCTTTAGCTCAGTGCTTTTACATTTTTCCAGCCAAGATGACTGCTGTCAGTTTAGATATATGGTTATAATTTAATAAATCTTTGACCTATATTTATTCTATGTATTAATTTATACAATTATATATTCTGTGACCCTTCTAGCCTGAGTTAGGTAAAATATAACATGTAAGTGGTGGCAGAAGCTTATGAAATTCACATTTTCTTTAAATCTATTTTTATTTCATGAAAATCATTGTGGGAGGCCCTATTTGACCTAACGATGTAGTCCTAAAAAAGGCTGGAATTTATCCTAACAGAGTCCTTACCCTATAATTTTTGTTATGGACTGAATGTTTGTGTCCCCCTCAAAAATTCATATGTTGAAGCTCTAACACCAAATATATTTGGAGATGGGAACTATGAGGAGGTGATAATGGTTAAATGAGGTCATAAGGTGGGTTTCTGATCCAACAGGATTGGTGTCCCTATAAGAGGAGACACCAAAGGGCTCATTCTCTCTCTCTCCACAAGTGCACAAAGAGAAAGAGGTGTTCCTCTTTCTTGAGTGTTCTTCCCCCAGCTGGTGGAATAGAGGCTTTGTTAGCATACCTCACCCAACTGGAAATAGCCAAATAGTGTGTAGAGATTGATACTGTGAACTTTTATCCAAGAAGGAACACAGGAGTTCAACATAAAAGCAAAATAAAACATTGGATAACAGAAAAAAGAAAATGTACAGAATCCTATGTGGTGAGATCCTGCAGAAAATTGTGAGTAAATTCCTAGAGTGTGACAGCAGGTGAGTGTTTCTGCAATACACATTCCCACCAGGTAGCCAGACAATTCAGGCCACAGGGGAACTTCCTGACCCTACCACACCCTGGATCTGACTTGGGGAGTAGCAGGGAGACTGAGCAGGTAAAGGATCTCAGACCTGGGTGCCACAACCAATCCTAGCTCATAGAGGGCTGTATTGGGAACTTAGCAGGGATGGCAGTCACTGCTTCAGAGTGTCTTGGGCTGGGTTTTGTGATCTGGTCTTGAATGGGGGAGGAATCCCCCAAAGCCAGAACTGGGAGGTGAGTGTGGTATGGGCTCCAATATGGGCCCTCAAGTTGTATGCTTCCCCTTAGTGGGACTGGACTGAGAGAGGTTTAGCCTGAGAGGTGTGGTTTTGACCCAGGTGGCGAATTTTGCACTCTGGGAGGTTTTGTGGTCTGAAGGCAAACTGTGTGTGGCCTGGCTAAGTATTCTAATTCACACCAGCTTTGGGTGGTGGGAGGAAGTCCTGCCAGGTCAGCATTATGACAGTGTATCAGGTCCCACTGTTACTTACTAGGCTGTGGAGACCAGGCTGCACCTCTTTCTTCATGTGGGTCTTTGACACAGCAGTGGTTGCTCCACTCCTTGCTGGGGCATTTCTCCAAAGACTTGAGGACTGTCCTCGGACCCCCATTGTGGCCAGCACTTGTGCCCACCATTAGAGGTCTTGTGTGCAGGCTTTCCCAGCCCAGCCCAGTATAACTTTGTCCCCCCTGCACAGGACTGGGACTGCTGAGCGTTCCCTGTCCCAACCCATTACTGGGGTCAATCCACACAGCCCATTATAATATCTGCTGACACAAGTCCACAGTGCTTGGAAAGAAGACACTTTGCTACCACAATTGCCCATGCCTCAGTGGCTACTCAGGGGGCCTGGAGACCACTGACCCACCGAGTACATTGCTACTATAACTAGCATTTGAGAAAACTACCACACTAAGATTATTTATAATCAGGGAAATCATATAGTCTATGCCAGTGACACACCCAGAAGCAAACCCAAATGACAACTCAACATACGTTATAGTCACATCCTCAAAAAAAAAAAAAAAAAAAAAATCCTGCTCCAATGAAAATAAGCTCATAAATAGTAAGTGACTATTTCTCCAGGTATGAACAAATCATCATAATAATATTAGAACTATGAAAAAGGAGGGTGATATGAAAACCTTGAAAAAAGTATAGTAATTGTTTATAAATTGATTCTAAACAAAACAAAATTTTCAAAATGCCAGATAAAAAATTCAAATTACTGATTTTAAAGAAGCTCAATGGGATCCAAGGAAAATATAGAAACCAAAATAATCAGAAAGTCAGTTCAGGAAATGAATGAAAATTTATCAAGGAAACAGATATCTTAAAAAAAACAGAAATTTTGGAATAAAAAATTCATTGAAGGAATCACAAAATACAGTTTAAAATCTGCAATGATAGACTAGACCAAGCAGAAGAGAGAATCTCAGAACGTGAAGACAAGTCTTTCAAATTAATCAGGTCAGACAAAAATAAAAAAGAAATAATAGAAAAGAATGAACAAAGCCTTTGAGAAGTATGAGAGTACATTAAGTAACTGAACTTACAAATAATTGATATTCCTGAGAGAGATGAAAAAGCAAAAAGTTTAGAAAACTTATTTCACAACAGAACTCCATCAAACCACAAAGATGAACACAAAGAGAAATAAAAAAAGAATCAAAGAATCCACAGAACAACTAGATAACAACATTACGGCAGGAACAAAATCTCACATTTCAGTGTTAACCTTGAATGTAAATGGATTAAAGTTTCCACTTAAAAGATACAGATTGGCTGAATGCATTAAAAAAAAAAAAAAAAAAAAAAAAAAAAAAACATGAACCAACTCTATGCTACTTACAAGAAACTTGCCTTACTGGTAAAGACACTTAGAGACTTAAGGTAAAACATATTCCATGCAAAGGGAAACCAAAAACATTTAATGCTATAAACTTCCCTTTTAGCACTGCTTTTGCCGTATCCCAGAGATTCTGGTATATTGTGTTTCCATCTTCATTCTGGTCAATTCTTTAAAAATTTCTGGCTTAATTTTGTTGCTGACCCAGGTATCATTCAGGAGTGTGTTGTTTAATTTCCACGTATTTGTATAGTTTCTGAGCATTTCTCTTGGAATTGATTTCTATTTTTATTCTTCTATGGTCTGAGAAGATTTCAATTTTTAAAAATTCATTAAAATGTGTTTTGTGGCTTATCATATTGCCTCTCTTTGAGAATGTTCCATGCACTGATTAGAAGAATTTATATTCTGCAGTTGTTGGGTAAAGACGTCCATTTGGTCTGAAGTCAAATTTAAGCTCAGTGTTTCTTTGCTGGTTTTCTGTTTGGATGGTCTGTTTATTGCTGTAAGTGGGATATTGAAGATCATCATTATTATTATATATCTAGCTATGTTTTTCTTTAGATCTAGTAATATATGTTTTATGAACCTCTGCGCTCCAGTGTAGAGTGCATACATATTTAAAATTGTTAGATCCTCTTGTTGAATTGATACTTTTATTAGCATATAATGACCTTCTTTTTCTTTTTACTGTTTTTAATTTAAAGTCTATTTTATCTGATACAAGTATAGCTATTCCTGCTATTCACCACTTTGAATAAATGGTGCTGGGAAAATTGGATTGCGATATGCAGAAGAATGAAATTGGACCCCGTCTGTCACCTAACACGAAAATCAACTCAAATCAGATCGAAGACTCTTTATTTATTTATGATGGCTTTCACTCTTGTTGCCTAGGCTGGAGTGCAGTGGCATGGTCTATGCTCACTGCAACCTCTACTTCCTGGATTCAAGTGATTCCCTGCCTTAGCCTCCTAAGTAGCTGGGATTGCAGGTGCCCATAACCATGCTTGGCTAATTTTTGTATTTTTACTAGAGACGAGGTTTCACCATGTTGACCAGGCTGGTCTCGAACTCCGGACCTCAGCTGACCACCCACCTTGGCCTCACAAAGTGGTGGGATTACATGTGTGAGCCACTGCACCCGGCCTGAAGACTTTAATGTAAGACCTGAAACTATTACAATACTAGAAAAAAACCTAGTGAAGCTCTTCTAGACATTGATCTAGGCAAATAATTCATGACTAAGACTTTAAAAGCACGAGCACCAAAACAGTCAAATGGGACTTAATTAAACTAAAAAGCTTCTGCACAGCAAAAGAAATAATCAACTGAGTGATGAGACAACTTGCAGAATGGGACAAAATATTTTGCAAACTATGCATCTGACAGGGTACTGTTATCCAGAATTTATGAGAAGCTCTAACAACTAACCAAAGGAAAAAAAAAACCCACAAAAAAACATCAAATGAGCCAAGTGAGAAGTAGGCAAAGTACATGCATAGATATTTTTCAAAAGAAGATATACAAATGGCCAAGAAACATAAACTTCTCAGCTCCACTAATCATCACAGAAATGCAAATTAAAATCACACTAAAATGTCATCTTATACATGTTAGAATGGCTATCATTAAAAAGTCAAAACATAACAGATATTAGCAAGGATATAGAAAAAAAGTAATGTATATACATTGTTAGTGGAGATTTAAACTGGCACAGCTATTATGCAAAACAGTATAGAGGTTCCTCAAAAAATTAAAAATGGAGCTACCCAAAAGAAAAGAAATAATTATATTAAAAAGATACCTGCACTTGTATGATTATTACAGCACTATTTACAATAGCACAGATATGGAATCAACCTAAGTGTCCAGCAGTGGATGAATGGATAGAGCAATGTGCATACTATTCAATGGAATACTATCCAGCCATAAAAAGAATGAAATCATTTTATGCAGCAACATGGATGAAACTGGAAGCCATTTTCATAAGTGAAACAACTCAGAAGCAGAATGTCAAATACCACGTTCTCAGAAGTGGACACTAAACATGTATACATGGAAATAGAGTGGGGAATAATAGACATTGGGGGACTCAGAAGCGTGAGAGGGTGGGAGGGGGTAAGCAGTGAGAAATTACTTGATGAGTAAGGTCCAAGAATTCAAATAGTATTTGTAATCTTTCTATGCCACTCACCTTCTTGTTGACTTTATTCTACCAGTCTGGTTATGTCCAAAAACCAATACTACAGGTACCTTTGGGCTGTCATTCATAAAGCCTAGACTCAAGAGGAAAGAGATCCTTTTCTAACAAGTTTCCCTTATAAAAACCCTGGAAAAGGATTCCAGTTGATATACTTGAGTGACATGTTCATTACTGGGCCAAATGATGGAGTTCGTTTGGGATGTCATGACTGACTGGTCTAGCTTGGGTCATACACTTAACCCTTTTGGCTGTGTGTATATGTGTGTGGGGGAGGGAGAGTGGTGAACAGATGGATGTGTGTGTGGTAGTTATGTTCTAAATATATAAAGCAACACAGGTGGCTTATGGGGTAGGTCCAGGGATTAGTGTGCTTTTTTTCTCTTCTCTAGCCAAGAATGTTACAGACTACATTTTAATTTGCATTCTATGAACTATAGTTTAGAATATAGTTTAGTATACAGTAGGTCTTCAAATAAAATTGTTTTATTCAATATTGTTTTATTATAATGTTGATGAGAAAAAATTAATTCCTGGCCAGGGCCATTGTTTGTTTGGAGTTTACACGTAGTCCTCTCTTTGGTTTTCTGTGAATATTCCAGTTTCCTTCCACATTCCAAAGATGTACACATTATATGAATTGACATGTCTAAATTGTCCCATTCTGAGAGTGTGTGTGTGTGTGTGTGTGTGTGTGCGGTGCCCTGTGATGGAATAGGGTCCTATTAGGGTCCAGTTCCTACCTTGCTCCCTGAGCTGCTGGGATAGGCTCCAGCCACCCAAACCCTGAATTAGAATAAGCTGGTTGGAAAATAAATAAATGAATACAATGACTGCAAAAATAATAACTCTTAAAGTAGATAATAGTCATATAAATGCAACAAGAAATAACAGACTATTTCATTTACAGGTCTGTCATATATTTCATTATTTGATTTTGAACTTCATGGTGGGAAGAGGTGCTCCTTAAAATCTTCACTTTGTAAACCTTTATCCCTTCAGTAGACTTGCCGCCACAATCGCTGTCACTCACTAATTTACCAAAATTGAGTAAATCATTACCTTACTTATTTTTATACATCTTTCTTTCTTAAATGTATGTATAGATCACATTTATTTCAATGTTTGATATTATAGTTGTCCTGTTTTTTTTTTTTCTTTCTTTCTTCCTTTCTTGTTTTGAGATGGAGTCTCACTCTGTCACCCAAGCTGGGGTGCAGTGGCATGATCTTGGCTCACTGCAACCTCTGCTTCCCAGGTTCAAGCAATTCTCCTGCCTCAGCCTCCTGAGTAGCTGGGACTACAGGCACGTGCCACCATGCCCAGCTAATCTTTTGTTTTTAGTAGAGACAGGGTTTCATCCTGTTAGCTAGGATGGTCTCAATCTCCTGACATCGTGATCCACGCACCTTGGCCTCCAGAAGTGCTAAGATTACAGGCGAGAGCCACCACACCAGGCCGCAGTGTCTTTATTTAGAAGTTTGGTAATGTTTCTCTGACCAGAATGTGCCTTAAGAACTTACATCTTCTTTATATCAAATAGCTCATGAGAAAACTGATTTTATTCTATGTAATTTCCTTTGAAGAGCCAGTTTCCAAGAACCTATCAAATACCTTAAGTAAGGACTTACTGTAGTTTCTAAATTAATTGTTTTCCACTCATTTGATAAGGTGGCTCTTCAGAATGTTCACAACTTAGACTGATGAAATTAGGAAGTAAAGAATTAAATGGAGAGTAGCTTTCCTAAATCTCCTAATTAAAAGAGAGCACCTGCCTCCAATTGCTATAAATATTTTAAAACTTTTTTTGGTAAATTGAAACAGGTTTTTTTACTATCTCAGCTGCAGGCAAATGTATACCTTAACTTTCCAGTTCGTGATTTGACAAAGATACCTAAAACCCTAATGAGCTTTAAACAGTTTCATGAGGGAAAAAAACAAAATAGAATCCTGAAGAGACTACCAGTTATGTATGCAATTTTAATTTTATAAAAAAAATTACGACATTCAAATCTCTAGCATAACTCCTTGTGGGGGACTCAGGACAAATAATGAGATTAAACCTAGTGACCGAAATCATGTCCTAAGGAGAAGAGAAATTGTAGGAACACAGAAACCAAAAGTCAACCATGAATCCTATTTTTCCTAGGTTTCTCATGCCTTCCTGTAAGTGCTTTAGATTTAATATGCCCAAGAGATTTTCAGTCTAGAGTTTAAAAATCTTTCCTCAAATAGCTTGTTTTGCTGGAAAGCTTACACTGAAACAATAATTAAGATCATGTTGCTATTGTTTAAAACTTCAAGGGGTCTAGTTACCTTGTTAACTGTAATTTTGGTGTGACCTTACCTGGGAAAAATCATATTATAATATAAGTAAAATAAAGAAGTCACCTTCCTTGAAATGACTTTGCTTATAAATTACATATTGGGTTCTTAGTTCAATCATTAATGAAGAATAATTAAAGAAACTGCTTTCAATATTGTATGTGGTCAAAGTTATACATACGCCAAAAAATAACATATTCTTTGCACATGTCAATGACTGCTCCTAGGTTTTTTAATCTGTGGACAAAACCTCTGCACTAAACTTTAGCTCAACATAGAAGCCCTATAATTAGCTGCCTAAATGTAACCTATATATTAATAACTTTGCAAAAGACAAGTTCAGCAAGAATGGTCATCAGAGATCAGATAACAATTTCAAGCTACACAAAATGCAACTCTTTTCTGAACTGCCCTAAAACAAACAAATTTATTTCAATGACTTGAAACTGCTTTCAATTGACTTCTATGCTCCCATTTCATAGCAATTATGAGCATATTTCTCTATAAGGATACAGAGTTATTGCCACAGACCAGTAGTAGCTTGCTTTTGAAGGATAAAATTTGTGGCTTGTTATAAAGGTTTTTAACTAAGTAGTTGTTTCTGACATGCCTTTTCAAAATTATCCACTCTAACACCTAAAGAAAGACAAGAAAATATAGATCTGCAGATTAAAAACCAAGACCATCAGTCAGCTAGACTCTGACAAGATGATTCACTAATTATAAGTCAAATAAACTATACTGTGAAACAAAGATGAAAGCAAGTCATCTATTTAATTCAAATATAATACCATACAACACGTCAAAAAGCTTATCCATCATGATCAGTCAGCTTCAACCCTGGGCTGCAAGGCTGGTTGAACATATGTAAGTCTATAAACGTAATCCATCACATAAACAGAACCAAAGACAAAAACCACATGATTATCTCAACAGATGCAGAGAAGGCCTTCGACTAAATTTAACAGCCTTTTATGCTAAAAACTCTCAAAAACTAGGTACTGATGGAAGGGGATCTCAAAATAATAAAGGCTATTCATGAAAAATCAAAGCCAGTATCATGCGGAATGGGCAAAAACTGGAAGTATTCCCTTTGAAAACTGGTACACCACAAGGATGCCCTCTCTCACCACTCCTATTCAACATAGTATTGGAAGTTCTGGCCGGGGCAATTAGACAAGAAAAAGAAATAAAGCGTACTCAATTACGAAAAGAGGAAGTCAATTTGTCTCTATTTGCAGACAACATGATTATATATTTAGAATATCCCATCATCTCAGCCCCAAATCTCCTTATGCTGATAAGCAACTTCAGCAAAGTCTCAGAACACACAATCAATGTGCAAAAATCACAAGCATTCCTATACACCAATAACAGACAAACAGCCAAATCATGAGTGAACTCTCATTCACAATTGCTACAAAGAGAATAAAATATCTAGAAATACAACTTACAAGAGATGTGAAGGACCTCTTCAAGGAGAACTACAAACCACTGCTCAAGGAAATAAGAGAGGACACAAACAGATGGAAAAACATTCCATGCTGATGGTGAGGAAGAATAAATATCATGAAAATGGTCATACTGCCTAAAGTAATTTCTAGATTCAATGCTATCCCTATCAAGTGACCATTGACTTTCTTCACAGAACTGGAAAAAAACACCTTAAACTTCGTATGGAACCAAAAGAGAGCCCACACAGCCAAGATAATCCTAAGCAAAAAGAACAAACCTGGAGGCATCAAGCTACCTGACTTCAAACTATACTACAATGCTACAGCAATCAAAACAGTATGGTACTGGTACCAAAACAGAGATATAGACCAATGGAACAAAACAGAGGCCTTAAGTAATGCCACACATCTACAACCATCTGATCTTTGACAAACCTGACAAAAACAAGCAATGGGGAAAGGATTCCCTATTTAATAAATGGTGTTGGGAAAACTGGCTAGCAATATGCAGAAAGCTGAAACTGGATCCCTTCCTTACATCTTATACAAAAATTAACCCCAGATGGATTAAAGATTTAAACGTGAAACCTAACACCATAAAAACTCTAGAAGAAAACCTAGGTAATACCATTCAGGACATAGGCATAGGCAAGGACTTCATGACTAAAACACCAAAAGCGATGACAACAAAAGCCAAAATAGACAAATGGGATCTAATTAAACTTCAGAGCTTCTGCACAGCAAAAGAAACTATCATGAGCGTGAACTGGCAACCAACAGTATGGGGAAAAAAAAATTTGCAATCTACCCCTCTGACAAAGGGTTAATAACCAGAATCTACAAAGAACTTAAACAAATTTACAAGAAAAAAAACAAACTACCACATCAAAAAGTGGGTGAAGGATATGAACAGATACTTTTCAAAAGAGGACATTTATGCAGCTAACAAACATATGAAAAATGCTCATCATCACTGGTCATTAGAGTAATGAAAATCAAAACCACACTGAGATACCATCTCACACCAGTTAGAATGGTGATCATTAACAATCAGGAGACAATAGATGCTGGAGAGGATGTGGAGAAATAGGAACACTTTTACACTGTTGGTGGGAGTGTAAATTAGTTCAGTCATTGTGGAAGACAGTGTGGTGATTCTTCAGGAATCTAGAAATAGAAATACCATTTCACTCAGCAATCTCATTATTGGGTATATACCGAAAGGATTATAAAACATTCAATTATAAAGACACATGCACACATATGTTTATTGCGGCACTGTTTACAATAGCAAAGACTTGAAACCCACCCAAATGCCCATCAAAGATAGACTGGATAAGGATAATGGCAGCACATATACACCACGGAATACTATGCAGCCATCCAAAAGGATGGGTTCATGTCCTTTGCAGGGATATGGATAAAGCTGAAAACCATTATTCTCAGCAAACTGATACCAGAATGGAAAATCAAACGCTGCATGTTCTCACTCATAAGTGGTTGTTGAACAATGAGAACACATGGACACAGGGAGGGTAACATCACCCCCTGGGGCTTGCTGGGGGGGCGGGTGGGGGGGGGATTGGAAAGGGATAACATTAGAAGAAATACCTAATGTAGATGACAGGGGGATGGATGCAGCAAACAACCAAGGCACATGTATACCTATGTAGCAAACCTGCATGTTCTGCACATATACCCCCAGAACTTAAGGTATAATTAAAAAAAAAACACTGCTACTTAAAAAAAAATATATAATACTATATGATGTTAACCATACTTAAAATGTAATACATAATTTAAGGCATCATAAATCAATGAGAAGGGACGTATTTTACCATATATAGAAAATTATTCAATTATTTTGGAACAAAATGTCCACTTAATTCTTTATGAAATACCATACAAAAAAAATCTCAGATGGATTAAAAAGATAATTGTAAATATTCAAACCACAAAATGGGAGATGGAAAAAGCAGATGGTATGAGTCTGATATCTTGTTGAGTAAGGGCTTCATTCTTTAGAAATCAGTAGAAGAAATCATGAGGAAAGTGATTTGACCATATTGAAATTACTACTTTTTCTAAGTCAAAACAAAATAATTCAAAGAAGTAAATAATCCACTAGATAAATATTATTTAAAAAATATGACAAAGGGTAAACATCCTTGGCATGGAAAGGTCTCAAAAAGTTGATTAAAAATACCAGCCTTTTCAAATATAAATGAGAGAAAAATAAGCATAATTGGAAATAAAAGAGAAAAATGAAATATATAATACTAGTGATAATATAAATGGAAATTGGTACTATTTTTTCCTATAGTTGTTAAAAGTTTACAGCAATGTAACCCCTTAGTACTGACAAGTGGACGAAGGAGTTACATTTTTGTAAATAGGCACTTTCATAACTTCTGGTAAAAGAGTAAAATGGAAAAACATATTTTAATAATAAATGGAAATAACATTTAAATACTTCAGAATGCTATACACTTCAGTATAGCAATTTCATTTTTAAAGAAATCTATTTACTGCATTTATTACAACAATTAAAAGGGCAAAAGATGAAAAAGACCAAAAAGTAAAAAATTATTGGAATATTTGCATAAGTTATTGATAACCCTAAAATACATTTAGAGAGTTACCAGATGTATGTAAAATAAGGGGAAATCATCAAAATATTAACAGTAATTTTATTCAAGGTAGTAAGATTACCGATGATTTTTCTTTTTGTTTTCCAAATTTTGTATAAGAAGTAGGTAACTTTTTATAATTAGACAAAAACAATTGATTTAAAATTCCCTGTAAATCAAAGTGGAAAATATTTGCATATAATTATTTGTCAAACATCCAATTTATATTTTATGTTTTCTTCTTGAATCAGCCTAGGAACTTAAGACTCTATATTTGGGCCACAATCCTTAATATTCTTCATAACTGCCTTCCTGGGCACTTATAGTTTATGTTCTCAACTTTTATCTAAAGATTATTTCAAAACAGCCTTATCTGCATTTGGTTACCAAAAGCTTTTGAAGAGAGTGAAGTCCTATGTGAGACACTGCTTTAGAAAGGAATGCTAAGAAGGGAGACTGGCCTGTCTTATTGCCCTATAGTAAGACCTAAGTAACTGGCCAAGTTTTTGACTGGGTTTCTAAAAGCCTGAAACCAAATTCTTAAGCTCAAATATTGTAACCATATTTGTTGACTATAGTATATTTTGATATTTTTGTTAGTTTTCCCTTATTAGATATTAACTTTTTCTGATACATCATTTACTTGCTAATTTTTTACTATCCATTTAATATTTGTAACATATATATTTTATTTCTCCAAGTTTTTTTAAATCCTCTGCGGAGAAGCCAGAAGTTGGATGAATAAGATCAGGGGTCAGCAAACTATGGTTTGGCCCTTGGGGCTGTTTTGTTTCAGTACTTGTGTGAAGAATTCTTTTACACATTTAAAAAAATTATATATATGTGTGTGTGTGTGTGTGTGTGTGTGTGTGTGTGTGTGTGTGTGTGTATGCATACATACATATACACATACAGCATAAACAAAGAAGAATATGCATTAGAGACCATACATGGCCCAAATAGCCTAAAATACTTACAGAAAAAGTTTGCCAAACCCTAGATTAAATAGATGGTTAGATGGTTAGTCAGCTACATCTTTAGAGTTTCTCAAAATCCCCCCACTATAGGACTACATACTCCTGTACAAATTCCTCCGTTAATACAGTACATACTCCTCTCTTAGTATTATATACTGTTCAATCTGTTATATCAATTTATCCAAGTATCTATCCAAGACTTGTCCTCTTAAATATACCAGGCCCACGCATCTCTCTATTCTGTATATACAGGTCATTCCACCTGAAATCTTCTTTACCCTTTCCTCTATTATGTCCTGATTTTCCTTCAATCTCAACCTGAGTGAGTGCTTAATTATAAGATCTCATGTAGAACTCACATCCTGTAATGTGGCACTTGTAAGACCCTGTCACTAACACTGACTTAGATTTTGTACATGTCTTGTCCCACAAAGAGGCTGTAAGCCACTTAGGTGCGAGGATCACATTGTATGTCTTTTGACAGTTCCTAATATATCCCTATACTTCGCAAGCTTCCTATAAAGCAGTTTCTCAAAATGTAATGGGACTATAGATACTGCTTGTTAAAAATACAGATTTTTGCACTCCTTCTGAAAGGCTGTCAGTTACCTCTGGGGACTGGGCTTGAGTATTGATGTTTTTTAACATGTGTCAAAAGTGATTTTTAGTTGACCTAAAGTTTGACAAACATCTATGTTTGTTGATTCATTATAGGTATACTATATCAGTGCACAGCTAACCCTCAGTCCCAGGGATCTATGATGAAGAGGATGTTGATTCTGCTATTGATTATTTATCACTCTCAAGAATGAATGCCTTAGGCCACAGAACTATGTACTTGTTAGGCCTTGCAAGTTACTTTTGGCTTTTACAAGCCAATGTTTTAACTAGGACCAGCCCAGAATGTCAACCATTCAGTGTAATAAAGATCTCTGCAGTATAATTCTTGCCGCATTATGTCTCTTTTATTTCAACTTTATAGTTAGATGATTTCAGAGAACTTGGTTTATAATTCCAATTCACCTAAATTCACAAGTGAATCAGAAATCGTATGGTAATCTTGTAATTGGCCTCTTTAAAAAGGCAGTAGGATCTATGAACCTTGGGTACAAAACTGGCATTCATGACTACCATACTATAAAGCTGACTGTGAGGTTACAGAGCAATGACTTATATTTTGACTGTTTTGCAAAGACCAAATGTCACAACATAAAGCAGTCAGATAATTTTAGTGTAAATAACAGTTGATGCTTGAATACCTCTTTCCTTTCCTTAAATTAACTTAAATTGTTTTAATGTCGTCTTATGCAAAGGCTGTCACCCTTTTAAGTGACAAATTTCTAATAAATAAATAAAAATATGATATTTATTTTGTTATTTTAATATTCTGTTTTTTCCATTCACTACAGGGTTTTCTTGGCTTTGAAAAAATATATGCAATGCACCTAATAGATGTATTTTGATTATTAAAATTTGACATTAAGAAACTTTATTACTTTTTCTTATAAAGATAACACATAAAATAAAAAATAAACTATACAGGAAATTTTGTTTCTGAAATAATGTAAAATTGATTTTGTGATAAACTCCATGTACTTATAGTTGACCAGAATGCTAGTAAGAATCATTGTCTCCAGTAGGACAAAGTATCAATGGTCTTTATAACACACATCTAAAATAAGCATACATTATATGTAATAAAATCATAATTCAAGGTAGAATTTAATAGCTGACACAGTTTTTGCAGTTACATCCTATGCAAAACATTAATTTACCTAAATCTTCCTATGAAAACCAAGAGAGAGAGAACCACAAATTTTAATATCACATAGGCAATAAGATATGTTTGAAAAATTCTTTCTTCTACTCATTTAAATGTGCTTTACTAATGGCAAAGGCAGTAGAAATGTACATATTTTTAACACATGCCCCCTAATCACTTAGGCAATATTAAGTATAGCCATCTTCAGAAAATCAAGAAAAGCAACTTAAAACCAAGGTAAATGATGATATGTGTATTTAAAAGGGCTATTTAGTATAATTTCATTTATAAAATGAATTGAGAAAACATAGTTTTTGAACTTTACATGTGATCATTACGTTCACATTCCTTGTGAAATATGGGGTAAAACATATAACATGTCCTAGCTATTTCCTTCACGTTTAAATGCCTCTGAATAGTCTGACACAAGAACAGAAAATCAAACACCGCATGTTCTCACTCATAGGCGGGTGTTGAACAATGCGAACACATGGACACAGGGAGGGGAGTATCACACACTGGGGTCTGTCGGGGGGAGAAAAGGGGAGGGATAGTGGGGGGGTGGGGGAGTTGGGGGAGGGGATACCATGGGGAGAAATGCCAGATATAGGTGATGGGGGAGGAAGGCAGCAAATCACACTGCCATGTGTGTACCTATGCAACAATCTTCCATGTTCTTCACATGTACCCCCAAACCTAAAACGCAATAAAAAAAATAAAAATAAAAATAAAAAAATAAAAAATAAAAAATATATATCCTGATGATTTTATTTATTTTCTTAATTAGCTGTGCCCTTGGCTTTTTAAAACCTCTTTATTAAAGTATTACTGACATGGTATAAATTTTATATATGTAAATAACATCATTTGGTAAGATTTGACATATATATGAACCTCTGAAATCATTTTAAAAATCACAATAATGAACATAGTCAAGGCTATTTTAAAAAAGGAATATTGATTTCTTTGGGCACTAGAAAACTAGTTATTGAAAGACCAGATACTATGGGATTAAAAGTGTCTAATTATGATTAATATGGAGCTGTGTGTTTATAGCAATACCATTAAATGATACTCTAGTGACAAGTTAAATCCCTTCACAGTTTGGGATCTTAATTCTGCATGGTGCTGTAGGGCAATACTTGTGAGGCCAACCAACTTGTCTCCCAGGTACTTGTTCTATCGTCATGCACTTTTTTCATTTATTCACACAAGATTAATTGAGCAAATATTTACACTCTGAGAATGTCACCAAGATCAACTTAAAGCAAAAGGAAAAAATAGGCAGAATATTTCTCTTGTGCTTTTCTTTCTTTAATCTTTTTTCCCTTTCTCTGAAGACTCATCTTCCTGACTTCACTGCCTTAATGATACTCTAGTTAGCACATCAGTCCTTATTAATATTCCTCACCTGGGGCCAGATTTTCCCAGTAGAGCCCTGTGGTCTGATTCTTTCCTTTTATTTATGGAAAAGAGAGGACAATAAATAAATCCTGCAGTAGTTGTGTTGGTTAATTACTTACATGTTTATGGAAAGAATAGATCAATACATAAATCCATGCATTAGTTGTAGTGGTTAATTATCGCTTTAAATGATAATCCTTCAGGTTCAGATAATTTTATAAACTGTTGTTTAACAGTTTATTATTAGTTATGGCACTGCATAACTAGTAACAACTTATGGATATTAAGCACACAGGGATATTTGGGGTCAAGATAAGCACCATCCTGCTACTTTTCAAATCTTACCATAATGCACTAAAGGAATGATGCAGAAAGCCACATTTTTCTCTTCATGACTCTGAGTCTTTGATGCAAAACATGCCTTTGAAATAATATAAAACACCTCCATTTCTTTTTCCATGTGGCCATCGTTATATACATAAAAATAATATTGACATGACTTTAATTCCTTCGTGGGTTGTCCTGGAACACTGTTTTCTTAATGATATCAGTAATTTCCATTAGCTTTTTGGGAGCAGTAACATTATTACTTCTCTGACCTTATAGTCCACTAAAATTTTTTATTCTTTTTCACTCACATTTCTATTAATACATATCTTTGCCAGTTTTTATCATTGTCATTTTTTTTCATTATTGCAAGTGAAAACTTTGTCCTTTATTTCCATCCAATTTATTTTTGTTAGTTAAGGCACATTCACTGCTCTTTTATGAATGCTGAAAAGTTAATTATTCAAACACAACAAAATTATATCTTTTTAATCAAGAATTACATGCTTCCAGCTTCCATGAGAATAAAATTTTTAAAAGTGTGGTCTGTAGTTGATTATAGTATTATCAGTATTGTGTGTATATATATTTTATATCCAGAGGTAATAATTCTATAATAAAATATTTTTATATGGTAAATCCTTTATTCTGCAATAAACAATGAATAATATTATATTTGATTCCTATTGGTTGCTGAAGTAGGGAAAAATTAGGAAATCTCAATGTAATAAATAGATATTACCAGGCAGGAGCACTCACACATCATGCTGTCTTTCAAAAAGTATATTTCTATTATATAATATGAGAAAGATAATTCATAAAATGCTCTCAAAATTAAAGGCAGGCATTTGAATCCATTTTGTATTTTTAGCATTAAAATACAAAATGCATTGGAATATTTTATTTGTACTTCTTTTTGCTAAGTGGTTAATATTAACAGAATTCTTAATTAAATATAAAAGAAACATATTTTCAGTTTATTACTTGTAGGTTTAAATTCCTTCTATCTATAGAAAAAATCTCAATATTTGTAAAGTTAATATTCTACAAAAATATGATTGAAATGTTTCTTAAATTATGCCATTTCTTTAAAATCACTATCTGTAGACTAATCAATAAATTTTGGTTTTCATTTTCTATCGAATGCTATCTTAAACCCAATGTCATTACACTGAAGTGAAATGTGTCACTCATTGCAATGTAATGTGGCTACATAATTCATCTACCTCAATGATCTTTAAATTGGTATCACCAAGCTACAGCATCAAACAATCAAAACTTCCATTCATTTCTTGTATATTTTTTACATTTGTAGGCAATTTCTATTGCTGATATCATTAAGTAAATCAGATAAACAGGATTAGAATGTTAGGCACTACATATAGTCATTTTCTGTGTTTCAGATCATCTAGAATGAGCTTCATTTTTCTTCTTCTACTTATTATTGACTTAAATATTAAGTTGCTAGATTTCTTGCTTCTCTCCTGCTATTACTGTTACTTCTTTTTGTCTCACATGCATGAGAAAATATGCAAATAATATTCAAATTAGATGCTTTAATAAAATTATAGAATCAAAAGTATGTCACAATCCTCTAATGTTCTGAATAACTTTCGATTTTGGTATCTCCTGCTATGTCACTACTTAAGCATAAGACTCAAAGCAGTTTCAGATTTTTTTTTGTATGTCTGTCACAAAACTATGGCACACTGTACAGAATAACTCAATTCAAAAATATTTGACCCTTTCCCTCTCAGTACTTATTAGTAATATAGAATGCATTTGGTCTATATTGCCTTTTACTTTATTTATCTTTCTTTTTCAAGTGGATGATGTCTATATTCATATCATCTATCATATTTATATTATCTCTGTTTCTATGTATCTGTCATATCTTGTTTATGAAAAGATTACCAATAATAAGTACTCAAAACCTTTGGATAATGCTGTATGATCTTGAAGCAACCTGTGATTTTTGTCCTTCAATATAGGGCTAACCTTGCTATGCCATGATTCGCCAAAATGTCTTCTTGAAAAGAGCCCCATCATATTTTTGTGTGACTACATTGTGACTAAAAAAAAAATCACAAATAATCACATTTTTGCTAAAAAATATCCTACTTATGATTATTTGTCTAACTAAAAATAATTTTGAAAATACTTTCTCTGAAATTATGATTCACCTTCTAGTGCATCAATGTATTTTCAATCAAAATATACTTCTGTTAGCAACAATACCATAAAACTGAATATCAAGTTCTCTGTAAGGTATAACATGGTTGCCATACAAAAATAGAAAAGGAAATCTTGAAAAAATGAACAAAAATATTACTTCTACCACCAAAAAATGTGGACCGTGAAAAAAAGGCTAAAATTAAATAGTACATAAAATATTGTAGGAGAAAGTCAAAAGAGTAGGAAGAAATGTAGCCAAAATTTTTTTTGTATTTTAACAATTAGGGTTTTCAAGAGAAAATCATGAAAAATTTGATTTATAGGAAAATGTGAACAATTTTTATAAGGTTTTTTAAAATAGATTTTTTCTTGGACTTTAATAAACTATAACATAACTATAAAAGTATAACTATAAATATAGGGATTGGTTCCATACTTACAATGTGTCTTAGTCCATTTTGTGGGGGTCTAATAGGATACCTGAGACTGGGTAATTTATAAGGAATAAAGGTCTATTTAGCTCATAGTTCTTTAGTCTGGGAAGTTCAAGAAGCATGATAACAGCACCTTCATGATCTCTGGTGAGGGCTTTCATGCTGTGTTATAACATGGCAGAAGCTCAAAGGGAAAGCAAACATGTTCAAAGAGACAAAACCCAAGGTGTTGGCTTTATAACAAGCCCTTCCCACACGAACGAACCCATTCCCATGAGAATTAATTCAGTCTTCCAAGAGTGAGAATTCACTTATTCCAGTGGGAAGGCATTGATCTATTCATAAAGGTTTCATTTATATGCACTGAACACATCTCCACACTGAGGATCAAATTTAAACATGAGTTTTGGTGGGGACAAGCCATATTCACATCATAGAATGTAAAAAACAAAAGCAAAACAGAAATATTTTCTCTTTTACTATTTATCACTAATAGGTAAAGGTTTTTGAATTAGGAGATGAGCCTGTAATATAGTAGAAATGACATTTAACTAGAAGTTTGGTCTTCTAACAAACTAAAGGTTTTTAAGAAAGCCATTTAACCCACAAAACTTAGGCACTATATATATGTAAGATAGAGATGTTTCACCAAATGATTGCTAATTTTTTCTTAATTTTACGGTCCTTCAGAAATGTTTTGCATTCATCAAAAAAAAAAAAATGCCTACTTGGAAAACCATGGGTATGTATAAGAATGAATAAAATATTCACATATTTATTTTTAAAGTAGATACAGCTAACATGAGAGCCATAAGCTATAAGAAAAAGAAAATATCTATAAGAGACAATTGTATAATTAGTTTATCTAACACCAACAGCTAGAAAAGAAATAGCATTTAGGAGGCCTGAATTTTTTATTTGTTTCTTTGTAAAAGATTGAGAATGCTAGAACCACAGAAAGGGAAAGAAGATGAAACAAATCATTTCATGACTTTCAACAAATAAAAATCATGTTGAAATGACGATCCAACCCCTGCATTGTAATTACTTTGTTTGTCACAAGAATAATTATCCCATTTCCAATTTGCTTTGGAAGGAAAAAGTATGCATTAACATAATACTTTATATGAGAGAAAGAAATACACTAGTTCCCCTACAATCCTAAAAAAGATATTGTCTCTTATTTAATGAAAGTTCACTTATTCAAATCATATTACAGCTCCCAATGCCTACAATCAGACATTCTAAAATGCATAAGACTGTCACTGAAAGGTTTCTCATCTCATTTTGGGATATAGAGTCACATCAAACTTGAAAGAATCAAAAGAAGAAATTCTTAAGCAAAGCATTTCAAATACATTTCAATTTAAAACCACAAAACTACTTTTATTCAGGTACTCCAAAGCAATAAAACCCCCCATAGTTTCTGATTAAGAATTGCTTGAAAACATTTTCAGTAGCTAAGCGCTTTTCTCTTCATGAGTATCAAGTGACTTACTCAGGGTGATTATACTCAGCTAGATGCATTCATTTTACTAGTTAAATACTTCAAAGCACAATCTATATTAATCCAAGCTGTTTGTGGAATTATGTTAAAAATGAGATTCATTTCTCACTTTTGATTATTTTTCAAATTCCAGAAATACTATTTTACTATTATAATGAAATTTAATAACCCTGAAAAATATATTTATTGAATTTTTAAAAATTAAAATTCACTACTACTAAGTGTAAAAGCTGTTTTTTTGCACCTGAACTACTATGCTTAATAAAAGTGACTCTAATTACTCAAAAAGAGCATCTCCATCTCCAAACATTTTTTATTGAAAAGAACTCTATAAAAACTCATCTTTCTATATAACTTTGGTAGATTACTTATTAAATCCATAAATAACTTACTAGAAAGACATTTAAGACTCCCCCAAAAATGTGACAATTTAAAGTCAGAGTAACAGAGCCTCAAAATAATATTTGTAGCTTCAATAAAATCAGGGGGAAAACAAGCAGAGAAATAGTAACACTCAGGGAACATATATCAACAACCTTAAGTAGCATGAACATAATAATTGATAGTAACAATACTATGCATCTTAAAAATAAGGCCCAATTTTGGAATAAAAATAGTTAAATATCACTTTGAAAAAGGGTCCTTCAGAATTCTTTGGAATTTGACGAATTTTGATAAAATTTGAGATTGTATGTATGTGTTCATTTATGCTCATGGAAGCTACAGACATGGATTATTTTTATTTTTGCTTTTTAGTCTTTTCTTTATTAATTCTTCAATTATTTATATACTTATTCAATGCTTAGCAAATCTTTAGATTTCCACAGTATTATTAATTTTGGATTAGGAACAATGTGGACATTCATGTTTTGTTAAGAACTTTTTGATATTATGAAAATTATTTTACATCAATTATTTATCATTAAAAGCTAAGTAGCAATAAATTTTATAGAAAAAATAATCTAACATTAATTTTTAAAATTAGAACTAATACATATAATTTTTATTTATTTTTACTTTTTTAAATTATACTTTAAGTTCTGGGGTACATGTGCAGAATGTGCAGGTTTGTTACATAGGTATACATGTGCCATGGTGGTTTGCTGCATCCATCACCCTGTCATCTGCATTAACTATTTCTCCTAATGCTGTCCATCCCCTATTGCTCTACCCCCATTATTCCTCTCCTAACCCCCTACCCCCTGACAGACACCAGTGTGTGACATTCCCCTTTTTAAATATATAATTTTTAGATGTACATTTTCAGAGTTCTTAGCTTCAAACTTTCACCAAAGGAGATAATTTGAAGACACATTCCACAGATTAAAAATAATTTTGGTTATGGTAAGAACTTTAAATTTTATTATTATATGTAAAATTACCACACTATAAAGTTTCTTCAGAATTTTTAGTTCTAATCTAAAACTGGAATATTTCCTATACACCAACAACAGTCAAGCCAAAAGCCAAATCACCAATGAACTCCAATTTGCAATTGCCATAAAAAGAATAAAACATCTAGGAATAGAGCTAACAAGGGAAGTGAAAGATCTCTACAAGGAGAACTACAAAACACTGCTCAAGGAAATCAGAGACGACACAAATAAGTGGAAAAACATTCCATGCTCATAGATACGAGAAATAAATATCATTAAGTTGGCCATACTGCCCAAAGTAATTGATAGATTCAATGCTATTTCCATTAAATTCCCATTGACATTTTTTAAAGAACTAGAAAAAACTATTTATAACTTCTTATGGAACCAAAAAAGGCCCAAATAGCCAAGACAATCCTAAGCTAAAAGAACAAAGCTGGGGCATCATGCTACCCAACTTCAAACTATACAACATTATTGCAGTAATCAAAACAGCACACTAGTGGTACAAGAACAGATACATAGACCAATGCAGCAGAATAGAAATCCAGAAATAAGACCATATACCTACAACTATCTGATCTTTGACAAACCTGACAAAAATAAACAATGAAGAAAGGATTCCCCTGTTCAATAAAAGGTGCTGAGATAACTGGCTAGCCATATGCAGGAAATTGAAACTGGACCCCTTCCTTATACCATATGCAAAAATCAACACAAGGTGGATTCAATAATTAAATGTAAAACCCAAAACTATAAAAACCTTAGAAGAAAAGCTAGGTAATACCATTCAGAACATATGCACTGGCAAAGATTTCATGATGAAGACCAAAAGCAATTGCAACAGAAGCAAAAATTGACAAATGGGATCTGATTAAACTAAAGAGCTTCTGCATGGCAAAAGAAACTATCAACAGAGTAAACAGACAACCAACAGAACAGGAGAATGTTTTTACAAGCTATGCATCTGATAAAGGTCTAATATCCAGCATTTATAACGAATGTAAACAAATTTATAAGAAAAAACAAACAGCCCCATTAAAAAGTTGGCAAAAGACATGAACAGACACTTTTCAAAAGAAGACATATGTGCAGCCCAAATCATATGAAAATCTCAACATCACAATCATTAGATAAATGCAAATAAAAACAGCAATTAGATACATCTCGTGGCAGTCAGAATGGCTATTAAAAGTCAAAAAACAACAGATGCTGGCGAGGTTGTGGAGAAAAAGGAACACTTTTACACTGTTGGTAGGAGTGAAAATTAATTCAATCATTGTGGAAGACAGTGTGGCAATTCCTCAAAGTCCTGAAGACCAAAATACCACTTGACTGAGCAATCCCATTACCCAAAGGAATACATCCAAAGGAAATTAAATTGCCCTATTATAAAGACATACACACATATGTTCACTGCAGCACTATTCACAATAGCAAAGACATGGAATCAACCTAAATGTCCATCAATGATAGACTGGATAAAGAAAATGTGGTACATATGCACAACGGAATACTATGCAGTCATAAAAAAGAACAAGATCATATCTTTTCCAGAGACACAAAAAGAGTCCATTATCCTTAGCAAGCTAACACAGGAACAGAAAACCAAATACTGCATGTTCTCACTTATAAGTGGGAGCTAAATGGTGAGAACACGTGGACCCACAGAGGGGAAAACACATACTGGGGTCTATCTGACGGTGGATGGTGGAAAGAAAGAAGATCAAGAGAAATAACTAATGGATACTAATCTTAATACCTGGGTGATGAAATAATCTGTACAACTAATTCCCATGACACACATTTACCTATGTAACAAACCTGCACATCCTGCACATGTACTCCTGAACTTAAAAGTTTAAAAAATCAGAATATTTATAAATATGTCTACAAATTAATTCAACATCATATAGTTTTGCTTAAAATAATATAAATTCTGCTTAAAAATAAATTGCATAACCTAGTGTCATAGATTATATCTGGAAATAAGTCCATTTTAAAAATAGAGCTTCAAAAATTTTTATGCATGTGAGGTTGTATTAGAAAGAATCATAGAGTACTAGTGCTGGAGAAGAGCTACTTCAAATCACAAGCAAAACACTTTTCATCATCAAAGTCTAAATTACTTGCACACTTCTGATAAACAATACACAGATAATGTTAAATACGAAAAGTTTAAATATAGAACCATCCAACTAACAAGAAGAAAACAAATGTTATTTCAGTCATTTTTCATAGCTAGAAATAAACGTTTCTCGTATGCAAAGTCACAGAGTTATACATATTGTGAAAGAAAGGCATGACTAAAGGGGGACATTCTTAATTTCCAGAAGTATTTGCCATCAGGAAAATAAGGACATCTTTACATTAACAGTGAGTATGTGTTTAATGTCTCAGTAAAAATATTGCACATTTGAATAACCTCCCTTCAAAAACCAGGACTATAACAAGAAGCAGACTGTCCACTCACAATCACATTTTAATAGACTTTATGCTTTTTAAAATGAAGGCCAGTTTTCAAACAGAAAGTTTCTGATTTTGGAACAGCCTTTCTTTCTCTCTCTTTCCGTGTATATACATACACACACACACACATATGTATATGTGTGTGTGTGTGTGTATATATAAAACATATACACACATATATGTAATGTTTTACATACATGTACATGCACACATATGTAAATATATATGCATGCACATTATGTATATGCAATGTTTTCAGCATAAAAGTAGCTTGATTTGTTCTCTGGAATGGCAACAATATGTGTTACTTGTTTTTTTTTGTAACATACCACTTTTTTTTTTTTGTCAGGAAGAAAACCTTGGAGTAAACAGTGCTCAAATCAATAGCAGAATTCTTTTTTTTTTGTTTTTAATACTTTAAGTTTTGGGATACATGTGCAGAACGTGCAGGTTTGTTACATAAGTATATACATGCCATGGTGGTTTGCTGCACCCGTCAACCCGTCATCTAGCTACATTAGGTATTTCTCCTAATGTTATCTCTCCCCTAATCTCCCACCCGTTGACAGGCCCTGATGTGTGATGTTCCCCTCCCTGTGTCCATGTGTTCTTATTGTTCAACCCCCACTTATGAGTGAGAATATGCAGTGTTTGGTTTACTGTTTCTGTATTAGTTTGCTGAGAATGATGGTTTCCAGTTTCATCAATGTCCCTGCAAAGGACATGAACTCATCCTTTTATATGGATGTATAGCATTCCATGGTGGATATGTGCCACATTTTGTTTATCCAGTTTACCATGGATGGGCATTTGAGTTGGTTCCAAGATTTTGCTATTGTGAACAGTGCTGCAATGAACATACACGTGCATGTGTCCTTATAGTAGAATGATTTATAATCCTTTGGGTATATAACCAGTAATGGGATTGCTGGGTCAAATGGTATTTCTGGTTCTAGATTCTTGAGGAATCACCACACTGGCTTCCACAATGGTTGAACTAATTTACATTACCACCAACAGTGTAAAATTGTTCCTATTTCTCCATCTCCTCTACAGTATCTGTTTTTTTCTGACTTTTTAATGATCATCATTCTAATTAGCATGAGATGGTATCTCATTGTGGTATTGATTTACATTTCTCTAATGACCAGTGATGATGAGCTTTTTTTCATGTTTGTTGGCTGCATAAATGTCTTCTTTTGAGAAGTGTCTGTTCATATATTTTCTTGTAAATTTGTTTAAGCTCCTTGTAGCTACTGGATATTAGCCCTCTGTCAGATAGATAGATTGCAAAAATTTTCTCCCATTCTGTAGGTTGCCTGTTCACTCTGATGATAGTTTCTTTTGCTGTACAGAAGCTTTTTAGTTTAACTGGATCCCATTTGTCAATTTTGGCTTTTGTTGCCATTGCTTTTGATATTTTAGTCATGAGGCCTTTGTCCATGCCTCTGCCCTTAATGGTATTGCCTATGCTTTCTTCTAGGGTTTTTATGGTTTTAGGTCTTACATTTAAGTCTTTAATCCATCTTGAGTTAATTTTTGTATAGGTGTAAGGAAGGGATAAATAAACTAGAATATCTAGAAGAAATGGATAAACTTGTGGACACATACATTCTACCAAGACTAAACCAGGGGGAAGTCAAATTCCTGAATAGACCAATAACAAGTTCTGAAATTGAGTCAGTAATTAATAGCCTACCAACCAAAAGTTCTGGCCAGGGCAATCAGGCAAGATAAAGAAATAAAGGGTATTCAAATAAGAAGAGAAGAAGTCAAATTGTCCATGTTTGCAGATGACATGATTGTATATTTAGAAAACCTCATTGTCTCAGGCCAAAATCTTCTTAAGCTTATAAGCAACTTCAGCAATGTCTCAGAATACACAATCAATGTGCAAAAATCACATGCAATCCTATACACCAATAATAGACAAACAGAGAACCAAATCACGAGTGAACTCCCATTAACATTTGCTACAAAGAGAATAAAATACCTAGGAATACAACTTACAAAGGATGTGAAGGGCCTCTTCAAGGAGAACTACAAACCACTGCTCAAGGAAATTAAAGAGGACACAAATGGAAAAACATTCCATGCTCATGCATAGGAAGAATCAATATCGTGAAAATGGCCGTATTTCCCAAAGTAATTTATAGATTCAATGCTAGCCCCATCAAGTGACCATTGACTTTCTTCTCAGAATTGGAGAAAACTACTTTAAATTTCATATGGAACCAAAAAGAGCTCGTATAGCCAAAACAACCTTAAGCAAAAAGAACAAAGCTGGAGGCATCACGCTACCTGACTTACTACAAGGCTACAGTAACCAAAACAGCTTGGTACTGGTACCAAAACAGATATGTAGACCAGTGGAACAGAATAGAGGCCCCAGAAATAAAGCCTCAAATCTACCACCATCTGATCTTTGACAAACTTGACAAAAACAAGCAGTAGGGGAAGGATTCCCTATTTAATAAATGGTGTTGGGAAAACTGGCTAACCATATGCAGAAAACTCAAAGCAGAATTCTTAAAAGGGGGAGAGAGTATACATCCAAGCCACCCCAAATTTTCAAAGAAGTTTTCCTTCATACCATAGTTTGTATCAAAAACAAAGGAACAAGTATTAATTAGTTTTCATTCACTATAGAACTGATGAACTAGGACTAATGTCTTAGTGGTGTCTAAATAGCTCCAGTGTGTCAGGTGTTCTGGATAAGAAGGAAAATAAAACTACTGGAGAAAACAGACAGAATGAGGCAATACAACCAGGAGTAACCTAAGGCCATTATTACAATTCCAATTATTAATTACTCACATGGACATAATATTCATTAGTTTGAATGAGAGTCACCCCCCTGCCAAATAAATGAGCTATGAATGTTCCAATAGTAAATTGTGAAATTAATGCTCAAAACCATTGAAATTTAAATTATATAAAACCCAGTTCCTGCTGAAATGGAATGTGTAACCCCCTTGAGGAGTCCAGATAGGCCTGAAAGAAGAAGATATATATATATATATCTTTCTCTCAGACAACAGAGAAATTCAGAGAGGAAAGAAAGCAGAAAATTTGAGATGTAATGAAAAGCCCCTGGGATTGTGGCTCAACAGAACCTATCATTCAATGAGTGTTACCATGTAATAAATTAGTCTATGGTGTGTTTCCAACATACATGGGTGAATGATTTACTCTTTGAGACTTTCCTATCGTTGTCTGCCCACTTATGCAATTTCTTTGAAATAAACCTTCAATATCTTCCACTTAAAATTAAATCGTGACAAGATCTTGTTAAAGGAGTAACTACATGAGCAAATGCTTCTTAATTCTGTGAATTCCTAATAAGTTCCTTTAATCATTATTACCATAGTACTGGGTCGTGGACATTAGTTATCACTTGTAGCTGAAACTAGGAATTAGGGTGTTCAGTGGATGGTAAGTACCACCACATCACATTGTTGAATTTGAGCTGGAGTTTCATTGCTGTATATACGTGTGTATGTACGTGTGTGTGTGTGTGTGTGTGTGTGTGTGTGTGTGTGTCTGTTAGATATTGGGGCAATGCAGATTTGCACATTCCAGTGTGTTCCATTGTGGGTGCTCTCTAATAGAGTAGGAAGAAAACTAAACTTTGCCTCCTCTGTATCAGGTATAGTCTTGAACTCCCAACCCAACCAATCATAAGCGTGTGGACTAGAGATGACACGACAGACTCTCTAGGTCTCTTTATGAGCACTTTCATGTCTGTGAACATCTTCTGAGAGTCTGGATGCCAATAGTAGCTAACTTCCTCACAATTAGCTCTTCCCTCAAACATGGTAAGATAATGCATGCCAAGTTGTTAGGGTTCTCCAGGGGAATATATGTATATATATTATGTATTTAAATATAAATAAAATATATGCTATATATAGAGATTTGATATGAGGGATTGGCTCACATAATTTTGGAGACTTAAGAAGTGCCACAGTCAGGCATGTGCAAACTAGAGAACCAGAAAAGTGGCTGTTGTAGTTTCAGTCTAAACCTAAGGGTCTAAGAAACAAGAGAGCCAATGATGTAAATACCAGTCTGAGTGTAAGGCCTGAGAACTTGGAGGCTGATGGTGCAATTCCCAGCTGGAGTCTGGAGGCCTGAGAACCAAGAGTGCCCATGTCTGAGTGCAAGAGAACATAAATTTCCCAGATTAAACAGGGAGCATATTTACCTTTTCTCTGTCTTTTTGTTCTGTTCTGTCCCTCAACCGACTGGATGATTCCTATCCATATGAGTGAGGTAATCTTTACCCTGTACACCAATTAAAATGCTAATTTCTTCTGGGAATACCTTATAGACAGATCCAGAAATAATGTTTTACCAGCTATCTTGGCATCCTTAGCCCAGTCAACGTGACACAAAAAATTAACCATCACAACAAGCAAACAGTTCAGATTTTATAGTCCTTCTGGAAAAGTCATTCCTATTTCCACCAAAATGGGCATAGAATAGTACCCCATCAGTCATCTTTGCTCCACTCTGGAGAGGTCAGCATCATCCCAGCCACCAGAACAGATAGTGAATACAGTTTACCTGAGGTAGAACTCCTCCAGAAGTGATCTCAATCAAGCAGCAGCTAGCCCTTCCAGAAACTCAGAGTAACCCTAAACATCAGCAGATACGGGTTATTTTCTCTACTCTGCAGTGAAATCAGATGGGCTCCCTAAGAAGCTGCAACAATTTGGTGTAACAGAATATACTTTTCAAGGGTGCAAGGTTCCCCTACCCATCAAGGGACTGTTGGGATCAATAATTTTGACAGTGTAATTCAATGGTAATGTTAAAAAGTATTAAACTGCATAGCCATCTCATGACTTCGTGGTACAAGCTATTTTCTTGAAGATACATCAGAATAAAAGCTGATGTAGCTAAATGTATCATGATTATATATTATAAATAAAGGAGAATGGGATAAAAAATAAAGGCTGTGGTGTTCACAACATATTATCACTTCATGATATTTTCTATATTTTCTCTACTATATAAACCTTCAAAGACACAATTCATTGTTAGAACTATGACAGTAAAAGAAGATGGTAGATTTTCTAATTATGGGCCTAAGTTATAAAGACTGGATTTAGGCAGGCTATGTTTACCACCAGATTTTCTGTTATTAGATTTCCATACAACTGTAGATATTATACTTCCCAAGCCTTGATTAACAGACTTGTAGAATTTTGGAGTCAGAAAGGACATTAAATGTAACGAAAAATTTAGTGTTTCATGCCATCACTGTGATTGTCATGTATAATGCTCCGTCAACCACATCTAAAATAAAATTATTTTCACCACCTCACATAGCAGCTTCTTGTTAGAATAGCAACTAGACTTTGTATTTCTTGTGTTGGCTTCAAAATGAGTTCTATTAATTACTGTATGTTTCCGAACAGGTATTATTATAATTATCCCTTATTGCGTAACCTACAAACATAATTTCAATTAATCCTTACAACAATCCTGAGAGATAAGTATTATTATTCACTTGTTACATGTGAATGTTACATTCACACATTACAGAACTTGAAACTCAGTTTGCTTTGAAGTCTAAAGATCACACAATCAGTAAGTGACAGGGGAAGAATTTCAACCCAGGTATGTCTAACAGCAAAGGCTACACATGTTTTCCCACTACAGTATGTTAAATCTAGTCTTGATGTGAGAAAATAATGCTAAACTACAAATATTAACAGTCTGAATAAACTTGTACTTTTATGAGTATTTCCATTTTTCTTTGAATAATCAATTTAAGTACCCACTATTTCCCTATTCACTATAAATTCTTGCAAACAAATTATACCTATATCTTACTTAACCATTAAAATCATTGTTTATACTTTTGGTGATCAAATACCCAACTCTGATAGGCACTGAGGATACAAAGATGGAAAGAGTGTAACACCATTAAAAATCTAGTTAATTTAAATGCAAAAATAATGTTTCACGTAAATAAAAGAAAAACAAGGCTATTAAACTTACAGATGTAGAGAAGAATCTTATGGATTCTTACATCAGTATGCACACGTATGCATTAGTTCATTCATTAAACACTTAACAAGTATCTATTATATGCCATTCATTAGGAATATAACAGAAACATAGCTATTGTCTCATGAAGTAACATTGTAATGGGAAAGACAAACTATAAAAATTAAGTTAATTATATTTATATATACACATACAAGAGAATTATATGTATAATTATATTGTCTATTCATAATATTTTCTAGATTCTCTCTATTATATAAACCTTCCAAGATGTTAAATCATTGTTAGAACTATGACAGCAAATAACTATGGCAGATTTTCCAATTATGGGCTTAAATTACAACTTGGTTTTATATTAGAAAGACTGATATAATATCAGTTTGCAAAAAGTGCTATAAGAAAACATAAAACAAGGTAATAACAAAAGATTAAATATCATTTTAGATATTCCAGAATCAGAATACAAATACAATGCTGAATACAAGTACAATATTGATTCATTGGTTATTTGAAAGCAGGGCTGTTCTCTCCTCCTTATAAGTATAAAACAAAGATTTTAATCCATTAAAAATTTGTGTATTTTTAATGGACTAAAATCCATATAATATGATATCCTTTGCAAAAGCAGTAAATTAGGTTTGCCCAAGAACACAAAGTTGTAGACTTTGTGGCTTTAAGGCTGGAGAACCCAAATAAAGATTCTAAGTATATTTGAGAAACCATTGTACCTACGAGCTAAAATATCTCTGCTGTCCCATTTTATTTCACCAACCTATGAGAAAACGCTTTTATGAAGATACTAAGCATTACTATGCAATTAAGATTGGTTGTGAAACCAGCTTTAATCTGCTTTTCCTAGCTTTATTCCCTGTTTGTGATAAAGTTCAAAGACATTAAGTCTAGAGTATTAAATTTTAATACTGTAATTCAGTCTACAATAAAATGTGAGCAGTAATGCCAAACTTAACAAAACAAAGAAAAATCAGACAAATAAGCAAACAGCATTATGTAGAACTCTAATAAAGAACACAAATTGATTCCTTAAATGTAGAGTTATTTACTTTAATTTTTACTTTTTATGTCTTCTTATAATAACTTTTGCTTCAAAATTTTTTTAGACCTTCTATATAGTGGTTAGCAGAAACAGGAATAACCACATTCTTGGGCACAATTTAAGGGTATAGAAAACCTTAATGATTTCAAAATGTGACTTTGAGTTTTACCTGAATTTATCTTCAAGGGTATACAATGTGCTAACATGTTGATATACCATCTACTAAATAAAGTACCACCTTATAACAAAGTAAAAGAACATGTAAAAAATATCAAAGTAAGAAAGTCCTTAATTTTGATTAGCATCAGTGAAAATCAAATAATCCTTTTCACATTCTCACCAAATTCAAAAAAATGAAATCATCATTCATACAATGCCAAGAGAGCAGAGACTAGTCCAAAAGTTGGGCCTATGAATCCTTGGTACATCACAAACTCTAATCCTGAACAGACACAATCCTGTTTAGTTTATGAGATCTGACAGTACCCTTGCTTGAGGTGATAAGGCTGCAGGCTTTGTACGCTGAGCCACTGGCAGCAGAATCAACAATGACAACTTGACAGTTTGTCAATTGGAAAACCATTCACTCCTTTTGAGACATGGAGAAACTGGGAGTGGAACCTTCATTTTGGACACGTACCTAGTAAATCTATACTGCAATCATTTGCATGGTGTTATTTTCCTTTGATAAATATCTTTGAAAGCATTATTATATGTGTTAATACCTATACAAAGGAACTGCCCCATTTATAAAATAAGCTGGCAAGCTGTGGATTAATTCATAATATTTTAAAAATTACTTGAGGGCTAGATCTGGAGTTTAAAAAAAATAGTAATCAAATTGCAGCTTAGTAGAAAAATAATGGAGTTATAAAAACATTCTTAATCTTTCAAAATTAATAATGCTTAAATTTCTAAAACAATGCAAAAAATTTTTTATGTGTCCAAGGCGTACAGTGTACCATGGAGTAAATATTTATAGTGCTTTTCACAATACCTCTATAATGCCAGCTCACAGGAGCATTTCAATCCAGTTTGGGAGTTGGAACATAGGAACATACATAATGAAATAATTACAGGAGTTATTACTTAAGGATAAAATAAATATAATGCAATGTATATGATTCACTATCATTTTAATGACAGAGATTTAACAATTACAGACTCTGAATTCAGAGCGGGGTGAAGCAACTATGTTGACATCAGAACTCCGTTAAATGACATTGGTTTTAGAAGGCTAAATGAAGCTCTCCTTTGCCAACCTCACAAACATCCCTCAATGAGTGCCTAGAACCTACCTAGCCTTAGGATAATGAACTCAGTTATCTCTCTCCCCAAACATAATTTTCTGGCTCTGAAGCTTTCTCACTGAATCTATATTAATATACAAGCTCTTCGGAAGTGCTGAAGACACAACCTCTGAGCCATACATTTTCTCTATTATGGAGACTTTTCCTTTCTTCATTGCCATTCATGTTCAGTTTAGATTTTATGCTTTGTCACTTCAACCATTGCCTTGCCATGTTCTTAACGTCACTGCCTTGTTGTGCTGCTATCAAACACAAAGCAACGCAACACAAAACAAAAGTAACCTGATGAAGCTTCAAGCCTACATTAATTTAAATTTATTCAGTCTGCTCAACGCTGCTGGACAAATATCCATAACTGTGTAGATCAGTACTACAGTGAATTCTTGATCTCTAGCCTCATGTGAGCCAACGGCCCTGCCTGAAATTTCTTCAATATTCCCTAATCAGCCCTCCTGTTTCCACAGCAGCTATTTCAAAACTTCTCCACTGTCTTTAAACCTACAGCCTCATTGTTGCCAATGTCTTCTGCTACATTTTCCCTCTTAGAAGATAACCTCGTCTCCTACTTCTTCAAGAAAAGACTATTTCTTAATAACTTTCTTAACTTCCTAACATCAAACATAAAGCCTTGCTTGCAAACGCAGCATTCTTTTCTTAACCCCACCCCTTATTACTCTGGAAAATGATGTTTCTGTTGCCTACCGTTAAGCACTCCATCTAATTCTTGATTCAGTCCTCTCTTTTCCTCCTGTATCTCTATCAATGATCAACTTTCTTTCCTATATCTTCATTTGCTTCCTCGACACTGGCTTGTAAGCATTCAAATATACTCAATTCTTTTACATTGTAAAAAATCTCCCCCAACAACTGCACAAAGCCATTTAATTACTACCCAAACGTATGAACTTCCTCACTTTCCTTTTTACTTTTCTACCGTTGCTATTTAAACATATGGCATTGCCCTGCTACTGAAATTTCACTCATTGATGAAAATTAACCACAACTTCTTGTCACGTACTAGACACCGTTCTGGATGCTCTACCTCACTAACTCATTGAAGTTAGGCCAGCATATCTCAGCATCAAAATCCAATAGAAAGGACAGTTTTAGGCAACCTCAGTCATAAGTATCAATATAAAATCCGTATGCAGGGTGGTAGTAAATCAAATCATTCTTATGTAAACATAAGCATAATTATAATTTTATACATGTATAAACAATTTTATATAAAAATTATGATTATCCCAGGACTGTATAGAGCTTCCTTAATCTGAACTAAGTTAATAATATGTATATATAGTAGTATAGTGTTGAATATTTTTTCTCTGAGATTGATAATGATCCTAAAATGCCTACTACTGTTATTTCCATTCAACATCATCCCAAGAAGGTGTAAAATAACAAAGGAAGAGAAAAAAACTCTTATTAATTGTAAATGACAAGACAATTTGCAGAACATTCATAAGAATCTACAGATAAATTATTAGAATTAAAAGCCTAAGCAAGAGTGCTGGATATAAGATCAAGATGAAATATCAATATTATTTGTATACACAGTAGCAAACAGAGAATGACATTTTAGAAGATACCATATTACATTCATAGACTATAATAGCACTCAGCACTATAAAAGACAAACAAAATTATTGACACATGAAAATAAGAATGTACCTTAAATTTTGAGAGAAAAAGAAACAAATGTGTAAATGCTACTTTACACATTTATATAAACTTTCAGACCAAGCAAACTGTCTGTGCTTCTAAAAATAAAAATAGGAATAATAGGACTTTCTGAGTCACAGAAACATTCTACAACTTGATCCGGGTAGTGGTTACATTGGTGAATGTGATTACTGAAAGTCATTGTGCACTTAATATTTGTGTGTTTTATTGTGCTTAAATTATATCTCAATAAAACAAATAAAGAGTATTGAAGAGTAAAATTTTACTTTTTCTTACCCCATATATTAAAAAAAAAAAAAAAAAAACCTTCCAGATAGATAAAAGAGCTTAATTTGAAAGGCAGAACTATAAAACCCTTGGAACCTAATTGAGCATATCTTCATGACTCGGGCGGTAGGGAGTAATTTCTGAGATAATACTGAGCAGCAATAATAATAAGGAAGAAAATTCATAGTTCTTCCAAACTTAAAGATACTAAAAATGGAATTGAAACAAAATTCACAGAGAGGAAAACAAAACTGACAAAAAAAATAAAAAAATAAAACACTAAAATTCAGAATATATACATAATGTCTAGAATCAATTATCAAAAGCAAAAGACACCCCCTTCCGAAAAAAAACAAAAAACAAAAAAGTAAATGAGCAATTAACTCAGAAACATCTGAAGAACCAAAATATGTAGGAAAAGTAGGAAAATATGTAGGAAAATATGCAGACTGTTTCATAATCAGGGAAATGTAGATTGAAATCATGAGGATATATCATTATACATACCCAATAAATTAATAAAAATTTTAGTCTTATAAATTCAATACTTGATTAGAATGTGGGGCAATGCCTATACTGCTGGTGGTATGTAAATTAGTAAATTGCTATGAAAATGGATTTGATGTTATCTGGTAAAGTTCAAGATACGGTTTCTTGTATTGCAGCAGTTCTACTTCTGGATACAAAACCTACAGAAATACACCTACAAGCATGAAAGAATACAAGATGTATATCCAATAATTTTTGTAACAGCAGCTTATAGCAATCTAAAAACGGAAACAAACAGTAGTGGTTTGAGACACATCCATACGATAGAAAACAATACAGCAATATAAATGAGTAAACTGCCACTACATGTAACAACAAGGATCAATAACATAAACATACTGTTGAACACAAGAAACAAGAGGAAAAGGATATACGCATTCTTGAGTCCATTCATAAGTTGAAACATTGACAAAACAATTATCTAAGGATTTAATCAAAGGTGATAAAAATATATTTAAAATGCAAATATGGGAGTGTTTAGAATGCTGGCTATTTTCTATTTCTTGACCATAGTAATGGTTGTTTCCCTTAAAATAATTCACTAAACTTTGTGTTTTATGCAATTTTCTATATGTTTGATATTATTCACTATGAAACAAAAATTTAAAATGCCTTAAGATAGTTTCAACCACATTAGCATAAATTTATTGAAAATTTGTGTTGCTAATAACTTCTCACTTCATTTGTCTAGGTTTTTTTGCATCTTACATCTCAGCACTAAAAATACCTACTGAAGAACCTCCTACCCTCAATGTAGTCAACTTTTAGACAGTTAGAAATTTAGTTATCAGCTCTGTGTACACCCTCAATTATGTTATGGTTTTCCCTACCAAATATATATATATATATATATTTGGCAAATCCAAATCATAGAAACATAGTTAATACAAGGGCTTTTGTATTTCTCCTTGAGAAAGTTATTGTCCCAGTATTTCATGAAACATGCATTATTAGCACTCAGCTTCTTCTTAAATGTGATCAGTAGGATACAACAAGAGTTCATTTTCTGCAAACCATGTTCTACATATTACATGACAGATACAGAAGTTAAAATACTGTAATGTCACATCTTACAGTAGACTTTCTGTTTTACTATATGAAATTTATCCAAGCTCTTATTCTGATTTTGTACGTGTTACAGGTTAAAAACTGAGCAGCTTCAAGTTATATACATATTAAATTTACTACTTTATAAAAATTATTATTATAACAAATGAAAGATGATACTATTTCCTTAGGCAAGATTCAGATCATTTTCCTCCTTTACTGCCTTCTTCTAAGGCAGAAATAGAATTTTTGCTAAATACTTCTGGTAACTATTTAAGGTCATTCCAATGCCTAATTCCCCCCCCACCCTATTCTTTCTCTTTCAAACTGCAATATTGACTTTAATGGGTACTGTGATCATATTGCATGGAAAACAAACAAAACCAAAGTACAGGAAAAAGCATATTAATCTGTGTGTCTTACTTTGCGAACACCTCTGCCAAGCTCTTCTCCATAGTTGGTTCCAAGAATTTCAAAGTGGACATTGGGATTACCTCCATTTTCTCCAAATTCAAGCTCTCCAGTCAACCCACTCACTCCACCCTAAAGGAGAGAACAGAAACTGATGTAAAATTTGAGAAGTAAAAGTAATAATAATAATAACAATAATAAACATAAAAGGAAGTTCTAGGAACTCTACTTCCATCTATAAAATAAATAAAGCATGCAATTTTTAAGACTACTTTTAAAAGTAGGTACACAGCATAAAACAGGAGTACAGTTGAATCTAACTTTGGTAATCGTTAATCCAACCTCATCCATTTGCCATAAAAACAGAAATTAAGACACCAAAAGTCAAGTGACAGTTCAAAATAAAACCATGTTAGAGCTGAGACTAAGTTTCAGGGTCAGGTTTTTGCCAACATACCTTGTGACTTGAATGGATCCATTAGTCAAAAAACAAGATGTTTCTGGAGTCCATAAAATATACTTGAGATAGATTTTAAATATTCTTTGTTCTAGCACAATTCCATTTAATTTTGATCTAAAATTATACCTGGGGATCTTAAAAGTCATGGTTTCTAGATTAGAGGCTTTTTTTTTTTTTTGTTTGCCCCTTCTTCAAATATATTTTCCAAATCAAAAATAAAAGAGAGCTAAATTAGGCTTGAAATCTGTTTTGCTCTTAAGAGGTAGTGCTGGCTGTTCACTGGGAATTTCAAGTTTCATTTTTCATTCTGCATGACAGATGTTCATTTATCCAACAGATGGCAATGTAGGTCATACTTCTTTCTTTCTTGTTTATTATTCTTTTCTCAGTTTAGTTTATCAGCCTTCATATTATTTAGGATTTTACAAATGAAAATCACACTCCGAGTCACTTCAATGCTAAATTATGTCTAACTTAAAATTTTGGCCTAGTAATGACATTTATTTAGGAAACAAATGATCTCAGTTTGTAAATTGCTTTAATTATCACCTCTAAGATGTTGGTATTTAAATACATCTCACTTGACATAACCTGCAACTCCATTTCCAGTCTTTTCTGGCTGGTATTAATATTATGCTGTTTGCTTTTCCTTCTACTTCATCTGTGCCTTGTAGCCCATTCACCTGATGCTAAGTTCATGATGAGTTCAATAAACTATTTTTGATTGATGTTTTCCTACATGAATCACTAATTTATTAAAATAGAGTTAATCTATTGTATTTTTATAACAGTAATAATCAACAAAATTAATTCTTCACTATTATTTCCTAATCAGCCAGTTTCTATTATCTAGTTTTATTAATAAAAATCCTATTGGATTTGATACATCAATACTCTTTTCATATATAATTCAGCAATCCAAGACCATAGGTCACAATTCCTGAGTTTCACCAGTGGCTTCACAATCTACTAGTTGTGTAAACATGTAAACCAGGCTAAGCCATTTCATTTGTCTATGCCTCAATCACTAGATCTGTTAAATGAGAATATAATAGTGCCTACCTCAGAAGATATTTCTGATTATTATAATATAATACATGTAAAGAATATTGAAAAGTTCTGGAAATGTGGTGAAAGCTGAAATATTATTATTATTAATATCATTACCTCTACCATTAATTAATTATTTTTGAAGGATTTTTAATTCTCTTAGAAATCATTGGCATAATCTTATTTTTTAATTACAATTCACTTGGTTTGCCAAAAATTAGTATATGCTTAAATATTTAGATGGCTTTGGAAAATATTTTTGCAAATGTCAACTCAGTTACATTTCATTGATTATATTTGGGGGAGAAAAAAGTTAAAGCAGCTTGTCTAGGATGTTTTCACTCCTTTCACCGGTGTGTGTATAGGGGAGCAACTGAAGGTGGAGGCTGGGTCTAATGTCCTTGTCTATTGGAACTCCAGGTAAATAAACTGGTAATATTTACTAGGTGAGAGATTCCTTATCTATACAAAGCCCTTAGCAGGATATCCCAGGCTAAAGAAATATTGGGGCAAATAAACCCAGGATCTATGGATTAATGGTTTGTGGCTCCCCCAGAAAGTGTCCTGAAGCTTTACATTTTCTAGGGTAAAAACTGAGATCTTTCATAATGTAACTCCTTCCCTGTGGTGAGACATAAACCTATGAAACCTTCCTTTGAGACAGAATGAGCATTTCCAGTGTGGGAAGAAAGAACCTGGGAACTATACAGAATGTCTCCTACTCTTTCTCCTTGCCTGTATTTTTGATACGGGCAATATATCTGATTCTTGCCAAACTATTCCAGTCTGCGCTCACTATCTCAAAACAACCAATTTATTTTAAAGACTGAAGTGCGTGCAGTGGATCTTATCATCATTAGTATCTCCAAATGGCAAATACTGTAGGAATTTAATTGACAAATATAAGCTATATTTACTTATATTTAAGTAAATATAAGCTTATTAAGTAACAATATAAGCTTATTAGGTAACAATATAAGCTTATTAAGTAATAAGCTTATATTACTACAAATAACTTCAGATACCTGTATTCAGAAATATTTTTATAAGAGTTTTTCTTGTCCATAATCACACATCTACCTGAATATTATCTTTTAATTATATCAGAATCTTAAATTTCTGTTTCAGTAGTTTATTTGTAGGAAAAAGATATCGTATATCAATATGATTGCTACATAAAAACCACTATATTCCTAAAATTTTTACACATTTGAGCACTAAACTAATCTGCTGCTGTGTTATTATTCTCAATCAATACCCACGTGGCCACCTAGGTCATGCCTTTATCCTTTACTTCTTCTGCCACTGAATGACTTAGTTTACTTGAACAAGGTACAAAAAACAATAAATTGGGGGACTTGCATTTAGTTTTCTTCAGCATTCACTTACCTTGCTCAACTTTTGGCTTTGTAATTTATCTTCTTTATGCTATATTCTTAATGAGCTGTTGGCATGTGTAATCAGTGAAACCTTCCCTCACGAAGATGTCAGGGATGCTTGAGAGGTCAGTATTTCAAGCAAAGAAACACTTTAACTAAAACCTATTGTTATCTTGCCCAGACTTAACCTCTCTGATTTTTGATTGCCTTAGAAAATTCCAGTGCTTTAAAGCTTCTTTCCATCTATCCTCAAATTAACCTCGAAAACAGAGCCGCCTTGGTAAAAATGTGTGCTGACGAAGTAGTAACGAATGGTCATTATTTTTGTGCATGCATGGTTGTATTTTTTTATCTCTTGGTGATGCAGCACATTTTAAACAACATAAGCTAATGGGACATTGATAGTATGAATAACACATACAAATAATTTCTAAATGTCCTTTAAACTGGCAGTAAAAATTGCTGCCAAGGTAAACCTTTTTAAAAATATGAAGTAAAATTGGTTTTAATTTCATCCATCCACTTGATATAGAAATATCACTGGACATCAAATACAGAGAGCAAACAGTAGAAAAATTAAGAGGAAAATCAGAGGTTGGGAATAATTTAGCACTGGATAATTAGTTCCTAAAAGGCAAAACGTATTGTTCTCCTATGGCTAGGAAAAGTTGGGGGAAAAGTTAAAAAAAATTACTGAGACTTTATGTCATTCTGTTTATGATGAAGAAGGATCTTTTCCTACACTTGAAAGGAGATACTTTTGGAGGATCATGTGGGACATTAAATATTTATCACACTTGCCTAAATTCCTTATACATATTCCTAGGTTCCTTGTAACTGGCAGACATGTGTGGTAACTAAGAATAATCTCTTAAAATAACCATGGGTCCAGCAAGGCAGTGAACACTCTGGTAGGTATCAGACTCAGCAGGGAGCCCTGATGCCTCTGTGTTTCATTAGCGTCAGCTTCAGAGAGAAAAATCCCCCAACAAGAAAAATACCACATTTTCCACCCAACAAATAAATATTTTAATGGGTAGACAGAAACTAAGATACAATTTTTAAAAAAGACAAAAACAAAGAACCTAATTTGTGTGAAATATCTAGGAAAATTTGAGTTGCCATGTAACATTACGTGTGTGTATATGTACATGTAATTGCATATATACATATACACTCAAACCGTCATTCATAATAGAGACTGTCAATAGGATGTTAAGAGCATTGTGATCATGCTGTCTTCATCTTAGGGGACCCTGAAGCCTAGTCAACCAGTTAACTGAGGAGCCCAAACTGAAACCATCATCTTGTGTCTCATATTTTTTCCTCTGGACTATGTAAACTGTGTGTTCAATATATCATATCATAGTGAATTGCTCCGAAGTGCATGTTAAGTGAATTGAATTAAATCTATTCTGCTTTACTCACTTTATGATTAAAATGATCTGAAGCTGGAGTGTATCTTGGTGAATCCACAAGAGGCCTATTCCAAGAGCATGGATGGCAGTTTTTAAATCGCCTATGACACAAAATTTACTTACACACATTTTTGTAAAAAGGCTACCTTATATTTCAAGCCAATACTGTTTGTGGTAAGTAAGATTGTTTTCCTAAATTTGCTCTCTTTTTTCAGATTTGTAAATTCTAAATGATACATAGTGCTTTACACAAAAGGTAAAGTAGTGTCTCCATTTCTCTAAGTATGCATACTTTTTAAAAGCCCACAAAACCAAACATAACATTATGTTAATCTTTGTTTTCCTCACACACTTATATTAAATCACCAAATCTTATTTCAATTCTGTAAATATCCTCAAAGATATCTACCTGTATACATCCCATGGCCCACACCCTAACCAGGTCTTCTCTAAGTAAGAGGATTAGCCTTTTAATTGGTGTTCTGTCATGCAGTGAGTCCTGGTTCAATGGCAGTTGCAGAATAGATTTTCTACTTGGGAATCATGGGATAATCTGATTTTATCACCATTCTGTTTAAAATACTTTAGTTTGGCCTGGTGCAGTGGTTCATGCCTGTAATTCCAGCACTTTGGGAGGCTGAGAAGGGTGGATCACCTGAGTTTAGGAGTTCAAGACCACCCTGGCCAACATGGCAAAACTTTGTCTCTACTAAAAATACAAAATTAGCTGGGCATGGTGGCGCACGCCTGTAATCTCAGCTACTCAGGAGGCTGCAGCAGGAGAATTGCTTGAACCCAGGAGGCGGAGGTTGCAGTGAGCTGAGATCACGCCACTGCACTCCAGCCTGGTGACAGAATGAGACTCCATCTCAAAAACAAACAAATAAACAAACAAAAAAACTTCAGTGTCACGTTATTCCTCAAATAAAGTTTGGAAATTTCAACATTGTTTATCAAACTCATCATGGTCTTTCCCCCTCTTAGCTAATTAGGAGACATGCGTCTATTCTTTCTCTATTCTGGCTACCTTGGGTTTATTTCAGATGCTTCAATGTGTCAAGCTCTTTTTCTTACAAGCCCAGAAACATTCTATTTCATTTGCATGACACAGTCTTCTTTCCTCTTTCCTGAAATACTCTTCATTTTCCTTTCTTGGCTAACGCATATTCAGCCTAAACATTTCCACTTATCCATCACTCTCAGGCCAAAGTAGGCCCTCCAATGACATATTTCTAGAACAGTTGGTGTTTCCCCTGTTATAGAACAAATCATGCTTGTAATTATTTTTGATATTTCTATTTTCCTTCCTTATTCTCTGATCTCATAGTACAACATATGGTAGTATTCAATAAATATTTGTTGAATGAATAAAATACCATGTAAGAATTGGTATAATTTCAATATTTTATCATTTCAAAAAATACTCTTTCAGATATCAACATATATCAAGATAACTCTACCAGATATATTGATATATGTTGGGTTCAAAATATATCAATATGAGAAAATGTACTGGTTCTTAAACATTTGAAATATTGCATAAACTGATATTTTTTATTTTTGTACATTCCATATTGAAAATAATCATAAAAATTTTAACAGAAATTGGTCAATTAAGACAATGGAGAAGAATTTGATTTAAGGCCCTATTAAATTTTAGTTCGCTTATCAATATAGAAATTGGTCAGTGGTTTTATGCATGATCACATAGTTTTAAATCTAACATTTTTCTTAGTTTTTAAAAAAAATAAATGAAAGAGGTAAAGGTATTCGTTCTAAAACTCAGGTCTGATTTTATCTAAAAATTATTTAGTGTTTTACATTTACCCACGAAATAATTTTTTTCCTAAATCACTTTCCAGTCAAAACAATTTTATGTGTTCTCTCCACTCTGGTAAATTAGTCAACTTTTGTCACTGTACACATGATTTATTCTAATAGATATGTCAGCTATAGCACTCTACCACCTGAAATATCCTCCTTCTATAGCTTTATATATCCTAAGGCTGCTAGTTTTCCAATTTCCATTAAGATGCTCTCAGTTCTATGCAAATATTTCTAATTTGTTTTCTAGCTGGGTTCCCAAGGAAACAGGTCTGAGATGGAGATTTGCTTGTATACAGGAGGTTTATCTGAAGTGCTACTGAGGGAGCACCTGTGATGGAGTGAGGGAAGAGGTATTAGACAAAGGGAGAGATGAAAGTTTGATGCAAATACAATACCAGCTTAGGTCATCCAATGGACCAGTCTGTAGACAACTCTTCAGACTTGTCCCCTGAAGAAAGGAACTTAGACATTTCTAGTTTTGTAGTGACTGTTCATTGGATTCATGCTGCCCCTGGAAAGAGGGTGGAGCAATTCCCATGCAGGGCAATTCCTGAACAAAGGCTCCGATGTCTTTCTTGGCTGTGAAGCAAGTATCTCAGTGTGTACCACAGCACATTACACTCTCCTCTAAGATTCTACAGTATCCCATATTTACCACATCTGGGTCCTTTTGTTATTTCTGGCCTTAGAGTGTAGCTTTTTGTATAGTTACTCAATATTCACTACTAGTCTATAAATTTCATTTTTGGTGGGTAATCCCATAAATGAGTTTGCACAGTACATTTTACAATATAGACATTTGATAAATACCTGTTAAAAGAGTGATTAATACATGAATGAAGTGCCTGCTTGAAAATTGTTTCAATATTAAAAATATTAACACTAAGAAAAAAGAGAAATGATTTCTATTTAAATATAGTACACTTCTGTAAATAAAAAGAAGCTACTTGTGTTGCAATGACTATTCCACTATCTGTAAGAAAGAAGGTAGTTCTGCACTGGATAAATTGATTCCTAAATATCTCAGGGGAGTGGTTTTCAAATTGTAGTTCTAAGAACTGATTGTGGTGGGAGTCTGTGGAAATCCTCTCCTACTCTTTTCCAGAGCAGCTCAAATTTATTGATTGCATTTATTTAGTTTAAAAGGTTTGAAAGCTTGTTCTAAGTTACAAAACACTAACAAATTAAATTATACAATATGAAAACTCTTTCCCAATATATAGTTTTCATGAGAAGCTACAACAATGTAGCTTCTCATAATAAACTAAGATTAAAAAACAAGCCATTAAAACATAAATATGGTTTATATAATATTAATTGAGGGTGTTTATTCCCATAATTCCTTGGTGTGCGTGTTTAGCCAAGTGACTTTGACAGGAGTGACTAAAATGATCGCCATGAACAAGAAAAATGGTAAATGAGAAAGTACATAGACACAAATTAGAAACCACAAAACTTGGTATTTAAAACTAATTAGCTATGCAACACCTAGTACACCATTTAATTTTTCTGAAGCTCAGTTTTTCTCTACCTAAGTACAAGTTACTAATAAAAATGTAAAAGAACTTAAGTATATAATATAGTAAAACAAAAATAGAAGAATACTTTACAAAATTTTTAAAAGTTCTCTTTTCAGATAATGACCCTGGTATCTTTAAGAGTATAATACTTGTGGTGTGCTGCTTTTTAAGTCTATGCCAAGACATAAAGTATTAGAATTGAAGTGATAATGTTAATTTTATTTGACAATATCAATGTATATTTGAAAAATACAAAAGAATCATCTCCAAATAAATGAGAACCAGTAATTAAGTTTGTAAAGTTGATCAGGCCAGTCGTAAAATATATTAAACATCAATATCTTCCTTATATAGCTACAATAACTAATTTGAAAATCTAATGGAACATTTCATTTATGATAGCACACACACACATGCATGCATACACACATACATGCACACACACACATACTCACATGCACGCACACACATGCACGCATACACACACATCCTATAAAATTTTAGAAACAAATACAGTGAAAATATATGTGAGGAACACTATACATTTTTGTTTTGTTTTGTGTTTAGACAGAGTTTTGCTCTTGTTGCCCAGTCTGGAGTATGATGATGCAATCTCAGCTCACTGCAACCTCCGCCTCCCAGTTTCAAGCTATTCTCCTGCCTCAGCCTCCCAACTTGCTGGGAATACAGATGCCTGCCACCATGCCCAGCTAATGTTGTATTTTTAGTAGAGATGGGGTTTCTCCATGTTGGTCAGGCTGATCTCGAACTCCTGCCCTCAGGTGATCTGCCTGCCTCAGCCTCCCAAAGTGCTGGGATTATAGGTGCGAGCCACCACACTCGGTCAACACTATAAATCTTGAATGAGGGTTACAAAAAGCTGACTATATTGATAGATGCCATGTCATAGATGGAAAGACTCAATATTTTTAAAACTATAATTCCCTCAAAAATATTGTACAACATCCATGTAAATAACAATGGCACAGGGGTGCTAATATTTGGCAAAAATAAACATTTATGTTAAACATTAACTGCTAATTTTTGAAAAAAGAATAAAAATGAAAAGGCACTTATTCTTACAAATTCATAGAATACATTATAAACCTCAGGTACAAAAGAGTACTTGAGAAATAGCAACCTTGCCCATTACTGGACATTTGTACTACTTATGTCAACAACATCATTTTTTAATTCTTTTGTTTGATCCCCATAATAAGAATATGAATTAATTTAGGTATAGAAACTTGTTCTCTTCTTGCTTGTACTTTGTGCAGCAGCACACCTTTATAATATGTATGCAGCATGCCCTTAATATAGGCATTTTGTATTTAGTTCAATGTAATTAAAAATTTTATCACTAGAATATGCCCATTGTAATAAAGAGCCTGACCTCATTGTGTTGCTGGCTGCTGACTTCTTTTTAAGCCTTACCCTCCCTTTCTTGGGCCCCACATCTGTACAGTCTGATAAAGAAAGGCCATCCTACATCTACTTGTTTGACACCTGTGGGAAACTTGAGCCTCTCAAATCTCCAGCCCACATGAGTGGGAACCTTTTCCTGGCCCTAACCCCTACTCACCAAAAAGGCCCAGCCCACTCCCTCTGTTTTGCCCAAACCAGCCTGAATCGGTTTGGGCCCATTCTGTTCTTCCTGGGAGTCTCTATGTGAGTAATGAACTTTCTTTCTCACTTGATGTGTGGAGTATCATCAGCATTGATATCTAAATCGGATGACCAAAAACACCCATCTGATGCAAAAAGGAATACAATTTTTTTAAAATCAATTTTTAAGGTCAGTTTGAAATGTGAGACAAAAAAAAGTCGAACATTTGCAATCACGTATACTATTCAAACTGAGTTTCTTGACACAAAGAATGGATATGTTCCTTTAAAATGTGACAATGGGGCAGAAGCTGACAGGGACAAATGTACAAAATAAAATTTCCCACAAAATAAAATTTCCACACAAATAAAATTTCCTTCCTAATTTCCTTGATTTCCTTCTTTAAAAGCCCCACAAAATAAAATTTCATAATTATTGTATTCAATAATCGTTTTGGTTATAAATTTTCTAACAGCAATATCTTATATACTGAATTTCTACATGAGAAATACCGACATATTGTGGTTTCTGACTATTCTTCCTCCTGATCCTCTCACTAAATAAGTGTTTCCTAAGCAACCTTCTAAATTATTTTGTCTTTGTGTGAAAGCTTCAGGAGAATATATTCAGTTTCCTGCATTCTAGCCAAACCATGAATTAATAAATTGGCAGGATTAGAATCATATTCAACAACCTCCCTTGGATTTATACCTGCCAGCTCTCTGCATAGGTAAAGCTGGAAGATTTTGGCAGCACCTTGAGTCTAGATTAGACATATTCATTTTTCAGTTGAAAAGTTTTTCTCTGCCAATATATTCAATACATTTAATTCTCAAGTACTTTTTTTTGATAACAGCCCAAATTCTCATTAAAATTATCCTTTGCAAAAAAGGAACAGCATTGTTATCGTTTGAAATCCCCGCCAAAACTCATCGTGAAATGTAATTACCATTGTAATGGTGTTAAGAGGTAGAAACTTTAAGAGATGATTAGGTCATGAGAACTCTGAATGGATTAATGCTGTTATTACAGTAGTGGGTTAATTGTCACAAGAATTTGGTCCCCTTTTTGTCTCTGTCTCATGTGCTTGCTTGCCATGTGGTGTCCTTCCACCTAGGATAACCCTTGTCAGATGCCAACACCAAGCCCTTGGACTTTGCAGTTCCAGAACTGTGTGTCAAATAAATTTATGTTCTTAATAAATTACCAAGTCCATGGCATTCTAGCAGCAGAAAACAAATCAAGAGAGAAAACTTGTACCAGTAAGTGGAGCCGTTGCTATAATAAATACCCAAATACGTGGAAGTGACCTTGGAACTGCATCATGGTAGAGGTTTGAAGACTTGGGAAAAAAAAAAAAAAAAAAAAAAACTGTACTGTGAATAGAGCTTTAAGAGGAATTCTAGTGAAGCTTTGGAAGAGGAGAGCTGTAGAGAAAATCTGAATCTTCTCAAGAGTTTATTTAATTTGTTGTGACCAGAATACTCTTAAAAATATGAAGAGTAAAGGACATTCTCATGAGGTCTCAGACAGAAATGAGGAACAGGGTATTGGAAACTGGATTGAAAGCCATCCTTGTTATAAAATAACAAACACTTTGGCTAATTGTGGCCATATTCAGAACTTAGGAGCAATGAACTAGAATATCTGGTGGAAGAAATTTCTAAACAGTAGAGCATTCAGGTTTCTGCCTGGCTACTTTCACCTGTATATCATAAGATGTGAGAGAAAGAAATGACTTACAGATAGAATTTATATTTAAGAGAGAAGCAGACAAAAAAATTGAAAAACTTACAGACTGGCTATGTAAAGAGTGAAAACGTATGTTCAGTAGAGAATACCAAAGGTGCAGTCAAGTACTGTTTGCTAAAGATACTAATATGGCTAAAAAGTAGCCATGTGCTATTAATCAGGACAATAGGAGAAAAATTTTAAAGGAATTTCAAAATCTTTGAGGCTGCTCCTGCTCTCACAGGCTCTGGAAGGCAAAATGGTTTCAGGGGATATGCCCAAGGCACTCATGATGGGCACCCTGTCCAGGGCCACCTAGCAATTCTTCTCCCTACATTCCAATGTAACACTCTTCAGCTGCCCCAGTTGTGGCTCAAGTGGACTCAGGTGAAGCTGAGGCTGTTACTCTGCAGAGTGCAAGTGGTAGGCTGTGGCAGCATCAATATGGTGTTACATCTTCAGGCAGAGTATGAGAACTGTGGCTATGGGTTCCTCCACCAAGAAAAGCATAAAGACCCAGACAGAGATTTGCCTCTAGGGTGAAGCCACCACAGAGAGCCCCTACTAAGACAATGTTGAGTAAAAATGTGGGTTTGGACTTACCACAAAGAGTTTCCACTAGGGCAATGCCTACTGGAGCCATCGAAGTGGGACCCTCCCCTAAGACCACAGAACTGTAGGACTAAAACAGCACGGGACTCCAACCTGTGAGAACTGCAGAAGTTGAGTCCAGCAAAATCCTGGGGGCAGGGTTGCCTGAGGCATTGCAGGCCCAGTGTATCCAGAAATTAGGACATACAGTAAAAGGATATTTTTTCTCAGCTTTATGACTTAATGTTATTTTTCCTGTTGGGTTTTAGACTTACTTGGGACAAGTTATCATTCTTTTCTTGCCTATTCCTCTGTTTTGGAATAGAAATGTCTATCCTATGACTGTCCCACCACTGCATTTTGGAAGTAGGTAATCAGTTTTGAATTCATGGCTTCACAGCTGGCAGAAATTTGCGTCATGATGAATCATGCGAGTCTCACCCATATCTGATTAAATGAAACTCTGAAATTTGGACTTTTGAGTTAATGCTGAAACAAGTTAAAACTTTTGGAACTTATAGGGATAGAATGAATGTATTTCATATGTGAGAAGAACATGAGTTTTGGGGGTCCAGGGATGGAGTACTATGATTTTAGTGTCCCCTCCTAAATTCACATTGAAACTTAATTGCTATTGCAATGGTATTAAGGATAGGGACATTAAGAGGTAATTAGACCAGGAGGATGCCACCTCATGAATAGATTAATGCCCATATCATGGGAGTGGATTAGTTATCCAGGAAGTCTTGACCCTCTTTTCTCTCTGTCTTGTGTAGCTGCTCACCATGTGATGGCCTTCTGCCATGAGATGATGCTCTCCAGATGTGGGTGCCATGGTCTTGGACTTCCCAGCCTTGAGAACCATGAGTCAAAAAACTTCTGTTTTTTATAAATTTCTCAATTTGTGGTAACCAGTTAGAACAGCAGAAAAGGCACTGACAGAAGTACCAAGAGAAAGATCCAGTCTGTTCACTATTTAAAATATTTTCTCTACTTCTAGTTTTTGTACACGTAGTTTACTTCTAATATTAAATTTTTATATTTTACTCTGACTTTTCTAACGGCATTTATATTTCATTTGACTAGCTATTTTTCTTTGGGTTTAAGGAAAGAAAGGAAAATACACGCAGAAAGAAAAAAGATGGGTAAAATAAGGAATATAAACTTCCAAATGTCTGTCTCTTTTGTGTAAAGGGTATAGGGGAATTCGTTTGTTTTATTAATCATTTCATTTTAAATCCAAGAGGCTGTGCAAGACAAATGGAAAATGTCAGAAAGGATGACATGACAAAGAGTCTAATAAACTGCAGAATGCTTATACCACTGAAAGGAGCTAAACCACATAAACTGCCTTCTGAGAATGGAACAGGTAGCTAAGCCAAACAGATTCACAACCAGGATAAGCAACACATTGACAGTGAAGAAGAATAATGCAATCAGTTACCCCAAATAGTTCACAAATGCTGCAACATATTATCTACTTATGAATCCTATCCTTATCATGAGATAAATTAAAGGCCATCACATCCAATGTCTTGCCATGTATATCTTCTAACTGAAAAAGTGCTTATTAAGCCTGCTGTTAAATTTTTTAGTTGATGGTGTGTGCTTTTTCAAAGCCGTTTGTACTTTGCAACAGGCAGCAAAATAATTCCAGTATCTCTAATGCTAATGACATAGTCAAGTCAATATATTTCAACCACAATTTTTTTTTACTTGCATAAAATTCCCTTATAAATAAATAAGGAAGCCTCCCTTTTTATATGTTGATGACTCTCTCACTTTTTTCTTTTTAAATATTTTGTTTCCCCATTACACTGTTTTGTACTTTGAATTGGCAGAAATATTTGAGACAAAAAACCTTTTACTAAAATATGTTAAATAATTATTTATCATACCCTTTTCACATAAAAATTAAGGAGAAGTTACCTTCTTGATGGTCTCCAACATGGAGCGCCCACCCTGCCAGGGCTTCGAGTTCTTTCTGATACATGACAAACTTGCCATACTGTGCCACTTCCGGTCCTCCAGCTTCTTATGAAAAGCATTAGCAAGCAGAAGCACCGTGTCATATATGTAAAGGTTTGAAATCTGAAAAGACATTAGAAAGTGATCATTAGAATCACTGACATCAGTCATCAAGAATAAGGAGAAAAATAATTGTCTCAGCTGCTGCTGTTCATGTCGTGGATGGCTGGTTGGCTGAGTTATTTATTAATCGGAAGGTTTCTTTTGTCATTTCCTGGGCAATTTTGTGATTGAGAATGAAGTCTTGTCTGATTGTATGCCTCAATTGCTTTTTCAGCTTATTTAGGTGTGAAAGAGAAGATTAAAAAAAGAAAGAAAGAAATTTCCACAGTGATAAGGCTGTTAGTGTCAGACCCTGGAAAATCATTGGCCCTTATTTCTCTCTGAGGAGGTGAGAATCTAAGGGCTTAAGATTGGAAGGGCAAACTGAGTAATACTTTTTCTGAATATGTCAAGTTGTGGCATTCTAGTTATTCAGATGGAAAAATACCAACTTGATCTTATATATGAGTGTCTTAGATACATAAAAAGGAAGAAGTCAACTGTGTGTATGTCTGTGTATATGGAGATTCTGTAATGAAATAATGAAATCACAGAATCATTTATAGCTTATATAGGTATACATATGCATTGCAATTCATTGATTTCACAAATACCATAAACTATTAACTGTTTGTGAATGTGTGTTTACATTAACACGTTCTTCTAAGGTACCCATGTTATTAGCTTCTTTCTACATTCACAGGTTGTAAAATAAATTCATAGATTGAAAAATAAATTGTAGCTAATTTTTTGCTAAGGTTAATTGTGCTTTTACAACTAAGTCTTGTCAGAGCTACTATTTATATTGTCAGTTAATCACCAAAGGTACTTATTTTTCAAAGAAGTTAAAAATTACTCAGAAAACATAATACCAAAGGGATCCTAGGTCAATAAAAGCTGATTAATGTTATATTATTACCTCTGAAGGAAAAACTCAATGTAAAATAAACAAAATGAGAAATAAATGTAGTGATGAAAATTAATTCCATCTTAAAGCATTTTTTTTTCAGATTTTTAGAAGTATATTGTTACAGTTTTTCCTAAAAACACAAGGGAGAGCACGTGAATTGTCCTCAGGTTATAATTAATCATGGAGGAAATTTTTGAAATAGTCTACTCACATCACAGAACCGTACTAAGCTTTGGCTACTGAGTCCAATGCTATGCACAGCTTTTGATAAGAGCTTTCTAACAATGCCTTGTGAGTTTTCCTTTACATACCATGTAAATCTTCAATCATTTGTGTTTGTAAGTATCATTTTATATGTATAACACTTATAGGTCTTTTTTGAAGAGACATTGAATACTCAACGTTTGTACTTCATAAGGAAATATCAGGACTGGCTATTTTCATTCCCATCCCAGCCACTTCCTATTTTGCCTGATGATTACTAGACAGACTACAAAAGAATGACTACAAAAAAATGAAGAGTGACACTTACAGCTAAAACTAGTCCATGAATCAACAGTCAGGTTGGAATTAGGCAATAAAGACCCAGCAGGAAAAGACAGACGTTACATGAAGTATAAATGTCCAGGGAAATCAAAATAATGTACAATCATCTGGCCTTTCCTAACCCGTCCTGGTTTCACTGCCTGAAACTTGGTTCCTCTTACTTCTCTAGCTTTATTTTACTCTTCCCTTTGGTAAACATGTATTTAAGATTGTTGGAGTACCATCCTTTGCTATCTCCTTACCTTTGTCCAGATAGTTAACATTTTTCAGTATTTGTTTCAAAGGTTACATGCTGGGAGAATCCTACCCTGTCAGCTACTCATCTTCTTTTCCTATCTAACACTATGCTGAGTAATCTCTTTTTATTTATGAGAACACATAGTGCATACCTCTTTAAAACACATCAGAATACTAATTTTTTTTTAAGTCTGCCTTTTGCACAAAAAATAAATTCCTTCTGGATGGGGAAGGAATCTTTACATCTGTAAATCTTACATCTTTTCTCCTTTACATATTTTCTCCTTGATTTTTCCCTGTAATTTAATTTATTTCCCTTAGACTTAGCCTAAAGCCTAGCACATATTTGGTTTTTGATAAACAGTTGTCAAATAAAAGAAGACAAAGGATGGAAAGACGAGAAAAGGAAAGTCAATTTTAAAGCTAGGTATGTTTGACAGAAGTTGAAACATAAAAAATCTGGTAACCTGGGTTCTATCCAAACTTGACACTTCTGTGGCACATTCTCTTTTGCATACCCTGAGGCATGTATTTTGAGCATCTATGCTAGTCTTAAAGGTGAATACTTTGTACCTGCTTTGTGACAGGCATTTCCAATAAATGACTACATCTCCTCATTTGTCTGCATTCCAAACTGTAGGATCAAGAAGTGGTGGTGATATTCTCTGAGCTTTTCATTACCCTTCCTAATCTGCCATTTCTTTTGCAGGCAAGTTTCCATTATTCGAGCTTCACGCTTTTTCCTATACTACATTTTATCACTTTTGTCTGTCATCATTAACTGATCTTTTGGTCATTTTTTATTTGTGAGGTCTTTAACTCCTCTTTCACAATAATACCAAACTATCTCTCAGCATTTAAAAAGGTCACTTCAATTTCCGTACTGATAATCTTCACTTCTATTTAGGCCTCAACCAACGCAAATGACCATTTACTGGACAGAAACATACATCACCTCTAAAATCATAGACTTCAGTATTTCACATATGGCCAATCATTTCTCCCTACCTTACTCACTGCACTACACTTGTTCTTTGACATCACCAAACCTCCAACACCCACCTCCTCTACGTTATAAGCTTTCAATATTTAACACCATCTATGGCTTGGTTTGAAAATCTTTCTTTTAGTTTTCATCATCTGGTATAGTTTCTAGGCTGATCATCTTAGTTCTCTTTCTCTGTCTTTCTCTGTGTTTCAATGTTTTTATTAAAAATTTAGTATCCAGGATTGACACATTATTACAGATGTGATCTGACTAGGAGAGAATACTGTAAGACATTAGATCTCTTTGTCTTAGCAAAATTCTTCTGACATAGAGACCATGATTATATTAAAATGGTTACAGCAAATATGATTTGCATGATACACATACAGAATTTACCTTCAACTTAAAGGTTTTGAACAGCTGTCAAACCAGGATTCTTCCATCTAGGCTTCATGTAATTGATTTTGATCTTATATTTTATCTGTACTATTTCAAATTTAGGCTTATTATTCAGTCGACACTAACAATTTGAAATTTGATTAATATAACATAAGCTTTCTCTTCTAGCTTTATGCCATTTACAAATTTGATGGGCATGTTTTATTCATTTTCATTCATGTAGTGATTGATATTTTAAAAAGTTCTAGGCCCAGAATAGAATCTTGTGAATGACCATAGAGAGTTCCTTGCATTTCAGGAATAGAATATTTATCAGTGCAGTTTGAATATTCATCCGGTTCTGCAATCCTCAAACTCGGGACAAAAGAACCCCTGGTGGTGGGTTGTAGATATCAGGAAGTACTCAAAGCTACAGAATACATCTAAAGCATATTCTGGTCATATCAATATTGTTTAAGATTTGATTGTTTCATTTAGATATCAATTTTGTTTGAAGATTTGGAGAAATACAACTAAATAGTTTAGTTGTAAAATAATTTGAATTATTACTTTTAATGATATAGAAACAGAAATGTTATAACTTTTAAAGATAATAATGAGATTTATATATTTTTGAGCTTTATTTTTCCTTCTATCTGAGGCCAGAGTGTTCACTATCTTCTGCCTTTAGGAGCCCTTTGGTGAAAATATTTGAGTGTCATCATTCCATCAGGACTTGTCAATATCTTTCCTAAGGATGTCATGCAAAAATTTGTCAAACACCACATAAAAATCAACATGCAACACATAGCTTTATGACATTCTCCCAATCTAAAAAAAAAAAACTATAAATAAGGGCTTAGTTTGGCAGTGCCTGTTTTTAAGGAAGCACTATTGTCTTATCTGAAGTACTCCAAATCATTTATTTAAACCATTTAATCTGCAGTAACCATTTATTTAAACCATTTATTCTGACAGTAACATTTAATATGCCAAACTCTGTGAGAAGCTTTTTTCCTTTCTTTCAAAAATTGGGACAATACACCAATCCCCTGTACCTTGGTCCTCTTCCTAAGTGTTTCTCCAGTATTTCTGAGTTATCATATTTTGATCATCCATGCTGACTGACTGGCTACTCTGGGCAATATTTGGCAAACTTAATTCAAAGCAGTGAGCCTACTCTTGCTATCTCCCTGCTCCTTCTAAACCAGTGGATTACTTTTTTTTTAATGAATTTTACTCTAACCTTTCCAATTTGAAGACAATTTTTCTTAGATGGAGAAAGCAGAAGCAAAAGTATTAGAATGCTTGTTTTTTCTCCATTAGCAGCCAAACTAACATTAATTCCACCAAGCAGTAAATGGATCATTTCCTGCTTGTTACATACATGGCTAAAAACATTGTTTTCTAGCTAAAAGGTGTTCTTTAGTATTTATTTTGCAACTTCAGCTAATCCTGGGTTTTAGTCTTTTGGGCACTAATCTAAAAACTTATAAAATGCATTTGCTGTTTTTTCTAAATTTTACTTCTCTATGTATATTAAAATAGGTAACAATCCAGAGATTAAATTTTATCACACATAAGAGGGGTGTTAATATATAACAAATCCTCAAAGCAAAAGTAGTTTTCTTCTATCTGTGGGTTTGACAGGACCAAGATGAAGGTATAGGTCAGGAGGAAGGTGGTACTTCCCGCACAGCTTTATTGTTTCAGGTAAGATTAGGAATATAGACATAAATAAAATATGTATTCCCCGATATGGAAGTCCTCATCAACTGAAATGGAAAGATTATATTGTTAGGCAAACATGCTGTAAAATAATTTCTGCTTTCCCTAAATAACACAGTCAATAATTTTTCTTAAGTTTATACTTCATTTCCTGATATTTCTTTTGACAAAAACAACTTTTTTTTATAATTTTCTAAATCAAAATTCTTTCATTTATTTTTTCTATTTAGAATTCTATCATTTTCATATCGATTATATTCATGACCAGTTAAAATGCAAACATGGGCCATTATAAGCATATTGACATGGTTTGGCTGTGTACCCATCAAAATCTCATCTTGAATTGTAGTTTCAATAATTCCCACAGATCATAAGAGGGACTTAGTGGGAGGTAATTGAATCATGGGGGCGATTATCTACATGCTATTCTCATGATAGTAGGGAGTTCTTATGCGATCTGAAGCTCTTATAAGGCGCTTTCCCCACTTTTGTTCAGCACTTCTCTTTCCTGCTGTCATGTGAGGAAGGATGTGTTTGCTTCTCCTTTCACCATAAATGTAAGTTTCCTGAGACTTCCCAGCCCTGAGGAACTGAGTCAATTAAGCCTCTTTCCTGTACTTTATAGCAGTGTGAGAATGAACTAATATACATATACATAAGAGTGGAACTGAAATTTAAAGAGACGTTGTTAAGGCTTCAGAGGACTTACTTTGACTTTTGCTTTCTCCTTAATTACATTCAAAAGCATATATTCACACAAATCCAAAGCACTGTGGTATGTATGATGGAGGAAATGGTAGAGAAGCTAGAGAAGCATGTTATAGGTACTTATGATGCTGGGTTCTTGAAGGGAACTATTTATGTTGAGACAAGGACTCACTTTGACACCCAGGTGGGACTACAGTAGCACAATCTTGGCTCACTGCAGCCTCGACCTCTAGGGCTCCAGTGATTCTTCTCCCGCCTCAGTCTGCTGAGTAGCTGGCAGTACTACAGGCATGGTGGTACTACAGGCATGTACCACCATACCTGGCTACTTTTTTGTATTTGTTATTATTATTATTGCAGAGATGTGGTTTTGTCATGCTGCCAAGACTGGTCTCAAACTTCTGGGTTCAAGCAATTCTCCACCTTGGCCTCCAAGATTGCAGAGATTACAGGTGTAGCTACTGCACCTGGCCATGGAAAGGACCTATTCTAAAGGAGCTTAAAATCTAGTAGGGAACAGAAAGTAGCAGGGCAATGATCCTGGAGCCAGTCCACTCACTACCATGATAATAATTAGAAGAAATGGTTGGATAAATGGTAAATCATTTTTTAAAAAATTCAAAGGTGACTAAGGATAGAGATCATCTTATTTATCTAGTATTATTAGAGAGGAACTAGTTTTCCTAGGGTTTTATTTCCAAACTGTTAAAACTGAAAATCTCGAAGTACAAAAATGTTCCCTATAGTAAATATTTTAAAGAACAGGTTTCTAAAATACATTAGGTTTTGCTGACTTCTAAAATTGGCCATGACTTTAATATTTGCTGATATCTCAGGGTTATTGTTTAAATATTAACTTATATGTGAGGATTACAATGGAGTGATACCTTTAGGAGTTGTTTTATGGCACAGATTTGTTTTTGCAGGAAGAGTCCTATACTGACAGGATATATGAGTTAGTTTATCTGATTGATTTTTTCCCCTGTCTCTTGCCTTGAGAGAGCTCCTTAAGGCTCCCTACTGTTGTCCAGTGTGCCTGCTTTGTGTAACACCCCCTTCAAATTGACATATCGAGATCTCTAGTGCAAGGTGAAAAAAAAATCAGATAGGCTTTTTCTTAAGAAAAAGAAATAGGCTTCAAGTAAGTATTTGAAGGGAATTCTTATGAGTAAGCTACAGGGACTTGGTGGTCTCTGTTTTGCTGTTCAGAGATTTTATTTTTATCTTTCAAATTCTTTGTTGTATTCTGGATGTTGAAAGTTTCAGCTATATCCTCTCAGAGTTGGACATGACCATACAATGCTACAGCACTTTTGAGATTTCTAATTTTCTTTTGTTGTTATTGCAGTTATTCAAACTGGAGACTAATCTTTTTATAAAGAATACATATCTACGTCCTTCTTATGCCAGAAAAGTCAAGCACATTTATTAGCTTAATAATTTAGAGTTTGGAATCAGGAGTACCAATTACAAATTCTCCTATGGGAAATATTATGTATCTACTTGTTTAGAAGAAAATAACCTCTACTTATTATATTTTTATTAAACAAGTGGAAATTTTTCTATAATGAGATCAAAAGGAGCAAAGATGCAAATTCTTAGCACTTTCTCCCCATCAGACTTATGAAATTGCTGGAGGAGGAGAAATGTTCAGAAATAACATGCATAATTCTGAATCCAGTGCAACTCATAAAGCTCTCTTTAAAATTTCCCAACAAAGCGCCCTGGAAGAAATACCCTGGCATTTATAATATACCTCCATATTTTGAGCAAATGGATCCTTTGGATCACACAATGTTGAAGATATTCGATGGTTGCCACGGAAACATCGCTGACTTATATTCTGGGGAACTGGGAAATGTCTGCCGAATAATCGTTAACCTTCCAATTGACCTTCTGACAAGTTCCTGTACGTCCACATCGTTTATTTCCTATAAGATAAGAGGTGGAAGAATTAGAGACTCTTTAATACTGTAACAAAACACAAACCTCTTATGAGTTATCTGTAAATGTTAGGGATCCTGTTACTATAATATATTCTGAATCCAATGCCACTCATAAAGCTTAATATTTAGTGCACATCTAAATGAAAGCAACATATTTGCATTAAAATGATCAACTCATTTGTATTTGCTTTCTGTGCTTTAAATTATATACATTAGTGCCTAAACAATTCTAAATGGAGCAATTGATTTAGATATGGTTATTAATAATAAGTTTGTAATTTATAATGTTGAACATTTTAGAAACATAGGTGTGGTCAAAACGTTTAAAAAGGTCACAAAGTAAGTTGCTATTATAGTTTATTATTAATTAGTGATTTTCAAATACCTATTATTTTGAGTATCTAGGAAGGTATTTGCCATGTAAGAGTTATACATATGCACAGACATACCCACACACACATATAGTTAGCAATGAAAAATTTGGCTTTTAATTCAGGCAAGTAGAACAAGAGGATATATGTGTAGTTTTTCTAATACTTTATTAGGATTATTGATATTAACTTGAGTGTTTCTCTTGGTAAGGAATAGATGAAAAATTCTGTTTTTTTAATACAGTCTGAATCAGGATGAGATGAGGCAGAAACCCAGTGCTCTTTATCTAAATGAATTTTATCTAAACACATTTTGTCTGTTCTAATTGGAACTAGAAAAAAATGATCAAAACAAATTTTAGTTTTAAGGTAGTCTTTACTAGAGAAGTTTGTGCTTAATAGTGTTCATCTGGAACATTTTAAACCAATGAAGTATTTGTAATTAACATAGTATTGGTTTCAATCAATTCTTATAGCAACAGAAAAAAAAGATTGGACACAAAATAAGCTTTGAGCTGCAGTGAGATGTTTGATCTAAGAAGTTATTACAGAAAAATGAAAGAGAAAAAAGATAATTCACAGGTGTAAATTTTCTTTTTATCCTTACCAGATTAATTACATATTATTATTTCTTGTAGCATATGTTGGATTAAAAAAACCATCCTTTATGATCTTTATGGAGTATAGATTTTTCTGAAAATAAAATAATGCCTGCCATCAGTTAGATCTTGTGTAATATCCTGGATTTCTGGGCATTTAATCAATCCTTAAGGTGTCATAAAATTGGTTTTTCTCAGTTTAAAATGCTGTCCTTTCCCTTTAGTCTGTGTCATTTCACTGGCCATCAGAAACTTCGTCTGGCAAAGAGCAGGTCACTTTTAAATTCTATGTAATCTACTCACAAAGTAGGATTAAATGGTGTCCTGTCAACTCCATTTGAAGCTCTGGCTTTTTAACCAGACATATTTTAAAGTTAATTAATATGGATATTGCTATTCAATGTCTTTCAATTTTTTTAATTCCAAATGATACATACAGGAACTTTCATTAGAAAGGCAGTGAAAAACTGTACACTTTTCTCATAATATTAACTAAGTTTTCTTATATATACGGTCATTTTTGCTTTAGCAATATTAAGATTTATCAACATTTTTATCAAACAGCACCATCTCTATCTATCCCACTCATAATGAACTACAAATCAGCATACTGGATAAAAATTTACATTTAATAATTATCTACTATATGTTAAGCAAAATACTAGTTACTTTATTATCTCATTTTGGGCTAAAAGATGATACTCTGAATCATATGCTATTTATTCTCAGTTTACAAACAAGATTCAGGAAGACTTGAAGCTCTTCATTCACAGTACTCTGTTTATGTGATGAATTTATAAATGTCATAAAAAGAAACAGTCTCTGAAGAAGTTATACAAGCCCATATTTCCTAACAGGAATTATTTAGATTAATATTTATGAATGGTAGAAATTAAAACTGTAAAGATACATTATTTCAGCATTTAATTTCCTGATGATTCCGTAAGGAATGATGAAGTCATCTATCATGAGCCAAAGGCTTTAAGAGGACACTTTTCAAACCCACATAAAAGGAAAAGGGCTGATTATCTTTTACAGGTTTCCAAAGATGAAGTTCTCAGGCACCTAAACAACTAAAATATATCTGAAGAAATGTCAATTTGAATTGACTATATTTTGCCTATTATTATTTGAGGAAGGAAAGAGAAAGTAATTTTCTGGGAAGAAAGAATCTGCCATTCTGAATGAAACTAGCAGACAGTCTGTCTCAAAAAATTCACTTGCAATTTTAGTCTTGACATCTGATCTCAAAAACAGTTTAACAGTGATATGAAAACTTGATTAGGCAGCTATTTTATATTTACAGAACTTTAATTGTGCATTTCAAAAGGGGCATTTCAAGAGTGGCAGATGTAATGTTATATAAACACTGAAAGACAAGTGATCGTATAATCTATAAAGCAATCCATTTAAATGGAAAAAAACCCAGAAATAAACTTGTGTATTAAAATATGAACCTGTTATACAATCTACTAGGATCCATATTATTCTAATGCTCTGGTTTTTTTTAAATGTTTAAACTGTCAGATTTTTAAAAATAATCATGTGAAGAACTAGTTTACTGAAAAAGCACTCACTCTTCCCAGCCCCAAGTGCCACGAAATAGCTTAATCTTTTAAAAGATATATAGCGTTCCTGAGCTTTAAGTAATTTAAAGAACTCAGATTATAAAATTATTTTCCTTCTTATGTTCTTTATTTTATTGAGTATATTTATAAAAGTAGAATTAATGTTACAATAAAAATGATTAAATATTTTTTAGTGAGTTAACTTTTCTATTTTACTTATTTAGGAGTAAAGCAAGTATTTTTTTTCTCAAAAATGATTTACCTGGATACTTAAAAACTACTAAGAATCAAAGTCAATATGTCCAGCAAAATATTCTTATTCACTTTGCTTTAATAATTGAATGTAGGTTGAATCCTGAACTGTGAAAGAGCCAAGGAAAAAAAAAGAATACTAAAATATCTTCTGGGGATACAACTATATCTAGAAACAGCCATTTCCCAGAAGAAATCTGTTAGGAGAAGTGAATCATTCCTACATCCCTGTAGTATATCAGCTTTAGATTTAAATTAATAAGATTGTGAAGAAGAAAAGATTCTCAAAATCCATTAGGTTAGATGCTAATTTAGACTAAAAAATCTACTTCAGAGGAATAGTTTCCTTTTTCCCATTCTTATGCCTCTTACCATCTAACAAATATTCTGGCACATAGTAGGTATTCAATAAATGTTGATAATATAAAAGCTAATTAATAAGTGAATGGTAAGATTTTATCATCTTCTAAAGCCTGATACCTGAAATTTTAATTCTAGATACCAGAATGCTTTAAAATGTTAAACAATTCTAAATAAGACAGATTTTAGTATTGAGATTAAGCCATCTACTATGTGGTGTATTTTTTACTTATTTGCTTATATTTTTCATATTCTAGCAAAGATGACCCTTTGATGCTTCCATAAAATTTAACATTAATATTACTCAATTATGCAAATGTTGAAAAATGGAACAAAACCAACTATAGGCTATGTACCAACAGAAAGAGAAGCAGAATGGTAACTTTCTACTTGAAAGCTTAGAAGTGAGTAGTTCAATTCACCATTAAACGAGAAAAAATGAAAAACATCCATTACGCATATAGGTTTTTTAAATCTCAAAACAACAACAAAACCTCCCAAACCTGCTGGGCATGGTAGCTCATGCCTGCAATCCCAGCACTTTGGGAGGCTGAGGCGGACAGATCACCTGAGGTCAGGAGTTTGAGACCAGCCTGTCCAACATGGTGAAACCCTGTCTCTACTAAAAATACAAAAATTAGCTGGGCGTGGTGGCACATGCCTGTAATCCGAGCTACTCAGGAGACTGAGGCATGAGAATTGCTTGAACCTGGAAGGAAGAGGTTGCGGTAAGCCGAGATCACACCGTTGTACTTCAGCCTGGGCAACAAGAGTGAAACTCTATCAAAAAAAAAAAACAAAAACCCAAACCAACAACTTTCTCCTTAAATGTAATACTCAGGAGTGATTAACAGAGAATAATGTCTTAAACTATTCAAATTAAGTAAAAACCAAAAAGCTAGTAAAATCACATCAAGACAACACAGGTCATATTCAATATTATTGGGCAATGGAAGGGTGCATGAAGCGTTGTACTTCTTGCAGCTCTGAACAGTGCACATCTTCGTATCTGAATTTCTAACTTTTGTAAAACTTAAAGTGTTAGGCCATCTGCTTCAGGGCCCTAAAGGGATGACAATACTTGTATGGAAAGGCTGTCCTGTGCTGGATCCACTGATTGTGTGGAGAAGATAAATACTATTACCAAGTACTAACATATGATTGATTACACCATATGAGTTAGCACAGCCTCTCATTATTATAGCATACTTAATGCAAATGAAAAAAATATATTGTTTTCAAGTTTCTACATCAATTTGTATCATGGTGCACAATGTCAACTTTGATTTATATTCCCTCCTTAAAAAACGATTGATGCAATAAGATTAAATCAATGTCTGCAACCCATTTTAAAATTAGCAACAAAAAATAGCTACACAAACAAAACTAGACAGATTCAGGTTCTCCATGTTCAACCAAAATGGGCTTTTAAATATTTTGAGGTATTTTTGATTATTACATTTAGAGTTTCCTAGCTCTCTAGCAATTTTGAAAAATCCATGTTTTTTTCTTTTATAGAAACTAGGGATAATTATAATTCATCCATTATAAATTTGTATAAACAAGTATGTAAACGAAAAGTGTGCAAGAAAAGTGTAAAAGTCATTTTCTGAGGCATATTTCAGAATAAGGTGGATGAATGGGATAATAAAGTGGGTGAATGGAATAGTTTGAAAGTAAGCGTATTGATTTTGGATATACTGGCCAACAATTTTTTTTTGTAGGGGTGAAAATACAGAAAACATTTGCTCATTATCTGAGTTTTAACCTTGTTCAGACAAAAATATTAACCAATATAACGTAAATGTTATGGGTTGTGAACATTGTATTTTTAAGAAGCTAGGCAATGTGACTTGCCAAAAAGAAATTATACCTCTGCTGGGAGACAAGAAAGCAGGGCTGCAGATAAGAAAGAGATAAAGGTTTCAGTGATGGTTATGGTGAAGTTTGATTAGACAATTTAGAGTAAAAAACCTAAGTTTGAAGGATGAGAAAATAATCGAGGTCTCCTTAATCATCTTTAGACTTCTAACATTTGGTTATTTACCAGTTATTAGATTGCTTCGTTTATATGGATGTTTTATCTTGCAAAATAGTGGCCCAAATTATAGTGTATCCATTTAATGACAATATTTTCATTACCAATATTTTATGAAATAAAATATAATAAGTTTAACAACATGAATCATAATACTTATGAAAAATACAATAAAACATAAATTTTTATTCTTCTTTCCATACTATTTATTACCAATGAAATACATGCTATTCAGACTACACCTATATAATATGAAGAGGTCATTTCTTCCAAAGCACAAATTGAGCCTTAAACAGTGGGTAAGTGACCATGTTGTTCTTGGAAGCTCTACTTCAGTTCAAACTTTTACGTTTAGGGTATGCTTGTAGAAATTAAATTGGATATGAAAAAAAAATAATTAAGGGGTTTCTTTGGTAATCTTATCAACCAATAGAGGCTAATGGCCATTTGTAGGCATCAATTCCTCTAGCTTAATCCATGTCTCTAAGGAGGTAAGAAGTCACTTTATGTTTCTAGTCAGCTCGATTGACACGAATAGGTAAAATGACTCTAGCTGGTTTCTCATCAGGAAATCTGCATAGTCTATCCCATGTCTGACATAGGATGTGAAATAAAAACAAAAGATTAGAAGGATCTTTATTTAAAAAAAAAAAACTAGAAAATAAAACAAACAAACAAAAAAGCTCGTGAATAAATAGCTCCCATCAGATTATAACTGAGGTAGAGGAAATTTCCAAGATGTAAACCATAAAGATAATTGTCAAAAAACAAAATCCTAAGTGAAAAGAACAAAGCTGGAGACATTAGGCTACCTGACTTCAAACTAAAATACAGGGATTACACTAACCAAAACAGCATGATAGTGGTACAAAAACAGACACATAGATGAATGCAGTAGAACAGATTGCCCAGATATAAGGCTGCATATCTATAACCATCTGATTTTTGACAAAGCTGAGAAAAAACAAATGGGGAAAGGATGCACTATTCAGTAAATGGTGCTGGGATAACTGGCTAGCCACATGCAGAAGACTGAAACTGGATCCCTTTATTATACCACATATAAAAATTAACTCAAGATGGATTAAAATCTTCTATGTCAAACCCATAACTATAAAAACCCTGGACGACAACCTAGGCAATACATGGGAATGGGCAAAGATTTTATGACAAAGATGACAAAAGCAATTGCAACAAAAGCAAAAATTGACAAATGGAATCAAATTCAACTAAAGAGCTTATGCAGAGCAAAAGAAACTATCATCAGAGTGAACAACCTACAGAATAGGAGAATATTTTTGCAAACTATGCATCTGACAAAGGCCTATTCCTTAAATTATATAAGAAACTTAAGCAAAGTTAAAGCAAAACCAAACAACCCCATTTAAAAGTGGGCAAAGGACATGAACAGACACTTTTCAAAATAATACATACATATGACCAATAATCATAAGAAAGCAAGCTCAACATCACTGATCATTAGAGAAATGTAAATCAAAACCCCTATGAGATATCACCTTACACCAGTCATAATGGCTATTACTAAAAAGTCAAAAAATAACAGATGCTGGCATGGTTGTGAAGAAAAAGGAATGCTTATACATTGCTGATGGCAGTGTAAACCATTGTGGGAAACAGTTTGGTGATTTCTTCAAAGGCCTAAAAGCAGAACTACCATTTCACCCAGCAATCCCATTATTAGGTATATGCCCAAATGAATATAAATTGTTCTATCATAAAGACACATGCATGCCTATAGGTTCATTGCATCACAATTCACAATAGTAATGACATGGAATCAACATTAATACCAATCAATGGTAGAATGGATAAAGAAAATCTGGCACATATACATCATGGAATACTGTGCAATCATAAAAAAGAATAACATCATGTCCTTTGCAGAAACATGAATGGAGCTGGAAGCCATCATCCCTAACAAACTAACAGAGGAACAGGAACTATTTGGAACACCAAATACCTCATTTTCTCACTTACAAGTGGGAGCTAAATGATGAAAACACATGGGCACAAAGAGGGGGAACAACACACATAGGGGTCTACTGACGGGCAGAGAGTAGGAACATGGAAAGGATCAGGAATAATGGGTACTAAGGCTTAATGCCTGGGTGAAAAACTAATCTGTACAATAAACCTCCATGACATGAGTTTACCTACATACAAACTTGCACATATACCCTGAACTTAAAATAAGAGCCAAAAAACAAAACAAAAAGCAAACAAAACAAAACCAATCAAAGCTTCACACTGAAAAAGACTTGTTTTAAATCCCATTATCATCACTAATAATTGTATAATATTGGATGAATTGTTTAATTTCCTTGACATTTAGTTTCCTGGAAGAAAAATTGAAATGAAAATATTTAATTTGAAAAGTTATGTAGGTTTGTTAAGTTCCCTTTGCTTTGTCTTTCCCTCTATCTCAACATTTAGTAATTCTACATAAAAAATTAAGACATACTAGAAACTTAGAAGGTATCAGAACTTTATTGAAAAGCAGATCTCCACATATGTATTGCCTAAGGAAATCTCAGAAAAAACTATCTTATTTTTACATGAGAAATACATTTAAAATTTATAGAAACCTAAAGTTTGCAGATTTGTAAGATGTTTTCAGTGTCTTTATTCTGAACTAAAAAGGGTCATTCCATCAATGAAGTGTAGTGTAGGAGAAACATCTTGAAACCGTAAAGTATTTTTACTTTTCTGTGTAAACAAAGGAAAGTCATTTTTTCTCTATGGACCTCATTCCCTCAGTACTTCATAGAATATGGTTTAGTATTCTATAAAATAACATACGAGAGAATGATCTCTGAACTTTAATGTGTTATGATCATTACTGCAGTTCCATTCTTGAGTGTGTTATTTTCCAGCACTGTGTTAAGAGCACCTGATAATACCTCATTTAACTTTTATTATAAACCTGCAAAATAACTGTTATTATACTTGTGCAAATAGATAAACTGAGGTACAGACAGCTGATATCCATGGGATGACAGCTACCAAGTTTTACAGCCAGGATTGAACCTGTCTTGCTGACTATGAAACCAGGATTCCTATCCAAAAACACTATTTTGTCCCTAAAACAAATCTTATTATTCTAGAATTCTCTATTTAATAAATAGTACATTATCTTTATTCATAAACAATAGGTAAAACCAAGTACTAAGTCTTGTTGAGGAAAAATCTACATGATCACATTACTTGGCCATGACTGATCTGCTCATTGTTCCTTCATTTCTGACTGGCAGGTGCTAATGGAAAAATGTTATTTTACAGGGCTTTTAAGTTGTAATATATTTTTAATCCTATGTATTATCTTTGCAAAATCAAGAGACTTTCACAAGAATTTGACAAGTCTACAGATTTGAAAACAGTTGTACTTCCTTATGAAAAGGGAAAAATCTGTTCTCTGTTTATTCATATTCATATGCTGAACTTTTTAATACTCATGTAAGGAGGGTGGACATAACAGTTCTAGAAACAACATTAAAATATAAATGGAACACAAGCACTCCACTGGGAGGAGTTAACTTTGCTTACAAAGTAGAATTGTACTTTTTATAAAGATGATCTTCTTGAGCAGGCAGTATGAGCCAACAGAAAGAGCTAAGAGATACTCAGTGAAAAAGATTTTTTCCATTTATTTTATTCATATAAAGGCCTTTATCATTTTTAAAAACTGTTCATTCTATTTTTGTTAAACAGCATTCACTCAATAGGCTCAGTGTTTACTTCATGTTCTGTTTCCTCTTAAAAATTCAAGGCCATTGGAAATGCTACAATTACATATGTGAAAAGAGGACACAGAGTTAACAATAAAGTTTAGTCAGATTTACCTCATTTATAATGATCCAGTGACAGTCAAAAGCAACCAAATTAGTCTCCACAACCTAGAAGAGAAAACAAACCAGCTATCAGTCAAAATTAATCAGGCAAAACAAACCAAACTAAATGAATATACTTTGCAAATGACAAAAAATGAATTGTATATTAGAAAGGTCTTTGTTACTCAATTGAAGATGGAAAAATCATTAGCAAAAACACTTTAGAAGCATTTGTGTTTGACACATAGATGCACTGTAGACTTGCTAATTAAATTCAAAAATATAATTCATCAAAACCTAGAAAACCATGGGTTTCAGCAGAAAAAATATATAAATAAAATATTCTTTCTTGTGATTTAACTGAGAGTGGAGTTAAAATTTCAAATCACATTCCCTACTCAAAATAAACTCTGATAGTTTTTTATCATCTACCTAATAAATATCAAAGTATATACATAGCTCCTACAGTCTGGCTCTAATTTAATATTCTTATCTTCTGCTACTTCTCTGTGTATATGCTTTCTACTGTTTTGACTCTGTAAACTGCTCTATATTCTCCTAAAAATCTTTGTCATGTGTATTCTAAAATGATCTAATTCTAAAATTATCTGAAAGTTAAATGCCAAAAATGATAGACAACGTATTAGCATTAAAGCATGGGTAGGAAATTTTAGTATCTTTTAGTTGGTAATAAGATGAAAAGAAATAAAATACATTTAAAAGGAAAAACAAAAATATATGGGCAGCCCTCTTGTTTGATTAACTTCAGATACATTTATTCTAAATGATTCTTGGCTTAGGCCAAAAAAAGGAAGCCTCAGATGTGTGTGTGTGTGTGTGTGTGTGTGTGTGTCTGTGTGTGTGTGTGTGTGTAGTAGGGGCAGTTTCTGTATCAAGATTTCCACTCTACTAAATCTTATCATACATATTCTAAGACATGTTCTCATTTATGCATGGCATGGCATATAATAGGTGAGACTATTTTATAAGAGGTCATTCTGTTATTTTTTGCAAGAATACGCAACGATTGGGTTTCAGATAAAGATGCTTTCCAATACATATCAAGGAGTTGTTATAAAATGTGAATTGCATTTTGGTGGCTATTCTTTGTCCTACTGAGAAATACCTGCCAAGGGGTGCATTGTGTCACAAAAAATAAAATTGGAAATATATTTGGTATGTGATTCAGTGTTTTTCAAAGTATGTAATAGTTGCAGAATCTTTTTTAATATTTGGTGCAAGTTTCATACTATTTTACACATTGTGTTGGTCCCTCAGACTTTACTGAGATGTATAGATTGTACATAACAGAGAATTGAGGATATATTAATCTACTTTAAGCTTTATTATTATCATTTTTGAAATATATGTATAATCAACTTATAGGTGAAATTTTATATTTAAAATATAACCTATGGCAGTTTTCAGTTTTAGCTTAAAAAAAACCCACTTTATACAAGTTATGGTAATCCTTATTTCTAATTTCCTGATTTTTTAAAATAATCTTAGAGACAAATAATGAATAATTTATTAACAATAAAAAGTAATAGAAAATACGTGGGGACTCCATTAGAATTAAAAGACTTCAAACTAAAAACTCAGATGTAAGGAAAGTGGGTTTCTCAATAAAATAAAGATAAATATGTTGTACAATGGAGGAAGACACTACTAAAATACGTAACTAGAAAAAATTCAGAGAAAAAGAAGTGAATACCAATATATAGGCAGTGTAGATTTAAAATACTTCCGAGGCAATAGTAGCAGAGTGATTCAATTTAGCTTAAATTATCCTCCTTTTAAGCTAAATAATAATCTGCACCATAGAATCAAATAAAGCAAAATTTAAGCTATAAGCACTCTGCATTACCTGTAGAAATTACTAAATGAGAAGTCCGTAACAGCATTTATGGACTAAGTAGAAGGTAAGAGATATGATGATAACTTAGCAGTAGCTTATCTAGACCATGAAATTTACCCATTGCTCTTCATCTAAAATATTTTAGGCAAAAGTATGAAATAATATTGAGGCACAAATCTTGTATTTCAGTGAAGAAGAAAGACAAATGTGTTGTCTAAGCCCATGATGCTACTAGTTGTACTATCTTTTGTTGCTTAGGGTCAGCAAGGAGATAATCTCTCCTTCTGGTCTTTGGTTTTATTCATGAGTATTAACATATAAGATAATTTAGCAGTATAAATTTATTACAAACAAACAATAATTAGGACATTACTACACATAACTAAATAAACCATCTATCTTCATGTTCTAAATTGCTAGTACTTCACCATACTTAGGTGGGCACTAAGTATCTGAGAACCTTCCGTATGAGTACTGTATGTCTTAATGTGCATTTTTGAGTAAGAGTCTATTGTAATCTCATTCGGGGTTCTCAAGCTCTCAGGTCTCCTACCAGTTCTATTGGACCAGCTATTCTAAAATTATTAGTCCTCAAGTTTAGTTTCCAATTAAGGTTACTAAATGAATTTTTAAAATATCCTGCCCTACAAACAAGTGAGTGGATACGATGTTTTTCAGAAAAACTAGACTATATTAATAGCATAATCATTTAAAGTCACCTCAACTTTTAAGCAAAGGCAAGGATTCATGTAGTAGAAACTGCTAGATAATCATGAAAATCCATTCTCTCCTTCTGCTAGGACACTCAGCTAGGCTACATTTCCCATCATCCATTGCAGAATATAATTACAAGCCCATGTGACTGAGTTCTAAGCCAATAGATTGCAAGCAGAGTGATGTATGCCACTTTCAAACCTGACCCATAAAACCTCCCATGTGTTTGTGTCTGCTCTCTGTCCATTCCAGTTTACTAGGATTGTGATGTCATGCCCAGAGGACCTTGGAAGCCACAATAGCTCCAGTGCATGGAGCAGTCTCCCCTTTCCCACTCTCTGTTGTGGTACATGAGCTGACATGAAACAAACCTTTTGTAGTGGGACATTACACTTTGGGTCTGCTTGTTAGAGTAATTTAGCCCATCTTATCTTCAATGCAAAGCATTTCTATTAACTTCAGCTATGCACATTTTTCTAATCTTAAGAAACATACTCACTAGAGTAACTTTTACTTCTGTGATTCTATAAAGGCATGATTTCAAAATTATGCAATATTTGTTGGCCTTTTCAAGAATATTGAATATCCAAACACCACATGTTCTCACTCATAAGCGGGTGTTGAACAATGAGAACACATGGACACAGGAAGGGGAACATCACATACTGAGGTCTGTCAGGGAGTCGGAGGGTAGAGGAGGGATGGCAGGGGGTTGGGGGCCAAGGGAGGGGATAGCATTAGGAGAAACACCTAATGTAGATGATGTGGTGATAGATGCAGCCAACCACCATGGCACGTGCATAACTATGTAACAAATCTGCACATTCTGCACATGTACCCCAGAACTTAAAGTACATATAAAAAAAGAATATTTAATATTTAGAACTTTTTTTTACAAACATATTTTTATCTGAAGAAGAAAAACCAATTATACTAGAATGGTACTTAAGAATAAAAAGACATGTCTTGTCTTTTTAATTATATATCAACGTATATGCAATATATACAACTAAAATCCATGTATTATCATTGTGACACCATGTGTTACATTTTTGTAATGTTCTACACAGAAAGCTAATTCTTCCATTTATTATTTGAAAAAATGTTCACTAAAAGAGGGATATAATTTCCCTAGGTCTAGATTAACATCTTCATGCATTACTGAGTTTTGGTAATCTAATGTTACCAAAAAAAAAAAAAGTTAAAAAGCTGCTGATGCTGGGTGCAGGGGCTCACGCCTATAATCCCAGCACTTTGGGAGGCCACAGCAGGTGGATCACGAGGTCAGGAATTCAAGACCAGCCTGGCCAACATGGCGAAACCCTGTCTCTACTAAACATAAAAAAATTAGCTGGGCGTGGTGGCACACGCCTGTAATCCCAGCTACTCAGGAAGCTGAGGCAGGAGAATCATTTGAACCCAGGAGGTGGAGGCTGCAGTGAGCCAAGATCGTGTCATTGCAGTCCAGCCTGGACAACAAGAGTGAAACTCCATCTCAGGAAAAAAAAAAAAAAAAAGCCACTGAATGAAAAGGTAACTGGTATCAGTAATGGAAGGAGCATTTAGTAAGGAGATTAAAAAGATCACATGGAGGTCAATGGCCTAGACCTTGGAAATCCAGTAAGCTTTGAGTTCTCTCACTTAAATGAGTAATGTATTATATATACACACACACTCATACACACACACACACACATATATATAAAAGTATGTATAGTAGTATGATATATATATTCAGTGAAACATAATATATGTACATATATGCATATCACTTCAAAGAGGTTAAAACTCACAGTAGAAGTAGAATTAAAGGACAAAAGGAGAAAAAGGAGCAATAATGTTGTTTATGCTTCTCACATATTATCAAATTGAGCTAATACAGAGTGAGCACTCTTACAAAAAAATTTACAAAAAAAATTTCTGAGTTCTTTGTGTAGATAACAAGACAACTATTGTAAATCCCAAAGCAATTCACCTGATTGTTTTCATATTTTTAAATAATGTTGGTCACTCCACTTGGTAACACTTGCCGCTATATAATGCTGTATCACACCAGTGGCATTACTAACTGGAGGACTAAATTACTTCTGGAATATTGAAGTTATTTAAAGACAAGCTAGAATTTTAAAATCCTTTATATTTACTTCCACAGGAAAATTGCTTTCTTTTCCCACTTTCCTCATCTAAATAGCCTATCTTCTAATCTCCTATTTTAGCAGTGAACATATTTGAAATCAATGAAAGGAATTAAGAAATTTGATTGCAATTTTCCTTTTTTCCTTTGGAACCTATTTAATATCTAAGCACATCATTGTTGTTTGGGATCATTGTGTAAATTCTTAGAAATTTTTTACAACCTCATAAACACTAGCTGTGCTTTTTAAATAAAAATTTCAAAAAGTTTTCAGTTATAAAATATTGATGGTATTAAAAGAATATTTATTATCATAATTAATAAGAAGTACTGCCTAAAAGGTCATATTATGTTTGGCCTGTCAAAAAAAAAAAGCAGCAACTCTGAAAAACAAAAGAAAACACTATTCAATGGAGATTCTATTTAATAGTATGCTTGGTTATCAAAATAACAGGAAAAATTGAGGTACGGGATTTCCTTTGGTAATGTGTTTCCTCTCTTCCTCTTCTCCCATAATTCTCTTTTATCATTATACATGTGCACATTAATAATGTAAAAAGAGCATGACACGTTCATATAGAGTTGATGCCGCTTTGATATATAATAATATAATCATAACAAATGAAACTATACCACCTCCCAAGAAGCTGAGCTTACTATAAGGGAATTGAGCAAAAAAAGAAAAAAAAAATCAAGTCCTGTCAGGAAGACAAGCAATGAGTAAGGACAGACCATCTGTCACTGGCAGGAACTTTAGAACTTCTGAATCTTTAGAAAAGCTCGACAATTTATCACAGTGTCTCCCATCATTCATTCTCAAATCTTAGATGTGCTAAATATAACACAATCCAATGCAGGGAAATCAACAACACTGCCCGAGCTTGTTTCTCACTGGTAATAAGTGTGGAACAGTTCCTTCAAGTGCAGGGGACAATTTAATTGACTAAACAATAAGAGCAACATGCTGTTTTCACTCAACCTTGTGGCTTAACTAAATTAAGCTTGTTCCCTTTGCAGGATGTACTAAATATTACACATTTATGCAGAGAGTTCCAGTGCTCTGTGCACCTGCAGCAGCAAAGATATCAGGTGTTTGCTTCCCTATTTCTACTCCTTCCAAATCGTCAGGTGGAGACCAGCAAGTGGCATGCATAGGCAGAGGACATCAGCAGATGTGCTGGAACAAGTAGCCAGAGAAACACTAAAGAGCTACTCCCTTCCTGACTTCTCATCTATAGCAATACCATACCTTACTTATATCAGCATTTCTGGAAATATATTCTGAAGGACACTAACATTAGTGAGTTTTCCATAGCTAAGATTTAGAAATGTTGGGTTAAGCAAAGGTCAAAGTTCAACAGATGCTATTACCGCATTATCCCTCAAAGCTTTAAACAGGTTAACATGAATATAGAAATATAATTAACATAAAAATCATATTAACATATATTATTTTGCAGATTAATATTATAGAACAAATAGCTTTGAACTTGTGAGTGTATGCTCTAAAGTTAGATTCAGTGCCTTCATTTTCTTAGTGTGACTTTGAGCAAATTATAAACCCTATAAACCTCTTCTCTTTTTGTAAGAATAATGATAGTGCCCACATAATGGAATCAGAATAAACATTAAATGAGACAATGGTATATGGGAAACTGTCAGTAAATATCAACTACTCACATTTTAGTTCATGTGCCTTATTGATCCCTAGAAGATATTTGGATTATAGAATATTCCAAATGGATTTGATCACAGAAACCATTTTTTTTTCCACTGCAGGTGTCATGGGATTAATACAGTTTGGAAAATGTAGACTAGAATCAATGTTAATTTAGTCACACAGTTCTAAAAGTTCTAAAATTTTATTAAAATGCCAGAAGGAATTTTGTAATTTTTAAATTGCAATCCCAAAATAATCCTACAGAGACCATGATAGAGGAAAATATTTCCACAAAACAAAAACAAAAGATGACTTACTATATTTTATTTAAGACACAAATGTATATGTAATATTTTTGACCAAATGACATTACTTTTCTTTTCTTTCATTTCTTAAATCCCTATTTAAAAACAAAATAAGGCAAAATAAAACCACAATGTTCTCTCCAACAAAAGAGAGTATGTAGTATATAAAGTTTATAGTGTATAATATATTTTTAGCAAGGGCTTTGTGGATTTACAGTATAAACTATATCCAATTGCCTGAGTGTTGCATACGGCCAAACTGCACTACTATAGAGTTCTGCTAAAACTAAACAAATAAACACCAACTGAAAAAAAAATACAACTATTACAAATACTGTGTGTGAAATATAGTGACACTACAAAGTTCCAACCTTCTCAAGGTACAGTAAACATGTACATAACCTGAGTTTTGTTTTCATCACTTGTTTTCTTTAGCTTGTTGCTGTTGTTTTTCTCAGGAGAAGAACTGAAGCCTCGATACAGGGGAGACTGGAGCATTATTTGTTTAGATTCCATTTTTAAATCCCAAGAATATCCAGCAGATGGCATTAGTAATCCCTCGCGCCAACACTGGACAGCATGGGGGACATTCTGAAAGGACTGTCTTGTTTGCATTTCCCCCTTGAGCTCAGCATGGATCCTCAACTGTCTTCTATTCTTATCCAAGCAGCCACTATCTGCCATTTCACTCTGTGCTTTTTTGCTTTAGAATCTCTGCCCTGATCTTCCAGCTGGAAGACAAATACACTTTCATCCAAATCCTCTTGCCATTACTGCCAAAGTTATTTCATAAACTGATATGCTAGATTTATTGTTACTGCTGTGCAGTGGGCCTTCCCATACCCCGCGGGAGATGAAAATATGCGCCACCACTGAGACTTAGCCAACACCATGCTACCTGCTCTGTTTCTTGATGTGTAAAGATGGGCGCTAATGCAAGAAATAGACTGCGTTCATCATGTGGCATAGACCAATCTTCCTGTGTTCTCTATTATTGAACAAAGATTGAACAGTGATTAAAAGTAAATTCATGATTTCAGTGCTTTACCTGATCAGAATAAAGATTTGACAATTATGGCTAGTGTCAGAAACCACTACGTTACTGCATTTAATTCTTTGTGAGTTTCTGCTGGCATTGGGTTTTTTTGGATGTTTGTTTAGTGATTTAAGGTGCATTATGCCAAAACATTAGAAAAAGCAGTATTTGTTGAAGGGCCCCTCATCCCTTGCCTATTTTACCATATGCTAATTTGTTAACTTTTGGCACCACCAGAAAATTACGCTAAAACATGTATTTTCTTGTAGCTATTATTTTTAATAGCTAAATGACCCTGGGCAGAGTAAATTAATTCTTAAGTATGACAGGCAAACAAATGAATATGAGTTCTTAGTTGGAGTGTGATCAGTGCTTAAAACGGCAATTTGGGGGCAAATTGGCACTTAATTGCTAGGATTTATGAACTAAGGCTTTCTTGCTATCTTGAAGCCAATACAGAAAAAATAAAGTTCTTAAAGTCTATTGATCATGTCTAAATACAATATATGAGCTCTTCACAGCTGTGGACTTTCATGCTTTGCTTTGTTCCTGTTGATCTCTTCTTAGTTTCTCTTTGACAAAGTGTTTCTCATAACACCTATCATGAACAAAATGTCAAAACCTTCCCACCCTTACCTCCCTAACCCTAGGGAGTATTATCCCCACCCTTGGCTTGCCTGATAATCTGAGCCAACCTCTATCCCAGCCTTAATGAAATTGTAGTTAGCTATGTAAGTGGCTGTGAGGGTCATGTTGTATATATTTTATATACACCCCTTAGTCCCTCTGGTTCAGCTATAATAGCTTTCCTGCTGGTCCTCCAGTATAGTTCAGCATTTGTCTTTATGTTGCCTCCTGGATTGCTCTTCCATTAGAGACAAACACATAGCCCCCTCCTTCATTTCATTTAGGTCTCTGCATGACACTTCATCAGGCATGACTTCTATGATCATCCATTCTTGTTCCCCATGCATCTCTGTTACTTACTTTTGTCCTATTCTTTAGAGCGTTTATCCCACCTGAGACAAATGAACACACACACACACACACACACACACACACACACACACACACAGAGTCACTTATTTACTATCTCTTTCTGTGCCATAGAATAAGCTTCATGGGAGTAAGGACTTCATTTTGATCACTGATCTATCTCTTTACAGTAAATGACACATAGTAGGGTTTCAATGAAATGGATTGCCAGCAATAGGTCAGATTTTTTTTTTTCCTAAATGTTGCTTGTGTAAAGAAGAGAACCAAATAGCCCTAACTCGTGCTTATACATCTGTGGATATCCCTACAACACATAGGAGTAAACTATTTGATAAGTTGATATAGAAAAGAAGTCATCAGAAAAAAATTTAATTACAACAATTAAATCAGAAAATGAATCAATTTACATTTTCCAAAGTGAGAAAATCTTAATTTTTTACATAGTAATTAATTATAGAAATATTAAATTCAATATCTACAAAGCCAAATACCTTAGGACTTGGAGACTATCTGGTACTAGAAAAGAAAATAAAATTTGAATAAATGGGCTTGAATTCAAATGTTAGGCCTCCTTAATTGTAACCTGGTATGTTACATACACTGAGTCTCAGGTTCCTGATGAGTTGAATGACACTTTCTTCATGGATGCATAGTGAGGACTAAATGGCTAAATTTAAGTCTATATTATTTAATTAATAAACAAAGCCAATGTTCCAGATCTAAAGCATCTGGAACATTACATGTGTTCAAAAATAATTTAAGCCACTGTAGTACTTTTGACAGTACTCATAACTGGCCATGCTTGACAGCGTTTATTCTATCCAGTAAATGCTTATTGAATGCTATTTACAGTATGTCAATAATAATGTAAGCTAATATTTGTTGAGTGCTTACTATGTATGACACTATGTGTTTATATACATATACACACAAACACATACACATAAATATATAGATCATAATTCATTTAATTCTGACAGCATCCTTATCATGCAAGCACTAAAACTATGTTCATTTTAAATATGAAGAAACTGAGGAATAAAAAGTTAAAGTAACTCACCCCAATCAAAAAGTTAAACAGGAGTGGATGCCACAGCCAATAATTAGTAAATAAAGTTCTATAAAATTTTCTCATAGCCCTCTGTTTCTAAGTTTCAGAATCTGTTATGCAATTTTCAATATTAGAATAATTACAGTTAAACTGAATGTTGCAGATCATTTTGTGGGATACACTGGACTTTTGTTTATTTAAACTTCACTATGTTAACTTATGTGCATCCACTGTGTAACTGATAGAGAAAGAGACTAAACCATAGAAGACTTTGAAAAATAAAGGTGATTCCATGACTACTTGCCTTAAAGTGGAATAAGAAAATATGCTTTTCCCTTAGTAAGACTTAGTTTTCATATTCTTTTCAGAATGTGGGCAATTTGCTACACTGGTTAACTGATCAAAACATTACATATATGCACATGCACACGCATACATATAAATGTATATTCCTGATGCTTAACCAGAGAAATGTTTGCACCTGACTCTTAACTAGAGATAACTATCTGTTCCTGTTCTTTCATCACAACAAACTTCCCATTGTCACCAGAGGAGGAAAACCCAAAGGCTTCTAGAGGAGACATTGGACAATGATTCTTAGATACTGTACCAATAAAGCAATATGACAATTAGGCATCTAGTTTCTAAAGTTAGACAGTTAGTTTACTACTGTTCTTACACTAATGAAAGTCCTTGTATAGCTTGGTAGTATCCTGTTATAAGTAGCTCATCACTGATGAAGCTACTATGGAAGCTAATTGTTACTCATTACAAAACATTCCTAGTTCAATATTTCTGTTATCCTTGTGCTTTTTCAATATTACATGGGGATTTTGGTTTCTAGAATTTTAAGAGTGGCATAAAATGTGGATGATTCTACTAAAATCAAAAGACTTCACAGGAAAAATTTTCAAAAGGTCTTATTGTTTTTGCTACACAAAGTACCCAAAAGAAAAAGTAGAGAAATGCAAAATGTGAATTTCCATGTCCATCTTCCTAAGCTACTTGTGTTTGTCATTTTCAACGTAAGCTCAGGAGGTATAGCCTTTGAAATTTTTCCTGAATCAGAACAGGACCTTCGAGCTTTCTGGGGTTTCTAAATTTCTTTCAAAGTTTGTTCTATATAAAGCAGCTTTGTGGCCTACTGTAAAAAAATGTTTTCAAATGGTGTTGGATTCAACAGCGTGGACACTTTCCAGAACTCCAAGCAACTGACTTCCCTGCCTGTGTTATTTCACTAGGGTGAAGTATAAACTACCTTTTCTTACCATTGAAAAATTACCTTATGGTGTTTGAACTGTGTTTAGTAACAAAATGTCAGTTGAAACCGAGGTACCAACTGCCAACTGCTCAAACAGAAAGTCACCTGCAAAGCAGAATTATAGAATTTGACAAAGGAACCCATGGTATGATCACATAAAGATGACTTTCAATGTTCTTGCTTTATGTGATGATACCATGGGTTCCTTTGTCAAATTTTAGTGATCACAACCTCTTTAAAAGATTTTACACGTATGTTTATCTGTCAGTGTTTACAACTGCACATTTCCTATAAAACAATTAGAATTACTCTGAATGCCACTTATATTTCTTAGAATTCACTGTTAATGGAACACACAAATGTGTGCTTTGGTGTTATTGCAAATTCATAGCTTCCAACCCCTAGTTAATGCTGATCCTCATTCTTTTTTTTTAATATATAGTCAGTTCTGTTCTTCTATTCTAAAGGCAGTGACAATTCAACCTTCCAGTGTATTGACATGTCCCACCTCTATGTCTCATCTTCTCTGCCTGATAACTTTGTCCAGCTTGTTTGGCCATACATAAATGTGACCTGGAATCTTGTGTGTGTTAGAATCACTGGAAATCAACTCTCAACCAGTGGGGCTGGAAGTAAATACATAAATGTTTGAGTCTCTCCACTCCATTCTGAGATTTATTCCACACATAATTTCTCAGTGGTTCTCCATAGGATTGAGACCCATTTGCCCACAATCATAACCCCTTCTTGCTAACATATTCTTGACTGGCTTTTCTCCTTATCCTCTCTCATGTTCACCACTTCCTCACTTGTGCTTCCTGGGAATACCTCCTTAATAAGCTATCTGCATTCAAGTCCTTGTTTCAGGATTTATACCACTAACTCAAACTGAGTCAGACTTCCTATACAAATTACACAATTTGCTATGTGAGGGGAATAGTCTTTTAGTTATAATGAAGAAAAAAACTCTTAAGAAGTAGAACATATGTTCCAACTGTCCTATACATAAAAAATTAGAACAAAATTCTTGAGACATTAAAATTATTCATAATCTGTCCATAGGAATTGTCTTCTTGTAATATACTCTTAAGCCACCCTCATAATTCTCAAAAGCAGTGCACAATGTATTTGAGGATTGTTTACATCAATGGTGCTCAATTTTAGCATACATTACAATCATCTGGAAGGCTTTTTAAACACCGATTGCTGGGCCTACCCCCAATAGCTTCTGATTTAGAAGGTCTGTCAGGGGGTCTGAACATTTTTATTTCTAACAAGTTCTCAGTTGATGCAATATTGTAGGTTCAGTGAATGACGTGAGATCCACTGATTTATAAAGAGTCCTGGTCAGGGATTGAATGAATGTGATTACTTGGACTTGAGTCTATATTATTTAAATAAGAAACAAAGTCATTCAGCCTTTTTGACCACCTGAAATATACCAGACATATTGCTAGGTACTGGAGTCATTTCAATGAGCAAGACAGAGTTTGTCCGTTTTCTAAATGAGCTTTCAGACTGGCTCCACTGGATATTTACTAGGATTATGAAAAGTATACCAATATCTGCCAGTCTACACATAATAGTCCAGTGGAAATAACTAAAGACATCCACCTTTCCATAGAAAGACACAAGCCTGTTTTAGAAAAAATACTATCTTTTCAAGCCTATTGTAAAAAAAAAAAAAAAAGCTCATCTGAAATAAATTCTTGAAACACACTAAAGAGTTGTATTTGTACCTCAATCATTGCTACACAAATCATAGCTTTGCACAAGTTAGTTTGATCACACATATTTTCTATTTGGGATGATGTTATTTACAAAAATTAAGTTTTCAGGGTTTGTAAACAAACTTTTTTTTCCCCACTATGATGTTTTGTGTTTCTTTTGTTTTTCTTTTTTCATCTCAAGAAATAAGATTGGCTTTGAGTGTAAACAACCAATTATATCCTGAAATACATCATTGGATTTCACTGTTTTTTATTTCTTATATTCCATTCCAGGTTCAACAGTAGGAATGAGTTCTGCTAAACTGTTAAATAAATGACGTATCAAAGCTTGCTTCAATTAACTCCAGGCAGATAAAGAGCAAAACAACCTTGAAGATTACATTATAATTTCTGCCTTTTAGTCAGATTTTACTTTGAGAATCAATCTTTATTAGGAACTATAGAATGGGACAAAGGTGTGTTTCTGTTACTGGAGTTGAGGCCATAAATGCTGTGAGGTACAATTGTGGCCCATAATTCAGGGTGTATCCTGGAGATGCATTGCCAAGACTTTCTTCATCTACTTTAAAGAGGCATAAACTCACTTTGAATCTCCTATACGTTTTGTAGATTACTGAAATAATTATTACTATTTCACAGTTAGCATGCATTCCAATTTGGCACAATTTCACAGTTTACTCACGTCAGAATACAAAAGCAAGAGAGCAAAGAAGGATATGTTAGTCTATACTCACACTGCTGTAAGGACATGCCTGAAACTGGATAATTTATAAAGGAAAGAGGTTTAGTTGAATCACAGTTCAGCATGGCTGAGGAGGCCTCAGGAAACTTACAATGATGGCAGAAGAGGAAGAAAACACATCCGTCTTCACATGGTGGCAGGAAGGAGAAATACAGAGCAAAAGGGGAGAAAGCCTCTATAAAAACATCAGATCTCATGAGAACTCACTATCATGAGAACAGCAGCATTGGGGTAATTGACCCATGATTCAATTACCTCCACCTGGGTCTCTCCCCAGGACACATGGGATTATGGTAGCTACAATTCAAGATGAGATCTGGGTGGGGACACAGCCAAACCATATCAAAGTATCTATTTGATAATGATCCCTTGGTCTCTCTAGACCCAAGGAGATGTGCTGACAGCTGTAATTCTGAGAGCCACTTGTTTTCCTCTACAGAAAAATTTGAAAACAGTCATAAAGCAGGTTGGCTTTAAAAGCCTTCCTTCCGAGATGGACTTGATGATAGAATTATTAGAAGACAGTCTTTAGGAGTATTCTGGTAGTACTTATTCTTGAGGTAATCAAGGACAAGGACATACTTGAAGTAAATATTCTGTGGTTTTGAATACCACAATTATTGAAATGAAGTGATCTGTTTTTGTCTGTTTTGCTTCTTTTTATTTGTTTCTTTTGTAGACCCATTGGTATAACACACTTTAAAAAATATATGCACCCCACTACAGAACAAATCATGATTCCCTCATGAACTAAGGCATGTTCTTATGGACACCTTTTTCCCTGATTTGCAGTATGACTTACAGTGTGGTTAGCTTAGGATAGTTTTAAAATCAACAGAAATATCTTTCCCTCTTGTTGCCCAGGCTGGAGTGCAAGGGTGTGATCTCAGCTCACTGCAACCTCCACCTCCTGGGTTCAAGCAATTCTCCTGCCTCAGTCTTCCAAGTATGCCTCCCATGGCTGGCTGAGGCAGGCAATTCTCCTGTGAACTGTGATTCAATTAGCCCACCACCATGCCTGGCTAATTTTTGTATTGTTACTAATGATGGGGTTTTCCCATGTTGGTCAGGCTGGTCTCGAACTTCTGATCTCAGGTGATCCACCCACCTCAGCCTCCCAAAGTGCTGGGATTACAGGCATGAGTCACAGTGTCCAGACTGAAATCTCCATTCTTAAGACCTACTCATCTCTTGCTTTTAGGAATAAAATCTTTTATTTTACATTATAGGTTTTAAACCATTCACTGAAGTGTTTATCATTCAAGTTTCTAATGTAAGAATTTAAGAGAGAATGTATTTGTTAGAGAAGGCCATCTATTTTCCCAAAAACATAATGTTGGCCTACAGTAAGGCTTCATTTTTCAGGTTCTTTAGGTAAGGTGTGAAATTATTTTAAATGGAATGATTTCTGTTGCTGGTTGGCTCATTTTGTTAAAAAAGCAAAGTGTTAGTAAGGTTATGGATTCAGTTTCTCTCTAGGTAAATTCTGGTTCCTGTGTTCTATAATCATGGCTATGCCTATAAGGAGACTATAAGACATTAGTCCCGATGAAAATAAAATGGAACATTATCTAGTCACCATCAAGTCTTCAAAGGTAGAATATAAAGGACACAATATTGTTGTTGTAAGGGGGTATTAAAAAGTGTAAAAAGAATAATGAATGGTCATATAGTAATGAATAGAAGACACCATGGGTATAATGAGCAAGCAATTTACGGCGGGCATTTTCCAGAACTAGTGCAAAGATAAGCTTTTCTTGAAATGTTTTTGATAAATAAAATACGCATAAAATGAATTTTGAGTACATGAAAAGCAGAGATTGATATTGTTATGCAAATCGTTACATATTACTTGACAAAAAGAATTGATATGGCAGGGCAGATTGGGCTTGGATAAAAGCTGCTTGGGAGACGTGAGAGAATTAGACAAATCTGTATGCAATAAAAAGAAAAATAAATAATATATTTATTGCTATTTTTGGTATTATTCCAAACGTAAGATTTTTAAAAAAATAACATTTAGTGATAAACAATTGAAGACATGTCATAACAGCTATGCACAATTCATAATTTGCATAAAATATATTTAGGGTAAATTTGTTAAAATTATATTTGTGTTAAAAATTACGTATAATTTAAAAGTCATTTCATAGATTCAATTATGTTCAAAAAATTAACATTTCTATTTATAAGGGTCAGAGTTAAAGAATCTCTCTCAACATTTATAAGTTAGTTATGTGAGCTAAGAGGAAGACAGCTTGCTGTGGCAGTTAAGATTCTGAAATACAGAGTAGGAAGAAGCAAGCAAGCAGCATTTCTTACCAACTGATCCTTTAGCATGGTAACATTTTTTCCAGGTATGGTTTTTTGTCATATGGACTACCAGTAAATTATCGCAAAGACTGTCTAGAGTTTTGCTATTTTTCTTCTAAAAATGAATAAAAATCTCCATTAAAAAATGTGTTTCTTTATCCTTCTAATTTTATTCAATTTTATTTTGTATGTATATTGTTAAAAATTCATCATCAACTTTATATGAAATATTTGATATTTGTAATTAAGCCAGATCATTCTCAGAGCTAATAAAATTTCTGAGGTAAATTAATATTAATTTCCAAATATTCTTCAAATTCTTTTGTAGATTATCTACTTCAAGACATAAAAATCACAAATCATTTTCAAAAATTTCTAAACCATATTTATATTATATTGAAAATCATACGTTAACTTTCTTTTACTTAACCTTACTTTATAAATAAAGTTCTCTGCAAATCTAATGAAAAAAATTATGTCAAAGACCCAAAATATCCAATGAGAATTATGATTAAAACAGTAACAAGAAAAATAATTAGTGAAAGGATGATCTAGGTCTAAAGCTAGGAAACTGGGTCATATTGCTAAACTGTGTATTTTCTCTCTGTCCTAATAAAAGTTTACACTGTTCAAAAATCCTTATCTTTAGCTTTGAATTTGACTTTAAGAAAGTTAAAAACATTTCAAATGGAAAAAATGTTACTGAGAGCTAAGAAAAGGATATTTTTAGGTTTAGAGTTGATATGTGATTTGGAATCTGAAACACCTCAAATATTTGCTGCTTGAAATTCAAACTATGATTGAAATTGTCAGGTGGTTCACCAAAATGTCAAGGGTTATCCAGTCTACCAAATTTCTGAATGAAGTTGAAAAGAGATATTCCTTCAGAGCTGAATTAAGTCCTCTTTATTAAGTCAATGGCTATGTCAATTTATAGAAATCAATAGTGGCTTTTGAGATGTACTTTAATAAAATGTAGAAATCTATATTAAATTCCAGAAATATCAAGGTTATAAACAAGAAGTCTATATAAAGACAATACATTTTTTTGTTATTTTTTTTTACTCTAATAAAAACAAAAGTATTAGATAGTTCCCTATCTTGAAACATTTTAATTTAGGAAACAAATTATGACATAAATATACAGACTGAAACCACTGGGCATTCTAAACTCTGCCAGTTTAAAATATAATATAAAAAACAGATACAAAGTCAATGTGACAAGTTTGAACTTCAGTAGTTGTAAATATGATCATCCAAAGAGGGCAACAAATTAAAACCACCAAAACTGGTGTCATTCTCAGAGTTCAAAGGGAAAAAGTTACCACTACATGAGGAAGTAAGAACTTTGATCTATTGCAGGCTTTTTATACCACGTTTGGAGCAGAAGCAAACAAAAATCTTACTCTGAAGTTTTTTAAACATGAGATTGTGTGTGTGTGTGTGTGTATGTGTGCGTTGTTGTTGTTGTTGTTGAGTACGAAACAAAACTATGCATATATTCCTTAGTTCCATATTCCCTCTGCAAGGTACAGGTGGTAAAGCAATTTGCAATCAATGATATGTAGATACTTCTGTATGGTGCCGAACAAGAAATTAATGTGATTGAGTGACAGTACACATATTGAATTATCAGTCAGATCCTCCCTGGAATTAGAAAAAAATGTTTAGATGGCTATTGCTATAATCTGAATGTTTGTATTCCACCAAAATTCCTTTGTTGAAACCTAGTCATCAAGGTGCTGGTATTAGAAGATGGGCCCTTTGGAATGTGATTAGGTCACATGAGCAGAAGCCTCATGATGAATAGGATTAGGCCACTTATAAACAAGATGTGAGGGATCTGGTTATCAACTTTTGCCCTCTACCATGTGAGGATGCAGCAAGGAGGCACCAATTTGATATAGAAAGGGAGTCCTCATCAGATATGGAATCTGTTGGCATCTTGAACTTGAACTTCTCAGTCTCCATAACTGTGAGCAATAAATTTACATTGTTTAGAAATTACCCATTCTAAAGTATCTTGTTATAGCAGCCCAAACTGACTAAGACAGAAACTGATACCCAAAACTGGGGTGCTGCTATAACAAATAACTTAAAACATGGAAACAGATTTGGGCAGAAACTGAGAAAATCTGAAGGTACATGCTAGAAAAAGCTATGAATTTACCATAAAAGAGGATTCTGTTGAGGGCTCTGATGAAGAGAACTGTAGAGAAGGCCTCAATCTTTTTAGAGATTACCTAAATGGTTGTGATCAGAATATTGATAGAAATATATATGAAAAAAGGTCATTCTGATGAGGTCTCAGATAGAAATGAGAAACATGTCATTGGAAACTTGAGGAAAGGTGATTCTTGTTATTAAGTGTGGCAAGTAACTTGACTGAATTGTGTCCCAGGGTTTTGTGGAAGGTGAAACTGTCAAGTGCTGAAATAGAATATTTGGTGGAAGTATTGAGGCTGAAGCATGGCTTCTCTTAATAGCTTACAGTAAAATGCAAGAAGAGAAAAATAAATTAAAGAAAAAATTGTAATCAAAATGGAAGCAGAAAAAGATTTGGAAAATTCTCAGCGTGGCAATGTTGTAAATGAAAAACAGAGAACACCAAGGATGTGGCCAAGTCACTGTTTGTATTTGTTAAGATTAATATGGATTGGTGGAAGCCAGGGGCTCTTATTCATCAAGCCAATGGACAGATGAACTCTACAAATGCATTTCAGAGATCATTGGGGCTGCCACTCCCATCACAAGCTTAGAATTCCAGGACCTTAGAAACAAAAAAATTTTAAGACTCTGCTCTCCCCATTCTGGAACAACACTCCTTGCCCTCTCTTGTTGTGGCTCATGTGGGCCCAAGTACAGCTTGGGGTGCCCCTCTGCAAAGTACAGATAGTAAACCATGATGGGATCTGCACAGTGCCATCTCCACAGGTGCAGATGTACAGAATTTATGTGCTATGGAGGCATGACTAACTCTATCTAGGTTTCAAAGGAAGCTCCAGAGAGGCTGAGGGCCCAGGCAGTGAACTGCCACAGGAGTGGTGCCACCACAGAGAGATCCCACTAGGGCAATGTCTGGTGAGGGGGTGAGGTCACCCTTGAGATTCCAGAATAGCAGAGCCTCCAGCACGCAACTCTAGCCTGTGAGAGTTGCAATACTGGTTGCATTCTGCAAACCCATGCGGGCAGGGCTACCTGGAATCTTATGGGCCTGATCCTTGACCCAGTATACTTGAAAGGTAGGATATCTAGTCAAGAATTATTCTCCAGCCTTGAGATTTAATGTTGTTTGCCCTGTTGAATTTTGGACTTGGGACAAGTTACCTCTTTTTTTTCCTTCCTATTTCTCCCTTTTGGAATGGAAATGTGTATTCTATTTCAGTTCAATCATTGTATTTTGGAAGCACATAAGTTATTTCATTTCATAGGCTCACAGCTACAGACAAATTTGCCTGAGGATAATTCCGATCTTAAGTCACACCCATATCTGATTTAGATAATATTTAGATGAGATTCTGCACTTCAGACTTTAGAGTTAATCTGAAACAAGTTAAGACTTTGGGGGCTAGGTGCAATGGTTCATGCCTATAATCCCAGCACTTCAGGAGGCCAAGGTGGGCAAATCACTTGACAAGATCAGGAGTTCAAGACCAGCCTGGCCAATGTGGTAAAACCTCATCTCTACTAAAAATACAAAATTAGTTGGGTGTGGTGGCACACACCTGTAATCCCAGCTACTTTGGAGGCTGAGGGAGGAGAATGCTTGAACCCTGGAGGCAGAGGTTGCTGTGAGCCAAGATTGTACCACTGTACTCCAGCCTGGGCAAAAGAGTGAGACTCCATCTCAAAAAAGAAAAAGAAAAACTTTTGGAGCTATTGGTGTGAAATAAATATATTTTACATGCGAGAAGGACATACATTCTGGAGGGCCAGGAGTAGAATAGTATGGGTTGAATGTGTTCCCCCAAAATTCGTACGTGGAAACCTACTCACCAAGGTGACCATATGAGAAAGTGGGCCTTCAGGGAGGTGATTAGGTCATGAGAGCAGAGCCCTTGTGAAAGGGATTAGTGCCCTTATAAAAGAGGTGTGAGGAAGCTGATTATCACGTTTTGTCCTTGCACCATGTGAAGACACAGTGAGAAGGTGCTATCTTTGAAGCAGATGAGGAGCCTTCACCAGACACCAAATCTGTTGGTGCCTTGATCTTGAACTTCTCAGCCTTCATAACTATGAGCAATAAACTTACAGTGTTGATAAATTACCCAGTCTATGGTATTTTTGTTATAGCCACCCAAACAAAGGCAGTCATATAAATGATAATACTAAATATGAATTTAGTTATAAATGTGCTAAAACTATATTAGAAGTCGGGGGGGTCAGGTGAGGTGGTTCATGCCTGTAATCCCAGCACTTTGGGAGGCCAAGGCAGGTGAATCACAAAGTCAGGAGATCGAGACCATCCTGGCCAACATGGTGAAACTGCATCTCTAATAAAAATACAAAAATTAGTCGCGTGTAGTGGTGCGCATCTGTAGTCCCAGCTATTTAGGAGGCTGAGGCAGGAGAATTGGCTTAAACTCAGGAGGCAGAGTTTGCAGCAAGCCGAGATCATGCTACTCCACTCCAGCCTGGCGACGGAGCGAGACTCAGCCCCTCCCCCAAAAAAATAAGTAGGGGAAGGGTAACTTCATGTGAAAGATGACATATGTAACCTAAATTCTCATCTTGCATCTTAGTCCATCAATAGATATCAATATCTAGGAAATCAAGAAAAAATAGTGTGAAAATCTTATTTAAAATATATGAAAAATACCAGAAGTAGCTAAAACAAAACAAAAACTGAAGGTTGCTTCCATAGAGTGGGAAGAGCATGTAGGGAGATGTGGAGAAGCAATTCCCATTTTATTAGTTTTATATGTATGGTACTTTTTTTTTGAGTACATGGGAAATTTGGATAAAAATAAATTTTATTTAAAAAAAAATGGTGTGTATTCTGTAATCGCATTATCAAATCAACTATTTTTAAATGAACCTGTAAGAAAACTAAGCAATATTTTCTAAGTAATTTTTGTTAAATTTGTTTAAAAATTATGCTGAAGTGTCATTAATATGTATAGTTTTTAAATCCCATTCTTTAAGAGATAAAGAGATATACAAAGTATCATACTTCATGTTTATGTTTCAAATCTTAAATATTTCTATTATGAAAGGAAAACAACATCAGCTTCCTATGTTGCTGACCTTATCGTGTGTTTAGATTAAAAAATTAATTTGAGTGTCTGTAGTCAAATAAACCTGTGATGTCCTATAGAGAATGTTTATTATTTTCTTGCTGATTTTATTATCTTCTTTGGAGCAGTGACATTCCCCAGGGTAAATAAAAGATCTTTGGGGAACCACTATTTTATCATAGGAGATCACTTTGAAATTCACAGAAACCAAATGACCACATTCCTTACCACAGAGAGGACTGTAACAAGAGAGCAAAACAGAGGCACTACTGAAATTTCTTCTTAAATTCTCCTACCTCTACCTGGGTACTTTGATTCAAAATAAACATAGAAATATAAAAATTCACTGAAGTTAAAGGATAAGTCAATCGAATACATCTTTTCTTCAGACATACTTTACTTACCATAACTGTCTACAAATATTTCCTTAACATTAATAATCCCAACCATTTTCAAAATGACTGTTCTAACCCTGTAGTTATTCAAGTTGAATGAATACTGAATTACTCATGGTAGAACTGTGTCTTTCAGGCACATTACAGTAACTACAAATAAGTATCTGGGAGACTCGATATTCTTAAGAACTTGTTCAGCTCTAGGGACTTGAGAAATATATGAAAGAGAACCTGTGAGGTTTTTGTTGAGGAATAATATAACTAAAGTGAACTAATCCTGTTGGTTGCAGAGGAGAGGAGCAGAATGATCACTTACATGAAGAAAGATAATGCATATACAAAATTAGAGCCAAAAGAAGCAGACACTCAAAACCTTGGCTGAATGTACACGGACACAGGCAGTAAATATACCATTTAAGTAAAGCTAAGTGGCACTGCTCACCACTCTCCTTTAATTGTTAAAATGTGTGCCTTCATGCATAGCCAGAGCCAAGCAAAGCCATTCTACATCATTTATTTGGCAACTAAATGTGCTGGGCTGATTTCACCACTCTACTGGAGCCTGCCTTTCTTGTTCCCAACTAGACATTTCTGTTTAACAGCTTTTCCCATCTGGAATACATTTACTTTTTTCCTTTATCCAAGCCACAAAACTTTTTCTTTCAGTGAAGATCTGTGTTGAACTTTTACTGGGAAGGCTTCACTTCCTAGTCCATAGTTACTGCTCCTTTTCTAATCACTCCACAGCAAATAATGGGCATCATTCATTTAGGCACTTATTGTATACCTCTAAGACTTGCTGCTTATTTTTTATATAAGAATTGGTACAATGGAAGGTACATGGACTTAAATCAGTTTTGATTTTAAATTTTACCTCCCTTGTTTCTTACCTGATGAATTTGAACAAGTTCTCAGCATGTCCCAGACTATTGTGTCCTTAATTGTAATCTGGGAATCAAACCAACTTCCCTGAGTGGTTACATGGATTTACTGATATAGTTTATGTCTCCTGCTCTATTCACTGCCTGGCACATGATAGTATGAGAAAAATGTGTGGTCCTTTTCCTCTTCCTTTTCTTTAGTTTTAATTCTAAGCCACAATATAAAATCCTGGAAAACAGAATTGCCTTACATTGCCTTGTATCCTGTTCAATGTCTGGCAGTAATTAAGTACCTTGTGGGCACTTACTAAGTACTTGTTTGAATGAATGTATCAGTTGGGTGCCATGAAGAATCCCTAATGAGCCCCCTATTGAGTGCTCTTAGTAGCTACAGAGACTCTTTAGATGTATTGGAACAAATTCATCACACGTGAAACATCTATTGATTGAGGGTCAATGCTATCATTTTTGAGTATTGAAGAAAACATGGTTATGTCTTTACAAGGGGACAATAAAACAGTTATTTGAAACTCATGATACTCTGTTCAGTATTATTTTCAATTATATAAGCTTGACAGACATGGATAAAGGTAAAAAGATTGTCAAACATTTTGTGAAGTTAGAGATTCTTCTTTTTAATTCTACCCAAATGGATCACCTCATTACTTTTTATTAGTAAACTGGAAATCAGTAAAAATTAAAATATTATGTGTTTATGTAGTTCCGCATCAGACAACTAACTTTTAGAAATTTCTGGTTCCTTTATTTTCCTCATTTTGGTTTAATTCTGCTCAGTTGATGACTAAAAGAACCTGTGAAGGCCAGGTATTATCCTAGGGCTAGTATAGTGTTTCTCAAACTTTATAATGCATCAGAAACACCTGGGGGTCTTAGCAAACATAAATTGTAGGGCTCTACTCCCAGAACTTCGGATTCAACTGGGTTGGGCTGGTGGCCAGGAATTTGCTTTTTAATACTTTGCTAGGTGATGCTGATTCAGGGGCCACACTCTGAAAACCACTGTACTAGAGAAGAAAAAAACAAAATCAAGGTCCCTTTTCTAGAGAGGGTTAGAATTTTTATTAGGCTTTGGCAACAATTCTAAAGTGATAAATTGTTTATAAGGACAGCGAGGTCTAGGTGTAGAATCTTGAAGTTTCTGATAATTAAAATATTTGAAGATCCAGATTTGAGCAGCCATGTCTTCAGAACAATCAGTAAACTTGAAAAATATGCCTGTGGGCATGTTTTAAAAACTATTTTGACTTCTGATAATGTAGCATTATATTTAAACCACTATTTCTACATAACTGAAGTAGAGAGAAAACTAAATCTAATATTAATTAGAAGCTGCCTATATAACTATTTTTAATCACTGTCTTCTAATTTGATGAGTTATATATTTGAATTGATAATGCAGTCTATTTTAAAGATAATAGAATATAGTTTGCCTAAGAATCTTTTCACACATAAAATCACACATTTAGAGTTCTAAATTAGATTTTTTTTTAAGTTCATGGGGTATGCTATAGAGGTATAACATCATTAGTTATTTTCAGAAAAAAGCTGTTAAAGTGATCTCCACAATGAGTTCAACTAAAAAATAGATTTTGACAATATAAGAGGAAACTAAATAGGTCTGCATGAGGTAGTTTAAGAAGCCTACCATTTGGATTAGATTTGGAGACCATTATTAGATATACCATTATCAGATTACATTTTTAATACTGAAAATGTAATGTTCACATTGAAGTTGAAAGGGAGCTGAAAATATTTCAATGCCATTTGAATTCTAAAGTGACAGGTCAAACAGAAAGTTTCTTTTGTTAAGTTTCTTAAACACTTGTGAAATTTATTAAATCCTTTTTGCTAAGCTTACTTCTTGAAAATCTCATGGACTACCACATTTTGTAAATATTGGAAATAATTCTGTTCTTACAAAAGATTTTTGCTAAAATAAGAGTTTGTTAAACTATAAAATCAATTCATTAACTCACCAGCTATTATGAGGAATCTTTACATCTGCAAGCACAGTCTAGGCTCTGTGCAGACAACAGAAGTTCCAAGATATCTATACTTCAGACATTAGGACATTAGAGAGGTAAGGAAGCTGCAGAAGATAAGTTGGAAGCTAGTAGAGGCTGGTTCATGAGGGTGGATAATAGACGTCATCTGCGTAACGTAAACGTGCAAGGTGAAGTAACATGTGCTAATGTAGAAGCTGCAGCAAGTTATCCAGAACATGTAGCTAAGATCATTGATGATGCCCGCTACATTACACAACAAATTTTCATTTACATTAAAAAAAGATGCCATCTGGGACTTTCATTATCAAAAAGTAAACACCTGATTTCAAATGGCTCAAAGGACAGGCTGACCATTCTGTTAGGGCTAATATGGCTGATGACTTTAAGTTGAAGTCAATATTCCTTATCCTTCCAAAAATTCTAGGGCCTTTAAGAATTACACTGAACGTACTCTGCTTGCACTCTATTAATGGGATATTAAAGCCTGGGTGACAGCATATCTATTTACAGCATGGTTTACTAAATATTTAAGTGCACTGTTGAGGACTGCTGCTCAGAAAACAAGATTAGTTTAAAAATATTACTCTTCATTGACAACACAGTTGGTCACCCAAGAGCTCTGACGTAGATGTACATGGATATTAATGTTGTTTTCATGCCTGCTATTACAACATACAGTCTATAGTCCATAGATCAAGGAGTGATTTTAACTTTTAAGTCTTACCATTTAAGATATAGATTTTATAAGTCTATAGCTGTCATAGGTGATTCTTCTGACATGTTTGGGCAGAGTAAATTGAAAACCTTCTGAAACAAATTCACCATTCTAGATGCTATTAAGAATATTCATGATTCATGGGAGCATGTCAAAATATCAACTTGAACAGGAGTTTGAAAGAAGTAAATTTCAGCACTCATGAATGACTTTGAAGGGTTCAATACTTTAGTGGAGGAAGTAATGGCAGATGTGCTGTAAATAGCAAGGGAATAAGAATTAAAATAGGAGACTGGAGATGTGATTGGATTCCTGCAATTTTACGATAAAATTTGAATGAATGAAGCATTGACTCTAATGGATGAGCAATAAAAGTGGCTTCTTGAAGTGGAATCTACTCCTGGCGAAGATGCTGAGAACATTGTTAAAACGACAACAAATAATTTAGAATATTTCATAACTTAGTTGATAAAGCAGCAACAGGTTGACAGGATTGACTCCAATTTTGAAAGAAGTTCTACTCTGAGTAAAATGCTATCAAACAGCATGGCATGCTACAGAAAACCATTTGTGAAAGGAAGAGGTGATTAGTATGACAAACTGCACTCTTGTCTTTAAGAAATTACCACAGCTACCTCAACCTTTAGCAACCACCACCCTGATTAGTCAGCAGCCATAAATATCCTGGCAAGACTCTTCATCAGCAAAAATATTCTGACTCACTAAAGGCTCAGATGATTGTTAGCATTCTTTAGCAAAAAATTATTTTTAATTGACCTATCTACATTGTTTTTCTTTAGACATCATGCTATTGCACTTAACATGCTACTGTACAGTGTAAATATAACATTTACATGTGCTGGGAAATCAGAAAATTTGTGTGATTTGCTTCATTGCAGTAGTCTGAAACAGAACATGTGATATCTCCAAAATATGCCTGTATTTGGTGATATAAAAAATATTGAACTTTTCTGATGGGTTGCATGTGACACTGTAAGGGCAAGAGTAGCATCAAATTTGGCTTTATGGGTGTAGCCTGAGTAACTGGGAAAATGATGATTCTGGTCTGCCTATGCCTTTTGTCTTCCTAACTTCAGTAATAAAAGAAGTTCAAACAGCATGTATTCAGAGAGTTAGAATGGAAAATTTAGATTTTATTTTTCTTTAAATACACTAGAGCAAAGACTCCTGGGAATTTTCTTAGAAAATACTATGAGGTCAAAAGGTGGACCCAGCCAATGGCACCCAGGATTATGCTTTGGTCCCCCATTGTTTGAAGGAGGTATACATTTATCTGCCTCCATTAGTAGTGTTGTTTGAGACTAAATCTAGATTTACTACTTACTATTTTTTGTGGTACCTTGGTTACATTATTATGTAACTCTTCTAAGCTTCAAATTACTAGTCTGTTAGACATAATAATAGTTCTTACCACACTGAATTGTTTTGAAGATTAAGCAAGATAATATGTTCAAAGTACTCAGCACAGTGCCTGGATCATTGTAAACACTTAATGGAACTCAGTTGTTGTTATATTTCATGTATTAGAATTTTGTATATGATTTTCTTTGAGATACATAATTACCAATGGGTACTTAAATCTACTGGACACCATTATCCCACATCATGCAAATAGTTTTCAAAGTCCGTAATATTTCTTACTCACCAACACGTTAAGGAAAAACAAGAATAAGGGAAGTGACACTAGTACATTTTGTTTGATTTTTAACCTTCTGTATTATAGTCCCCAAATGCAATTGTTATGACTGACCTTTGCTGAAAAGATACAGTTACTATGAAGAAAAGAAGATATACTAGCTTTCATTCCCATCTACCCTGGTTTCAATTGCTTTGCTGTCCAACAGTGTCTGTGAATTAGATATCAAATTGATTTATGTGGGAAAAATGTGTTACAAGCCCAACGGTTTTAAATTGAACAAAAGATTTGTTTTCTTTTTACCATTTGCCTCAGTAGGATTGCCAGCTCAGATTTGATTCTTCCCAACCCCTCATTAAAATAACTATATTTTGCTAAATGCATCTTCCTGTTCTGTTTTACAGAGTGCCCTCCATCATTTAATTTCATATATCAAGCAAAACTATTAGCATAGGTCCAAATAAGAGAGCTAGAAATCTTGACTTACACCCTAGGTGGTAATCAGGTGAGCTAAGCAGAATATTTGTTACTTTGGGCTACCCTCACAAACCTTTGTAGACACTTTATAGAAATAAGGGCTCAATAATCAAACAGGATAGAATGGAGTCCTAGGTAGGTAGTGTTTACCAGTTTAAGACATAAAGAAAATGTTTTAAAACTCCATTTCTTAAAATGATCTCAACCACACACACACACACACACACACACACATACACACACACACACCGCAAACAGAAGAGAAAACATATTCTCCTCTTGAAAATTTGTCAAGGGCTGTGTATGGTGGCTCACCAGCAGAAGCATTGCTTGAGGTCAGGAGTATGAAACCAGCCTGGGCAACATAGAGAGAGCCTCTCTCTACAGAAAATTAGCTGGATGTATTGGCTTGTTCCTGTAGTTCCAGCTACTCAGGAGGCTGAGGTAGGAGGATCCCTGAGCCTAGGAGTTCAAGGTTACAGTAAGCTATGATTGCATCACTGTATTTCAGCCTGAGAAGCAGAACAAGACTCCTCTATCTGGAAAAAAAAATCTCATTTTTTTATTTTCAAGGAAAACAATGTAAGCAAAGTATAAAAAATGATGCTCAGTTTGAGTGCTAGAGAATGTTAGTTAAGATGAGGACTCTAAGTATCCATTTAACATGACACTACTGTGGTAACCTGGACAGACAGATGGGGCAGAGTCCCATGACAATGGGTTGAAAGTGAATAGGGAGTGACAAGAAGATACAGTGGCCTTCACTTTAAGGGTGATTAGTAAGGTGGAAGCTATAATAGAAGCCATGGAAGAACACAGTTTTAAGGAATGGTCACTAGTTCATGAGTTTATAGTTTATTTTTTCAAGATGAGTAAAAACATACTATAGCTATAAACTGAAGGATGGAGATAGTAAAGAGAGAGAAATTAAAAGTACAAGCTAAAAGTAGAGAATTGAAGAATCAAAGTTTAAAAATGACGAATAGTAATTTTTTTAAAATGTTGAGTCTTTTGTAAATACTTTAAGGGTAAATGACTGTGTAACAGTAACCTATAGAAAAAGTAATTATTGCAGACAGCTGGACTTACAAAATGTTTGCAGTTGCTAAAAAACTACTAGTTAATAGTAGTTTAGAAAAAATAGTTTTTATTATAAAGGAGCAAGGACAACTGAAATGGGTAGTGATAAAGTTTGAATGAAAAATGATTTTACTACCTAGTTTTAATTTGACAGATTCTATGTACCTGCTGGTTGGCATAAAATATGCTTTAAGATTAATTTCCCCTAAGGTTATTTTTATATTGAATCAACAGTACCCAATGAAAGTACTTCTATTATAATTTAATTTAGAGTTTGTTTCTGAAGTATTGTGAAAAAATTTTAATATGATAAAGTAGGAAAAACTTTTGCTCAAGAATCAGATATACCTGGGTTTAAATCTTGATTTCTTTGCTCTCTCACCTTTATTAAGTAGCTTAAGCATGCTACGTCTCCACTTCTTCATCCATAAAATGAGGATGATAGAATGTTTCTCAGAGGTGTTTTTGAGGATCAAATAATTCATCCATGGCATGTAAAGGCTAAAAGCAGGATCCAGTCAATAAATATTAGCTATTGTTATTATTATTATTTATTTCTAGTTTGTCTCTTTATTTCTAAAGCACTTCAATCTGTATATTTCTAAGAAATGCAAAAAAAAAAAAAAAGTTTTTTCAATGTCTCATTTGCATATACTTTGCCACAGAATAGAAGCCATGGGGATTTTGTCCCACTTAATGTATGGCTTCATATTCTGAATGATCTTGGGAAAACTGGGACAACTCATCTTGCACACTACACAATAACAGGGAATTATAAAAGGCAGTAACCTAAATTGGGTTCATAACTACATTGGTATCATGCAGCAATTCTTTTCTCCTACTAGGTACCAGAACTTACGTACTTGTATTGTTATTGGACTCTCGTGATAACAAGGTGACAAACTAAATCAATATAACTTAGGAGGCTCCTCTTCCTCACTCCAGAAATATCCATGGATTTTACAACTCTTGCTATGTTCTGACTATGGAAATCCAGAGACCAACATTGTTGTATATTCACACACACATGAGATATTCCCACTTCTGAGATAATATAAAGATAGAGGCAAAGGTAATTAGGGCTGAGAATTCTGTGTTAAACTGGACTTCTGCCAAGCAAGTCTACAGAAAATAATAAAGCATAGTAATATTTAAAGCATGTATTGTATTCTTTCAGACACTAAAGACAATGGTCTCAGAAAAGCATGATTTTCAATGAAAACTTTACCGTCAGAATATTAGTTATGTTGTTAGATACATTACAGTTACATCCTAAGTGCATTCAAAGTTTTAATGGGCTTAGTTCCCTAACTTCTGCCACTAGGAATCTCTATTGTAGACAATTGCCCATGCCACTGATAGAAATGTGAAATGATAAATGTTAAATTTATGTTTTATCTCTTTTGATGTTTATTTTTAATCATTTTTATTTGATAAGACATCTTTTACTGGAGAGTCAGAATGAACTATCATCCTTCAAAGAATGAAAGGAAGACAATTCTTTTTATTTAAGATTTAGGATGTTGTTTCACTTTAGGCTCATCACATCAAAAGTGGTAGGCAAAATGAGATTGGCGAGAAAAAAATTCTTATCACTGTCAATTTCTAATTATCCAATAGATAGCTTATTTGGAAAATATTTATTCCAAGTTAATTGATAATGTTTAGATATTTCTGTTTAAGTTTGTGGTTATCAATTTCTTTTTTAAAACATCAATTTTCATTATTGGCAGAACATAGTCTACTAACATATCTATTTGCTTAATTGTTGATTATTAAACTGTTAATTATAATTTGCTTTTATGCATCCATTATTGTGACTGCTATTAACTGTTACTTTGCAGGTATCTAAGAAGATGTTTAAAAGCCAAAGCTAAAGCCTCAAGATTTCTCGTGACTGTCTAAGAAAGACGTCCACTACTTATGCAGATTCTGAGTGTTGTTCTGAAAATCTATTTTTTTTTTTTTTTTTTTTTTTGAGACAGAGTCTCACTCCACCACCAGGCACCAGGCTAGAGTGCAGTGGCGCCACCTCGGCTCACTGCAACCTCTGCTGCCCAGGTTCAAGCAATTCTCCTGCCTCAGCCTCCCGAGTAACTGGAACTACAGGCGCGTGCCACCATGCCCAGCTAATTTTTTTGTATTTTTATTAGAGACGGGGTTTCACCATGTTGACCAGGATGGTCTCGATCTCTTGACCTTGTGATCCGCCTGCCTCGGCCTCCCAAAGTGATGGGATTACAGGGGTGAGTCACTGCACCTGGCCCTGAAAATCTATTTATCCTCACATAGTACTTTGTTGGATTAGAGGGGAAAATTGAGACAGCTTCTAACGTCTTAGATAACCAAGCTCTTCAAAATAACTATATGAACTAAACTTTTACATAAATAATATTTTTTTCAAAACATGCAAAAAACACTACAAAACCAATAAAATATATTTCTGACATCCACAATTTCAAATTCTACTTTCCATGAGTCTAAAAACATCTAAATTTTATTTTCTAGTTTCATGTATGAGAATTGAACTTTAAGGAGTACAAATGTTTTGGCTTATAAATCTCTTGACCAAAATTTTGGTATTAGATGCACATCTTTGAAAAAATAAACCCACAGGGCTTTTAAAATATAATTTAATATGCTTTTCAAAAATCTAGTAAGGCCCACATGAAAAGATGTTCAACATCATTAGGCATTGTGGATATGCAAGTTAAAACCATATGATATATTACACATTTATCAAAATGTCTAAAATAAGCCAGATGCGGTGGCTCACACCTGTAATCCCAGCATTCTGGGAGGCTGAGGGGGGTGGATCACTTGAGGTCAGGAGTTTAAGACCAGCATAGCCAACATGGTGAAACCCATCTCTACTAAAAATACAAAAATTAGCTGGGCATGGCGGCACACACCTGTGATGGCAGCTACTTGGGAGGCTCTGGCAAGAGAATTGCTTGAACCTGGGAGGTGGGGGTTGCAGTGAGCAGAGATCATGCCACTGCACTCCAGCTTGGGCAAAAGAGAGAGACTCCATCTAAAAAAAAAAAAAAAAGTCTAAAATAAAAACAATGATAACACTGAATGTTGGTAAGGCTGCAGAAACAATGTATTACCCATATATTGCTGGTGGGAATATAAACAGTGCAGTTAGCCAAGAAAAATGTGTGGCAGTTTCTTATAAAATCAAATAGGCACTCACCGTATGACCCAGCAATTACACTACTGGACATTTACTCTAGACAAATAAGCACATATGTCACACAAAAACCAGTACATGAATTTTAATAGCAATTTTATTCAAACAGCCCCAAACTGGAAACAACCCATAGAATCTGGGTTACATGAACATTTTAAACTGGTATATTCATACCATGTACGTTAACTCAGACTTCTGTAAGAAAATATCACACTCTTAGGTGGCATAAACAACAGAAATGCATTTATTTTATCACTGTTCTGGAAGCTGGAAGTCCTAGGTCAGGGTGTCCATCAGGTTTTGGTGAGGGCTCTGTTCTTGGCTTGCAAATAGCCACCTTTTCTCTGTGTCCTTATAAGGAAGAGAAAAACAAAAATCTCTCTTCCTCTACTTATAAGGTCCACAGTCCTATCAGATTAGGTCCCCACTCATGACCTCCTTTAACCCTAAAGACGCTATCTCCAGATACAGTCATATTGCGGGTTAAAGCTACAACATAGGCATTTTGGGAAGAACAAAATTCAGTCCATATTACTATGGACTACTTTGGACTACATGGATTACTACTCAGCCATGAAACAACTTGGATGAATCTCCAAAGAATTCCACTGAATGAAAAAAAAAAAAATGTCTCAAAAGGTTACATGCTGTGTAATTTCATTTATATAACATTCTTGAAATGACAAAATTGTGGAGCTGGAAAGTAAATTACTGGTTGCCAGGTGTCATGGTTGGGGTTGTAGGGGGAGGTATATGAGATCATAACAGCACACAGAAGCCTATAGATGATATTGTTCTCTCTCTTGGCCATAGTGGTGATCACATGAACCTACACATGCAGTAACATTGCACTGAGTTAAATTTATACATACACACACAAAAGAGTGAATGTAAAACTTGTGAAATCTGAATAAGCTCAATAGATTATATCAATACCAATTTTCTAGTTTTAATACTGTGCTATTGTTATGTAAGATGAAATCCAGGGAAGGGTATACTTGATTACTCTGTATTATTTCTTATGACTACATGCAACTATATAATTACCTCAAAATACAAAATTCTTTTAAAAATCCTAAAAGAAAACCGTAGGCTGGGCACAGTGGCTCAACACCTATAATCCCAGTGTGCCAAGGGAGGTAGATTGCTTGAGCTCAGGAGTTCGAGACCAGCCTGGGCATGTAACAAGACCCGGTGTCTAACAAAAACATACAAAAACTATCTGGACGTGGTGGCACACTCCTACAGTCCCAGTTACTTGGGAGGGTGAGGTTGGAGGATCACTTGAGCCTGAGGCAGAGTTTGCAATGAGTCCTGATCACACGATTGCACTCTGGCCTGGGCAACAGAGTGAGACCCTGTCTCAAAAAACAAGCAAACAAACAAACAAATAAGGACAATTTTATACAAGCCAAGTCATGATAATAAGTTGGTTTTGTTTCTTTACATAGGATATTAGCATGGAAGTTTTATATTTTAACATCAATTTCAAACTTCTCAAATTTAAAAATCTTTAGTAAGCATGGGTTCTGCCTTTCTTGATTGCCATTTCTTTTTATCTCTTCCTCCATTCCTCTCTTTCTTCTTTCCTTCCTTCCTGTCCTAGGATAAAATGGGCTAGGAAATACATTTCAGCTCCTAAGAAACAGATGAAAGACTCCTAGCTTTTAGTCTGTTATAGCCCTAATACACTCTATGTCAAATTCTCAGTTCCCAGTATTGAGTAAGTGGTTAAAAATGGGAAAAAAATACTTTTTTCCACTTTTCTATTGAGAAATCTCTCTTGAATTTGACTGAAATTTGGTCAAGTAAATCCATTGGATTAATTTTATAACTAGTTTCTTAAGTACAGCACATTAAGAAAATCAACTGATCTAAATAGCCTATCTAATTATACATATACATAAAAATAATGTCTTGATTTTTAAGACTATACAATTTTCTTTTTAACTCTTCAATATAGCCAATGAAATAAAAAGTGAAACATGTTGTTAAGAACAGAAAAATAATATTTTCTTCATGAAATATGCCTCTTTTCTAATTAGTGATGTTTTCCTAAGAGAAACTTGGCAGAGCAATGGTGAATCACTGAACTAAAAAAAAAAAAAAAAAAAAAAAGTTTAAGATGTGATTTTTTAAAGATGCAATTCAAATATTCAATCTCATTTTCAGTTAACTTTATTTTCCCCAAACTTTAGCAATTTGAATCAAAACTTCTGAGACTCATTTGGTCTTGGTGCAATTAAAGTTTATCTTTATCTTATTTATCTTAACTTAGATTCTTAAAGTAGCAGTATGCTTTCTGCAATATAGCTATAACTCTTTTAAAAAAGTTGTTTTGGAATCAATCCATCCACAAGTGTGTGGATCCATCATATTACATGTTTTTGATTAGATATATTTTCCAATAGTAACTCTCATTATTTTCATCAGAAATAATGGCAAATGTCCCCAACCTGACAGCTTCAGCCTGTCAGTATCCAGGACAGCAGAGCATCAGACATTAGCAGGTCCTTTGACTACCACAAAATTTAAGAACATGCCACTGGTAATGTAGGCTTCAGAAGCATTTTAGTTGAACAATTCTTGTGGTATATGTTTCTAAACTTCTAGGTGAAGAGGAGAGATATTGACCTAAGGTCAAGAAGAGATATCATGGCCCAATTTGGCCCAAATTTGTGTTATTAAGTATATAATTCATATGACCTCAAATACTCAGCTAAGAGGTAAATCACTGAGATACAATGAGAATCCAGTCATTTTCCAATTAGCAAGTCAGCTTTAGAGCTATATTGAAATATGATGACGTTGAATCTCTTTACTTACACACCTCTGATCATAGGAAGCTATGGGTATATAATCACTAAAGGAACTATGAACTTGATTGTGCAGGACTTAAATTCAACTTACATTCTACAACTAATTAGTTATATAACCCTGGGTAAATCATTGAGTGATAATGAGCATTATTTCTTTTAATTTCTAAATAACTAACAATATATTCCTATACGAGAAGAATTATTTTCTCTTTCCATGACATCCTCTTCTTTGTAAACCTGCTCTTCCTATGGCCCTTCACTAAATACGCATGGTTGATTGGGTCCTAGGTGAACAAGCTAATCTTTCAACCAATATTTATTCGAAAGCCTGGTTTAGGACACAACTGACAAAAATCTGTTTCTTCATGAAGTTTACATTCTGGTGAGATGTCAAAGAAATAGAGGGATATAATAAACATATAGTGAAATATATAGAATGTTAAATGAGGATAATTTCTTAAGAGAGATTTAAACCGTGGAGCAAGCTTAGGGAATGTTGGCAGAGGAATTTCAATTTTAGATAGGGAGAAAAAAGCCTCATCGGGAAGATAATGTTTAAACAAAAAGTTAGAGAGAGTTGAGGGAGTGATCCACGTAGCCACCTCAGGGAAGAACAGGAGGAAAGACCACATAGTTGAGAATGTACCTGGCATGTATAAGAAAAGGCAAAAATTTTGTGTGGTTGGAGCCAAGTGAATAAGATAAAGAGTAAAGTGTTAAAAAATCAGAAAGGTAATGGGTTAAATGCAGGTAATATAGAACCATGTAGACCATTGCAAAGCCTCTTTATTTTACTACAAGTGAGATAGGAAACCTGACCAGAGAAGAGACATGATCTGATTTAAATTTTTAAAAGATGATTCTTCTTTTTGTACTGAGAATAAATTGTAAGTCTCATGGGCAGACGGAAAGAGATGAATAATCCAGGCCAGAGAATATGGTGGTTTGGCCTGGACAGTAATGCTGAAGTACCGAGCAGACATCATTTTCTGAATATACTGAAAAGTAAAGCTGAATGGAGTAGTTCTTGAATTGCATATGGGCATGTAGGTAAAAAAAAAAAAGGAATCAAACATGACTCTAAGGAAAATTGTCATTGAAGTTTGGTCATTTTACATTTTAAAGCCTATTTAACATCCAAGTGGATGTGTGCAAAAGGCAGTTGGATATGTAAGACTGTAATTCAAAGGAAAAGTATGTGCTGGAAATAATTGCCCAAAGCTGCATCAGTCAGACTCTCTTTAGGGAATTGAATTTGTGACACAGGAACAGATCTTGGTTGACATTAGAGCTTGATGTATAGAATTTGGGTCAGAATTAATGCCCCCAAAATGCAAAACCAAAATAAAACTGCTATTATGGTGAAGCAGGAACTGTCTGGTAGAGAAACCTATATATATTGCAACAGAAGTAAGAATGAAACAAACATCCTTATGTGATGTGTACCCAAGTCCAGAGAAATATCAGATGACTAGACATATGACTGACATTCCTACAACTGGATTCCATTATTTATTACAATAAAAAAAAAAGGGGGGCCCAGCACAGTGGCTCACACCTGTAATCCCAGCACTTTGAGAGGCTGAGGCAGGTGGATCACTTGAGCCCAGGAGTTTGAGACTAGCCTGGCCAACATGGCGAAACCCCATCTCTACTAAAAATAAAAAATTAGCTGGGTGAGGTAATTCCAGTTACTTGAGTGGCTAAGGTAGGAGCATCCCTTCAGCTTAGGAGGTAGAGATTGCAGTGAGCTGAGACTGCATTCACTACACTCCAGCCTGGGTGACAGGAGTGAAACCTCTGTCTTAAAAAAAAATGGTTGGCTGGCTGCGGTGGCTCATGCATGTAATCCCAGCACTTTGGGAGGCTGAGGCGAGGTGGACAGATCATGAGGTCAGGAGTTCGAGACCAGCCTGGTTAACATGGTGAAACCCAGTGTCTACTAGAAATACAAAAATTAGCCGGGCGTGGTGGCGGGCACCTGTAGTCCCAGCTACTTGGGAGGCTGAGGCAGGAGAATTGCTTGATCCTGGGAGGCAGAGGTTGCGGTGAGCCATGATTGTGCCACTACACTGGAACCTGAGTGACAGAGCAAGAATTTATCTCAAAAATATATATATATATATAAAAGGTTATGTGAGGTTTGTTTTACTTGAAATCTAAATATTTCAGTAAACATGGCCTATAGAAGGCTTAATGAAAATAACAAAATAATTCATTGTTTTCCTTTTCAAGTTATAGTACAGCTTGAAACATACTTGAATATGAAATTTTGTATATTTATAAATGTCATTCAAAATCACTTGATTCCATCAGTGATAATTTTTACAGATAGCTCAGTAGAAATTTGGATTGGTTTTTTGATTCCTGCAGTCACATTTAGGTGAAATTTGCCTCTAGATGGAGGATCCATTCACCCTTAAGTCATGTTTGAGAATGTATGAGAAGTTCAAGCCACAATAAGCTGTTCAGCACAAGTGGGCACATTGAGCTTTAGCATATAAAATGTTTTATATGCTTAAATCTTGTAAATTATTAACCGTACATTCAACCACTGAAAAATAACTCCTTCTCTACTTCTGTGATATAAAGAATGCTTTAAAAGAGGCTTGCCCTTTATAATATTAGACCCTTTGCAATGAATCTTATTTCAGGCAATCTATGTATTCTATGCATATTAACTGTATCGGCTTCTTTCAGAGAAAATATCAAGCAATCAAATATTGATTACCTTAGGGCTAATTTGTTATATAAATAACAAAGTTAGTAAATCACTTGACATTAAAATCTTGATAAGACTGTGAATATCATATTTTTGAGACTGTCAAAATACTAAGTTGTATATAACTATTTGTACATGTATTTTAGAAAGAATCAATGTTTCTCAAGATAATTTGCTGTATTTCAACTGGCTGTGAAAGTATGTCAATAAAGACATATTTCTGGTTTGTGCACTCAAAAATAGGCAATAAATATTTTCTATAATTTTTACACATAGCCCATTTTAAGTGTGTGTGTGTGTGTGTGTGTGTGTGTGTGTGTGTGCATTTTTCATTGTGTTGAAGAAAGCCACTTGGAAAAATGATATTACCTGCAGAGGTAGGAGTGAATACATGTTCTTTCCATTCACTGTGCTTTTTTATTTTAAATAGAACTTGAGGCCATTGAATGATCCCCTAGTCATCTGAAGGAATATTGAAATAATGCTCTATTTCTATAGTTTGAAAACTGACCTAGAACTAAAAAGGTAAATAAAAGATTAACTTTTTATTTTGTTATCCTACCAGTGTCCTTTTGCTCAGAGCCAAATGGAGCAGCTTTCATGGGCACAACAGACTACATTTACAGTACTGATGATTATAGCGAAAGTATTTTTATGATAGAAACTCTGTTGATTTAAGAAGTAACCCTGGAAAGGATATATATAATAGCTTTCACATAAAATTTGGTTCCTTAAAAAATGAATATTTCTAGTCACGTTTCTGTTTCTCTTTTTCTGTAAGATCTTAAATTTAAGCTAAAGAATCTGTTTTTCTTTGCTAAGGGCAAAGAAGTAGTCAAAACAGAGTTAACTCTAATTGCCCATATTTAAGATTAATTTTTAAAAGAGATGATTTATTTATGTAACTAACAATTTAAGTTATGGAATCCCATGATTTGTTATTAATAATACATTCTACTGGTAGTGATCTACTATTTTTTATCTATTTGTCTGTTCATTCTTTTGTTTGCTTTGCTTTTTGAGTCTCGTTCTGTGGCCAGGCTGGAGTGCAGTGACGTGATCTTGGCTCACTGCAACCTCTACCTCCTGGGTTCAAGCAATCCTCCTGCCTCAGCCTCTCGAGTAGCTAGGAATACAGGCACGTGCCACTATGCCCAGATAATTTTTTGTATTTTTAGTAGACATGGGGTTTCACCATGTTGGCAAGGATGGTCTCAATCTCTTGACCTTGTGATCCACCCACCTCAGCCTCCCAAAGTGCTGGGATTACAGGCATGAGCCACCGTGCCTGGCCTGTTCATTCTTTTGACTGACTAACTAAACATACATACATATACACACATTTTTGAGCTGCTTTCTTGAAGTAAGGCACATGGCTAGTAATAAAATCAGTGAAATAAGACTGTCCTTATCTAATGAGATTTCATCTAAAACTTTTGAATGATGCTTTTTATTATGGTGAATTTCAAATATCTACAAAAGTTTTCAGAATATTACAGTAAACCCTGATATATCCATCATTCAGCCTCACCAATTATCTACTCATTGCAATCTTGGCCATATATATATATATATATATATATACACACACACACACACACACACACACACACACACACACATACAGACACACACACACACAGACACACATATGTCTACACTATTTTCTTTTTAGGCTAAGCAAGAGTGCAGTGGCGTGATCTCAATCTTGGCTCACTGCAAACTCTGCCTCATGGGTTCAAATGATTCTTATGCCTTAGTCTCCCAAATTGGTGAGACTATAGGAGTGCACCATCACACCTGGCTAAGTTTGGAATACTTAGTAGAGATTGGGTTTTGCCATGTTGTCCAGGCTGGTCTTGAACTTCCGACCTCAAGAGATCTACCTGCCTTGTTCTCCCAAAGTGATAGGAATATAGGCATGAGCCCCTGCACCTGGCCATATATACATATTTATAAACTCATCACCACCACCCTAAATTACTTTGAAACAAATCCCAAACATCTTAAACGTTTCATCTATAAATTTTTTTCAGAATGCATCTCTAAAATATAAGAAATTTGAAAACATAATTCAAATATTAAATCATACCTAGAAAAAACTAACAATGATTTCTTAATATCATCAAATTTTCAGTTAATATTCAACTTTTCAGTAACTCATATACAAATTAATTTTGCAGCTCATCTGAATCAGTATCCAAATAAGGTACATGCATTACTATGTGTTAAGTGTTTATTTTTAGTCGATTTTAATCTATAGGCTCATCCTTCATTTCTGTTTTGTTTCCTTTCCTTGCATTTTCTGTTGGTGGTGGTGGTTGTGTTGCAGAGAAACCTAATATCTATTTTCAAAAGAGGAGCCTACCTATACTTGAGCACATTCAGAGATGAGACCTAAGGATGGAATATAGACTTTATATTTATTTTTTTTATTATACTTTATGTTCTGGGGTACATGTGCAGATTGCGCAGGTTTGTTACATAAGTGTACACATGCCATCGTGGTTTGCTGCATCCATCCCCCTGTCATCTGCATTAGGTATTTCTCCTAATGTTATCTTTCCCCAATCCCCCCCCACCCCCTGCTCTCCCTTCCCTAGGCCCCCATCCCCAACAGGCCACCCTGTGTGATATTCCCCTCCCTGTGTCCATGTGTTCTTATTGTTCAACATCCACTTGTGAATGAGAACATGTGGTGTTTGGTTTTCTATTCTTGTGTCAGTTTGCTGAGAATGATGGTTTCCAGCTTCATCCCTGTCCCCCGCAAAGAGATGAACTCATACTTTTTTATGGCTGCATAGTATTCCATGGTATATATGTGCCACATTTTCTTTATCCAGTCTATCATTGATGGGCATTTGGGTGAATACAGACTTTAAAAAATGTTACAGAGAACTATTACAATAATTAAGAAAACAAAAACCAAGAGACTAGTGTACTCTGATGGATTTGATAGTTGTTGTTAAAGTCTGAATAAAAATTAGCGCCAAAGAGCAGGCTGCTGGGTAGAATCCCTTTGGAGACAGATCTGTATCAATATGTATGTGCAACAATTGGAGGCATCAGAGAAGGAATGGGTTGCCTCTAGAGTATGACTCTCTGTCACTGAAGCAATTCAAGTATCTTTAAAAAGACATAGTTTCTTTTGAAATAATGAGAAACAACAATGATTGTTGTGTCTCAGAATAAAGCTTGGATTCATACAATTTTTACGTTCCCTTTCTGTTGTTATTTTCTCTTCTTGCTGGCATTTCACTACTTCTCTTATGAAACATTCATGATTTATCCTCTCCCACCACCACCATGCACACATCTTGCTCCCATTAATTGTAGTGGTAAATGGATTAGTAAAATAATTGTCAATGCATTGCCTCTTTCCTGACTTGACTGATTACGAATTTAAGGCTCATTATAGGGCATCTGCTTAGTGGAGCCCAAATCATATCTAGCAGCTCATGAGCTAGCACACTGGATTTGACTGTCAAAGCAGACTCAGAAGAATCAGAGAACTTACTCAGTAGTAACCTAGTAATTATTTTCAAGAAGACAGACAAGAAAAGCCTCAGACCAAGCACAGAGAGAACAGACATCAAGGGCGGTTCCCCAGGTTCTTCCTTCTCATGTCTGACAAGTAGCTCTGGCCAGAATAGATTATATCCCTTCATGAGGCTTCTGGGATTCCTCATAAAGCAAAGAGTGTTTAAAATCTGAAACATCTTCATTTTAAACCCCAGATAGCTCTATAGCTTATGTGTGACATTCCTTACAGATGGCCATGCCTTACGGATCCAGGGTTATGTTTACTAAGTTTCATTATCCCTCAGCAGGACATCATGCTGACAGCATTGCAGAGATAATGCCTGTTTCTCCAAATATTCTTAATCCATTTTCCTGGATGTCCAGCTGACAAGGAGAATAGACCCAGGTAGCGTGACTTTTTTTTCTTTCCCACAGGGGATATTCTCCAAATGAAGGGAGTGAAGAGATAGCAGACCAGAGGCTATAACTCCTTCTATACACTTTAGATGTTGGGGTTTGGGAAAATGTAAATGTTTAGCTTTAAAGCGTCTATAGCATAAGAAACACAGTAGACGCGGTGGTGGATCCAAGATGGCCGATTAGGAGCAGCTGAGGATTGCAGCTCCCAGTGAAAGCGCGGAGGGTGAGTGGACG